>OX579634.1:11903063-12541703 GCA_951230915.1 Antitrichia curtipendula
GGTTCCTATTGTCTCAATTTGAAGTGAATTTTTTTGAGATTTTTTTGAGGTTGTGTAGCTTTTGCAAGAGCTTTGTGGATATATAATTTTTGTTTCGATCGGATGCCGGATGAAAAAGTTATGGCACAATGAGCAAGAAATGGAGATTGGCGGGCAGCCCAAATAAAATAACAAAAAGTCAAAATAATTTTTTTTTTAATTTTTTTCCCTAAAAGATTATGTTTTCCCTAAGTATACGTGAAGCTTTGATTCATTCTATTTGGACTAGGGATGAGAAAGTTATGGACAATCTTAGTTTTTCGGGCAATTTAAGCATCTTCTTGAAAAAAAACTTTTTGTTCAACTTTGAATGCTAATGTCTTCCAATCCGTACGGTGAAATTTGATGAAATTTTTACTACATCATCTCAGACAAGTTAAGTACAAGATCCTACGGTTAAATTCCAAAAATAACAAAAACTTGGTTTCCTTAAGTGAATACAACAAAAGTAGTAGTTTTGAGTGTTTTTGGGCTGAAAACACCCTCAGGGCTTTAGAGGTTAAACAAAAGTAAAGGTAAGAAGGAAGTGACACTCTTTCAATTCCAAAGAAGTGCGTAACTCCTTTGTCTGTATGTGACTTATCTTCTATGTGGAGTATAGGTTGGTGAAGCTCATTGACCAGCAGTACCAAGAATGGGGAGGTTTTTGTTTTAGAGTCCCCATTTTTAGTATTGTTGATTGGTGGGCTTCTCCAACCCCAACATTGACTCCATCATCACAAAGTTTACAACCTACGATTTTTCAACAGTTATGATGCAATAAATTGTGCAGTAATGTGTTGTAACGATACGATAACTGCTAAATTAACGTGCGAACCCATGAAACAACAATAACCACACGATAACTGTTGACAAATCATAGGTTGTAAACTTTGTGATGATACGGAAGCCGACCCTTACCCTCTGTCTTAAAAATAAATTTGGGATACTCCAACTAGTTCCCACTAGAGACTACAGATATATTTTGAGAAGACTAAGGGAGTATGAAATGCAGGAAAAAATCATTTAGCCAACGGTAATCATTGTAGTGCACTACTTTGGGAGCTTCTAGGAGTTTACATGCCTCACATCCAACTCTCACTTAAACTTCAAGGCAAGTAACCTACACTAGTTTACTTCTCATGAGTCAAGGCTTTTTTTAGTGTATAAGTCTTTAATGCAAACTTGTCCATGCTTTGTGTTGTCCATTGTAACCAAAATTATTTGTATTACACATGACACTATAGAAGGACCTGCTAAACTCTCATTTCAAGAATGTTGTGTGCAAGATATTGCTATAGTCACTGATAAAATTTGAAGTTTTTTATTTCATTTTTAGAAGACTCTGAATTAGATAGACGCGGTTTAGAAATATAAAGTTAGCCATAAAAAATAGAGGTCACAATGTTACATCTATCTTGATGAAGGGCAATGAAGGCTTAGTTTTTGGGTGCACAATTCCAAATTTAACCACACCAAAATAGAGGTTCAATTTGCAACATTTATCTTGACAGGGGAATAAGGGGTCTTTTTTTTAGTAGACAACTCTAAAATTTTAATTTTGTAAAAAAACCCCTTTAGAAGTTATTATCTACCACCAAACGATGAAAATTAGAATATCAATGAATCATTTGAACTTGGAAACTTCAAATTTAGTTAGGATCATTGTTTAAAAAAATTCAAAATTACTCTACTACAAAATAAATAAAGATTTGTATATTAACGCATTGAGGTAATTTTTTAAATGAATTACCCAAGTCCATTCCTTGTTTTCTTGTTGTGTTTTTTCTTTGACCACCTTTAAGCAAATGCATGTAAACATCAACAAAGCACATTCGACTATTTTAGACTAATTGAACTATTGGACACTCGATTATTCAATTCAAGTACTCAGTGTATAGAATAAGACATATGGAGTTTGAAAGTTGATAATGAATTCATCAAACTTTATAAGTTGCATAGAAACAAAGGAAAATTTATTGAATTAAACTAATTGAAACCTTGCAAATCCATATGTACAATCAACTTCAAACCTCTCTAATGCTTAAATTGGAAAATTTCTTAATTCATCATACAAACCAAAGAAGAAAATTGAATCAAGTAAAGCATATAATTCATTATGACTTCAGTTGACTAGAGTTTTGAGTTTCCTACCCTATTTTGTTCAATCTTCTTCTTTGAGTCATAAGATGGATTAGAAAAGACCTCTAGAGGTGTTTAAAATTGAATATACATTTGAACTTGTAAGGCGGTTTGAGTTGATTTGATGAAATGTAGTTGACATTGTTTTTTATTCAACTCATTCAAAGTTGAATGCACTCATGATCAATTTGGACCAACTAGTATATTTTTATTCTATTCCTCCAGTGATTGAATTGACTAAAAGAATTAATTTCACAAACATTTAATTAATCCAGATTGGTAGGATAAATTCTATTGATAATTATAAAAAGTTAAAAAAGAAAAAACACATCATGTAAACTAGACATAAACTAAATGGGTATCTAATTATGTCATTTTGGGATCTTTCATTTGGAATTCTTTGACAAGTGGACAAATAAACCTTTACATAAAATCACCCTTGCCGTAGTGGTAGAAGTGACATATATTGGAGAGTGGGGACTCGCATTTTTTTTTTTTCATTTTTTATGAAGTGCCAAATTGGTGATATAAAATTATATAAAATTAATGTTATAGTGGAGCTTCAAATTTCAACATTCATCCACATATTGGATTAAAAATATTTCATTAGCACATATCACATGTGCATAATTATGTTTTCATCCACAATCTGGTGATTTCATCCAAGATTATTTAAAAAAAAATTGAAGTTTTATGAGAAAACCTTTTTGATTTTACAGCCAAATTATTTTTTTTTGGTGCCATTTGGCACTATAATACCAAAAGAAAAAGCCTAGATGGGAAGTACAAAAATTAATAAGCCCGTAGATCCATAAAGTTCTCAAGCTCTAAAAGCATCCTCTAACGTAAAGGTCCATTTTGTTTTCTCATTGCACCAAGAATGTACAAATAGTGTACATTTCAAAAAATGAATGTTCGTAGTGACTACTATGTTTCAATTTAAAAAATTCATAACTAATTCCACAAAGCTCCAAGAAATATGAAACGACTTGGGTTAGATGTCAATTCCATTTGTCTTTTAAGGAAAAAACTATAGAAAAATACTTCAAGAAGTTTAATCTCCCCAAACTAATTATCAACTCTTAAATGGTCTCTTTATGAACCTCCTACTTTATTGGCTAGTGTTTTTTTCTTAGGTTTCGGACCAATGGTCAAATGGCCTTTTTTTTAAGAAGCTTTTGAGTTTCCTAGCTCCTTCATTTTTAGGGGCTCAAATTAAAGACAATCAATTTTGAGTATGTTATTTTTGTATGCAAATTTTATATGTAACCCTTCTACATCATAAATGAAATGAGGTTTTGGAAATATTGTGGCAACAATGTGCAAGGTCATGATTATAGTTTGACATTTTGAAAGACATTTTACCACTTTTTTTCTATACGCCTGAAGATGTCCGCCTTTTTTGAAGGCAATTGGGTATTTATTCGTAAAGGACTGAGCTAGTGATTTTTTTGGCAACATAGTGATTCTAGGGCAGCTCATTACAAATGGGATTTTTATTTATTTTCTTTTGAAATTTTCACAAATTATGTATCTAAGGAGTAGCTTTAGGGTGCAACAGTTTTCATAAGTTCTAACTACATAGTCAAAAGTTAATGCATGATATGTAATTTTTTTAATTCAGCGGGCAATTTAGGCAGCTAATAAAAAATTACTTATAAAAATAAATAAAAACTTAAATTTGATTTCCTAGAAAGTTATGAGGAGTCTTAGTTTATGGGCACTTATGGACTCATTGCTTTGAAATCAATTTTGAAGTCCTTTATTTAACTCAATTTTCAATATTTTTGAAAAGATATAAAAGCATTGAATGTAGATTGTTTATTACAACATTGCAATATTTTGGATTGGCATTTTCAATTCCATAAATAATATTAATTAACAATTTAGTATTTTAAATCATACTCTACTTCTTTCTACTTACTAATTTTTTCAAACATGAATATGAAATATTTTTTGTTTGGAATTATTTATAGGTATTTCCAACTTATTTTTTCAAAATATTATGGAGAGCAACAAAATGTAGGATCTACACATTTTTGTGTAAATTTTTTGAAAGATTAAATCTAACCATTTGGAAAGAATTGAAAATACCTCTTTTTGAAATTCAAATGACTTGATCTTGCAATTGGTAAGGTTTCTTATTTTGAAATTTGAAGAGGGTGTACTCTTACAATTTCACTAAAAGGATCCCATAGTTGAATTTGTTAATGAATAAATACAGATGAAGGTTTTAGGCTCGCTATGAGTTGAAGTATTTTGAAGCATTTTGGACCTTAAAACACCCTTTGTGCTTTAGAGGTTAGGATAGTAGCACCCACAAGTGTCACTGTACCTATGACCGTCACTTCTGAAATCTTGAAAAATCTTAGGAAGTGAATAGATGTGATTACAAGAATGTACAACATTTGAATATTAGACCCTAGTGTTGGTATTAGGTGCATGTACAGTGGGCTTTTCAAAAATTCACAACTTATTCTCACATTGTCCAAATAATACATTTAAAAGTGCACATGATTTTTTTTCCTCTTGCTATTAGGGTCCAATACTTTGTTGGATGTGTATCAATAAGACATCATGTCCCAAATCCTTGAATTAAAGGTTATAGGTGTTGCTACATTAAATTGTCTTAAAAAAACATGTTACTGGTCTACTACTGTAACTCTTGTAACTCTTGAATATGGAGACACAAACTTTCTGGAGGGAATGGACGAATGGACTCTCTTCTATTTATGGTTTCATGGGGAAGCCACTTTAATTTTTAGTGGCTTCTGCTAAAATTGCCCCTCCTCTAAATCAAAGTGTTCCTAAGCAATCTCATGTGTACGATGCCATCAAATTCTTCATCACATTCAAAGTAATATAATATTTTAATTTATGGTGGGAAGTAGAAACACTTCCAGAACACTACTTATTTGTTTATTTATTTAAAACAACCCCATAAATAATTCCACAAGACTCTCCAAATAAAAAATTGAATAAACTTGCTCTTGGTATTTTACTCTAAAATTAAGACCCAAGAGCTAAGCTTAAAAAGCGGTAAGTTAGAGCATTTGTAGTGGGCTTGGCAAATGCAATGCTATCGGCATTGTACCGAGGTCAAAGAGATTTGTAACGAAAAGCGTGCTCCAATGCATTTGGCATTGGTCCCTCTTTATTCCCGGGCCCATCATTATTCATCCCAACTCCGACAATTTTTGGAAATATGAAGGCCCTCCGGTTTGGCTCGTTACGCGAAAATTTATTATTCTCACACCTTTTCCCGCATTCATTAGATGATTTGGGGGGGGGGGGTTGGAGGGCGGTTTCGGGTCTGTTCCCGAGACTGTTCCCCCGGCAGCAAAAGAAAGGCCGTTGTCAAAAAAAAATTTGGAAAAAAAAAATATTTGAAAATGGAAAAACAAGATGAACAAAATATTATTTTTATTATTTTTGTCAAATTTTTTTTTGGTATGAGGTGGCAATTGCTCTGCCGTGTCACACAATTGTTGCGACACAATTCCAGACAGTTTCAGAGTCTAGGAACCCTAGGGAACTCACAACCCTCCACAAGGGCTAAAAACATATAATGGTAATGCATGCCAATCAATGCAACTTTCTCTTGTTTGCATGAAAAGTCTTTTTTAATGTAAAATCTTGTCCTTTCATCTTCTTCTAATAAGTCTAATAATGTGGAAAAACCCATTTGACGTTTGGATTGCCGGCTTCGCATTGGATCACTTTGTTCTTCAAATATCCCGGCACTATGCAAATGCCCCTCACCATGTGTCGATACAGGGATTGTTTGCCGTGACACCACTACCGAGATGCTCTTACTCCAGAATATGCCACGACACGACTGAGCCGGCCGGCCGGCCGGCCCGGAAGGGCGCCTTGAGAATGCCGCCCTCGCCGAGGTAGTTGGCCAGAGCCCCGACATTTCAAAAACCCGCCTCGGGCAGGGGGGGACCGAGTCGTGGCACATTTCAAATTTTCCAACGGTCACCCCGGATTCCAGGCCACCTCTTTTCTTTTTTTTGAAACTCCGCACTTCTCTCGCACTTCTCTCTCTCCAGCATATTGAAACTGATCCTTGTTTGCTTGTTCGTTGCCGCCCTCCCCTGCCTTTGCCTCTCGCTCTTTTCAAATGAAACGTCGTTCTCCGTGCCTCCCTCTTATAACATTCTTGTGGATTTTCAGACAGTTCATATTTGAACTGCTCTAGAAATAGAATCGCCCTTTCTGTTTGGACACAATCTGATCGAAACTGATGACAGTTTTTTGCAAAGTAAACGATCTACGGTTTCAACAATGTAGGAAATATGTCTGAGCTCCATGTGTGAAGTCTTGAGGATTTTGCAACACCTCTTAGTAGAAACTGCTCTAGAAATAGAATCGCCTCTCTTTTCGGACACTATCTGCAACAGATGACGGTCCTTGCATTAATACCGATATGCGCGCGGTTCCAACTGCTTAGAAGATTTCTGAGCTCCAATTGTGAAGTCTCCTGTCATTTCTCAAAAGAAGGGTGTGGATCCAGAATAATATCCCCTCCCCCCCCCCCAATCCATATTTTTCACTCTCAAGCTTTGGTTTCGTTGTCGTTTCAGCTCTTGTGCTATCTCTATCTCTGCATTTAAACATCACTTCTAACTTGCCTCCTTGCCGCCGTTGCTTGACAATGGATGTTGAACTTTGATGCATCGTGCAGTCTTCTTCAAGGGTTGGGTACATTGTATTCTTAGTCACCTTAGCTAGGAGCGTAGAAGCATAGCCCCTCATCCGCTTTGAACTCAACAATTAATTACAGTCTGTAGCACAGGTGCTTGCGCATATTTTGCTATTTTCATTGGTGATTATGGAAAGACAATGTACTTCAAGAAACCCATATTAAGCACATCAGCACTTTATCTAGCACATTTCGCTGCAATCCAATGAGTGAAGCCTGACCAATTGAATTGAGTCGTTATTCTGAACACTGCACAGTACTATACAGTTCCAAGCTCAAGCTGATGGGTAGACAGTATGTGGTCAGTGTGTACGTGAACTCTCTGTAGTTGCCCAAACCTTGCCAATTGGGCTTGTCCTTTCTGAAGATCATTTAATTTCTGCAACCGAAAGCAATGAAAATTTACATGTATTCATTGACATGATCAGCAAAGCACAGTGAGGTTCTGGAGCCACTTGAGTTTGAGGAAAAATCAGTGTTTGATTGACCAAAGCCAGTGTTTGAGAAAACCACGTCATCGTTTCATTGTCTGCTAGGAATAAGATTATAACTTGCCCATGACCCCTCTGCTTATTGGCGCACAGGATCGGGTTCAGTATTTCAACGGGAATAGAGTGTTTCCAACTAAACTGTGTGCCACAGATGGGATTGGGTTGACGACCCTTGCTTGATACCTTTTGGACGTTGGTGGACAACATTGAACAAAGTAGTGCAATTCTTTAATCCAGTAAAGGAACCGCAACTGAAAGTTTTTTGTTCACTAAGCTACTGAAACGAGTCTCCACGTGCGGCCCTCAGTTGAAATGATTTTCAACCTACAAATCCTCAGTTTATACAACCCAGCACCTATCCAGCTCCTCGGGTGTAACAACTTGACATTTTGTCCAAAACATCCAAAACTCTCTAGCATTCTGGCTCTCGAAGCATTCTCTTGTTCACGGTCACATGAAAGATACTTAAAATGTAGAGTTTTTTGGGAAATTAGGTCACTAGCGCTTAGTGAGCAGAGAGAATAGCAATTTGTGGACTCAAGTCCCTCTCGAACTATTCGCATTTCTTCTAATGAAATCAAGTAAAGTGATTGCAAACCAATTACATATCACAACCGCTTGCTTGCAAAGGTTCGCAACAAGCTCCATCCTGCACCAATCACACGCTACGACTTCCATAAGGGGTGTTGAATTTCTCCTTCTCAAAGGACGATCACAGAGTCTAGACGCCCTTGTACAGTACTGTACAGTACAGTAGAGCTGATTTCAGAGGTCAGATGGTACCTACCTTCCTGGAGCACTCAGGGTGGATGTTTGACTGACCCTTTCCGTTCCGTTGAAGATCCAGTGAGGATGTTCTGCCAAGATATAGCTGTTAGGAAAGTCAGAATGCTAGAGAGCAGGTTCACTACAGTTGTACAAGTTCAACATGATCAGCACTGAGCATCCGACAGCAGTCTTTCCATATTCTACGTGTAGGTGACTAGTATCCTATGGCCTCGTTGCTGTCACTACCTGTAAGTGGATTGTTCCACCACTGGAAGAACACGTCCTCCGTGAACACCGCCTCCGCGTAGTTTTGTCAGTTCGCTGAATTCTGGTACAAAATCAAATGGAATGTAGAAATTGACATGAGGTGGAAATCAATACACCGCAGAAACTCAATTGTAATGCCTCTGGTCAATTGCTTTTCTTAGAGGATGACATCCGCTGGTCATCAGCAGGCACAAACCATTGCTTGTAATTTGTGTAAATGACTAAAACTACAAAATGTGCAAAGGAATATGAAGTGAGGAAAGCCTCAAACAGGAATGGGTATCTAGAGGGTGGCTGAACGAAGAGATACACGAAATGAAGAATGACTGCTCCTATAATGGAACACTTTTTCAAGATGGAGCCATTCAACCATTTGAATGGCGTGTCTCTTGCTGCCTCTGCACGTGCAGGACACCTGGGTAAGAGGAAAAAGAGAGCCAGCAGGGAAAAGTATGCCAAAACAAGGTCATCGCGTCGGAGTAGTGGAAACATTGAAATGACAGCATAAGGCACAAGGCACTGCAACACCCCAGGCTCCTCAAGTGCTAACAGAGTAGCTGGTAGCAGTGGTAGCAAAACGGACTTCTCATGCACTGCAACAACACGAGATGATCAGTAGATTAGATCAATAGTCTTGTAGGAGAAATGAATATGTTCAATGACCAGAACGGATAGAAAATAATATTTCTTGCCTAATGTAATTTTGCTAAGCTCTGAAATTGTAATGAAAGTGCTTCCTTACAGTAAAGCCTACTGTGTTGCACGATCGTGCTGAAATCACTATAATAGCGATTAGATCGATTCATTTTTAAATTACACTACAAAACTGCGAGGGTGCTCCAATTGTTATCATCCATGAAATATCTCTATTCATCAATTTGAACAAAATCATGTCACCACAACAGAATTTGCAACTTGCTTATCGTGTAATAGTTTCTCATTCAAAATTATAACTGCACATATTGAAATTGATCATCAGAATGGAGTCATTAATAAGTGAAAAGTGAACACCATAACAAGTCCGTATCAAAGTGCTTAAAAAGTACCTTGAAAAGCAAAGAAATAGAATGCGAAAGAGCCATTGAGCATGGCCAAGAGGAAGCCTCGAACACTTGGAGCCAGGATCTGCTGCAACATAGATGGCAAAGCCGCTGTCATAGTAGAGCCCAAAGCCAACCGCGCTAGCACTGGAATGGAGAACAACTGCTTCCATTTGATGAGCATAGAAGTACTACACCAGAAGTTTGCAACATAATCTTCAAAGAGCCCACGCTGAAAGGGAGCCAATCTGTTCAAAACCTGAACAGAACAAAACAGAGACCATTCAATATGATGCAACTTAATATCTTGAATTTGCACAATGATTTCAATTTCCAAGTCCTTGGAACGGGTGTTAAATAGAAATATGTAAGAAATGCAACAATGAAAATCACGTTAGTGCATGTTTTACACAAGCATATCTATTATCTATTACTCCGTCCGTCCCAAAATAAGCGTCTACCTGGAAACTCATTTTTTTCAGTAATTTTGAATACGTTGTATGGAGGCTTTCTTGGGCTCGATTTTAATTTATTTTGCAAGAACACATACAACGTTCTTCATTGATTTTGGTAATACAAAATTTGGACCCTTCTAAATTATGCATTTTACAATATGATTAATGAAATTGGTAACAGAAAAAACATGAGGTTCCAATGCGGACACATATCTTGGGACAGAGGGAGTATTATATTAAACACGTCAATTTTGTCCACTTTCATCCGCTCAATTTTTCATACATATGTTCCTGCTAAATCAAAAGAGCTAGTCAATGAAATCTTGTAGCTTGCTCTAGTACTGGAGTTATATACATTTTAGATTACACATGCTGAAGTATGCAAGGCTACAAAACTAGTCTAGAGAAACTAATTGCGAAACATTTACCTGCCCAGCAGACTGCAAAGATGATAAAAAAGGCCACCAACAGATCGTGAACGTAATCAGGACCACGGATCCTAGTTTCAAGACGCCAGAAACTGGAGAGCGACGTTGGATGCACCGTCCAAGAAGATGAGCGAAGAATGCCGGTGCGTAATATGCACTCATCTGATCACATCCCCTCCATTACAAATGGCACCAAAGTGAGAATAACAATGTCAAGAGATGACTAATCGGCAAACTAAGAGCTAAGAGATTAGCTAGTGAAGTGAGCGCGATGTGTTATACTGTGTTAAAACACTTGCAGCAGTTCGTTGCAAGTGTCATAAGGTCAAGTTATCATGGGTATTAATACATGTGTCCAATTTTCAGTGGTAAGGTGCTATTTGCAATGGAAATGCTTTGGGGAAGCAGGAAATTAAAGAGCACCTGTTTGTGATTGAGTGACAAAGAAAACAGCACACAGGCTACAAGCTCGCGCCTTGAGACCACAGCCACAGCGGCTCCAGCAGCTAAGCCCAAACTGATGCAGTTGAACTGGTGAAACCACAAGCCAAAACTTACCATCAACTTCGAAAGACTGTAACCACAGAATAGCTTATGCCCTCAAAATCCAAACTACAACCCTTCAAGGACTTGGTTGAGAAACTAAGACCAGAAAATTATAAATTTTACAAGAGACTTTCAATCGTGAAGGGGCCAAAGACGAACTTGAAAGTGGCCATGGTCAATAAGCATAAGAGCTGGCTGGAGAAGAATCATGCCCAACGCCCAAGCCCGTTCTTCAAATCTTCTCCGCTTATAATAAGACGCCACGAACGCGATGGCTGCAGGAAAGAAAACCAGAACGTCTGATGACAATACCGTCCATCGCATCAAGAATTTGCTGCACCATCCGCCCAACGTTCCCAATTTCCTCCACTATAAGACATCACCATCATTTCTTTCCTAGTGTACCTGATCCATAAATTATGAGGTGAAGTAACCACACTTGAAGCGCTGAGAATATTTTCAATTATTAACCTAACCAAATTTTTATTGATTCCCCTTAGCAATATCAAGGGTATTCCAATGCACCAAAGTATGCCTTATTTGTATACTGTATGCAAGAGTTGTAAGAGTTCAAGATTTTATTAGGAGTTGACCTTAAAGAACAACATAATTTCTGCTGTTCACGTGATTCTCAAAATCAATAAGTACTCAATGTCCAATATCTTAGGGTGTCACATTCAGTAACGTATCGCAACTTCGCAATTAAGTAACTCTACCTTATCAATCACTCAGCAATCACGCATCGCAGACTAAAGAGATGATGAATAATAGGCAGAATCCACTTCACGGTGATCAAAATTATGCAACATAGGCAACAAGAGCTCTTAATACGACACTACATGACAGTTGAAAAACTGGCGCTTGCAAAGACATACTTACACATGTTTACAGTTCTAAAGACAAATGAATTGACATGCTTGCAAAAAGGAGAACAAAGCGCAACTTTTCAAGATAGAAGTAACGCCCTTTAAAAATAGTCGACTCTGTTTTCAAATTCACGAGACGTAGTACCTTTTGGCATCCTCGTATCCTCGAGAGGAATTGAGAGCCACTGCTGCAGGATCGAGAAAATGGAGAACACGTCCATGGAGCCAACTTTGGTACGCCGTCAAGGGCGGATAATCCAGTCCCCAGTAGCGAAGATCATTGTCGGTAGTGTTCACGTACCACTCTTTCACAGGAGTGTGGACGGCAATCTCCATCCAATGCCGCTGCGCCTCATAGTCGCCAAATTTGGGAGCGACACCAGCCCCTGCAACAATAACAACAGCAGCACGAGCTCAAAAATCAGAGAACCTGAAAGCTCCCAGAAAAAACCTAAAACAGAATGCGGACCAGAAAAATGCTTTGGACCCTGAGCGTACAAATTGTGAATTAAATTCACAGTAATTGAAGAGTTGTGTACCGGAATAAGGATGCAGCGACAACAGCATGCGAAGGAGGAAGGCGAATCCGCAAATGGCGCCCAACGAGAGGGTCCGCTGCCTTGCGGACCAGGACTTCGACAACGCCATATGATCGAATTCTGCAATCGAAAGATGACGAAGAAAATCAGAGCGGCGAACTACGCCATCCTGAAACTTTCCATTCAGTCCTGCATCCAAATTTTTGGTCTCATGTTTCGCAAGATTGCACGGGAGATCGGGAAGCTTAGATCGGGAGACTCAAAAACTGCGGGCGAGGACGGACGTGACAAGGATGATCTGACAATCAGTTTTGGGTCAAACTTTGAGAGTTGAGTAAATTAAGGTGTGACCACCCATTGCCAACCAGCACCTCACTGGCAGTCAATAGGGTGGTAGAAATGCAGCACAGGCTGGGATTAATTTCCAAACATGAGTTCTTGACTTCTGACCATCAATTCCTCCATTCTCTTCATGACACATCAGCTTGGTTTGGAGTGCCAAAGTGAACAAGAAGTAGTCTCTTAAATGAGCGGTTTTAAAAGAGTCTAGACATTGACTATGGTCAAAAGTACCAGAATCGGTAATAACATTGAATTTAACAAGAATTTACAACATGGCGATGGGTTGACCGGCGAATTAGGAGCTTATGGTGTCTGAATGTCGCAAATAAGGAGTCTTTCCTTGCTCTCTTAAACCTTCCAGGCAACCTCAACTAGTTAGTTTCTTTGAAAATTGCAATGTCCAATAGTTGGGATTTTGACTTTTCTTTGGAATTATCATTAGTGGGTTTTATGAGTATTTACAGCCTCATGGAAGGGGGTAGAGGGTCCCTTAGACTAATTGGGGTCTTCTGAACGCAATGACGCAATTGATTTTCAATTTAAGTTGTCCTCAAGAATATATGAAGAATTCAGCGGTAGGTTTGACTTTTTAGAGTAATTAGTGGTAATTGGGGATTAATTTGCAATACATCTTGGTGGAAATTGAAGATTGGATTTAGTTAAGATTACAAATCTTTCCTTTAAAAGCCAATTTAGATTAAACTACAAATATTTGGAAATATCCTAAAGTTATTCACAAGTTTACTCAAGGTCGATTACGTTAATTTCCTAAATATCTTTAGAAAAAATCTTAGATTTTGTTTAGACAAGATTTTCTTGCTAATTAAGGCTTGTTCTAGAAAATTCTTAAGATTAAACAAAGATTATTTAGCAAATATCTTAGAATAGATTAAATTTAGAATAGATTAAATTTAGCTTAGGATTAAATTTGAGTAAAAGACATAATATCTCTTGATAAATTGAGGTGGTGGGGCCTTCTAGTGAGTATATAAGGCCTCCCTCCGAAGTTTTTCAAATCCCACTTTTTGATTATCATTACTTTGCTGGAGTGAGGAAGACCCACATTTCAATTTGATTGATCGACTTTGTCGGAATTATCTATTGAGGCCAAGATACGGCCAACTTTTGTTCACTTTTGCTTTCTTTTAGTGGAGGATTGGTTAGAGGACATGGGGTTCCCTTTACAACCAACAAACCACACTAAAAACGTATTATTGGGAGGTTTAGTTCCCCAACACTTGATACTTTTAATAAGGTACTAATAATTTGTGATTGCAGTAGAATTTGAGTTAGAACCTTAAGGCGGTGAAGCTTGACTTCACCAAAAGATTCTGATTTCAAAACCCAACCAACACATTGTTGTATAACAAAACTTGGTCTAATTAACTTCTAATTTTTAATTTAAACACTTTCATGTGTACCTCATTTAGGACTTAAATTCTTGGATACCTGAAAACACACTTTAATCCTTGATTTTGGGTTTAAATACTATCATGTGTACCTCTGTCAAGAATTAAGATACTTTTCGAACAAATTGAGACCATTATACATAAGTTTAGCCTGGGGTTGCCCCTGCATGGCGAAGCATTGACCTTGAAAATAACTTACCTTAGGGAAGAAAATTTAGCAGTTGCCAAAGCTTTGGCTAGTCCAAGGCTATTTAAGCCCAACACTAATACTAACACCAAGATTGGCCCTTTCTGTTTCATTTGAAATTGCATCATCTGCCTTGTTGTGCTAATTTGCCAATGTAATAGATTTTAGTCTTAACCCTTGCTTAGTTTAGATTGATAGTTTAGCCTTTGAGAGAATCAATTTGTTTTAGAAGAAATTTCCCTCAAAAGAGATCCAAAACCTTAGTTAGAATTGATTTACTAGTTGTTATTATGAAAAACCCAAAAACTTAGTCAAATTTGCTGCTAGTTATTATCCCAAAATCCAAGTATTTGGTTAGACTTGTTTCGCCAGTTTAATCTAATTTCCTTCCAAATTAGTTTTGCTTAGATTAGGAAACCAAAACCAGCACTTAGCCTGAAGATCGGAGCTAGGACCAGGGAGTGACTAGGGGGTCGGGAAGTGAACTAGAAGTCGGGGAGTGAGTGACTGGGGGGTTGAAGGGAGTGAGACTGAGAGGTCGAGGAGATTGGGGGCCGGGATGAGTGGCTCTTTTTCCTATTTTTCCTATTCTCTTTTTCCTATTCATTTATTATTCATTCGGAATAATACTTTGTTTTGTTCATTTTACTATTGAAAAATTTGGTTTTTAATCATTAATTAGGATTCTAGTGCAAATTAGTTGGTAGAATGTTGGTTTAAGTTTTGTTTTATTAAGCCTAATAAGCCAAATAGAAAAAAACAAAAGTCAACAAAAAGATTAAATTAATCCAACGAAACTAATAAACTAATGAATAACAAACAAACTTAACTATTAATTGGAATATTTATTAGAATTGGATAATACTTATCTTTAAAAATAATTCTTAAATTGAATAAATCTTCAAGGTACTTAGAAATAGGGCCTTGAAGTTCATTTTATTCAAAAGAATTAGTTAGAAACCAACTATAAACACTTAAGTGTTTAATTTAAATTCCTAAACCTAAGAAATTACGTTAAATAATTTAACTAACAACATTTTGTAGAAATTAGCCAGGAAAAATGTAGAAAAGAAGATTTTCAAAACATTATAATTCCCAAATTTGAGTGAAAAGAGGACGAAGTGCACGTGATGGAGGACGACGGATATTACGACTCCATCATGCTGGTGATATGTGATGACGGGACCATAGCTACTATGGACACAAAGGTATGTTAGTTGTGTTTTTATTTTATTTTATTTTCATTTCGCCTTTTGAATAGTTTTGCTTTTAAATTGAAGTTAGAATTGTTGCTTCTAGAAGTTAGTCTTTAGATCAAAGTTTTAGATTAGAATTTAGGAATTCAGATTTAGATTAGAATTTAGGAACTAATAGGTAATTTTTAGAGGTTTCCGAAACCAACTCACACTTAAGAATTAATCAAAGAACAAAGAAGTTACTAACAATTGAATGTAACCATAAGTTGGATGAGAATTTAAGACTTTCATCTACAAAAATTATTAAGGAATCTTTTAGGTCAAAATCAACCAAGGAATTTATAAAGATTCCAAAATCTCATTTTACTCTTGAAAAATACTTTACTTCTGAAGAATAAAGTCTTGGATGAGGGTTGAAATTAAATCTGGATGAAAAAACATCTAAATAGGCCAGAATTAGAATTAAACTTAAGAAAACACAAATTAAAAGAATTAATAATCTAACCTTAAAATTTGAAATTAGTTTGAATTGACTTGCTATTTTAAATCAATGAATGAGTTCCTAGAACAAGTAAAAGGCCAAAATTTGATCCTTAGTAAATTTTGCTAAGAATCTCAGAATCTAACTTTCTTTACCATTCTGGAAAGAGGAAGTTAGATTCTACTACTTTGCTTCAATACAATTAGATTAGATTAGATTAGATTTTTTCTCCTTCATTTGATTTAACCATATCATTTTAACCCTTTAACAATTAGCATTTCTTAGAATTAGTGGAATTTTACAGGATTACCAATCACAAAAAGTATCCATTGCTTGGAAGGCAAACACTTAACTAGGAATCACCCAACCCAGAGTAAATCTCCATCAAAATAGCCACTAGAACCCATGTGTAACTTTCTGACTCAAGGGTGGAGTTAGAAGCGCTCACATAGGATTAGAGTGTGGTTGCCCAAATTTTGAGGTGCCTTTTTGGCTTTTTGTTTTAGTTTTTAAGGGTGAGCACTAGGCGGGACTATTGCCCATTCCATTCCATCCAAGCGCATTTTCAATGTGTACTTTGTTTCTTTCTTTAATCTGAGCCACTAGATGGACATTCTGACTTTATGCAAGAGTTTTATGTTGGTTTGTTTATTCAAAGTGCTGGGGTGTAAGTAGAGATGGGTTAGGAGGAGCCCGGATCTTCAATCAACTGGGATGTGATTTTGAGGGAAAGTTTGTGAAAGGAGTTCAGACTTGGAATGTAGGACTTGTGCGTAGTACTTTTAAAATACTAGAACGATAATCCGGTAATATCAAGGAGTGGTGTGGACGCGGGTCCGGAATCCAAAACGATTCCATGTGGGTACAAGCGACCGCCATAGGAAATCCCCACTCACCGGAAGCTCTGCCAACCTCAAAATCAATCTAGCCGTTAGGAAACCAACTTTTATCAGTTCCGGGTGTCATGATATGTAGTTGTAGTGAAGACAACCAGATGTACTTTTGAGTGACCTGCTTTCTAGATTGGCCATCCGTATAGTTGTGAGGGTACTGAGTTTTCTTCCATATCACAACATCATGTTTGTGTGAGTGTATGTTTGTTTGTTAAAAGTGGAGAGTATGAGGATTATAAGTGGTGAAGTCCCTATCCCTTGAAAGATCAAAGGCGGACCCCCTGAAGGTAAAACATGGGTATATCAAACCATTTAATAGAGAAGTAAACCGGAATCCTGAAGAGGACGGATTTGGATCGAATCCGGAAGGTATTTGTTCCCAGAAATAACAGCAATAGGTTTGTGGCAATCTAGAAAATAGGATATAAGTTTGTTCATGTAGATTTAGAAGGGACTTATCTTTAGTGTATTTTTTTTGTTTCTATGAGATAGAAGGGGATAAAATACTAGAGTTATAGATTAATAGAACATTGGGTATCTGAGTTAGGTAAAATGGTTAATGGTAGATATTAACCTTTCCAGACTAACCAGAAACCGGAATCCGGAAGGACCAACCTGGATAGTGAGCGGACTTTCCTATGTACTGGAAATGGAATTGGAACTCAATTACGCGCCAATGGATACTATCGGAATTCAAACGGAAAAAAAAACGAATAGAAAAATCCGCATGATATCTGCAACGACGGTCAAATCAACGGCTACGGAACTGAATTCTGGGGGAGGTGAATAGGGGTCACTTCACTCGCCTCATTCAGTTTGTATCTTGGTTTTTTGGAGCTAAGGGGGCTGTGTGTTGGTGTGCGTGTTTTGGCGAGAGAGTTGTTGGTTTTCCAATTTCCTTAGCGTTATACCATTTAGGGTTTCTAGTTTCCTTAGTACTCGGCTGAGAGAGGAAGAAGATAGTAGAATCCGGATACTCGAAATTAGATTTCTTGTCGGCTGTAGGAAGTTTTAGTTGCGTGATCCTCTCGTAGAGAATGAGGAGAGATGGTGAAGGTTGAGGGAGATGAAGAACTGTACCCAATTGCCCTCCGGTCAGTAGTTATAGGTTTGCCCAAAGTGAAGAAGGATAGAGAAACTCTTGAAGAGGATCTATCCCAAATTGGATGTCAAGGTTTCCTCGATGTTCTGTGGAACTTGAGGGATGAAGTGATGGTGAGGGAGCTGTTGATGGATTTTTCTAACAAATGGGAGGCAACACTAAAGGCTCAACCGAATGAGTGGATAGCGGAACAATCACTACAAGAAAATGCATATTTTATGACTGCAAAAATATTACTGAGGATGACTGACGACTAGTTGCAGTCATATTCTTGAAGGCCAACACCTTGAAGAAAAATATGACTGCAAAATATGACTCTTAGTCATTTTTGGGCCTTCTACTTCACAAGTATACACCATACGACCATTAGAAACACCAAAGTACTTCATAGGGAACGTAGGGAACATGTTTGGGGAACGCTAAGTCATATTGTCAGTCATATTGTCAGTCATATTTCCATGGTAGTGTCATTTTTTTTGTTTTGGGCAACCCAAGAAAAATACGGGCAATTCCAAAAAAAATTGGACAAGCCATTATTTAAGATTTTGAAATCCTACTCACCTATTTTGGGGGGCTTTTAAAACCTAGTCACCACTTTTTTAGGATTTTGAAACCCTAGCTGCCACTTTTTAGGGTTTTGAAACCCTAGCCGCCACTTCTTTGGGCCCTTCTTCCTTGCCTTTTATTGTCTCTTAGTTCATACTTGTTATTGCTTCTTATTTTTTGCTTCTTAGTTGTTGTTTTTTGTTGCATCTTAACTCTTCTTTCTTGTTGCTTCTTAGTTCTAATCATGATTCTAATTTCTTGTTGTTGCATCTAAACTCTTTCTTTCTCTAACATTTTAACTCTTTCTTCTTCTTAGTTCTTGTTTTTTGTTTCTTCTTGTTACTTTTCAATTCTTACTTCTTATTTCTTTTTGTTGCATCTTAACTCTTGTTTCTTGTTGTTTCTTGTTGTGTCTTAGTTGTTGCTTCTTGTTTCTTGTTGTATCTTAGTTGTTGCTTCTTGTTTCTTGTTGTATCTTAGTTGTTGCTTCTTGTTTCTTGTTGTGTCCTAGTTGTTGCTTCTTATTTCTTATTGTGTCTTAGTTCTTGTTTCTTGTTGCATTTTAACTCTTGCTTGTTGTTTTCTCTTAGTACTTGTTTATTTTTCTTCTTGTTTTCTCCATCACCATTCTTATTTTTCCTACTTTAAACTTGAGCTACATTTTTTGTGTTGTTGTAAGCCTTTGAAAGTTGAGCTTTGTTATTCATTCACTAAAAATTAACATCCTATTTCTTTAATTGTTTATGCAGGTACCAAAAGTTGAAACAAAGTCATTGGAGGCTACTTGCAACCCAATAGAACCATCTTCACATTATTGTAAGAAATATAGGCCTTATTGGATTTTGTGGAATGATTCATTGTGGTATATATGTTTTGTATTGGTGACTAATAAATGTCAATGAAGAGAGTTGCTTTCCTTCTTATATTCTCCCTTTCCAATATGATTATCTCTTGTATATCTCTAAAATTATATATATATTCATTTTTAACTACATAAAGTCTTTTTCAAAATATGACTTTGTATTTTTCAAAATATGACTGCAACTAGTTATAAACTATCAATGACATCCATATGAACTACCACATCAACCAAAATATGACTCATAAGAGTCATATTTCACATTAGTAAAATATGACTCACAAGAGTCATATTCCACATCATTCAAAAATATGACTAACAAGAGTCATATTCCACATCATTCAAAAATATGACTAACAAGAGTCATATTCCACATCTACGAAAAATATAACTGTACAAAGTCATATGCCACATTACCCAAAATATGACTAACCGCAGTCATATTCCACGTCAGCCAAAATATGACTGACCGCAGTCATATGCCACATTAGCCAAAATATGACTGGTCGCAGTCATATTCCACGTCAGCCAAAAAATTACTACATGGAGTCATATGCCACGTAGGATTTATTTTTGTTTGCCCGGGCAACTCAAAAAAAAGTCAAGCCTTCAAAAATAGTCAAAGTATACGCCTTGTTGGCAAAAAATACGGCTAATTATGGATAATTATACCCCCCAAAAAATATAACTGCCAATATGACTGATGTTCGAAGCGACTCGTCGGTAATGACTCATGTCAGTCATGTTGCAGTCATCTACAGTGATTTCTGCGGCCAGTCATATTTTTCAATTTTACGACTCATTGCAGTCATATTTTGCAGTCATAAAACACTGGTTTTGTTGTAGTGAATGGTCGCTAGTATATGGGTTTCTACTGGAAGGGGAAGGCTAGGCTTCCCGGACGAACAAGTTTTGTAACGGTAAATTCTCTCACCCTATGAACCCCAAAGACGGATATGCAGTAGTAGATTGTGCAAACCAAAGGCACATGAAGGTGTTAGAATTTTTAGTCCTGACCTAAATCCGGAGAGACCTCTCTGGATTACCATTACCTTAGCTAATACCATCTTTGGGGCACTTTTAGGAGAGAGAAAGGTGCATTGGGGTACGGTAGTAAGGGATTTAGTTCTGAAGATGTGTGCGGCGGCTGGAAAGACTAAACCTTCCGCCCTTAGCCTTTTCCTTTTTCATCTTTATCAGTCGTTAGATCTGCTGAAAGATAAGGAGAGATCTGCCTACAAGTCAACGGCTGTAATGCTTTAGTATGAGATCAGTCCAGGACTGGAAGTAGAGGTAAAAAAAAAAAGTCCGGAGATGTCTCTTCAGGACCGGAAGGGGAAAGAAGAACCCAAGGGAGAGGGAAAGTCTTAGTCGAGAATAGTGGGAGGAAAGATTCAATTTAGGCAACTGACAAGAAAGATGATCCGCTTATTAACATCATAGAGGAACTGAAAGAGTGTAGGGATCAAATTTCTAGTGAAAGAGAGTCCACACGGAAATTGTGTGAGTTACTCGGAAAGGCCAATCCTTCTGACCTATATAAGGAAGTGGAGGGTCTTCTCCAGAGCATGGGAGTGAAGAAGTTAGATGATAGGATTGAAGACTTGACTGGCTAGGTGAAAGATCTTGAGACCCAGTTGAAGTAGAAGTTTGAAGATGCAAGACTTTCCCTAGAGAGTCATGAAGCCCTCACTTGGATCTGGAACTTTATTGGGAATCCAGGTGATGTAGTAAACAAAGCCAAGCTCTTCAATTCTGGGGTGTTGAAGGAAGGGTCGTAGATAGAACCAAAGCTTGTATTCGTCTTGGTAGATTTGGGGAAGAAGATAGAGACAATTCCGTTGGAGATGAGGGCCATCATGCAGCAGATTCATCCAGAACTGGAAATAGGGAAAGGATCCGGTCGAGGGAAGGAAGCGACTCCTTCCAAGGTAGTGTCAACGTTTTCTTCGCCTCAATCCGCAGAGCGAAGGGGTAAGGGTAGTATGAAGACTCCTCAATCTTTAAAACCAACTAGCCGGATTGAATCTGGAACGGGAAAGGGGTCTACGCCCGGATCCCAGACTAGAAGTCAATCCTGGACTGAGGAGCAAGATCATGACACTCCGAAGAGTAAGGCTTCTGATCCTTCACCAAAGGCACCACCCACAATGAAGCGGAAGATGACACCAAAGCAAGTAAGGGAAGAGAAACCTGTCCTCAACGAATCAAAGGACAACGAGTCTCCTGACAATTTAAACCAAGAGGATAGCCGGTCAGGGTCAAGATCAGTCGAGGAAACGAAGCCGGATGATGACTAAGAGCCGAATGTTGTATCTCCTCCGCGCATTAAGAGGAAGGAGAAGATGTCGTTTAAGGGTAAGGCATCAATGGTGTCCAAGCCCTTAGTCAGTAGAAAGCAATTAGCTAGAAAGGGGGCAACCAAATTAGGTGAGGCACCTCAAAAGCGGCTAAAGAAATAGTAGGTAGAGGATTTGTAGGAGCAGACGTAGGGAGTTAGGTGAAAACTCAAGTTTTTGGTAGGAAAAGCTGTTTGTTAGTTACTTTTTAGGGTAGATGCATCTGGACACCTGGATCCGGAAATTTCGGATCTGAGATCCACTATTTGCGGAATCTGCCGCGTGGTAGGAAGTCAACGATTTTATAGATAGGGGAATGTGAAGTATCATTTCCTGGTCCTTTGCTTTATTCTTTGGGACTTTTAGGGTTCCTTGGGATATTAGTTATTTAGGGGTGGAAATTAGTTTGATGCCCTGAGTGTTCTTATTTGTGTTTTCTTTCATTTTGCAAATCAAATTCCAGATTTCCACGTCATAAGAGTTGGTCTGAAAAGTCTTGGCTTTGTGTTGGTATGCTAGTAATACTAGAACTATTGCTTAGTGCGGATAGCTATGGTTTGTAGGTGTTCAACGGAGGAGTAGCCCTCAGATTCTGTATGGATTCGGTTTTGAGAGTTGAAGTGAGTTTGGTTGGAAAACTAAGAGTACCGAGAGTGAAATATAGCTGAATGTATTCTCTTGTGAACTTCTGTGTGGGATAGCTGCTCCTAAGTTGGGTGTGCTTTGTAATTAGGCAGGCGTATGTTGATCAAAGTGTCGATGAGGTCCTATTATAACCAAAAGTAAGTCTTATGCAAGTAGTCAGGATTGTTCAGTTACCCGGTTATCAAAGTCTGCGTAGGGAATTGGAGTTGGATAGGATCTGTTGTTGTAGTTTGTTGGCATGGTAGGGGTTTCTTGTGTGACCTGCTAGCCCGGATTAGTTTTTGGATCTGCTGTGAAGGAATACTTACATCCAGTTGCCTTTGTCTTTTGTTATTTTGCCTAAAGTGAATCTTCAGTCACTATAAACTTTAGAAGGGTAGGAATTGACGCAGCCTTCCATAATTTCAATTAGCGGATCCCTCTGATATACAGGTTAAACTTCTTATTAAGTTACCTTACTTACTGTAATCGAAACCGGAAGAGGTACAGGCTTAGGACACTCCTTTTGGGTTTCCGGATAGGTGACGAGTATAAGTATTATAGGAAATTGGATTGGGAGTAAGTCAGTATGTGAGTGTAGAACTTCTGGTTCCTTTTGTGTGTATATGTGTAAGAGTTGAGGATTGATTTTTGTATCATGATCCGGTTCTCATCTAGAAATTACAAACTAAATCTCTATGGAATGATATACAAGTCATCTAAATGGTATTTTAACCAATAATTAATACCAACAGGAGAATTAGTGCTTTCTTGTGCCAATGCAGAACTTGGTGGTGGCCTTGCCATCTCCTTCAATTGCCACAAGGACATCAACTCCTTTTTCCTCCAAGACCAAGCGTCCTCCAACGGTGAAGAATCCAAGAGTTGAAGACTCGGAGTAAGTGAATATTTTAACATTCTTATCTACTTTGAATCTTCAATTACATGGCTCTATCTCCATATTAATTCTATGTATATTCATTGTGGCAGTGAGTATGCTGGGCACTTCCCTCCTATGCCAAAGATGTTACAAGGCTCCAAGCTTAGATGGACTCCCCCCAAACTCCCCCTATGTGTCCTCTTAAACATCACTCCGATGTCATTATGTATCTTGGTGTTGAAGCTGAAGTAGACCTTGCATTTTTAGAGGGTTCTACATCCTCGTCAGAGTAGTGTTGTAACGATCCATGTGAGTTGTTCTTCATTACACTTATTATTTTCGGATGTTCTTTATAATGGTGATATTCATCCTAGTACCTATTTGGTTAAGGTTGGTCATTTATTTTATCATATTTTAGGTCATAAATGTTAAATCCGAATGTTTTGTGGTTACCAGAACCAAATGATGGTTCAATGTGGATTTCTCTTATCACCGTGGATGCAAAGTATACACTTATAGTTTATATATCTCTAGAACTTAAGGACACTAATTTAATTCAACATGATAGGTAAGAATCAATAGCAAAATGCATAATATTGTCATTGAATAAACATTGTCATTGTCTACGGTCGAACCTTAGACAATTCATTCACTACAGCTTCCCCATTTTACAAACTACACAAAAAAATAAACTACTAACCTTATATACAAATTTGGTATATTGAATTATCACAAAACATAGTAAATGGTTTCAAATCAAGCAAATTCAAATAAATTCTTTAAAAATGACTTAGTATGGATACATTGAACATCTTTATTGTATCAACAAAACATTCATTCATGGGGATGGTGTCGGGTCCGACAACCTTGTCTACCAAGTTGCTTGTATGGAATGTTCAAGATAAATTGGATAACCCATGGAATACCCACATCCATGTATAGTAGTTCCCAATTACTATGAACCATGTTCTGTGTTGTTTTCTTTCTTCTCCTATTTCTTTCCACTTCCTTTTCTTACCACCATCTTCTTCTTTATGTTGTGGTTTCTTTATTTCTCTTTTTCTTTCCAAGTTCTCTATAATCCTTCACCCCTCTACAATTTCCTCCCTTTCAGATTTTTTTCTCTTTCTCTTTCTACTTGTGTTTTCTTTTTACCATCCATTTGTTTCCTTCCATCATTCAATTTTGTCTTCTCTTTCCACTTCCCTTCACTTTTTATCATCTAGTTCTATCCCCTTTGATTTTCTCTTTCTAATCTTTCCACAATTTCATGTCTCCTAAATCCCCAAATGGTTGAATATTCATTGTGTTATTTCAAAGTCATTACATATTACTTCCAAAGTAGCCGTTTAACAGAAAGTTTTCAACACATCTAGGGGAGGTGCCTGTATTAAACTAGTTAATTTTCGAAAACAAAATTTTAAAATAATCAAAAAATGTTGGTTTTAAAAAAAACTTAGATAGACAAAAAAGATAATACAATGCATATTCAAAAACCACATCAAGCACCTTAGATTTTAGATGTGGATATAGGCTCCACTATTGCAAAAGTTCCACGGAAATAGGCTATTTGACACCCACCTTCCCATGGATATAGGCTACATTATAACCAAATTTCCACAATTAACCATCCAGCTTCTCCCAAAACGGGGAGCAATATTTTTGACAACTCATCTATCCTAAATCCACCGCTCATCGCTCATCGCTCACAAACTAGCATTCCTGGAAGCAACATCAAACACAAACAAACGCAACGAGAACATAACCTAACTGTAAACATATCACTGAAATAAAAGCCGCCACCTTGATGCTAAGAGAGATCTAAAATGCACAGATGCCCCCATTAAAATCCAAATCATGTAGACTACTATAATTGTCCTTCATCCAACAATAAAAAATTCAATAGAAAATTTCATCAACAAAAATATATTTTGAGAACAAAATTTGGGGAAACTCAATTTTTGTACCACCACACAGTCATCACACACTATATGGTAAAGGGTTGCAACTGCTTTTTTAAATGATTACAAGCCTGTTACGTTCAATCTGAAGGAAATTTGCAAGAAATTTTTTTTTTGTATTTTATTTTTGGAAAGAAACTTAATATGATATTCATTCATTGTGCCAAGTTTCAAAGCTTGCAAGTTCCTGTAACATTATAGAGAAGGATTTGAATTTTGTTTGTGCAGTCATTGTCAAGTTTATTCTAGCTATAAATTATTTAATTTGAGGATGGCCAATGTCGTTTAATTATTAGCTTTCACTTTCATTGCTCTAGAAACTGGAATAGATATGAAAATAGTTTTAACATTCTGATTTTTAAGCATCATGATCAAGACTTTCCCAACAATGGAGAATGACCATAGTATATATCAGTGATAGCGTTGGTCTAGAAATTAATTAAGCTTTTTCTAGATATAGCCAAACTAGCTTGTTTTGGATCTTTTATATCCTCAACCTTGGCTCTAATTCTTTGACATAAAGATGGAGCAACTAGCTAGTGCCATTATCTTTACCTCTTTCCATAACCATAGTCAATTGTTTTGACTCTTTTATCTACTTGTCTGGTAACTACCCTATTGTAAGATTCATCTTCCAATCTTCCATTGACGTATATCAATTTGGTTGGAAGCAAACATTGTCAATCCTCTATAGCTTTAAGTCCTTCCTCTGAAACACGCCTAGAATTCATTATTGATCTCCATTTCTTGTAGTTGGTATTGATCAAGAGATAGCATAATCTAGCTAATGATCTCGCTAGTGATCTTGCCATGTTGATCTCTACTTTGAATTAAAGTTGCGAGTTGTTTTCTAGTGCTAGAAAGTGGATAGATCATAATACAAGAAGAAAGTATTACAAAAAGGAAGATGGATTATACAAAATTGAAGAAGAAATGGGTGGATACTAACCGTGAGAGGGAGATCAAGATCAATGAGAGTTTGAGAAAAAAAGATGGATACTAGCGCAGAGAATGGATTGCCGACAATAAAGAATCAATGAAAGGTAACATTATTGTATCACTTGTTGAAGTTGCTAAGGTTAGTAGGGATCTAGTATCCACCAAACTAAACACTATAAAAACTTTGGAAAAGCTCCAAAAAGATGGACCAAATGGGTTATAAAAACACTTGCACAAAGCCACAAATAATAGAACCAAGATTTGTGCACTTGAAAAGATACAAAATGAGTGAAAAGGTCCTTCCAAATGATCATATTTTAATGTCATAAGAGATTATATACAGGTAGTCCTAGTTACCTTAGAAATTCATGCTTATACCACTCAGAAGTGCAAAAATCAATATTTACGTTGTCGGATAGAGAGGAGGACACTTTGAAAATACGTAGAGTATATGGTTGCAACTGAGAATTATTTGTTTAGATATTGAGTTGAATCTTCTAATCTTCAAATAGCTTCCCGTTGGCCTATCTTGTAATGACTCTATACGGGTTCAAAAGTCAAGGTAGGAGATAAGAAACCACAAGCTTCGGACGAGTAAAACGGGACGGCCAGACCACGAGCTGAACCGTCCGAAAGATAGACTCCTAAACTTCAAACCCACGGTAACCAGCAAACGTGCTTCACCAGTAGAAACAACATAAAAGAACAACTATGTGGGTGATCAATCTCACTTCGTCGCTACAAACAAAAAATGGGGCTACTATTGGATACTCACATAATCCGCAATAATGTTTACAATGCAGAAATGAAAACAACAAGCTTCCGAAATCGGCTAGAAATAACAAGCCACAAGCCACAACACACGAGTTTTCATTTTTCTTATCTTCAAATCTTCAAATCTTCAAAGAAAACACAAGTATACACTCATCCTATCTATATTCTTCCCGAAATAAGAAGGCAGCAGACCTCCCTTAACTTCACTATCTATAACTTCCTCAATTTTTATCAAACTAATAATTTAATAGCTTTTCAGAAAGCTAACAAACTCTTCTATCTTTACTACAAAATTCACTTGCAAGTGGTTCTTCTAACAAAATCTATAGCTCTACAAAGATTTGAGTTTCAAGCGACAAAGACAGCAAACCCTCTACTACTTGAAGATCCATATCTTTCTCTACATAGCTTCAACTGTTTTGAATGATAAGTTTCTAGAAAGTTAAAAAAGTTTACTCTAACTCTCCAAAATTTCAAAGACACGAGTAAAAACTACAAAGTTTGATGGTCATTCAAATCTTTGTTCCTCTTTATCGGATGACAATAGACTCTCTTCCACTCACACGCTCGTAACTTTTTGCTTGTAATTTTTTGCTCCCAACTCCAAATCATACAAAAAAATGTTTTTTTGAAACGGCAATAAGAAGAGAAATAAACCCTCAAAATTTCATTTCAAAATAATTCGTACATGAAAAGTTGTGATTGCTTGAATCCTCGACCTTTCAAAACCCAGCACATACATCTCATATCCACACTACACACAAACCCCGACTAGAAGGGAGAAAGAAGATGCATACTAAGCCTCTAGACCCCTAAGGTGGGTGGAATCAGCCCATGCACACATCACATAGGCCTCCAAACACCCATTGGTCCAAGAAAAATCTCAAAGGTAAGTTTCTGTTCATCTTTTAAGGCCAAAAAAACTTTAAGATCCAAACTAGGAGGTAAGCTATATTTATTTCCCTAACTTTCAATTCCTAATACACAAATAAAGTTTAAAATCTTAAATTAACTATAAAACTTCAACCAAAAACAAATAGAGGTAAAAATTGTAGTTGAAAAAAAACACTATTCCATCTGCAAAAACTTGAAGGTGCGCCTAACAATATTTGCGACATAATTTGCACATTCGGCTTTTGTTAAAGGATTCACTAGCCCTTCTAACCAACGTTGGTGGTCAGAGCTTTCTTTTATCGACCTTACTATACAATAATATTGGTCGTCGTTCAGGCCTTCGTAACTTCTTTTCAAATGTCACTTCTTAAGTGCCCGGTTCAACACATCCAACTTGGAGTAAGATTACCAAAACACGAACGTCTCTCTGGAGATTACCATGCCAACGTTGCTCTACACAATGTTTCTTTAACCGACGAGAAGGTCCAACCTCATCTTGCAAATAAATTAGCATTGGTACAGAAATTGCCGATTGAGATGGTTGAACTGGCAACTATGACAAGGAAAGCTCCAGTTCAATCTTTGGTTGAGACTCTGGATCTTGCAACTCCATAAAAACCTTCTAGTTTGACATTCTAGAGTCGAACTCTAAATCCACGCATAGATTCTAAATGAACTCAAAAGAATACTCCAAACTAGTAAAACATGTCAAAGGCTTTCGTCTTCTTAACAACTCTACTAGCAACAAGCGTCACCATGAAGCCACTGGAAGCATCACCAATAAGTTTTGACCTTCAAATTATAGAATCTCTTTAAAATATAAATTAACACACATTCTATACAGTGTATCTATCTACATCATGACAACATAATAAGTAGAAAGGATAAATGGCTATGTCTATTAATTTTAGGAGAAAAAATTGAACCAACAATGAGTTTCCATCCAACATATCTTGGCCCAGATATCTTCGGAGGTGGGGAATAATATTGTACAATATGGTATATGTTTGTAACTAAGACAAAAAAAATAGAAACTTGGCAAGCTTGAAAGTATTCACTAGATAATCAAATTGTTTTTAATTATTATTTCATTGTTGAGTGGTCCTCTTTAAAGGATGCAAAAAGGACCCCTCTAATACTAGTAAATAATATTATTCATGTAACTAAAAATTAGATCTATACTATAATCATACAATCATAGTTGTAAGAAAAATTTACTTAATTGTAGGGAATTCAACTATATTGAAGTGATGTGATTGTATACGTCAATAATGTACGTGTTGAAGACTTATTCATTGTAACAATATTGTGTAAGGACTACTTTATCTTTTAAATTTGTAAATAACTCATTAGTAGAAAATTAAATTGAAAAAAATAATATTTGTATGAAATATATATTTTCTATGACATGAAAGTTTAACAAATTTCAACAAAATATTTTTTTCTTTCAATATGGGGTTCTACTATTTATGTGTTGTACTATATGGATACACATAGAGGGAGAGAGAGAGATTTATTTTAATATTAGTTTTATTTTTTAATTTCAAATTTACAACAATATTACAACAATATTGACCTTATCTTACAAATTTATAAAGCATACATAGAATTAAATATAACTACAATTAATATATTGCATAAGTACTAATTGGTCTTACAAATTTACATAAAGACTAGACCAAAGTTCTTTGTTTCATATCTAAGCACATGAGATTCCTTGGGCACCTCCGACCTTAGTTCAATGGCTTTGGCCTTGGCACACTGATGAGGGGTCATTGCAAGAAACACCGATCCTATTTACTATCACAATGAGAGTGACTCTCTTGTCACTTGCTATAACTTTTGAAGCACAAGTCCAATGAACATGAAATTTCTATTGAACATGTCTAATTTGATGGTGATCCTTCTTCTTTAGAAATTAAAAAAATCAATTTATATTTAAAAAAAAATTTGTTGATCTGTCACACTATAAGGATTAGGAGTCCCCAAAATTAATGATCCGGGGCTAAAATTTTCATGGTCTATTTGCATAGTAGAAAAATATATATCTACCAAAGAAAATCCAAAAATGCATTGATTTTTATGTTCTCTACACGAGTGCATACAACACTTCCATTGCATGCAATTCTTGAACATTGAAGACCATTCTAAGATCATTCTTTTGGTAAAAGCTCATCACCATTATTTCTTCTCCGATAGACAAATTAAAAATTAAAAAAACTGATTTTCCTATTTTTTACAAATTTAAATGTGAAAGTACCTATTTTCATGAGATTTTGCACTTTTCTAATTCTCCTACTTCGAAAGTTTTTCTATGCTTTTCATTCCTAGGGTACCTTCCTCTTAACCCCTAAAGGACCAAGGGGGGTATTCAGGGAGATATTGTCAAAAACTGTGGTTTTTTAGTTTGTTAATCAAAACTGAAAATTGAATTTTTTTTTTTTTTAAACTTCAACCGTACAAAACTAAAGTAAAGTATTTTATCAAAGTGTGGAAAAAAATTTCAGCCCATTTGACCGTGTGGATTGAAAGATTATAACGTTTGAAGTTAGAAGAATATATTTTTTTTTGAAACCGCCCCAAGATAGCTAACAAAGTTTGACTACGCTTAGAATGTGATTTGAGTATTTAAATTTGTTTTTTTCTGGACAATTGTATGCCATATTTTATTAGTTACATACATGCCAAATTTCAAAAGTTGATGAGCTTTTCTGCAAAAGATTCTCCAAAGATTCCCAAATTGCCCGAGCTGCCCCAAAAGTTCAAGGCAGCATAACTTTTGATCCGGGCACCCGATTGGGAAAAAAATTATTTTTTCACGAAGGAGGCACATATATGTACATTGTGTCCAAATTTCATGAACATCTGACCAAAAATGACTTCATAGGAACCTACCCGAGATTTCTTGCGTACGTTGAACGGACACTTGGTCCTTTAGGGGTTAAAGGCGTATGCGTTAAATATATTTTCTACATTTTTTTAAAATTCATTTTTTTAATTATGAAGTACTCCCCAAAAAATCATGAATGATGTGCAAAACACTACAAAAATCGCATAGTGTTTCTTCCAATAACCCTAAGGTGGTCATGAGTTCAAATCTAAACATTGACCTTATTGTTATATGAGAACTTGAGAATTTCTGAAGGAAAATAACATGTTGGTTCTTTATAGGATCTACCTCTCCTAATGTCATCTAAATTATCTAAGTCATTTCTAATAGAACACTCCCAACAAACCTTTCATTCAAGGTGGCCTTTTAGACTGGAGTTATCCTTCTTCTTCTTCTTCTTTCATTCAAAGTAGCCATTTAGACTAGGGTTACCTTTCTTCTTCTTCTCTATGGCATTACTTGATGTTTTGTATAAGTATATGAAGTGTGTATGAGGTCTACTAGTGGGAACTGTGACATCAACAATGCAGCTTAAGAGAGAATGAAGATGAAAATTTTCATAGTCTATTTGTATGTTATCTTGGAAAATACATGATAATTGTATTTGAAAATTGCTTTCAATTGCAAAAACAACATAGAAAATTTCTTAACACAAACTATATTCTCATTCCGTGTCTTAGTCATGCTCAAAATTTTATTTGGATGATTTTAGGTGCAACAATTTTAAGATGGCTTTATACTAGTTTTTAGTTGTTATTGAGTCCTCTTCCAAAAGGAATCATCAAGGTAGAAAGCACTACCCACATTCATGAAGTGTGGCTAGTTAAAATTTCCTACGATAGTTTTTTATGACAATGGACTTTAGGCCATTGTTAATATTACAATTACAACTATTATATTTATTAATATGTAATAATCTTAACCCTCAATAACCCTTGCAATCATTTTATAGACTTTGAGAGTCTTCAAAAAGTGCTTTTTGCATAGGAAAAAAGTTCATTCATTATTTTTACTATGTTTAAATGGAGGGTTGCTATTATGTGAGCCTAGAATATTATACATGAACATTTAGTGGAAATTTTTTATAATGTGCAATTTTCATTTTTTGAAGAGCAAAGTAAGGAGTACCAACCTTCTAGATGTGAAACAATGTGCTAATTTGGTATTAATGGAAGACTAGTTGGAGTTAGAGACTTGGTGGTTGGGTAGGTTACCAATTGGTACTGTCATCTGAAGGTTGTAATGCTTTTTGGTAAGTGGAAATTGAAACAGTGTCAATGTGGGCTATTTAGCTTCCTTCCAGATTGTTGTGAGGCCCACACTAAAAGAGATGCTAGTGCAAATCCCAGCCCAATATTGGTTGTGTTTGGTTTGTTTCATTGTTTGTGAGTGATGAAGAATGATGAAGGAAACTAAAATTGTAAATAGTGAATGATGAATCAAATTAAGTTATGCTATGTTGGTTTATGTGTGATTGTATTTGAAAACAAGTGATTTTGTTTGTTGTGTGGTTGTGTGTGTACTAATTGGAATTGTGATAATTGAAAATTGTATGAGTGGAGTCTAATTGTTTATGAAAGGCCAAATTGGTTTATTCAAAGTGTGTATGTTTGTACCGACTTGGTGTTTTATCATAGAAATTAGAGACATGTTACAAATAACTATATTATAGGTGTTTATATCATAAGTACTTTCAAGGGATGTAAGGCTTACATGTCTCGCATTTTCATGCTTAGGGCATCTCCACCAATGCTCGCTAAATGGTGCACGCCACATGGTCTGTGGCGTGGGATGTTTGACTCCCGTGCCTCTTTAAAATTCCGGGTCCCTACTGATCACGAGGCTCCGACACAGCTAAACCCACTCTCAAGGTAGCATGTCCCGGTTCCAAGGCGCATTATCCCTCTCCCAACCACATGCCCTTTCCTAAGCCGCACTTCATGAGTTTAATCAATCTAGTTTGCCAAAAAATTGAATGTAGGGCTGAATTTCAAGACCCCTCTCCATTGAAAACAGGGACAAGCAATTCTTTTCATCAATACTGGGCGAGAAGTCAAATGAAAGAAACACGGGAAAATGGAGTGTAGAGATGGAAATTTTCCGTGGCCTGCGTTGAAAAACGCTATAGGCTACAACTGGTGGGTCGGTTGCAAGCTTCCGGGCACAGGAAAACCTTTGAAGGGACCGTTTAGAGTGAACTAGTGGAGATGCCCTTACACACTAACATTGTTGTGTTTAACCCCTAAATGCATGAGGCATCACATGTTGGTGTCAACAATACTTTGAAGTTAAATAAAATATAACCAAGTCACTATTTTTAGTAGATTATATTTTTGAAAAATTCTTTTTGAAGTCTAGTTTTACCATCAAAAATCTGATTTTGAAAATGATTGATTATGACTTTTATATTCAAGATTTTGTGCAAGGTTGTCCATTGCAATCTTGCCTTTCCATAGTATTGAGGGCTCTTGGAAATGAGACTCAAATACACTAGGTTTTGGAGAAAAATCACATTAGAAATTTATTTTTAAAAACTGTAGAATTGAGAAGCCATAAATTGATTGGATTTATGCATATTAGGACCTTCATCTTCATGTTTTGTCAGTGACCAACTTTTTATATTTGACTTGTGAAAAGAAGATTGAAAGACTTCAAATCACTTTCGTAGTTTTAACACCTTCATGATCAAACATTATAATCTTTCGCTCCATATGTGATATTGTTGTGTTTTCTTTTCCTATGTGACCTTTAACATGTCTAGTTTGAATTTGTATGGTTACAATTCAAAAAAAGTTGATACAATTTATCAAAATGTTGGTCATTTTGTTCAATTTAGAGCAATTCATCTATATCTAGGCCAAACTTTGTGAAATTGATATCTCTAGATTTTAACTAGATTTTGGCAAAGTAATTGTACCATTATGATCAAATGTACAAAATTATTTACAAATTGAGGGTCACGTACCAAAATCTATTTCACAAAGTTTGGTCATATGACACCTCACATTGAATAAACCCTAGAGGAAATTACGAAACTTTTTTGGAGATGCTTGTTGAAGGAAAGATGTGCATGTAGATGTTCCCTACATATCTATCCAATCAAATTAAAAATTCATCACCAATTATTTTCAATAAAATATTAAGTGAAACCATGAAAATCGACTTCAAAAATTGACCAAAAATGAAAATTTTGAGATTGAAATTTGGTATGCTTGATTGGAATTGCGTAAGAATTGGGTGTTAATTATGAAAAACAAAAATTCCAAAAAACTTCTATACTTTGCAATAGAAATTGGAATGCCTTGAATTGGAAGTTTGTAAACGAAGTAGACGTTACTCTACAATCAGTGCTGGCTAGTTCACAATTGACTCAGTTACAGTGAGGCAGGTTGTCTTTTTTCACCAACAATTTGAAAGCAACTGCAGATCCAGGTTTGTTTGGATTACAAGATTAGATCACATGATGACTGAGAATGTAAAGCTTTTTCGGTCTTTGTGCCCAACTTTCAAAAATTGAAATCATTTTTTCTGATTCTGTGCCTTTGTAGACAAAAAGATTGCAACTTGGAAAATTGACATACCTTACTATCACTTGGGAAGGGTGAGGGTTACGTGCACGTGAAGAATAAGAAGAGCATATTAAGTGCATTAGGGGTATTCACAACCCCTCCAAGAATCGTCAGCTTCTCGGAGATTGGGCGCTTGGTATTCTTTAATAGGTTTGTCGTGGTTTCTTGATCTCTCAATCTCTGAGGTTTAGGGTGTGCCATCCTTCTCCTCCACATGTGAAGAAACGGTCTTGGACGAGCATTTCTTTAAGAAAATTTGATCTTCCTACTTCGGAGTTTCACCCCTTGTGAAGCCAAAGGCAAGTGTAATCATAAACAAAACATTCAGCACACACCAAGGCCGGACAACATAGTCACGTCCATCCAATCCAATTGGTTCCATGAACTATGCACAATTATCACGACCCTAGTGCATGTGAACCCATTCACTGAGATTTCATTTCAGCCCCTTCACACACATCGACTCCCATTGGTTCCCCCATTTCCTCTCCAACATCTCAATCTCCAAGAAAATTTGTTTCAAAGGGGTTGCGACTACCCCTATTGCTATCATGGGGTAGCAAAATTTCCACCGCAAAAGATGGCTAGCATGCCTAGTGGAAGTGGCAAGTGCTACACAGAAGGGACCTCAATCTATATAACATTATTAACCTACTCTGGTAGGTTCTTTTTGCTCCCCCCGGAAGCGGGATCCCCCCAACGATGAAACTTACCATAAATTATAGATCTCTAACATATCAAACATGCCATTGGGTAGCTTCAAGTGGGTGCCCAAGAATGGAGCTCAATATTCACTAACAGTTTAGAGAGACATACCTTTGCCCAACTAATCACTACCTTTACATTAACCCCTAAAAGCCCATTGTCCCTTCGGGGGACAAATGCGTTTTTGGGCAGGTACCTATGGGCTGCAATTTTCTCCTCATTTTTTGAAACTTTTTTTGGAGGTAGAAAAGCTGATTAGCTACGTGGGAATATAATTTTTTTCACAACCGGTGCCCGGTAACAAAAGTTATGACCAAATAAGCTCAAAACAGGGGACGGGGGGCAGCACGGGCAGCAAAAAAAATTTGCACTTTTTTATTTTTCATTTATTTTTAGTATTTTTTCCTCATAGACTATATTTTTGTCTATCTGGAAAGCTTTGATTCATTTCATTTGGATTTGTTATGAGAAAGTTATGGACATTCTTGTTTTTCGGTCAGTTAGAGCATCTTTTTGAAAAAAATAACTTGCAGGATTCATTTCTAAATGCAATTTTTCAAAATTTTCAATTTTCTTTTTTTTGGATGCTTTAGTTTACTTGCTAGAACAATCTCACCATAGGGATTAGTGCATTTTAATTCCATCTAAAATATATGAACACTTTAGATTTTCCTTCTATCTTGTACCTACTTCTCCTTAACAATTTTTTTAATAATGGAAATTATGTTTTTTTGATTTGATTTTTTTTAATTAGACTCTCAACTCAATTCTCCACTATAAAGATTTAAAGCTCAAAACTCTGTAGTGCAAAAGTTTTAAGTTAAAAATGTTCAAAGTCAAAAAATCCAGTCCCACATTGTGCTGAAAATTTTGTTTTTTTCACTTTAAACGTAGATATCTTGCAATCTATGCGGTCAAGAATTCTGAAATTTTTCCACACATTCTCATACTAGTTAGGTGTAAGATCCTACGGTTAGATGTGCAAAAAAAACATTTTTTTATTTTTTTTCACTCTTTGCTAAAAAAGTGGCAGTTTTGGGTGTTTTTTGGCAGAAAAAAGGCCTTGGGCCTTTAGGGGTTAACATTGAATTTCCCCCGGTATCTAGAAGGAAATTATACTCCCACCAGGGAAGTAGGCTGGCAGCTACTTAACAATATTATGAGGGTTGGACAAATCAACACCCTAAATAACAATGGCGTGTTAGTCATTAACAATTTGTGTCTTAGAATGATGGCATGTGGGTTTCTTTTAACTAACTAGAGTGACAACTCAATAGTGGTGAGGCTGTCTTTTGAGGGTATAGTGAGGACGAGGTGCATTTCAATTAATGCACCCCCTCCATCTACTTGAAAGACCTCCATTAAAAAAATTAATTAATTTTTTATTACACCCCCTCCTCCATTTGGGGGATTAAATTTTTTTTAAATATTTATTACCTCCCCCCTTCTCCCATTCTGTTATTATATTTTTTTAAATATTATTTTCCAGCCCCCTCCTCCTATTTGAATTTGAGGGAGCACTTCATTGTTCCAAACAATATAGGATATGTCCATTTGTCTGTATTGTGTATCCCATATCTCATATCCACTAAAAGAAACCCATGTTTTTTTTTGACATGCCTTGATTTTTTATGATAGATTTTTTTGGACATCTATTTTGACATCTAACTGTTTTTATGTCAACAATAACATCCAATGAACATCACAAACAACATAAAAACAACTAGATGTCAAAATAGATGTCCAAAAAAATCCATCATAAAAAATCAGGGCATGTAAAAAAAAACATGGGTTTCTTCTAGTGATCTGTATTGTATCCATATCCAAGACCGTATCCATATTTCTTATTTTTCCAAATCAACAGATCAATAGTAGATCAGAAGGGAGGTCTCAATAGGGGGATCAACAACTCTCATTTCTTGCTATAGTGGGGTGATTGGGCTCCCGGGCCTAGCTTGTGGCATCCCAACCTTGTATACAGGGTAGTGGGGGGGGGATTATGTAAGATAGTAGAATCTAACTATGTGTACCCTAGGCCAATTTTGGCAAAATAGGACTCTATTGAAATATTATCAATGGCTCTAACCTCACCTTCAAGTTCATATTTTGACATGTACACCACAAACATAACTTTGTTTGCAATAGATGCTTTCATGACCATTGAATTCAAGCCTCATTGTCTATCACTCTATTTGTTAGCAACCAAATATGAAAGAAAAAAATTTAATTTATTTTTCAAAAATGAACTTACATGTCGACTACAAGTCATAAAAATACAAAATACTAGTATACCATCAAAAAAATTGAAATTTTCATTGTAGATGTATATTTAGGAGTATAACATCATGGCATGAACTTAAACTACCATGTCACTCAAAAATCAATAAAGCAACAAACCATGATTATAGGCCCAAAGTTCATGTTGATATAAACTATTGAAATTTATAAATTTTTCAAAATTTCCAATTGGAATAGAAACTAAATTTGATAATCTTCATTTCTTTAATTGAACTCAAATTCAAAAAATATCATTTTTATGGCTAAAATTTACATCAAAAGTAATAAGCAAGAAATGACTAAAATAAGTTACAAGGGTCATCCACGGATTAAACATCTATTTTCTTAAAAAAATCAATGATACTCTAATGACAAAATTTGCAATACTCTTCACTTAAAATGTACTCAAGTAACTTCCCAAAAAAATGAGGATGAAAATTTTCCCGTTCTACAAACTTAGGTGAAGTTATTCAAAGGACATTTGTATCCTCACTAGCATCTCAAGGTTAATTGCAATGGGGTCACTCAGTTTATGTGATTTAAAAAAAAATTATAGTTGATTTGAAAAACTCAACTAAGGATGATAATTAGTCTCAACAAGCTTTTTGTCACCATTATGTTTTAAACTTTGATTCATTGTAAGTGGGCTCAAAAGTGTCATGCAAACTCAACTTGTATTTAACTTTTAATTGATGCATGGAGGTCTACATAATCCATTTAAGAAGGACTAAGGGTATATTCTTCATTGCCGTTACGATAGAGCATAAAAGAAATTACAGATTAGCTTCATTTGAAGTCTCTCTTTTTAGACTACAATGACAACCAAATATGTGTTGACTATCCAATTTGTATAATTACTTACTTGTTGTTAACACATATGTGTATGAAATAGAGAGACATAGCTAATTGTAGCTTCATAAGCATTTTCCTTGCTATCATTGCTAATGGACCCAACCAAGCAACAACACAAAATACCAATTTTAATTTTTGGTAGAATGAGACTTACAGAAGAATTTTTAAAGTCAATTTTGAGGTTGTTCTTTGTACTATTCATAAACTATGTTGGATTCACAACTGGATAGGTTCAATAATTATTAATTAATGATGGTGGAAATAGTGAAGAAATTTTGATGGTCTTAACGAGTATTTTGGTGATATTAAAGCCTATGTCAAAACAATCCTAAGCCACAATTGACTTTGGATTTCAACTCTTTATTAAGGCAGGGTTTGATTACAAGTTTACAAAAAATACAATGTATGCAACCAAGTAGACTCTTTTTTACTTATTCTATTGTCTGTGTGGGAAAGATCTATAATTTGGTTCACTTCAATTTCAAGAGACATTGAGGTTATGTCCTAATTTTAAAAACTTACATGTATTGTAAAATCCATCTTCATTTCAAAAGTTTAATCTATGTCTATTCTTCTTCCTATTTATTTGACAAATCTTATAAATCATGTATAACTATCTTTAATGTAGGTTACGGAATAAAGAATAATTATATATATTTACATAGTAACCAATAGGTGGCGGTTGCAATTAGGTGTAAGGTAGGAACTCCGAAATATGTCATTGATTCCAAAGCACCATCTTCTCTAGATATACATCTAGTTAATCAATATCTAACTCCACCAAAAAAACAATTTCACAACATCTACCCAGTTTTTTTTTATCCTTTGTAACTTTTGCATAAAACATTTTCTGGTGCGTTGAAATCCTCTTTCAGTTGCCAACAAGAAAATATTCATTTTTTGGGCAAGCTTGACTTATAATAGTACCTATAATTTGTCATAAGAAGTGGCGCTTATGGAAGTCCTTACTTTAGTCACCTTGAATGTAGCTTTTGTTAATGTATAAACCATAGGAAGAAAATGTCCCATTCATTTTTAGGATAGGTTTTGTGTTGCAACTATGCCGTAATGTCCAATTACTTGTTTTTGCTGGCGTAATTAGGCAATACACTTTTTTCATCCCAATTGTTTTTTTTCATTGCTATTTCATCCAAATTTTCTTCCCTCAATTTACGTTGGGCAAAGCTTCTCATTGTCAGGCATTGCACAATGGAGAGGGCCGACAAGGAGGGTGGACAAATTATATCAACAAAAAAATATACATTTTTTTTACTAGTATGGCTCATAATAGTACCTAAGGTAAACTATCCCATTACAGATAGAATGGGAGCAAGCCCATTATGGGCAAAATTGTAATGGTGGTGTACATTTTAGAACTTGAATGTACACCACCATTACAATTTTGCCCACAACGAGCTTGCGCCCATTCTGTCCGTAATGGGATAGTTTACCTTATAATTTGACAAAAGACATAGTGTTTCTTGGAGTCCTTAAAGCTTCTCCACCCATTCCCGGAAACAAGATTGGAGAAAAGGGTTCTCTCAAGCACGGTTTCTCCCGGGTTGCTTCCATCCCCCATTCATTTACAGGGAAGCAAACACTCCAATACAAGACATTCTCACGTATTAATGACCTGTCAAAACCAAAAGCTTATCAAAAAGTAATTGATTAAAAAACTTTTGGATATGGTCCACAGACCAACAAAGGAACACGATCTCGCACAAGTCAACTTGCATCCTGAGCACAATAGCCCACCATTTGAAGAGGGAATTGTGCCGGGACCGGACTCTTTTTATCCCTCCCTGGGTCCACGGTGGACCCACCCCGCCCAAGTCCCGTTTCCAATGAATGAGTGGTGATGCTCTTACTTTAGTCACCTCGAATGTAGCTTTTGTCACCTTGAATGTAGCTTTTGTCAATGCAAAACCCACCCTTGTTCCCATAAATAATTCCCACCACCCGAGCCATTAAAAACAACGAAATCAACTCTGAGTGCTATAATTCCCCCACACAAGGCGAGACTTGTTTGCCTGAAAAGGTTTTAATCTACGTTAGTCCAAGGTAAAGAATTCATTTCCCATGCCCTTTTCTTTTTTTTTCAAAATTGCCGCCATTCTGACACCCCTTCCTCTTTTGAATTACCTCTCTTAAAAGCCCCCCCTACTACCCGGAACTGCAGCCCGTCAGCAGCCAGCCCAACGAACGCATTGCCTCGGAAACTGCTCCCATGCCACATTTGAAATTTGACTTTTGCACGCGGACAAGCCCCGCCCACGCTTCACGCTTTCACGCTTCCACTCCCCTCGCCTTCTTCGCCCTTCCCAATGCACGCCCCCCAAAGGTCCGCCCTACATCGGCAATTGCCGCTCCGCCATCGCTGGCAGATCGGGCGCGACGCGACAGAAGTCACAGAACACTTCTGCGTCTTCGTTGTCGCAGTCCTTTGCCTTGCACTTTCTATCAAGATAAAATTAAACTGATCGGCAGTAGCCTTTTGGGCTTGTGACGTCTCGACTGTCGTCAGTTAGTCGCCGCGTCCGATTGCAGTTTCCATCAGTTGGGAAACCCAGCCAAGCCGGCCAGCGTCCCATTGGGAAGAAGTCTCGGTTGTTGCCCTCCCGGCGACGCGGTCTGGGGGATTGGTTGGTTGGGTTCCGCGATGGTGTGGATCGGCTGAGTGAGTAGGGGAGCCGAAACCGAAATTAAGTTAGCGTTCTTCATTGACGTCGATTGTACCGACGTGTGCGAGAATAATGTGTGCACTCTGGTGGTTTTCTGCAGTTGGACGAAGCTCCTTTCTGATGGAGCTTGGGCGCTCGACGAGTCTTCGGTGAGTATTTTGCTTCTTTGGGAAGTGCGATTCGGGATCGTTGCGGGTTGTGGGGAGTCATATCGGTAGGTGATCGGATGTTGTCTCATGTGTGTGTTAAGGATGTGAATTGTGGCAGGGGTCGGCTGTTTGTGTGTATGTTGTGTCTGTAGCGGTTGTGTTTTGAAGTTTGATTCATGGAAAGCACTGGAGCGAGTGGACGGGGGTCGAGGTTTTGTGTATCTCTGTTGGCGACTTGGAAAAATGCATCCCTGTGTGTTGGGTGAACTTGGAGATTGAGTGGTCGGGGAATTGGTGGTTTGTGATTTAGGGCATGGAAGGTGCCTCGTGAGATTGTTCGGTCGTGTTTATTTTGTATTTTAGGGTTTATTTTGTAGTATATGTCTGAGGGTATCTTAGGTGTTGACAAACAGAGAGTGATGTATGTATATTGAGTGCCGTTCAAGCCAATGCTTAATTGGCATCTTACATCGTCACTGCTATGGTGCTACTGAGGAACTCTTTGAATTTGAAAGGGCTCAGATTGGGTAGTAGGGTCATGGAATCCATAGCCCACTATTGAGTGACACAGTTGCTTGAAACTTGGGATTGGCAAAATTCAAGAATGCTGGTTATGCTGTCTCAGCTTGTGAGGGCTGACAAGTATTTAATGTCTGTTTTTTCCAGGATATTACTGAGAGCTTTGTGAGCTCTCAGGCTTTTCGATTGCCTAGCCTGATCAGTAGCAGATAGAATCTTGTAAGGTTAGTAGTACGATGGGGAACTGTGTGGGGAGAGCTGATGACTATGTTCTTCCCCACGACCGACACACATGGATTGCCAAGTATGGTCAGCAGGTGGCGAGGGGTTTGTTAGACTGCGGGAACAGCAACCTGCTGCCTTTCAACAGAAAACATGCTGCCACCAATACGGCTCTGTACTGCCACAAACATCTGTGTACCACTTGTTTTGAACCTTGTTTCCCGTTGCCATCTGAGCTGAAACTGATCGATCCCGAGATTGTTGAAAGGCTTGCGGCTGAAAGAAAGTCATCCAAAGCAGCTGCGGTTGCTCCTGAGATTACAGGGCCGCCTGGGATTCGGAAGGAGAAGGGGAGCCGAAGAGAATTGAATCGAACGGGAGTGCGGTGTGTGAAGTCAGCCAAGGAGAAGTCTTCTTCTTGGAAGCGCGAAACCGTGCAAAGCACCGCTGCCGATCTCAATGTCTACGTGGTGACCTGGAATATGAATGGCAAGGTGAGAAACATTTGTGGAATGATATTGGGAGGGAAATGCCATGTTAAATTCGATAAATGCATTGTGTGAAGTGGCAGGTGTATGCTCCTAGTTTCATGTTCATGGTCTCTCTCATTATTCTGCGGTGGCTGCAATGCTCCTTATTTGTAGACTGTTGAAGCTTACATTTTTTATAATTACAGGTGCCCACGAGCAGTAACTTTGCGGACCTCCTCGATTTATCTGGAGAGGGTTACGACTTTTTCGTAGTTGGTCTTCAGGAAGCACCACCCCGCGATTTTAAAACTTCCATCTCCGAAGTTTTGGGCGACAAGTACTGGTGAGAATCTTGCTCTCTTGACTGTTATACTTCGTGTAGTGCGGTTCTTGGATTTACCTTCTCTGGGACTGGCATGTCCTTTCTCTGGATAAATCATGAATGCTTTGAGTATCTGAATAATAAGTTTTGTTTGCGGATTTGGACACATGCATTCGTAGTGCTCATTGTTCGTGTGTCTTCTTCCTACAGTTTGGTAGAATCATCTGTTCTGATGTCCCTTCAACTGTTTATCTTTGCCAAGCGTGCCCTCAAGCCATTTATCACAGGTATGTTCCATTTTTATCTAGCAACTGCTTTCGTTGTCAGCATACGTATCTTCCTTTCATTTGGTCTGAATCTTAGAACTCCTCTTCTGTTTAAGAGATTTTTTGGTGTCAAGAACATATCCTCTTCACGGCAGAGGTCCTGATTGCGTGCTGTTGAAAGCAGGTGTGAAAGTGGACAAAGTGTGGGAGAAGCGTCTGAGTGGTGTTGTGGGTAAACAGAAGGGTGCTGCAGCCGTTCGGCTACAATTCGACGACAAGTCATTGCTTTTCATCACTTCGCATCTGGCTCGTAAGTCTTTTACATATATGATGGATGTTCCTCACCATGTTCTTTAAGTGTGTTGAACGATTTGGGCCAAGCTGTTGCTGCAAGATTCAATTCCAGATTGTATAGATCCCTGTTTTGAAAACGACTGATTATGCTCTGATTACGCTTCTGATTGCAGCTCACGAGTCCAATGTGAAGGCTCGCAATGCTCAGTGTGCTCACATATGTCACACTGTATTCGCAAAGTCAACATCAGCACTCTCCTGTTTTTGTCCATCGAAGATCTCAGATGACGTGAACTGTCGGGTTCCTGGCGCGCTGTGCAACGTTGTGGAGGAGTCCGACGTGGTAATCTGGCTCGGTGATTTGAATTACCGCGTAGAGCTGCCTAGAAGTTCAGTTCAAACCGCGATCAAGAACAATAGACTGCAGGAAGTACGTTGTTGTTCACTTCGTACACATTGCTTCTTTCATCTTTTCATGAATGTCTCTGTTTTCTTCAGAATTGGCATTCCTGTATGGCTTCTAGAAAACCGATACATGGGAGGTCTCCATCTTATGAACTTTGTGCATTCGTTTGGCAGTTGTGGGCCAAAGATCAACTATCAACAGCACTACGCAAGGGTCATGCCTTCAAAGGATTTCAGGAAGGCCCGCTCCTGTTCCCGCCAACGTTCAAGTACGATGTTGGCACGGACAACTATGACACGAGCTTTAAGGTTTGTCTTGGACGCTGTTTGAAGTATGCCTAGGAATTCAGTTCTGTAATTTTCAAACTGTATTTGGTCCTTCAATCTTGATTTCCCACAACGCTCTCAATTGACTATGTTGTTTGGCAGGAACGGGTACCTTCGTGGACTGACAGAATCCTATACAAAGCCACCACCGTGAAGGCCGAGCTTCGGAGTTATGATGCCATCGATTCATTGAAGACTTCTGATCATCGGCCTGTCAAAGCTCATCTTATGTTCAAGAACCTGCTATGACCCAGGATTAACACTCCCTCTTAATATTCAGTCTTTATCTTTACTTTTAGTATATAGTACAAAGTGACATTGAAATTCCCCAATGACTGCCAGATATGTAGGTTACTCACAGCTTGATTGCCACAGAGAACAACAAGCTTATGGACCACCCTGACATCAGTTTCTCTACTGAGACGATTCCAAAGGGAATGGCATTGATTAGGCACCATGAGATACACAAGTGATGGGATACGAAAGTGAGTATCCTAGACCTCCGTTATCCTTTTTACATCTGTACCCATGATTCTTTCTTCTGATCAAAAGATCAATTAGCACACATAATTATGTTCTGTTGTACAGAAGTGGCACTCCACTTAGCATGTGTATAATAATGGCTTCAGTGATTACTTTAGGATTGAAGTGTAAAAAAGGAAATTTGCTATCACAATGGGCAAAAATTGTAATAGAGTGAATTATGGGGCCTAACTTGGATTATGTGGTTTTGCAAGAATGGTATTTTTGGCTGAATTTCTGCAAGTCCGTTTCATGCTTTTTGTTTCAACACTTGGGCCATGTATTTTCCTTATTTTGTGGCCACACCGTAGGATTGGATGACCCAATCCTAGATCTAAGATGCTTTTGGACACTTTTCTTGACTCAGTAATGGTACGGAGATGGAAATATCATAAACGGAGAGCTCCTCTAATGGCACAGTAGGGTCCATAGCGAGCACTATTGTTGATTTGGAAAAGATTTGAAAAAGATTCGCTTGGCTCCCACTTAATTGGTGCACACGGGATAAGAAATGAATTTCAAAGGTAGTTGTTTTAGATAAAGCTAAGAGAGAGGAATGGGTCCAGATTGAAAACCACATTGGCATCGAATTCTTCCTCATCCTTATTTTTGCACACATTGAGCTCAATTTCTCATTGAATTCCTTATATCTTGCATGTTGAAATGCTGAAGTGATCCAATTATGGTATTCCTACCTTAACCCCTAAAATCCCACTTGTCCCCACGGGGGACAATTTGTGTCCGGGTAGGTTCGATTGTCTCAATTTGAAGTGAAGTTTTTTGAGATTTTTTGAGGTTGTGTAGCTTTGCAAGAGCTTTGTGGATGTATAACTTTGTTTCAATCGGATGCTGGATGAAAAAGTTATGGCACAATGAGCAAGAAATGGAGATTGGTGGGCAGCCCCCAAAAAATTACAAAAAGTCAAAATTATTTTTTTTGAATTTTTTTCCTAAAAGATTATCTTTTTACCTATATGTGGAGCTTTGATTCATTCTATTTGGACTAGGGATGAGAAAGTTATGGATAATCTTAGTTTTTCGGGCAAATTAAGCATCTTCTTGAAAAAAAACTTTTTGTTCAACTTTGAATGCTAATATCTTCCAATCCATACAGTCAAATTTGATGAAATTTTTACTACTTGATCTCAGACAAGTTCAGTACAAGATCCTACAGTTGAATTCCCAAAATAACAAAAAAATTGGTTTCCTTAAGAAAATACAATAGAAGTGATAGTTTTGAGTGTTTTTTGGCAGAAAACACCCTCGGGGTTTTAGGGGTTAATCCATAGCATGCTCCAAATCATAAGATACAACTCCACTTTATTCACCCTTAGTCTACAATTGTATGCAATTTCATTGTATTTGGTTCTATTGTGATGAAAATTGGGATGAATTTGACACATGGAGGATGGAGAGTGGAATGGGGCTTCAAACATTTGGATTTGGGTGACATAACGAAGTAATACATGGAGATATGAGATTTGTCTACAAATGGTCCATTCACTATCCTTTTGTAGATCTTGAAACTAGAAGGGGCAACCATGGTGTTTAGAGTGCAATTGGAAAATCCTTGAGATTTTCGATACTCCAATATCTCAAGATGTGGACAAATATTACATGAGAAATTGAATATCTTGAAAGTATCTTGAATATATTAAAATTGAATAAAAGTATCCTAAAAGTATTCTCATTATTCAATACAACTATGTATTTAGGAAAAATAAACAAGAAAGGGAATTTGAACATGTTTGGTTTGTTGTATTAAATGCGAACTAGATATATTTGACATTATGATTCTTCAGTGACATTCATATCATCATCTAGTCATTTGTTTATGGGATCATCTAGACCTTTCATGAGAGAAACCAATGCATTTATCATAATATATTATGGTTTTCATCATTACAATACCTAAAATAGTATACAATTTTTTAATTAACTATTAACAATATTTGTTAGTGCCGTATAATCTACACTTTTGATATTATGTAATAGTGTGCAAATGTATAAGTAAGATCAATGTGCAAATTGCACTAGTAAAGTCATTTCAATTTGGTTGTTATTAACTTCTACTCAATTGGTGCAGTTGACAAAGGTTGGGTTGTGTTATTAAGTTTTGATGAAGAAACAATTTCTTCGGATTCATCCTAGATAAAAAATCACCAATCAAAAAATAAGTGATATTTCCATTTAGCATACAATAGCTTAACAATTTATATATATACTTGAATCATGACATATGTGATTTTATTTGTAGAGAGAATTATTTATTTAATCTACAATACTTTTTTAGACTATTGAATTTAGTAGTTCCTACTCTCATTTCTTCTCACACATGATTTATAATTGTTTTTAGGTTTAAAACAGTCACATATAGTCAAGTGAATGACTGGACATACCACCAATTTTCATACTAAAAATTGTCATATTCTGTAAAATTGGATTTTTTTTTTTGGATGTTCAAAAAGCTATTGAATTTTTTGTATCTTTCAATTGTTAATTTTGTAGATTAGGTCCTTTCAAAGAAGTCTTTGCAAATTTGCTCTTGGGATCCATTCAACAAATGGACAATTCATTCCTTTACAAACGAAAAATTAAACACCAGATTGAAGGCTTTGCTTTAGCAAAAGAATCAAAGCCATAGCCCATAGGTTCTCTAGTTGACCATATATATGTCAAAATTTCATAAGCCTTAACGAGATTCAAAGTTTATGTCGACAAAGTATTGGTTGTCATATACTATAGTTATTTGGGTAGTTATAATTCTACCAAATGAAAGTTCTCCAAGAGTTATGTAGTAGTGATTAAGTGGAGCAGAAAGAGCTAAGTATCTTGCAAGGCCAAATGCTTGGAATTCCTTTCAAATTTTGATCTAATGACTAGATGTCCACAACTCTAAAACTAGAGGTTTTTTAGTCTAAGATGGGAGAAATGCCTGAATATGTGCCAATTTCATTGACATCTATCATTTTACAAATGTGAGGTTGTGGTCATCCTCCACACATGTTTGTGTTTAAAACTCTTTAATAAAGGAATCTCACAAGCAGAGCATTCATACTTTCATTCAATTATGAGTTTAGAAATTGGAAAGCTTTATAAGGTATGCACATCTATAAGCTTCACTAATTATAGCTAAACATAGTTACTATTATTAGAAGTCAATAGTTTCTAGTGAATCTTATTGGTAACTAAAAGAGGATTTCGATCATGCACTTTAACACACTTTATTTGAACATTGTTTAAATAAGTTATGAAAGTATTGTCTCTAGGTATACCAAAACCCAACACTAGACTCTCATGGGCTCTCTTGCTTTGATTTTGTACATCTTATATAATCAATATCTAGATTTTTATACCCCTATTTGATGCAAATATAGATGTCATGTTCTGGATAATGTTGAACATTGTTTGAAATTCCTTAATGGAAGAAAGAATGTAGAAGATTGTTTGAACACATACCAATTCAGCTAGTTTGCATGAAGCTTTTTCCATCTGGTCATTCACCGTACTTCTCAGTTTCTTGAATTCCTAGAAAGACCATAAAGGAGTAATTCAATCAAGTCGTACATGCAACAACTAAGGTAGAATAGCCTATTGTGGTCAGATGAAGCTATAGTAGACACCTAGAGAATAATTCCATCACGGATTCACGAGGGGGTTTCAATATGTGAGATTTGAACCACAATCAATGTCTTATAGTGACAAACCAAACTAAGTACAAATTTGAAACGTTTTCATTCAAACAACCATGTACCATAAGCATCAATGGACAAAGTCCAAAAGTGAATATAGCAAATTTGTAGTGTGCAACACACTATTTGTTACCATTGAGGTTTGAAGAAAAAATTAGTTGTGATTTGAAAGAAAATAAAATTCAAAAAGCCATGTCTACAACTCAATTTGTGTACCATAATTTTGAATTACATTATAATTTCTCAATTTTTCATAGGACTTCAAAAACACTTTTTTTACCTTGACATGTTGGTATACATCATTTCAAATTGTTTTACACAAAAATTGAAGGAAATTGACATTTATAGAATTTAAAGTCTCAACAGTTTGACAAACATGCAAATGATGTTGGTTCTTACAATATTTGAATTTTTTTTTGAAATTGAGAGCATTGAATAGCATTAGCCATTGTAGAAAGAATATAGGTTGTAATATGGACCACTATTACATCTTAATGCCCTTGCATTTGAAATATTTATTAAATCAAATAGTATGTTCAATTTACATTTCAAATCCATATGATGCATTTTTGGAGTCAATTTCGTTTGTACAAAGACTAGAGTTCATGATGCACATAATTGATCCAAAAAAACCATCATTGCCTAGTTTCTACTGGTAGATTGGTTACATTTTGATGTTTTCTTTTTGGCAAGTGATAGTATTTTTGGGTAGAGGTTCTAAAATTTTTCCTTCCACATAAGTACATATTGATTTGGGAGATGTACAAAGAATACTGATGACAATTTTGGATAAGTGGTGCATTTGAGGGGGGGTCTATTTTAAAGCCTCCCAAACATGCTCACTGCATCCATTCTAAGGTAGGGTGCCCTAAAGATTGAACAAACATGCTCTAAAAGCGTCCACTAACATAGAAGTACATTTTTTTTTCTTCAGTGTACCAATAGTGTAGATTTCAAGAGGTGGTCGGTCGCTTTTAATGACCATTGCATTTAAACTTCAAAAATTCATAACTAATTCCACAAAGGTTCAAAAAACATGAAACGACTTGGGTTAGATGCCAATTCCTTTTTCCTTCCTACAAAGATTTGCTGAAAGTTGTTTCAAGGAGCTTTTCTTCCACTTAAATGCAATCAATCAGCTCTTAAAAGGTCACTTTAAGAGAGAGTACCTTAACAACAGTGAGACACAAGAGCATTGATTTCAGAACTTTGAAAGAAGATGGGAAACCATAACTTACAGTTTTCAATCGTTCCACCTCTGAATTGAGACAGTCTCTTAAACCTCCCATCTCCTGCACAAATTAATCACACGTGTACATGTAACATCAAATTAAACCCAGCATGGTGTAACTTAAGGTAGGCACCCCCCAAATTGGCACGTGACCTTAAAGTGCCATCTATAGGTTGTGTACATTTTCAAAATCAGTTATGTACCTATTTGGATAGAGCGCTTTCAGAAACAAACTTTGACCCTTAATAACTTTTGCATACTGTGTCCAAATGCCACGTTCTCTGGTGCATTGGAACCTCCTTTCACTTGCCAACAAGAATATATGAAGATTTGACCAGTCTAATAGTCGTTACTAGGCTCAGTAGCAAAAAGTGGCGGTTTTGGGTGTACCCACCTTATATCCCGGTGGACCTATTCTAGGTTACCAAGGATGATGTGTCATGTCTATCCTTGTTGTGGCCTTTGAAGGTCGTATGTTCCAAGAAAAAAAATTCACCTTTAGAAATTGTTCTGAGTATTTTTAAAAGAATTGGCTCAAATTTTGTAATACACCCACTTCAATCTCAAGCACTGGCATTTGACCATTTAAAAGTCTTACTAAGAAATCCAGTGATATAATTATGAGAGCACTGTAAGTGGAGGTCACCTCTAGCAAAAAGTAATAAATTTTTTTTGAAGCCGAATGGTTTTGAAAAGTGATAGCCACTTTGTCGAATTCTAAGAAAATTAAATATATAGAAAGTCAAAATGTTGGACCTTAAATCCTACAACTTAATTCCATGGCATGTCTACCAAACAATGAGGAATTCAAATTCATTTTGCTAACTTTCTAGCAAAGTAGGGACACTATGAATGTAATGAGTTCATTTGAAAGTCAAGTCACTTTCCTATGCAATGAATAAAATCATTCAACTTCTAAGATCATTTGAAGGGTTGCCAAAAATGCAAAGAAACTATTTAATAATTGTCAAATATCTTATTAATAAAAAATGAATTGACGAACTAATCCTTACAATTTTAAATGTTTATATAACAAAAATATGACAAAGGTGATCCAAGGCTACGATAGTTGGAAGTTGTGAATCAACTATGAAATTATCAATTTACAAACTCAATGCAACTCATTTTTGTCCAAGCAAGTTATGTTCCATTCTTCATAACATGGAGCTTTTTTTTAGCATTATGGACTAACTAAAGGTGAAAACACCCAAAACTGTCCTTGAATCCATTTCTAATAAGTAAATTTTTCTTGAAAAAGTCTCCCAAAAGTGCAATTAAGTTGTTCCCATACTTAATTGTAATTGACAAATTGTTGACTCTTTAACTTTTGATTGGATGACCAACCTATGTGATAGTTTAAGTATAGAGAGCTTCCACTTTGAAAATTCATAATAGTTACATGTCTTATCAAAAAATCTTTCTTTCTGTGAAATTTCATGAATTCAATTGCTAATAATTTTAAAATGTTTTTCTTTGAAAAATGTGCCTCAAACTACAAAGGCCATATTCGTTATATTGAGACTTTTTGCAGATTTTGAAATAGAATGCTAACTATTGGAAAATTCATATAAAAAAAAAGTAATTGAAACAAAAAATAAACAATGCTAAAATAGTGATTCTATAATGGAATTTTAAAAGTTGGTGTTGTTACCTATTTATAAAAAATACTAGTAAAGAGATAAAGTGGTTTATCCTCAAGTTGAGGATAAAAATGAGACTGCAAAAAGTTTCAATATAACAAATATGACCTTTACATTGCATTACTTGTTTTGATGGAATTTTTTGCATGTTTTCACCCTAGGTAACGACTGAGAGCTAGGACAAAGGCCAAGTCTTATAGTTCATCATAAACGTCTACATTTGTATTTTTCACAAATCTAAGGGCGTAGAAAGAGAGGATGCATTGTGATTGAGTTATATTGCTTTTTCTAATTGTCCAATAGAATGGTGACCAGTTTGTTTCAAAAATTAGACTTACCATTATAATGTCCACTCTCTTACATCCATAATTGAACAATATTCAACAATGGAAGTTACATCTAATAATGTGAAAGTATAGTCTTATTATGGAAGTAACAACTCTTGTGGCTTGTTACGTTATATCTCACAATGACAATCTACATTTATATTGTCTACTCTATGCAAATGAGGTGCAAATGAATAACGTAATTAAAACACATTTAGCTTGCTTGTCTCTATTTGTTAAGAGTAAAAAATTTAACAATTATTGAATTTAAGAGTCTTGCAACTACGGAGTGTTTTGCTTCTAAGTTATCCATTTCATTGGACATGTGGAAACATTTTGACTTGCTTCAAGTTTTGACTAACCTCCCGGTACGATTTCACTTGGGATTTCAGCATCCCTCGCCAATCCTTAAGATCCTGTCAAGACAACCCATAAATCCATAAGTAAAACATTCAAAGTCTTGGAATAGATTTTAAACTTTGGAATGCTGGTCTGGTCATTATGGAAATCATCCTTAGTTTTTGATATTGAGCAATTCATTTTCCTTGGAAAACCTAGTAGCACCCATTGGATGTCAATTTACTATACAAGATCTCCCCTTTTCACGCAAAACTGTAAGGATCATGAATATTTGCACTTTTGTCTTACATAGAAGGATATTTTGTCATATATCATACACTTTTAGGCCGTTGCTTCAATATATGGTGAAGGATTTTTGGTAGGCTCCTATGAATGATGTCAAAAATTTCAGTAAGTTTTTGAACTTCTTAATATCAAGGTAAGTAAATGTACGAGCTTTATTGAAATATGATTTTTTATTTCATTTGGTGACTGGGAGAGAAACTATGCCCTTTTAAGTTCAAAATGTTTGACTCGCAGCGACAAAACACAAAAACTCAAAATTATTTAATATTTAATATTTTTACTCATATTCATGTATATATTTATATTTATGTCTACACGAAAAGATTTGATTAATTCCATTTGGATTGATAATGTGAAAGTTATGAAGAATCCTATTACTTAGACAACTAAGGCATCCATCCAAGTTACTTATAGAATTTGTTTTTGAACTCAATTATCACAATTTAAAAAAAATAACCCATCCATTGATCCCTAAAAGACCAACCGCTAAATTTGACAATATAGCAATTTTGGACAAGTACGTGTGTCTAGAGATATCCATATTTTTGGCCCAATTTTTAGTAGAAGGTGTGGACAAGGAATATCTTTCATATGCACTAAAATTCATGACATTTGGAAATATGAGTCAAAAGTTATGGCCTAATAATTAACTTCCTTTTTTGTAAATAGGTAGTTTGGGCAAATTATAAAATGAACACTTTTTTAGAAACAAAAATTTGAAACTGGTTTTCTAGATTTATATATATGTGGAAAGCTTTTAATCATTTCATTGATAAATGAATAAAAAATTATGAGGAGTTTTAGTTTATGGGCAATTATGGATTCTCTACTCTAAAATAAACTTGGAAGTCCTTTGTTTTACTTTATTTTTAATATTTTTTGAAAAAATAAAACCATAGGATGTAGATTGTTTATTATTTACAACATTTTCAACCATTGGGGATTGGCATTTTTCAATTCCATAACAAAATTCTTAACAATTTTGTATTTTGAATCATTCTCTATTTTTTTTTTATTACTATTTTTTTCCTATATGGTGTACAATTTTAAATGGTCTGAAATTTTTTGAAGCATAAAGACAACCTTCCTTGAAGAATGAATCCAAAGAAGCACCACCATTTGGGACATTTTTCCATACAAATGTGATCTTTTGAAGTTCAGCTATCTTTTTTTCCACACAGACAAAAAAGGGAATTTGTCACTTCAAACACTAAAATCTTGCAATCTACAAGGTGAAATTTTTGAAATTTTTTCCACATCTTCTCAAACTAGAATATTACAAGATTCTATGGTTACATGTGTCCAAAAATGTTTTTTTTCCTAAATTTTGGTACTTGTACTAGAAATGGCAGTTTTTGAGTGTTTTTGGTGAAAACATAGTCAAGGTTCTTCAGGGACTAAGTGTAAATTACTTGATACAACAATCTCGCTATTAGAATTGACATGTTTCAATTCCATTTTAGAACTACTAACCATTTCCTTTTTTCTTCCATCTTCTACCTATTTCTACCGTAGCTTCCTAGCAACTTAGACAATTTTTTGCCTAATAATTAATTAAAGTACAAAAAGTAATTAGGCAATTCAAAAAATTATTTATTAAAATTAGGCAATCTTGAAACATAACTAAAATTAGTTAGGCATTCATCCAAGTTGTTCACTTAAGACTAGGTTACCATTTATTCATAATTGTGGAATTTTTCTAAAAGCGATATGGAAGAATTTGCTCAGTGATGTATATATTGAGTCTAGAAGATGAAGAGCTTTTTTTTTATAATGAAATCCATTGTTTGTCATGAACCCTCAAAAGATATGGAATAATTTGAAGATGAGGGCTTGGCTGCTCATTGTCAAAAAGTAGTAATTGTGGTCAAAATAGAATTTCAGACCTCCTTTAGGCAGAGTAAAATAATATTTTTCCAAAAACTTTGAACTAAGACAAGTTGAAAAATTAATCTAACTTTCATCTCCAAAAATCCATTTGTGATTATGAGTCTTCAAAAAAAGAGTTATTGATACAATTCAAAGAGGATGTTTGAAAATGTCAAAGAAATTGTCCCTTCCAACTCCTCCCTAAAATTTGTCCATAACTTTTGATTGGAGGCTCAAAATATTAAAAAAACTTTTGGAAATAAAAGGCATATCTTGATTTTTCACACTGACTTAGTTCAAAAAGTTTTGAAAAGAGTTATTCCACATTGCCTAAATGAGGTTTGAAGTTCTACTTTCAACACAATTTCTATAGTTAACCATGAGTAGCTGAGTTTCTACTAGTCCTTAGACAATCCTTTAGTATTAATTATTATTTTTTGAAATTGGGTCAATAATTTTCCAAAAATTTAGGCACTCTTTTAATTGTTTATTTTTTTCCTAAGCTATTAGGAAGATATGATATTTAAAAATTCTTAAGAACAAAAAAATTATTTAAAAAAATTATTAAAAAAAAAGATTTTCAACTAAAATTTTCTGGAATGATGATCTAAACCTCAAATTTCCATATTGCAAAAACTAAAAGACTAGTACTTAACAACCATTTTTTGGTTGCTACCTAACTTCAAGCAAAAAAATTGAGCAAATTTTTTTTTTTCAATTTCTAAAATATTGGATTGTCTTTCAATATTTGTATTCAAAACTCAGATCGCTACAGGTAAACAAAAATTATAAGAGAAATAGCACAAAGAGTTTAGAATTGGCTAGTGTTGAAAACCTTACTATTTCAAGAAAGTGTTGTTGTTCTCATTTTTAGATCTTGTGCATTTTTTTACAAATCGATAGAAACCTCAATTTTGACCAATAATTAAAAAATTCAAATCCTAAAGGTAGAAATTGTATTTTGGTGAATTTTTGAAGTTAGATCTTCTAAATTCATTTGAAGAGAATCTAAAAATAATTTTATACTTTTGACTGTATGAATATTTTCTACTTCAAAAAAGTTATAGAACTTATATTTTTTAATACATTTGTGTTTTGTCTAAACACCTTGGGCTTTTAAGGGTTAACCCTTTAACTTTGAGGAGGATGTTTGGCAGAGAATCAACTATTCATCTTTGAAGTTTTGTTGTGAAAAGGAGGGGTCTTTTGTAGTTCTTTGACTTTCAATTAGTGCTTTTGCTATTTCTTAGGCCAATGATTCACACGGTAATGAAAAGGGATGATTTCCAAGATCACCCCTTTGTCCTTTAAGGATTAAAGCAAGGTACAAAAAATATTTCTTTTCACTTTCAAAACCCTAACATCTTATAATCTACCTGGGGAGTTTTTTCCACTCATTTTCATACAAATCTTATGCAAGATTTTATGGTTGAACATGCCAAACACTGAAGAGTTTTGTTTGTTTGTTTAATTTCATTGTAGCGGTTGTCTTTGCAATATGAACTGGACAATTTTTAAAAATATTGAACAATGTTCTTTTGGTAAAGCATAACCATGAACCTTTTTAGGGTTAAATGACCATAATTCAATTTGATTGGTCAGGTTGTAGAAATATTTATTCCAATCGGGAGTGAAGCTATTTTCCCTAGAATCACTGAAGATTAATAATTGCACATCAGTTGGTGAGTCTAAGATTAATAACATTGGACAAATGAAAATTCCACAAATGCTCTACTCAAAACAGCCAAATTAAAGAACGTCACATGAGCAGCCCAATATCGGAATCTTCCGCAATAGTCCGTCAATGGTTATTAATCAATTATAAAAGTTAGTCGCTAATGGGGATTGCTGATTGTCTCTCACCTTTTTCAATGCTTGCACACGATTATAGAGCTCTGTCCTTGACTCATTCAATTCATTCATAGCGGAATGATCCTGCACGCAGTACAATTGGCAAGTTAAAGATCTGAATTCATCGAAGGTCCTTCACGCAAATTAATTAAGCCGAAAACAATTAATATCTCATTCCACTTAATATCATTCATTAAAAGATCGAGACTGAGCAGGAATTCGTTGAATGTCGCCATTAAATTTTTGAAGCGAAGCGTGCACGAACATGCATGATCAAGCTTTAATTTAAGCTTACATGCAAGTGAATCAATCAATTCGGCAACAGCAGTGGAAGCAAAGATCGATCATATTGATTTTACTTTACCGGTGGCAGACTCCCCTCCGCATTGTCTGATCCAAAGTAGAGCTCGTCGATGAATGCATCCTAGCTTCATATGACAGTCACAGATTGCTCCATCAGAAACTGAACCAAAATTCTTGCACATGTGAGTAGTGCTTCAAGCTTCGGGTTGTTGACACTTAAACTTCAAACTTCAAAACAGCGGACGACTCATCTGAAAATTTATCGGTCTCTCGTCAGAGTTGCAGCAATTAAAATGGACCCGGTCGATCGATTTATTTTTCCTTTGTCGATCGATCGATCGATCTTACCGTATCTGCTGCTGGCACCGGAAACGGTAAGAACGACGGGACCGGATCTGGTTCCGCATTGTTGCTCTCCATTCGATCTGCAGTTGCTTCTTTCTCTCGATTGATCTTAATTAGCTTATCATTCTCCAGATATGGCAATTAGTACGTGGGGTTGTAAAAACATACTTTGGATCACGACATTCGGACATGTCCCAACAAGACGAAGTTACATTGATGAATTGCAACGACAGAGAGTCGAGTTGATGGCTGTCTGTGAGAAGACGCCATTGACAACCGTTTTTTTAGGTTTAGTGAATGGAGAATCAAAAGAGAGGAAAACAGACGTACTCCACTGACAGTAGTACCATTGTAAATGCACCACTAAGGTAGTGTGCTCTAAAAGTTGACCATGTTCTAAATGCAACCCCTATCTAGGAAAGGGTGACATGTTGTTGAAATATCTATTATTGTCAATGATGAGTTGGGTAGGCATTAATGGTCGCTTGACCAACAGATTACTTTAACCCTTAAAGTCCCAAGGCCATTTTTCCATCAAAAAACCACTCAAAATTGTCATTTCTAGAGCAAAGAGCAAAGAGCAAAAAAAAAAATTTAATGTTTTTTTTTTGTGCATATTTAACCGTAGGATCTTGTACTAGACTAGTAGAAGAATGTGTGGAAGAAATTTCAGAAATTTTGACTGTGTACATTGCAAAATATTTGCATTTAAAGTGAAGGAATCTAGTTTTTTTGCACCTTGCTCAACTACATTTTTTGGCTTTGAACCTTTTTAACTTAAAATTTTTGCTCTAATGATTTTGAATTTCTAATTTTCTATGATGAAGAATTGAATTGAGAATCTAGAATTAAAAAAAAAACAAAAAAAACACTTAATTTTCAATCATTAAAAAATTGTTAAGTAGAAGTAGGTTCAAGATTGAAGGAAAAATTAAATCATTAATAGCTCTAAGATAGAATTGAAATATACTAATCTCAATGGTGAGATTGTTCTAGCAAGAAATCTTGACCTTGTGAAATTTTTTTTTAATTTAAAATTGTTAAAATTGAGTTCAGAAATGAATCTACAAGTTATTTTTTCAAAAAGATGCTCTAATTGTCCAAAAAATAAGATTAACCATAACTTTTGCATAACAAATCCACATAGAATGAATAAAAACTTCCTATGTAAATAAAAGTAAAATCTATATGAAACAAATGTTCAAAATTTTTAATTTAAAGTTCTTTTGAGGATTTTTTTTTGCCCGCCGAACTAAAATTTGGGGGTTTTTTACCATAACTTTTGCTCCCAGGCACCAATTGAAATAAAAATTACATTTTTGAAAAGCTAATGTGATTCTCTATCTTCACAAAAAAAAATTCAAAAAATCACAAAAAATATTGAGACCATAGGAGCCTGTCCGAAATCCATTTTGTCCCCCGCGGGGACAACAGGGCTTTAGGGATTAACTGTATTAAGGCTTCTTTTAGAGCGCATCATGAATGTTAGGACATGATTGATGTGCACAATTTTGTTGTAAGATAGGAAATTCCATTAAAATGACATATTTCATACGCCCTTTTTAGAGTGCCCGGTCTAAACCGTAAGAGTGCCATCTAGGATTGATCTAGATTCTAGATTGTCCGGTTTGAAACATAAAAGTGCCATTTAGGATAGGTGTACATTTCAGACCACACGATTAGAACCACAAAAAAGTGTCAAAGCTGTGGAATGGCGCCATTTCAATTTGTAAAGGACTAAGGCATATTGAGAGCATAAACTATAAAAATTGCCATTTATTAGGGTGTCGAGGGAAAAATTATTTAATTTAATCTTCCTTTTTTCAAAATTCAACTGTACAAATTTGTACTAGACTACTATAGAAATGTAAGTGCATATTTATTTAAACAAGACAAAATGGTCATTTTGAGAAGCTAAGTACCCCCCTTTCAAAGATAAATTGTTGAAGTGAAAGATAAACATAGGCAATATTGACACCAATGAATAACAAGAATACAAATTTCAAATGAAGACCCAATTTTTTTTTGTTACATCTAGAGACAGCTTACAGCAATTCCAGACTCAAACAATAAAGAAGTGAAAAAAAGAAGTCCACGTGACTGATCAAGAAATATATAACATTTATAATAGTGGGTCACTTTACATTGAAGGACATGAATTTACTTGAGAATCCATCTACGTATGAAACAATGTATCTCACTTGTATTTATACTTCCAAAGAGATGAAATCCCAATAAATCTAATTATGGCAATTCTAATGATTCATTTGAATGTATTAGTGCAAAATATAGAGCCATCTGCACATGACGCACTCATATGACTATGCTGAAAACTATATGTGAATGAATATTCTATTAATAGTATTGACCACTATAAAGGTCATATTTATTATATTGAAATTTTTTCACACTCTCATTTTTATCCTCGACTTGAGGGTAAACCGCTTTATCTCTTTACTAGTATTTTTTTATAAATAGGTAACAACACCAACTTTTAGAATTTCATTATAGAATCACTATTGTAGCATTATTTATTTTTGGTTTCAATTACTATTTTTTAAAATGAACTTTTTAGTAACTAGCATTTTGTCTCAAAATCTGCAAAAAGTCTCAATATAATGAATATGGCCTTTATATAAAGTTTACTACTTTTCAAACAAGAATCACTCCACTAAATGACGTTATTAGTGAAAAAAATGCTCCTTGCATCTTTGTTGGTTGCCTCTCTTGCCTTCAACTTGGCCAATCTTCTAAAGAAATCTTTGCGTTGAGTGTGCCCCGGTTGATCACATCCCCATCTAAATTAGTTCCATCACCTCTCTCCGTCACTTACATTCGCCTCTAGAAAGGCCATCACTAGAAAGAGATTTGCAAATTCGAGGAGGCGGCCTTGGAATTGGTTTATTGACAAGGTTTATATACGGATCGGTAGTAGTAGTTGATCGTATATAATTTGAACGGCAAAAGTCTCAAAGAGTTGTCCGGCAGGGACTAGGTACAATGAAAGGCAAAAATCCGCCTCCTAAAGATTTCGAAGGTTGAGACTTGGCGATCTCTACAATATGTGGGATCTGACTTGCATCACATGCCTTTATATTTAGGTCGTTGCTTTGGAGAGAGTGATAGACAATTGTTGGCAGTGATGGCACTCCATCCTCAAGGCGAGGATCTTTAGACTATTCTTTGACATCTGCGCAAATTTCTTGTGCAGGGTGTTTGGAATTTGCAGAGTTGGCGATTGTGAGTGCAATTGACTTGGAGTAGAGGCATATCTCTTCAAAGGTGAGAGCGAGCAAATAGGTGTTTTCACCTGTCCTTGATTTGGCGGACTATCCACGACCCCTTCCTCCACATTCTCCTTGGATAAGTCTATTCTTGCCAAAGCTGCGTTTGTGGCGGAGCCGAGAAGGAAAGGCCTAGAATAAGAGAATAGTAGGCCGCTTCCTCCAATTGAATCCGACATCCTTGAGAGAAGTGCATCAGACTTTGACAAAAGACTTCTAGTTACAGGCTACCTCCGTTGGATCTAATGCATTACCGATCCTCCCACCTAAAGCAATAGGAGTGAATATAATTTCTCCCACATTTTATCTTCAATATGAAGATAACACAAAATTTCCACAATTTATCCTCGAATCAAAGACAATCAAATTTCTATACAAATTATCCTTGATCCAACGATACCTCAATATAGAAAGGAATACTGTATTGCACATGAAGTCAAAAAAACAATTCAGTGCCTCCAAAAAGAGGTCAAGGGATCAATCAATATTCCAAAACTTTACTAACAAAATTGAATTAAGTTTATATAAAAATTTGTGTTCACACAATATACAATCAGTTTTAAAATTGATTGTGACATTGAAAAGTCTATTTCTTTCTATGACTCTTTGGCTCTATCACTGCTTTCATCCCCGACAAATCAAAATGAGATCCAAAGTTTTAGGCGGAATTCCTCATCCCTTCCATAATTAATTCTTTAACACCATCAGAAGGGGACACAAGGGCATGCCAATGCGGTTCGCATCAACAAATTCTCGCAATCGGCGGATTAGACATTCCTTGTGGAATCGCCTCAAGCATGGAGCAAGGCTGCCCAACAAGACCTTGTCCCCACGGAAAAGAAGTTTCCAACTCTTGAAGATATTGCATTTCCATTCTCATTGAGGATGCCCTTTTGCGGCGAGTCATCAATAAGAATAATATTGTCTTTATTGAAAGACTGAGGATCACAAGGGTCAATGAACAATTGGTCTTCAAGCATCTTGAGAAGCAAATCCTATGATGAAATTGCCAAAGAAGAAATTGTTGCCTTCAATTTTGCATTCGCCGCTTCCACTGCCTTTAACCTCGCATTCTCGGCCTCCAATTTCTTCATCCACTCCTTCTCAATCCTATCCGCTTCGCCCTTTGTGGCTTTCTTCTCATTTCGTTCCTTCTAGAACTCTACCTTCTCTTCCTTTAATAGCAATAGATGCACTTGCCCAGGGATTAGAGGTATAATGGTTTCTAAAAGCGACTACATATGACAAAGGGCTTATAAACTGGCCCTTTGTGAGTGCCCAATTTGTCACTTGGGACTCCCTTTTTTTCCACTTGTTAGTATTTTGAGTGTGATTTATTATACAAAAGCCCTAAAAAGAGTGTGTAGCCAAAATAGATATGTCACATGTCATTATAGTATTTGGTCATAATTAGCTGTTTTTCCTAAAATATAATCCGAATCCTGCATGTAAATAAGATAAAAATCTAAAAATTGTACATAATGCAGTCATTTAGTAGAATTGTCCCAGATTGGCTAAACCTGCCTTGCATGTGGTAGAACATTGTTAAATTGGTCTGAAGAAACATATGTGAGAACCTTAAGTCAATTCCAGAGAGAGATTTCAATTTTTCTATTGTATTGACAAAATATTTGAAACCCCAATTGTTAAATTACATGTGAAGAAAACTCAAGATGGACCAAAGGAGGGCATCTACAATATAAGTATAGTGGTGCTCGGTGAAAATCACGCTAAGAGTCCAACAACAAAGTCAGTTCGCCAAGATTCCTCTTCGTATGAAAGATTCCTTGTTCACCGGAAATTAAAGAAGAGAGTGAGATTTGATTCTCCTTCTTCAAATGTGAAAAGTATGAATATGGCTTGCACATCTTTTGTAGAATTCCATGAGAGGTTCTACAAAAAACTCCAAATTTGTTTGGTAGCTAGAAGATATTCTTCTTCCGGACGGTCAATTGCCAAATTTTATGAAAGTAAATTTATGGAAATTAATTGGGGTGCGGTAAAATCTCAGTAAAAATTAGACTAGATTTTTTTTATGCTAATAACTCACTCCAACCAATTTCAAGACATTTCGATAGACAAAAAATCCGAAACTGACAAGATTCTTCCATGACCAACAATTTTGAAGATTATGGTGGAGTTGACCGATGGACTAGGAGCGTATAAAGTTGGAATGGGGCCCAAATTAGGTCTTTTCTTACTCCAGCATACCTACTTAAAATCCTAAGCTAGTTACTTTTCACATAAAAGTCAAGGTCTAAAAGTTGGATTTTTAACCCTTTTGTACTAGACTAGTGGGAGAATGTGTGGAAGAAATTTCAGAAATTTTGACTGTGTACATTGCAAAATATTTGCATTTAAAGTGAAGGAATCTAGTTTCTTTGCACCATGCTCAACTACATTTTTTGGCCTTGAACCTTTTTAACTTAAAATTTTTGCTCTAATGATTTTGAATTTCTAATTTTCTATGATGAAGAATTGAATTGAGAATCTAGAAAAAAAAAATTTAAAAGAAAAACTTAGTTTTCACTCATTAAAAAATTGTTAAGTAGAAGTAGGTTCAAGATTGAAGAAAAAATTAAATCATTAATAGCTCTAAGATAGAATTGAAATATACTAATCTCAATGGTGAGATTGTTCTAGCAAGAAATCTTGACTTTATGAAACTTTTTTTTTTTTTAAGTTGTTAAAATTGAGTTCAAAAATGAATCCTACAAGTTATTTTTTCAAAAAGATGTTCTAATTGCCCAGAAAATAAGATCAACCATAACTTTTGCATAACAAATCCACATGGAATGAATAAAAGCGTTCCATGTAAATAAAAATAAAATCTATATGGAAAAAAAAATTTAAAATTTAGTTTAAAGATTTTTTGAGGATTTTTTTGTGCCCATCGAACTAAAATTTGGGGTTTATGTGCCATAACTTTTGCTCCCAAGAATTGATTAAGAAAATAAATTACATTTTTAGAAAGCTAATGTGATTCTCTATCTTCACAGAAAGAAAAATTCAGAAAATTACAAAAAATATTGGGACTGTAGGAGCCTGCTCGAAATCCATTTTGTCCCCCGAGGGGAGAACGGGACTTTAGGGGTTAATTGTATTTAGGCTTCCTTTAGACGTATTTGGAGCTCCCCTATGATAGATTAGTTATGGTAGAGTGCATCATGGATGTTGGGACATGATTGATGTGCACAATGTTGTTGTAAGATAGGAAATTCCATTAAAATGACATATTTCATACGTCCTTTTCAGAGTGCTTGGTCCGAACCGTAAGAGTGCCATCTAGGATTGATATAGATTCTAGATTGTCCTGTCTGAAACATAAAAGTGCCATTTAGGATAGGTGTACATTTCAGACCACACGATTAGAACCACAAAAAAGTGTCAAAGCTGTGGAATGGCGCCATTTCAATTTGTAAAGGACTAAGGCATATTGCGAGTATAAACTATAAAAATTGCCATTTATTAGGGTAGCAAGGGAAAAATTATTAAAATTAATCTTCTTTTTTTCAAAATTCAACTATACAAATTTGTATTAGACTACTATAGAAATATAAGGGCATATTTATTAAAACAAGACAAAATGGTCATTTTGAGAAGCTAAGTACCCCCCTTTCAAAGATAAATTGTTGAAGTGAAAGATAAACATAGGCAATATTGACACCAATGAATAACAAAAATACAAATTTCAAATGAAGACCCAATTTTTTTTTGTTACATCTAGAGACAGCTTACAGCAATCACAATCTCAAACAATAAAGAGGTGAAAAAAATAAGTCCACGTGACTGGTCAAGAAATATATGACATTTATAATAGTGGGTCACTTTATATTGAAGGACATGAATTTACTTGAGAACCCATATACGTATGAAACAATGTATCTCACTTGTATTTATACTTCTTAAGAAATGAAATCCCAATAAATCTAATCATGGCAATTCTAATGATTGAATGTATTATTGCAAAAATATAGAGCCATGTGCACATGAAGCACTCATATGACTATGCTGAAAACTATATATGAATGAATATTCTAATAATAATATTGACCACTACAAAGGTCATATCTGTTATATTGAAACTTTTCACAATCTCATTTTTATCCTCGACTTGAGGATAAACCGCTTTATCTCTTTACTAGTATTTTTTTATAAATAGGTAACAACACCAACTTTTAGAATTTCATTATAGAATCACTATTGTAGCATTATTTATTTTTGGTTTTAACTACTATTTTTTTAAATGAACTTTTTAGTAACTAGCATTTTGTCTCAAAATTTGCAAAAAGTCTCAATGTAATGAATATGGCCTTTACTTAAAGTTTACTACTTTTCAAACAAGAGTCACTCTACTAAATGACGTTATCAGTGAAAAAAGTGCTCCTTGCATCTTTGTTGGTTGCCTCTCTTGCCTTCAACTTGGCCAATCTTCTAAAGAAATCTTTGCGCTGAGTGTGCCCCGGTTGATCACATCCCCATCTAAATTAGTTCCATCACCTCTTTCCGTCACTTGCATTTGCCTCTGGAAAGGCCATCGCCAAAAAGAGATTTGCAAATTCAAGGAGGCGGCCTTGGAATTGGTTTATTGACAAGGTTTATGTACGGATCGGTAGTAGTAGTTGATCGTGTGTAATTTGAGCGGCGAAAGTGTCAAAGAGTTGTCAGACATGAAGTAGGTACAATGAAAGGCAAAAATCCGCCTCCTAAAGATTTCGAAGGTTGAGTCTTGGCGATCTCTACAATATGCGGGATTTGACTTGCATCATATGCCTTTATATTTAGGTCGTTGTTCTGGAGAAAGTGACAGACAATTGCTGGCAGCGATGGCACTTCATCCTTGAGGCGAAGATATTTAGACTATTCTTTGACATTTGGGTATAGTTTCTTGTACGGAGTGTTTGGAGTTCGCAGAGCTGGCGATTGTGAGCGCAATTGACTTGGAGTAGAGGCATATCTCTTCAAAGGCGACAGCGAGCAAATAGGTGTTTTCACCAGTCCTTGACTTGGCGGACTGTCCACGACGCTTTCTTCCACATTCTCTTTGGATAAGTCTATTCTTGCCAAAGCCGTGTCTGTGGCGTAGCCGAAAAGGATAGACCTAGAATAAAAGAATAGCAGGCCGCTTCCTCCAACCGAGTCCGACATTCTTGAGAGAAGTGCATCAGAATCCAACAAAAGACTTCTAGTTACAGGCTGCCTCCATTGGAGCTAACGCATTATTGATCCTCCCACCTAAAGCAATAGGAGTGAATATAATTCTTCCACATTTTATCTTCAGTCTGAAGATAACACAAAGTTTCCACAATTTATCCTCGAATCAAAGACAATCAAATTTTTATATAAATTATCCTTAATTCAACGATACTTCAACATAGAAGACACTATAAGAGAGCAGACAATTTTGAAACGTCAGAAACCCCGCAAGAATGCGTTGTGTATGACGCAAAAATAATCAGCATTGACGTCTTCTAAAATCCGTTCGATTAGACGGGGTAAAAACATGTGAAAATCTAGAAGAACGCATCACTTTTGTACTCGTTTTTCCAAAAACGTGGGTGACAACAAAGTCTAGTGAGGTCCTCAGAGGTCGACACGTGGAGGGCACTTGAGTGGCTGAGTGCCACGGAGGTGCCACTCGGACAGGTACTACCACGTAATTTTTTTTAACTTAACCCCTAAAGGTTTTTGACTATGTTTTCACCAAAACCGCTCCAGAACTGCCATTTCTAATACTAGTGCCAAATTTTAGAAAAAAAAACATTTTTGGACACTTGTAGCCTTAGGATCTTGTAGTAAACTTGTTTAAGAAGATGGGTAAGAAATTTCAGAATTTTCCACCAAGTGGATTGCAAGATAATAACGTTTGAATTGACAAAAATCCTTTTTTTGTCCCTGCAAAAAAACGGGCAGCTGCCCTTCACAAGGTCACATTTGTATGAAAAAATGTCCAAAATGATGGTTACTTTTTGGATTTATTCTTCAAGGCAAGTTGGCTACATGCTTGAAAAATTTCAGATCATTTCGAATTGTACAACATATAGGAAAACAATAGTAAGTAAGAAGAGGTAGAGAATGATTCAAAACACTAAATTGTCAAGAATTTATTTATGAAATTGAAAAATGCCAATCCCAACGATTGTAATGTTGTAATAAACAATCTACACCCAATGTTTTTATTTTTTTTCAAAAATATTGAAAATCGAGTTAAATAAAGGACTTCAAAGTTTATTTTAGAGTAGAGATTCCATAACTACCCTCAAACTAAGAATCCTCATAACTTTTGAGTCATTGATTGAAATGGAATGATTCAAAGCCTCCCACGTACATATAAATCTAAAGAACCAATTTCAAATTTTAATTTTTTTAAAAAGTGATTTTTTAAGAAGTTTTTTTTGCTGCCCCGGCTGCCCGCCGAACAATGAAAATGACATATCATGCAATAACTTTTTAACCATGTAGTCAAAAGTTACAAAAATTGTTGGACCTTAAAGCTACTCCTCGGGCACATCTTATGTGAAAATTTCAAAGAAAAAAAATAAAAATTCCGGTCATAATGAGGTGCCCAAAATTGCTATGTTGTCAAAAAACGGTGTTTGGTCCTTTAGGGGTTAACCACACCTAACGTGGTGGATGATGTAGAAGTCAGAGAATCTGACATTTTTCATCCATCCCGTTCTTTTCATCCAATCCATTTTTTCAAAAAATAATTAATTAACATAAATTAAAAAATAAAAGTAAACAACAAAAAAATGTAGAATTCACCAAGAAATAAAAAAACTTACCATTATCATCAATTTTATTTTAATGGGAAAATTACATAAAAATGAACATTTTAAGGGTCATATTTATACCCATTCTTTGTCCATGGTGCGACAAACGATATGGGATAAATAGCCTACATTGTTTGAGACGTCTAGCCCGGCATCCAATATGTTGTTTCAGACGTCCAAACCGACGTCCATCCATCCATCATTTTATTTTTTCCAAAATATGCCACGTGGCTGCCCTTTGCTAAAAAATTTGTCCATTATGAGACAAACGGTATGGAATAATTAGCCTATGTTGTTTGAGACGTCCAACTCGATGTCCAGCTCAACGTCCATCCATCCAACCATTTATTTTTTTCCAAAATATGCCACGTGGCTGCCCTTCTCTAAATCTACTTGCTGACATGGTAGTTTATGTTGAATGCGACATTTTATAAAAACATGGCCATGTCACAATTGACATTGTCACAAACATAGCCGTCCACAATGATATGGTTGCATTTTCTGCAAAACACGTACATATTTTTTGGAACATCTGACGTTTGAAAAACACGACGCGTTTGTTGCTAAACGGCACCAAAAGCGTGCTTTTCTTATAGTAGAAATACAATGTTGCACATGAAGTCAAAAAAACAATTCAGTGCCTCCAAAAAGAGGTCAAAGGATCAAATCAAAATTCCAAAATTTTACTAACAAAATTGAATTAAGTTTATATAAAAATTTATATTCACACAATAGAACTCTATCTTCTCCTACTTTAATAGCAATAGATGCACTTACCTAGAAACTAGAGGTACAACAGTTCCTAAAAGCGACTGTGACAAAGGGTTTATAGATTGGCCCTCTGTGAATGCCCAATTCATCACTTGGGACTCACTTTTTATGTAGTATTTTGAGTGTGATTTATTATACAAAAGCCCTAAAAAGAGTGTGTAGCCAAAATAGATATGTCACATGTCATTATAGTATTTGGTCATAATTAGCTGTTTTTCCTAAAATATAATCCGAATCCTGCATGTAAATAAGATAAAAATCTAAAAATTGTACATAATGCAGTCATTTAGTAGAATTGTCCCAGATTGGCTAAACCTGCCTTGCATGTGGTAGAACATTGTTAAATTGGTCTGAAGAAACATATGTGAGAACCTTAAGTCAATTCCAGAGAGAGATTTCAATTTTTCTATTGTATTGACAAAATATTTGAAACCCCAATTGTTAAATTACATGTGAAGAAAACTCAAGATGGACCAAAGGAGGGCATCTACAATATAAGTATAGTGGTGCTCGGTGAAAATCACGCTAAGAGTCCAACAACAAAGTCAGTTCGCCAAGATTCCTCTTCGTATGAAAGATTCCTTGTTCACCGGAAATTAAAGAAGAGAGTGAGATTTGATTCTCCTTCTTCAAATGTGAAAAGTATGAATATGGCTTGCACATCTTTTGTAGAATTCCATGAGAGGTTCTACAAAAAACTCCAAATTTGTTTGGTAGCTAGAAGATATTCTTCTTCCGGACGGTCAATTGCCAAATTTTATGAAAGTAAATTTATGGAAATTAATTGGGGTGCGGTAAAATCTCAGTAAAAATTAGACTAGATTTTTTTTATGCTAATAACTCACTCCAACCAATTTCAAGACATTTCGATAGACAAAAAATCCGAAACTGACAAGATTCTTCCATGACCAACAATTTTGAAGATTATGGTGGAGTTGACCGATGGACTAGGAGCGTATAAAGTTGGAATGGGGCCCAAATTAGGTCTTTTCTTACTCCAGCATACCTACTTAAAATCCTAAGCTAGTTACTTTTCACATAAAAGTCAAGGTCTAAAAGTTGGATTTTTAACCCTTTTGAAGTTAAAGTTGATGCTAGCTTCTAGTGGTTTTTTAGCATAAGAAAAAGAGGTGGGGTTGTTCTTATAATTAAAAATGGCCTTCTGAAGCCAATGGCACAGTCCGTTTGTGATTTGGAGTCTTTTTCCAAAAGTTAGAGTTTGGTCCAACGTAGAAAGTTAAAATTTGTGGATTAGGATGAAAATCTTAGTTGATAAGATTATCATGTAGGAAAAGAGGGGGAGGTGAGTGTTCTTGGACGCATATATAAGGGCATTTATTCTCATCTCAAAATCCCTTCTCAACTTACGAATTTAGTCTTTGGGAGTTGAGAATATATTCCACTTTCAAACTAAAATTGTATACTTGTACTGGCAGGATGGATATTCCTGTTTTGAAAAAATTTATAACTTCGGTGCCAACTTTGCCACCTGGAGTTGCTATTTGTGAGGGAACACCTTGTATTTCTTGGTACACCAAGGGCGTTACGCTAAACAATAAAGCAGAGGTGGACGTTGTTACATGAATTTGCTACAATATTGATTCAGATCTTGTCATCAACATGGACGGTGAGCCGCTCAGTAACAACCAAGTCACAATTCATATTGCAAAGTCCTTGTATGAGGAAGGAGTTCCTTCGGAATGGATGTGCTCAATGCACTGTTGGCCTATTTCAAGCGTTTATTTAAATGGTGCTAGTTTTTATGATCACAAACAAACATATATTTTTAGAGCAACAGTCAATGGGTCCGGGCGGCGTGTTTAAACTAGAGTTCATTCTTATAAAAGCTCACTAGAGAGGAAGAGGCCAGTAGCCTCCCCCCACCTCCCCCCACCCAAAAAGTCTTATTCACCCTGCAATCAATCGCCGAAGTGTCTAGTAAAGAATGTTGCACCATAAACTGCGTACAACCATTTTGCAGGGGCAAATTTAGACCGTTCGGTTTATAATGTATGTTGATGTGGAGTTTACACTTGAAAGTCGCATTTGCTTGATGACGTTGATGTGCACGGTCCAACCCACCATGATGAAAATGAAAGGGAAATAATTCCCTTGTTGAAGTATGAAGTTTGTCCCTTGGCTTGGTGACATATCCATGGAATATTGAAAGCTACCTATTACAGATACCAACGAAGCTAGTATGCGAGCGTAGAGCATGGAGCGTAGAGCATGGAGCGTAGAGCATGGAGCGTAGAGCATAGAGCTAGAAACCCGAGCGGGAAACTAAATGTTTGTTGAGAATTATTTTTGTAACTAAAAGGTGACCAATTTTTTGGGCAAATTTGAAAATATTTTGAGATTTTTCTAATAAATTGTACCTATGACCGTGGATTAATGATGCCCTAAGACCGTGGAAAATAAGATATTTCATAATATCTGAAATAAAAACTTGAACCTAGTTTTCTAGTGGTCTATGTGGTAATCAATTTTTCAATGCAAACAATGAATGTAAATGAAAAATTCCGAGAAATGTCATAGTGAACCCTAAACCCGTGTTGGATGTTTTTTTAGATTAAAAAAATAAAACTAACTATTGCAATTATTGAATGTGATTTTATACACACAAATTTTTTTGGTCATGATATATTGGTATATTTGTTTCTTGATAAAAAAAAAAGGTGCTCTAACTATGAATCACATCCATTTAATGCAATAAAAAAATATTTAAGCACAAAATGGACAAAACCATAAAAGACAAGAATAAAGTAGTGTCTCTTTTTATCTAAAATAGAAAAACAATTATAAATATGAGGTATAAAATAGACAACCTCTATATTCACCATTCACAAAAAGTTAGAGCTAGCGGATATATTCCCTTAGTCCCACTAAGGACTTCCAAATTGGTTTAGAAATTGCACCACTAAAAAGGTTTCATTTACTAATTTTGATTGTTGATTGTTAAAGCCATGTGAAACAGAGGGTGGATAAGATACACACGAGATTTGAATTCTAGTTTTCTTGCTCAATGATCAAAATCAATATATAGAGTGGTTTAGTGGTACAAACCCTAAACCAATTTCATTGGAGTTTTTTAGTGGAATTGAGGTACTAATGATGAGCTACTTTGCTACTTCAACAACTCAACAAGTTGCTTTCAAAAATCTGTTTAAGCTCATCAAAGTTTTCTGTAGAAACATAAATGTAAATATCAACTCTTGCATTGAGGCAACACATCACTTTAAATATAATAAATTACTTTAAATTTGTCCATTGGACTCTCTTTTCCAACATCTTTGTTAGCATTTGTTAGAAATAGGCACAAAAATATTTTAGAAATGATCCCACATTCAATATGTATAGGTATTTTGTTTCATTTTAAACTATAAATATATTGCTGCAAAGTATTGTTGATATCATGTAGCTAACTACTTAATATATGTTTCTTGATTTTAGATAGACTTTGAATGGAGTAGGATGAGATTCAAGAAGTTTGGGCAATTTTGTCATGGTCTTTGGCATTTGTTTAAGTTTCAATGCATATGCTGGATTAATAAGATTTTAGATGAAATGGATGAACTTGGACATCTGACTTTGACGCAGTTGGATACTTGGATATGCTTGAATTTAGATAAATCTGACCCACCTTAAACTATAAAGGCTTATATAGGCTTATTTTCTAAATTCATCTAAGTTTTTTAACTTTTAAATATCTTTTTAAGTTTCTAAAATAAATCATCTGTATTCATCAAAATACACCAAAGGCCATGGAAAAAATTAACCAATGTTAGCTTAGTTAGCAAGATTGAGGTTAAAAGTCATTGATAATGATGAAAATTTTGGCATCATCCTTACATCTTTCAAGACTTTGGAGTAGTCAACATCTTCCATATGTTTCATAGATATAAACATTGTTTTAAAGAAAAACAAACTTTCATCTAATACTAAAAAGTAATATTAAAAAATATCATCTAATAGAAAGTAATTGCTTCAACTATTTAACTCCAAATGAATACTTGTTGGCACCAAAATATATTTTGTGGGTCACAAAGATACCAAATTTTTATAAAACAAAAATATAATTCTCTAAAATAGCACTTCTAAAGCATTATAGCCACATAGTATCTATCAACAATTTAACATTCCCATTAGAGGAGATTATGGGGGTCTAGAGGTCTCTGAGTTATCATAGCTGCAGGAACAAGAGAGCAGCGCCATTGCTGCAGTCTAATGTGGCCAAACTTTGATCATCTAAAAAATAAATAAAAATAAAAAAAGAATTTTTTTCTAACTTCTTTTATCATTTTAAGAATTATTATTTTTTTTTTATATTTTTTAGAATTTTTTTTTTTTCTTACAGCGAGCCATTCTTTCATTGGACAGGAACAGTAGGGGAAATACGCCTAAAACAGCCCTTTAGACCTCCCAAAAAACATCTAATGTAGTTATTGTTGGAGACCCCCCTAAATTCAAAAAAATATAAAACAATCACTTTTTTACATCTTCTTTATAAAATATTTTTTCTTTTGGCACTCTAGAGTCTTACTTTAACTTGTACTAGAGACAACAAAAACTCATTCATATGTATTAAATAATTAAAATTTAAAATAAACTTAAAATAAAATTGCTCATCTCCAATCTTTCATAGAAGGGAAAGTGTCCATATTGACAAACTACTTTAGGAGACTGCAAAATAGAAAAAAAAATGTTGCAATCATTTGTAAGGATTTCTATTGGTTCAAAAAGGTATACTAAAGAAACATGGCCTTGCAACACAAAAATTTCAAAAATCAATATACTTTATCTTTGAATACTAATGTTGCAAGTAAAGATGTTGCAAATGCCAAATAATGCACTATGACACTTAGAACCAACAACATTTTTCAAGAAAAAATTATAAAAGAAAAAAAATTTATTCAAAGATAAATTGTTCTTAGAACACAATCTTCAAAAATACTTGTCAATATTGACCAAGGTCCCTACAAGGCTTAGAATCCTTCAACATTCTTGTCCAAAACCCCCCAAAAAACATCAAATTTTAAAAACTTAAAAACTTATTGTAGGAATTTAGGATTGTGGAGAGCTTATTGACACCAATAGGGTTCCTAAAAGGCCCATAGTCCTATAAATAAAATTGAAAAAATTAAAATCATTAAAAAAAGTCATATATATTACTGAAAGTTGCAACTATAGTTAGGCCTTCACTATAGGATTATTGTTGAAAAAGATATCATCCTTATGAGTCCTTGACAAAAACTACAACCTCCATAAACAATAGTTGATTTTATATTTTATTTATTTACTTCAAAACAACACTTACACTTTTCTAAAGGGAACCTTTCATTGACATTCCTCCTAGAAAGTGTGACAATGTTGGTACATATTTTCCTTGCATTCATGCCCTAAATGCAACTTAGGACCTTCTAAAGATTCCTATCTTAAGGCAAATTTGGTGTGCTAGATGCAGATTATTCATCACTGGTAAAACTATCAACTCCATTAAAATCTCCTTCTTTGCTTAAAGGGACACAATTTATACAAGAATGGCTAGTAAAATTCACATTTTTAGCTTCACTAATGAGTGTGGTAATGACCATCATGCCTTCATACAAACTAAAATTAGCAATATTTTGTGTTCAAATAGGATATTCTATAGTGGCGGGCTTTATACCTCTAGGCAGAAATTCTTTCCTCCAATCTTCAATCTAATGATCCTTCCTAGAATATCAGTCTCAACTGTATTCTTATTTTTTTCAAAATCTCACCGTTTGTTTCAAAAAAGAAAGACAGAACAACAATTACACTTCAAGTCTCTAAATGTTGTGTAGTATTTTTACGAAAACAACTAAATAATCTTGAAAAATAAATTTTAGAAACATTTTTTAGAAAACAACAATTGCACCTAGGGTCCCATGGGAATAGTGTCGTTACCGACGGTAGTCTTAGGGGAGCTTGGGTACAGCTATAAAAAAATTAAAAATTAAAAAGTTAAATTTGATAGTTCCAGCTGTACTTTAAGGCCCTTTGAGACCTTGTCAGCACCGACGGTATTCCAAGGGGTCCCTGGGTGCAGCTGAAAATTTAAAAAAAAAAAAAAAAAAAAAAAAAAGTTTTTTTTTTTTTTTTTTTTTTTCTCCAGCTGCACCTAGGGACCCCTTGGAATACCGTCGGCGCCGACGAGGTCTCAAAGGGCCTCCAAGTATAGCTAAAATTCTATTATAAATTTAAGAAAACAAAACAAAGCAAATATTCTTTTGCAAAAAGTTGCAAGGTAGTCTCTATAGGGATATTGCTAATGCCAACTAGGTCTCTACAAAGTCTAAGCTCTTGTTGCAATTTTTTTTGAAGTGATAATAAAATAAATATATGCATATATATAATACCTAAAATTGAAAAGAAAAATTGAACTTTGTAATTGCATTTTGAGTCCTTAGAGTTGTATTCAAAAATCTAATTTACAAAAATATTATTAAAATGTTTTTTTTAATTTTTTTTTTAAAATTGCAAGCTCCAAGGATATTTGTTGATAAATTATTCACAAAGGATTGCAATAAGAGTTAGTAAAAAAGATTATTAAAATAAAAAAATGTTGGAGGCTGACAATGATATAAAGGTACATGTTGGTATAATATTATTATATATAAAAATATTAGTTTTGTATGATCAATAGAACTTGAAATCTCTTAGAAGACCTAACAAGATAAATTGGTATTGTATTGATGAAGTGAACATTCAAAGAAAAATAAAATTATTATTAATTTTTTTTATAAATTTTGAGTAGAATTATGGTGGTTGACAACTTGTTAAGTATACCTATTGGTGCAAAGTAGAGTTCAATGAGCACCAATGACAACATCTAAAAGGCTAAAGAATTGCATATTTTTCTATGAAATTTAAATTAATAAAAAATAATTTTAAATGGTATAAAAATGGATCTAACACTTGAGATGGAGCTTTAGTGCAAAAAGTGCAATTGAACAATTAGGTCCAATATTTGTACAAATTGCCTATTGCAATCAAACTTTTTTGCATTATATAGTACACAATTGGCATTTTTGTCTTGCATAAGTAACATTTAATTCTTATACAATTCCAATCAAGCATATCAATTCTCAATTTCAAAAACCAAAATTCCATTTTGGACAAATATTTGGTTTGATTTATTTCATTCAATTTTTATGGTTTTATATGATAATTGATTGAAAAACATTGGTGATGAAATTTTTTAAATTTGATTGCATGAATATTTAGGAAACATCCGTACTCACATATTTCCTTCAACAAGCATCTCCAAAAGAGTTTTAGAATTCCCTCTATAGATATTTGATTCTTAAGGTGACATGCCTAAATTTTGTAAAATATACATCACTTTATTGTAATTAGATTTTGCTATTTGACCTTCACACTTCAACTAATTTTTTACAATTGGGCATAACCGTACAATTGATTTGTCAAAATCTAATTCATATAGGAATATACATGTACAAAATGTAGGCATTTTGGATTTTTGATAGAGGAACATTAAAAACTCTACAGAGGAAATTTTGAAACTTTTATGGAGATGCTTGTTGAAGGAAAGACGTATGTATGGGTGTTTCCTACATATCTATGCAATCAATTTTTTAAAACTCATCACCAATGTACTTCAATCAATTATTATAAAAAATCATGAATATGAAATGAAACAAATGAAATAACTCACTAAAAATGGAATTTTATTTTTTTGATATTGAAAACTAGTATACTTGATTGGAATTGTGTACAAACCAAATCTTACTTATGCAAGACAAACAATGCTAATTCTATTTTATGTTATACAAAATTCTTTAAATGGTACAGTAGGCAATTTGTAAGGTTATTGGACTCCACTGTAGTAAGACCAAATCATTGAGTTCGTTTATCTTAGTGCTTGAGATTTGGTGAAAGAATTTAACAAGTTGGACTTTCACTATGCTAGAATGGCTTGGAGAATTTATTTTAATGTTCTTTAAAATGATGTAGTTTTTGGAAAAAGTCTTTTGGATGCCAAGGTTCCTTTCTTGTAGTCAATATTGACCTTCTTGTTATTGAATTGAATTTTGAATCTACAAGTTGATTTTTGTTTGTTTTAAGAAAAAATTAAATTTTAGTTGCTTCAGAGACTTATAGATTTATATCTTGTAGTTAATAAATGCTTCAAACTTTAAAATAGTCTTAGTGAAGATGCAATAAATCTTCAATTTTTGTTGTTAACTTCAATCATACCTCACCTTCAATTTCACAAAAAGACCATATTCAATCAAATAATATGATCAATGATCTAATAGTCAATAAAAATAAAGGTAATTGATGATGGAATTAAATTAGTCATATGTCATCCAAATCTATATCATGGCTAAACAATTGTAGAGATATAATTTAGTTTATAATAAATGAGGTTATTACTTATTAATATTATCAATGTGCATAACGTAGAAAAGATTGAACCAAACATTTGAGACTCAAGTATTTCTAAATGGAATTAAATCTATTTAAGTAATCACATGTTTTTTGTTGAGGAAAAAATCCATATACGTAAGGTAAAAACAACCTACACCACAAGAATTTAAACCAAACAAGTCAACTTTGCTATATTTGGTAGGATCCAAGTTATTTAAACCTATCAAAGCAATTTTTTTATAAGATATTATAAGTGACAAAAGTATATAAAAAATATTTTGCATGTACCTTGTTTTTAAATCTCTATAATCTAATAAATAGTAGCTTGAGTTGTGCTTTAAGACTTCATTAGTGTGAAGAGTTGTTCCCTTTACTATGCAAACCATTGAGACTAATTGTATAAAGGCAAATTAATTCATGGGATACATTGTATCAAAACATATGGAATGTTAAAATTTTAAGAATTTAACAAGCTTTTGACTAAAGTTAGAGTGAAATCACAATGAAAGGAACCTAATGAGTCACTTACTTAGGACACCTTCAAAAAATACTTGATTTATAGTTGACTTTAATTATCTGTATATATTATAAATGCCATTTAACACTATACTAGTGTAGCCGTGTGCCATTGCCACAATATAATGAAATAACAATAAAAGTAATTTTCTAATTTTTTAATTCATAAAAACTTTAAAATTCAGTATCTTTTCTATTGTGAGTCCAAACGCCATAAAATAAAGTCCGTGCACCCTCTTTTCATAGAGAACTTTTTCACAATATTAAGAATGTAATAGAGGGTGCACAATTCTGGAGATCTCAAAGCAACAAACAAAATAAACAAAACAAAATAAAACAAACAACTTCATTTAAGGATATATATATTTTTAATATTTATTGCATATATATCATTAGTACATAGTATTGACAAATCTATAGACTTCCTCTTTTATCTTCATCTACTAGGTTTTAGTTTCATTAATTCACCATAACTTAGATTTTAGTAGGAAGACTCATACAGTCGATGCTTGTCTTTATTTCATTGATTTCCAATTCAAACTAAGGTATTTTTTATACTTCTGTTGTGTAACAAGTTCAATATGGACATTACATACAATATAGAGGACTCAAAGAGTCAAATTATATTAATTGAATTATTTTGGCTTGACATCCACTCAAATTGTATGCACCTATTTCTTGCATGGTTTTAGGTCCTCAACAATTGCGGTCGTAGGTCTTCACATTTCTCAACTCTAAAATTTAAAAAAAAATTACTTTAAATCCCTGCTCTATGCTCTGCGCTCTATGCTCCACGCTCATGCGGCAGCATTCCCCTTACAAATACAAGGAGAAAGCCAAGAAGAGGACAAACCAGAGCATCACGGAAATTTGGGGATGAAGAAGCCTAGGACAGATATTCTACAAGCAATGGCCACTCTTCAATTATTGGTGGACAGTAAAGTGGATGCTATGCCAAACAAAACGAGGACCTTGGAGTCCCAAGAGAAAGTGCCTTCCATGGTCCTACCGTTTAGGATTTCATTGAAATGACAAGTTGCTAAAGATCAACTATGTGAATTCGGCATTAGAAATGCAAAATATTTCTGCTAGCAAATTGAGCAACATTTCTAGCATCAATCGTTTCCAGAGTATGCTCCAAAGGCTAGAGGTAACAATTTTGTACATTGTGGATATTGCAATAGGTATAAGCAACTCATGAATGCTTGCACTCCTAATTTGCAAGCTCAACAAATTTGGACCAACAAACTGAAGGTGCATCTTGATGGTCAAAAAGCGCATAAAGACTTCTATTATACAAATCATGGAATGTCTGAGACGTATTATGAGAAGGTTTTTACAATAATCCATGATAAGATGGATCACTCCAAGAGTCCAAGACAACTTCTCTCCATTTCTCTCACAAGAGCAAGGGGAACGATTCTTTCATAAAGATGCCCGTTGCAATTATGGGCATGATTGCTCATGGTCATAGAGACGTGTAATATACGCACTACGACTTCGACATCTTTTCCATGGACTCCAACCATATTGTCGGATCCATCGCGAAGTTATTGAAAGATCTGGAGTCACAAGCCGAACATTCATCCTGACAATTATTTGAAGCAAGTAGGCGTTCTGAATTGACGAGGCTTTGTTATTAGGCTTACAGATTTGTATGGATTTGGTTGGGTCTATTCTTGAAGAGTTAGTGAAAGCTAAACCTCTTCCTCTAATATTGACTTTGCAACTTGACAATGCTTCTGACGATAACAAAAATCGATGGTTTTTTGCGTTTTGCTCTCTCCTTGTCTATAGAGTTGTTTTTTGAGAGTTTTTTTTATTAATTTCTTCATTGTCGAACACACTCACGAGAACATTGATGCTCTATTTGGTCGTTGGAGTACAAAACTGAAGACAAATGACTATCCCACACTTTCGAGGTTGATGAAGTCCTTTATGGATTGTGAAATGCAACCCATGATTCCTCATCTCATCAAGGAGGTTCTTGATTTCAAGCGTTTCATGGAGGAATACTTGCATACAGACGATGATTATCTACAAGGTCATTCTCAAGCACAGCAATTCAATTTTTACAAGGATTCCAATGGCTGGCTGTTGATGCAATATATGATCCTCTGTACCAATGTTGATTGGTTGCCAAAGGAAGGCCCGGGAATTCGCTTGTAGAAGGAGACAAATGAAGGAGGTTCTAAAGTACCAAGGAAAAAACCTACACTTTTGGCACCACATCAAATGCGCTGCTTTAATGAGGTTTGCAAGGGTTTAGATGGGTACATTGCATTGTAGGGGGCAATGGCTAATCAAGACTCAGAGTTATGTAGAGAGTTCCGGAGGAAGAATGAGCTAGTGTAGAAATATTGGGAAGGTGTGTGAAGTACTCTCAACGCACCCTTTATAGCGCATGAAACATTGCAGAATGGATTTTGGCCACATTCTCAAATTGCCGAGGAAGTAGAAAACCAATACCAAGATGTTGGTCAAATACGAAATGAGTTTGTTAAAGATGCACTTTCTGTTGGTCACAAGTGTGATCATCTAACTCCTTTTTTTTGTACTGGTTGTGATATGTATGCAAGTTGTTTTGTTGTGGTGCGTTCCACAGATGATGAGCTTTGTCCATTTTGGCTTACTTGTATACTTACAAATCCTAATCTAAATCCAAGGCATGTCAATTCCATTTAGTTGCAATATTAGATGCCTATATCTTTTTAGCACAATAATGAGGACACATACGCAGGCTGGAATACAAAACAAATAAATTCTTGGTGCGAGGACAAAGCTATCTCCTCGAGCTAGACACATACGGACAATATCATGATTGCTTGGAAGGAACATATGAGAGCATGGACTTTTGATCCAAAAATTAGAATTCCTAAACACCAAGTTGTTATCATCAAGGCATCCATAGATGTTTAATATATGAAGTGTTTGATGAAAACAACAATGCTTCTTCTGAGTGAAGGTGGATAGTTTGTAGGCATAGGAAGTGATTAGTAGTTTTAAGATTTTGTAGGGTATTTTCTTATATTTCAGGAAAAAATAGAAAAAAAATTATTTGTCAATTGCAATAGTTGAAAGTTTATTTTTAAATATGTCTAAAAGAAAAGGAAAAAAATGGTACGGAAAGAAGAAATAGATTTGAATAACAAATTATTTTAGTTCATTATATTGATGTGAGTTTTCTTTTCTTTTCAAAATTGGATGTTTTGGACGGTGTGCAATAAAATATATTTTAACTTCAATTTTACGTATTTTATTTTGCAGCTTTTTAATTGTTTTTCCAATCTGCAACATGTTTGATTTTTAATTTCATGTGCATTAACGTATTGTATGATGGATGTATTTTTATAAACCTTAATACCTAATTGTATGCCAAAGTGTCTGCTTCGATCTTTAAATTTAGTATTTATTACCCCATGATCTATTTCCAAATCATAAAACCATCCTTCCATTGCCCCTTACTCCAAGATTGGCAAGCAATTTCTTGTACATGCATAAATGAATCATTCTCTTGGCATATTATAGTCTCAATTTATTAAATTGTCTTGATTTAATGAATTCTTTTGCATGCTAAATTTAAGGTCACAATTAAAATGAGAATCCATATTGTCTCGTTTTAATGAATACGGCCTTATGTGTGGAATTTTCTTAGAAACTTTGTCCTCACGGATTGAAAAATTATAATGTTTGAAGTTAGAAGATTTTTTTTTTTACCTTTCCAACTGAGCTAGCAATCTTAATTTCCTCCTAGAGTAACATTTTTATACTACGCATGGTTATGTTTTTGACATTTGCATCTTGTATCATGCAATTTACATACTTGCCAAATTTAAGAAGTAAAGGGAGGAAACTTTGCAAAAGTTGCCCAATTAGGAAAAAAGATTCATGGCATTCTAAATTTTGATCTGGATAGCCAATCAAAAAAAATTATATTCCTATTAGGGGGATACATGTTGACACCTTGAGTCAAAATTTCATGAACATTTGATCAAAATTGACTTCATAGGAACCTGTCTGGATTTTCAATTGTCCATTCAAGGACAAATGTCCTCTAGGAATTAATGAAATTTCCCATTGAGGTACTTGCACCTAATTGTGACATGATTGGAACACTGTCCCATCTAAATTCTTGAGTAAAATGTGAGTATCCTTGATATGAGAGCATATATGGTCTATTTTGTGGACATTATTTTATATTTAGTGCATTGAAAAATCCACATTTTAAATGAGGGTTGTCAAAAAATTGCATGGAAAGAGAATTTGAAATTTCCTAATTATTGGCTTTCCACAAGACCAAACAAATTTTAGATACCTATAGAAGCAATTTAAAAAAAAATGGCATCCATTTTAGATTTGTTATTTGCCAAATGTAGCTTGTAAGTACAATTTTCATCTTGGAATTTGATAATTCTTCATTGCCTGCCTTGATAAGAGGGCCACGTCCTTCTCAGATTCAACAACTATTAAAATTCAAACATGGAGTGCTTTAACTCCCATCGGTTGCTCTTGAATTGAATCACTTTGTTATGATTTTGGTTGAAGATGAATGGCCATTCCAAGCCAAAATAAAGATGCTTAATCTACCTACAAACATCCAAATCTTGTTGCATTTTTCCAACATATTTTTTTTTGAGTAGGTATTGAAGCTACGACTTAAGAGCATGGCCATCCTTATGTTCTAGGGGTTTGACACTCTTCAAATGTGGATGAAAAGTATTACAGGCCCCACACAATGTTTTCTTGACACTAAATTTTGTTGTGTAAATTAATGGCCTTTGAAATCGATATTCATCCTAAGTTTACTTGCTTTATTCTTGAATCTATTTAAACAATGGTCACTCAATTATTACTAGGTTGTATTTGGTGAGCAAGGGTGAGGGACAAAGAAATTGAAGGCTCTACAAAATTAGATGGAAAATTTGAGCATGCCAAGTTTGGTAAGTAAGGGTGTGGATGCTGCAATACCCGGCATATACCCGAGCGAAAGGATCGGTTCTGGTGAGAGAGGCCACCATGTGGTGCCTCTCGGAGGCTGTGGATTGAGGTTTCGGGGGCCTCCGACTTTTGATTGTGAACGAAGATTGAGATGTTGTCATTAGGGTTTGGAGCTCAGTTAGGGTTTGTAGTTTGGAGCTTGCAGCACTAGCTTACTGTAGTGCCACAACAGCAGGGACCGGGCATCGCGACCGAGACCAGACACTCGGGGGGACTTCAACACAAGTCTTTCTAAAGTGCTGAATTTTGAACATTGAACACGATCGTACTCTTGAGCTGCTCGTCTCTCTCGCTTCGGAAATTTGTGCCCGACTCAGTTCCGAGCTATGCGTGGTCCGATTTTCCAGTGCCCGTAATTTTATTTTTTCTTTGGGCGTGGAAAATCGTTTCAGTGTTGGCGGCGATGTCGAAATCCGGCTCCGTAAATGTGGATGATCCTGGCGCTGGCACCGAAATGGAGCCAGAGTTGGTGCCTGGATTGGTTTTGGACTCAGAGAGACGAAATGTGACGACGACGACGACGGGTCCCGCACCGACGTTCCGTGCTCTGGAGCGTCTGATCGTGGACTCCGACGATCTCCTTCCTGCTGGTCCAGTGGGAGTGGACTATGGTGTTTTAGAAAATGGACTTCATTACTACGTCCGCAAGAATGCGAAACCGAAGGAGCGGGCTGCCCTTGCGCTGGGTGTCAAAGTCGGGTATGTGGATTAAGAGCAATTGCGATGATTTTCTATTTCATTAGCTCCGTTATTGAAATTCTTGGTCAGGAAGTATACAATTTAATTGCCGGAAAATGGGTTACCCGGTCCAGAAGAATTCGATCAAAATGGTGTCTTATTCGTTAAAATGGCCAAAGTTGAGACTTTTAAGTTCACAGGCTCTGAAATCTAGGACTGGTATAATTTGAGGGCCTTGAGGAACGTTGAAAAAATGCTCTTTTCTTGAAGTTCGGCAGTAAGCACTTCATGGACTTTGTAAAAGATCAGACAAGTATATGCATAGCGTGATCCACTCTAAAAAGCTCTGTTGTAGTTGTGCTGGTTGTGTTTCATCTTTTGCTTTTGAGTGGTGTTTAGTCGCTATTTTGGTGTGGCTTGGTGGATTGTCGAGTTTGGTACCCTTTTCTCTCGCTTATTTTACCAATGCAATTTGTCTATATCCCTCGCTTGAACACTGGTTGGTTCTAGTCTGCCTAGTTGGGAATTAATGTCCGCCAGTCGGAAGTGGCGATAAACGTATTTTTGCATTAGGTTGGTAATATTTAATCAGACTATTTTTGCAAATTACATTGTAATTCAGTAATCTTCTTAGCACAACGGATAAAGCTTGGTTATGTGCACCTTCGTCGTTTAGACTTTGAGGGTTCAATGTTGTCATTGTAGGTCTATATTGGAGGACGAGGAGGAGCGAGGTGTTGCGCATATCGTGGAACATTTGGCCTTTAGTGCTACAAGGAGACACACGAATCATGATATCATTCGATTCTTGGAAAGCATCGGTGCTGAGTTTGGGGCCTGTCAAAATGCATCGACTTCTGCTGATGAGACTATTTACGAACTCATGGTTCCGATCGATAAACCTGAAATCTTATCTCAAGCCCTTAACATCCTGGCTGAGTTCAGTACCGAGGTTTGTAATTTTCTGAATAATCCCGGACTTTCTTTTAATTTTTCTGAAACAGGCTTTAACATAGATCCAATATAAATATTCATCTTGTACAGATGTTCTTTTATAAATATGTAAGTCCACAATGATGGTGCACTCTACATGCTTCCGCTCACTGCAATAGTATAATACTTGTTGTCAGACTTTTTTCGTGTTGTAGCTTATCAATGAAAGTGGCTTGTTCAGATTCGAATATCTGATGAGGATCTTGAGAAAGAAAGGGGTGCTGTATTAGAGGAATTGAGGGGAGGGAGAAATGCAATGGGTCGCACTCAAGAAGCGCATTGGATGCTGTTGATGAAAGGCTCTGAGGTCTGTTTACTCGATTGTCTTTGATGATAATGTCTGTACTTATTTGCCTTATTCGGAGACTTGGTACTTTTTGTTTCCATGTTCCTATTCAATCACCAGGATTGACCGTAGAAAGTCGAATTGCGTTAAGGGGTCTAGGTGCCACCATAACAGGGCGTGTGTTTTTTATTTTACTATGATGTCGTTTCTAGAGCAACAGTCACTATCCCTTTCACAATTTTTGCCTACAATGGAGCTTGTTGTCTCTCTTGTATTACTTGCGTTGTCTAATTTGATACTGTTCGAAAATGTTGGCCTTTATGCAAAGAATGCCTATATAATAGATGTGACTATCAAGGAAAGCCGACCTTCTCAATGAATCATACATCTGATTTTCCGCTGAAGATATACTTTTGATTATCCTTCACTGGTTACCTTATTTATGGCGTGCGTAGCACTGCTGCTATAGGCCACTTTGCAGACTGAATATCCAACACAACTTCTCGATAACTGGGAGTTCTGATGCTTTGCTACGTGTTAAATTTTGCAGTACGCGAACCGACAACCAATTGGATTAGAGAAAGTGATAAAGAATGTCACAGCAGCACGTGTCAAAAATTTCTATCACCGCTGGTATAGGCCAGAACATATGGCCATTGTAGCAGTTGGTGACTTCCCAAATACTGAGGTACTTATCAGTAGTTGACCTTCCAAAATAATTTGTGCAGTTCTGGTATCTGGTATTGTTTTGGTATCTGGTGTTTTCTTTTAAATTGATTTAGTTTCCTGACTTTGGTTTTCATGTTTCATGTGGTTCAATTATAATGGTGTGTTGCTAACCTTGTTGCAACATCTTATAGTTATTTTTCCACTGTTAGCATCTCTATGTAACGTAGTACCATGTTTTACATGTTCGAGGACTGTATTGTCTTCCCTTAGTCGTGCTTCGAACTAAATATTTACTATCTTTGTCCTAATCGATTGGAAAGGTGCCTTATTTGATACATTACAGGAAGTAGTGGAGCTCATCAAACAGCATTTTGAGGAACGAAAACCACATTCTGAAGACAGGAGTCTGTCCACTATTCCAACGTACCAAGTGCCCCCACATGAGGAACCTCATTTCTCGTGTTTTGGTGAAACAGAAGCTGGTGTGGTAAGGGTCAACTTTCTTGTTCTGAATTGTTCAGGAAAGTAGTTTTTGTTTCCATTGAATGCTGGATCAGGTATTGGTTAAATTCTACTAAGGAAAGTATGTCATTCTGACAGATCCGGCAATAGAACTAACCGCCGAGCTTTTGTATCTGTTTGTGATCAGTCTGCAGTTATGATCAGCTGCAAGCTTCCTGCCAAGCAAGACACAACAATTGGGGATTATCGGTTTTTAATTGTAGAGCAGATGTTTCACAGTGCTCTAAATCAGAGGTTTTTCAAAATTTCCAGGAATAAGAAACCTCCGTTTTTCTCCTGCAGCTCATCTAGCGAGAACCTGGTTCGTCCGGTTAAAGCCTATATCATGTCTGCCAACTGTCAAGAGCGCGGTACACTTCAGGCACTGGAACAAATGCTGACAGAGGTAAAACATTTTGGTCCAACTTTTTGAAGAGTATTGCGACTATGTTAACGGTAGAGCCTCAACTGAATGTAGATTTTCGTTTGTGACTCAAGATTTTCTATTTTTGACTAAAGAACTGCTGGATGAGCTGCAGGAGAAAAACGGAGGTTTCGAAGCATAAGATGTTGAATGCATAATTTTAATTGTGCGATTTGCTTGTAATTTAAGGTTGCAAGAGTACGCCGGCATGGGTTTTCTGAGCGAGAAATTGCTTTAGTGCGTGCTTTCCTGATGGCAGACATCGAATCGGCATATCTAGAAAGGGACCAGATGCAGTCCACAAGTTTGCGTGAGGAGTATTTGCAGGTAGGAGTGTCTTCGTATAATGCCATTCTATGCTCATTTTTCCATGGTCAAAAAATTCATCCTTATATACCTACAAAAGTATCTGTCTTTTCTTAAGAGACAAGTTCTTGCATGCAGCCATGTTTATTAGTAACAAGAGCGCTGAGGTTCAGCACAGAATCATACAAGGGCTTCAGGTCCTGTTTAATGATTTTCCTGTTTTTTGACATGCTCAAGGAGATGATTACCTGAACCTTCTCAACTGATTTTTGTCGGATAGATTATTGCTGGAGTGTCATTTTCTGCAATTAGTGGTTGCTGTCATTTCATGTTTCACAGACTAATCTTTGAGTTGATAAACTGATAAAATTATGTTACAGCATTTTCTGCGAGGCGAGCCAGTACTAGGCATTGAGTATGAGGCACAGCTTCAAAAGACCCTGATACCAGGTTTGTACCTGTTCACATCTTGGCGGTTGATCGCGTAATCATGTAACGTACCTACTACAATAAGAGAGTTTCTTTATTCAGAAGAGACTTTCAAACAGCATGCAGCACTGGGTTTGACTCTGCTTGTTTTTATGCCAGACATCTCAGCAGCTGAAGCGACAAGAATTGCGGAGTATTATCACACCAAGTGCAGTTGTGTTATCAAAACTCTCGAGCCGCGTGCACGTGCAACCGAAAGGGACTTGAAGGCCGTCGTGGCAAAGGTTCAGGCTCTTGAGGGTGGAGACATTTTTCCATGGGATGAAGAACAACTTCCTGACTCGATTGTGGATAAATTGCCAACACCAGGGTATGGTCTTTTCAACAGTTAGTGCACAAGTTCTTTCTAGAAACTTGCAGTTCGCAATTATGATCTTTATGGCATATTTTGGTTTTCATTTGGAGTCCCGAAGACTCCTGACAAAGGTTGACCTGATGATGGATCTTGTAGATATTAGTCTTGTAGATATGGTGCATATGTGGATGCCAGTGATATTGCTCAGTTTTCTACATAATATCTTGTTTTTCCAGTTCAGGATAATGAATTTGTTGTTGGCCTTGGAAGTTGTTTGACCTTTTGTGGTTGTGTGTCCAGTTTAGTGGTTCATTCCAAAGAGTTTCCAGATATTGGAGCAACGGAATTAATTTTAAGCAACGGGATGCGAGTTTGTTACAAGCGCACAGAGTTTCTTGACGATCAGGTAAATGGTCACTTCCAAATGCCGTCCATGTCGATTTGACTTATCATTGAGGACTTTTCCTAATATGTTTTAGAAGCCTTCAGTATACTTTCTTAATGATAATTTATTACTAATGATAATGCCTTGCTTTGCTGCTTCAATTTACACTGTATTTTGGTGATTCCGTCAGGTGCTTATTAGTGGTTACGCCTACGGTGGTCTGTCTGAGGTTGCGGAAAGCGAATTTCTTTCCTGTTCCATGGGTTCAACTATAGCTGGCGAAATTGGAGCGTTTGGGCATAAACCTTCCGTTTTACTGGACTTGCTAGCTGGCAAACGTGCCGAAGTAGGCACCAAAGTAGGAGCCTATATGCGTACTTTCTCTGGCGATTGTTCGCCAACTGATCTGGATGCAGCTCTTCAGGTTTAAGCTTCTCCTGAATTTGTGCATTGAAACTTTTGTATCGTAGTTCCCAATGTGTGTTCTTGTGGTTCATTCTGTGCGCAACCAGTTCGTTTATGGTTTCATGTGATATCGTTGTCTGCTCGTTCTACGAATGCATTTTACTGCAACTTGGGAACTTGACTGACATGCTTATTCGTCATTTGTTTGCAGCTTGTGTACCAGCTCTTCGTAGCAGTGGTGGAACCTGCTGATGAGGAAGTGCAACTCGTGATGCAAATGACACGTGAAGGGATCAAAGCCCAAGAACGAGATCCGTTTACAACTTACGCAAATCGAGTTCGTGAACTAAATTATGGGAATTCATATTATTTCAAGGTGTCATTCTCTCACTTTGGCAAACGGAACTTCTCTGCAAATTACTTATCCCTGTACACAACTCTACTGGCTTTGTTGCGCATTTCATAACACGTTTTAGGAGCGCAAGTTGCGCGTGGTGCATAAATACTAATGGAAAGGTTTTTCCACTTGTGCAGCCAATAACAGCAAAGGATCTGAAGAATGTTGATCCAAAAAGAGCGTGCCAGTATTTCAACAATTGTTTTAAAGATCCATCTGGATTTACAGTGGCCATAGTTGGAAAAGTTGAAATTGAAACAGCCTTGCCGCTCATACTTCAGTATCTGGTAAACTGTCACAAATAAATCCATACCATTGATTTTGTTAATTATTTTCCATTTCTTGTGTTAAGATTCTCCAGAATTTGTGTTGCAATCTGTTGTAACTGAGAAGTCGCCTATGCTTACACCTCCTGTTTTGAATGTAGGGTGGAATTTCGAAGCCAGAAATTCCGGTTATGGAGTACGCACGAGATGAGCTGTCAGCCCTTCCGTTCACCTTTCCTGCTGAAGTAGTGAGGTATGAAGTCAGACGTCATTGAACCTCAGGATTGTCCCATTTATTATTGTGTTACAGAATATGGCTTAAGATGGAAAACGATTTGCAAGAGATCCTCCAAAACGATACCATAGTTGCTACACGAGAGTGCTTCAACTTTTTTCTTTTGACTTTTGAACCTTGATTGTGTTATTTTTGTCAGGGAAGAAGTACGGAAGAGTATGGTAGAAGCCCAGTGCTCAGTTCAGATTACATTTCCAGTAGAATTGAAAGGTCCTCATGTGGTGAGGTTTCATTCAACTGCAACAATTCCGCTTTATTTCCTGTGGAAATGTGGGATATTTAATTCTCTTTTCATAGAGCAACAGTGCTGAGCATTTCTGGAACGCTTTCTGTTCAGATGGAAGAGGTGCACTATACAAGTTTTATCTGCAAGTTGCTAGAGACAAAAATCATGCAAGTTTTGCGCTTCAAACATGGCCAGGTATGTTATATGTGACCTCCATACTTGTGATGTCTTAGCGAAGCCATCAATTGCTTAACCCTTTAACGCTTGGTCGACCTTATTTTGGTCGATTTTGACTCTTTTCAGTTTGTAGAGAGAGCATGTCAAGAAATTTGATGACATGGCAAAGGAAACGGATCTGGGGAATTAGAAGGTGAAGAGTTTAGGACAATAATCAAGCCAATCTGAGGTGGCATGCAGCTAGAGGGTTGGAAAAACTAAAAAAGTACTCGCTGAAAATACACTGATAAATGCAAAAAAATGATCATAACAACTAATAGTGATCATGATTCATGATGCATAACACTAAACCTTGCAAGATGCTTCCATCTGTACGGTCAGATCTGTGATAGACATCTATTTTCAGTAACCCTAAAATTTCCCCAAAATGAAAATACAAAGGAATGCCCAACTCTGGAATCGACCAGGATCGTTAAAGGGTTAATGGGGACCATCCTGCCCGATATGCAAATTTTAGAGTGTCTGAAACTGCATCTAGGACTTCCGTAACTGTACTCTACCATTGAGTTCTTTATTCTGTAAATAATTCGTATCCATGAATGAGTGTAAACACAGAAATTTCTAGTACCTGTGACCAATTAAAGGCGATCTCCATGATTTGTTTAAGAGTCGGCGAACTTATTTGAGCGGTTTTTTGGTTGCATCTGCAGGTGTACACCGTCGCTGTGTCAGCGTTTCTAGGAGGGAGTAAACCGTCCAGATTTGGAAATGTCCGTGGTGACGTCGCGGTCAGCTTCTCTTGTGATCCGGACGTTGCGTGGAAATTGGTACGCCCTTTTTTTGATGGTCAAAAGGGTCTTGCTGCGTATAGGTGACACTCCGCTCGGGTGTAATCTAAATGAACCGGTTCTTGTTTTTCTTCCTTGTATTCATGGTACTTTGCTGTGATGGTCCTCATCTTCTTTGACGCAAGTTCGGGTATTGACAACCCGCGTTTTGCGCAGGTGGATTTTTCTTTGGATGAAGTGAAGCGGCTTCAAGATCAGGGGCCTACTTCTGAAGATGTATCCACAATCTTAGAACTTGAGCAGCGTACATATGAGAATGGACAGCAGGTCTGATTTTTTCGTTTGACATTGTTCTTTCTGACTTGGACGTCCTGCCTCTTTGCAATTGAATAAATCCGATGCTGATTTGCGAAGCGGCTGCATTGGTAGTGGTTTCTTTTCTGCATGTCTGAACCATTGCTTTTTTTTGGTTTCTCTGTTTTGGTGTTCAGGAGAATGGGTATTGGCTGGACCGTCTCGTGCGCGCTTATCAGTCTCGAGCTTACAGTGGGGATCTCATCTCCTCCATGCAGGTGAATATGTCCTTCTTTTGTGTGTTTTCTCGTCTCAAAGTCGATGAAAGCATGTTGCAAGATGTCCTCGTTTTCTGTGACATGTGACTAGTTCCCAGTATTGATTCTTACTGGATCAGTTCAGATAATGGTGTTCGGTTGTGCGCGAGTTGCTGAAAGTTGTATATGCAGGCTCAAGAACAATGGAGGGATGCAGTAAGGTCCAAGGCCACAGATGTCACTCTGAAAGAATCCCTTCGTCGGATCCTTCCAGTACTCTGCATCGAGCATCACACTGCAGTCGCGTTGATACCGAGGGCTCCCCGGTTGCACCAGCTTCTGGGTAGTCTTATTAGGACCGAGCAGAATTTAAGCCGAGAGACGAAGGTAAACTAGATGGATCCAGCGTGTCCGAGTTTCCAGGGTCTGCTGAAAGCCTACCCTGCATTCTGGAGCTGAAACTTCTTAGTCTATATTGGATAGTTTCGAATTTGCTAATCATCGCTACACCTTGCAGGTTTTGATGTGTAGTTGATATTTCTGCGCATGATTCGTGTCTGGTGTCTACTGGCATATCTTGCAGAGCCCATTAAATAGATACCCTTGTGTGGGAATTGGTTACTTGCTTAGGAGTCTTCCTTTCTAAGGTGCATAATTGTGGGGAATTGACACACATGCTTTGAACTTTAGCCCAGGATGACTTTTCTGGTTCCTCTACTTACCTGCCTTATTTGGACTGCAGGTAGCTTTAGCGATGGCCGGTATTGTTGTTTCTGGAGCAATCATTTGGAGATATACTGTTCGACATTGAGGTTTAGTACATCTTGAGGTTGGAATGCTGCTTTGTTTCTATAGGAGCTGAGTGATTCAATCCCCTGCCTTTGATGTCAGCATTTTGCTCCACCGACGTTTGATTCAGGTGATGTGAGCTGTAAAAATTTTAGAGGTTGTCATATGTTAGAAGATTTACGAGTGTAGGAGTGGGTGTACAGCTGCCCCTTAAATGTAGCCATGACTGGCTTCTTGTGCTAATTAAATGAAATTGTTGTTGAAAGTGATCGCTTGTGTCTGCATCAACTTTGATAGAACTAGTTTTCAGCACTACTAGGTGAAATCTTCCTCAGCTGCAAGTGGTCTCTTTATTGTGTATGTAGCACTGGAGATATAAAATTTAAGGGGCAATTTCATTAATTTCCAACTTGAACGAGGCTGAAGCCTGGTTTGTGTAGCGCTAAGATGTTGGTGCTGTAGGGATGTTGTCTGACCTTGTTACTGCGATTCGCAGATGTGTTGCCAAATTGGACATAATGTCATTTTTCTTTCTTCAAACTAACGTAGAAGCACCAGTTGTCAACCACGCCCAGTACCCAACTTCTAGGCCGGAGCTCAAGCTTGGAATGTGTTTTTTTCCCGTCCTTTTGAAGGTTGCGACTAATAAGGTGATGACACATGTCCCAAAGTAGCGAGCAAGGAAGTAGTTCTTGAATGATTGAAATTGGAAGACTCTAGACATTGGTTACTGGACGCGTGCACTTTTTGACTCCCAAAATTCACAGTATTTTCAATTTCGGGAATAAACTTCTGAAAATTTTTCTATCCCCATATTTCCTATCTTCCTACATGGGAAATTTTTCCACCACCTCATACTCTTCACCATTTGTTCCAAAATTGCTTAAATGATCAACTATTGGTGCCTCTGCTTAATTGTATGTTGAAAATGCAATAATTAGGAAGGTAGACACTTTGATTTATAATCAATTAGAGTTCTCAAATCCAAAATTTTAGATGATTAATTGAGTCAATTTTTGATAATGTTTCAGTTGTCCTAATAACTTTTCATTCATCTAATGTAATACTCTTAGTGAGAGCCTTCTTCTTAATCAATTTGATGAAGTTGGGGTAGTATGTTTGAACAAATAAACAAAAATGTGCAAATTTTTTTTAAATGAATTCAAATATATAAAATTAATGCTAGAGGATTGAACTTTAAAAGTCATGTTTTATTAGTCATTGTTTCATATGCTTGTTATGTATAAAATGACTTCATTACATGGATAGGATGGTTGAAATTTTGAAGCTTCTTTTGTCTTTTGAGTTTTAACAAATTTGAAAAGGTATTAATAATCCAAATTTATTTTTTCAACAAAGTCTAAATTTGTTATTAATTTCTCGAGTATATTGTATGCATATTCTTGAAGAGTCATATGATTTTTGTAAATTCAATATCGGAATAGAGCATATATAAGAACCATTTTGTACACCTAAACTAATGGATATAGTGTTTTCCTTACAAGTCACATCATCAAGCTTCTAAAATAGTGAGGTTATGATTGTCACAATCAAATTTTTTATTATGATTACTAAGTCACCTCATTGTAGTGATTTTGGGTTGAATGCTTGACTCAATCCTAGTTGCTTCAAATTGCTCATTTCCCTTATTACTCATTGAATTTTTTTGGGAGTACTAAGAAAAAATTGAAGAAATATAAAGTAATTTTAAATTATGGTGTACAAAATTGAGTTTTAGACATGACTCTTTGAAATTAATTTTCTTACAAATTACAACTAATTTTTTCTTCAAACTTCCGTAGCACTGATAATGTGTTATATGTTGTATGCTACAATTTCTATATATCTATTTTTGGACTTTGCTCATCCGTATCTTAGGCTAGGTTTTTTGTTTTTTGTTTTTGTTTTTTTTGTTATATTGAGATCTTCAGAACCATGTATTTTTCGTTTGTATTCTTGGTACTATTGGAAAGCTCTCTACACAGACTTTGATTTGTGGCATTGGACCTTCAATGTGAAAGATATTGAATTTTGAAGTTTTTATAAGTTAAAAAATTAAAAAATTGCTTTTTACTTTTATTTTGGCTGTAGCAATATCACATAACACACTGAGTTAGAAGTACCTATTCTTGATAACTTAAGCATTTCAGCCTGTACAAGGAGGAAAATTTGTTGATAAATTAAGCTCAATATGTGCAAACATAAGGATGAGGAAGAATGCAAAAAACATTGAAATTTTTTCTTTCCAAAAATAAATATTTTATTCAACATAGATGTGGACTTTTTGTTTGGGTTTGGTTTTGTAGACTCACCTATTGTGGTTAGCTTTGGCACTTCTTCTTCAATAAGGAGGGAAGAAAGACGATTGGAAAAGCAGACGTGCAAATAGAGAATCTTTTTATTTTTTTAATGAATAGTGCATTCAACTATTGTCTACAGTAGGTCAGCCTAAAAACCCATGATAGGGGGTTGTATGAAGTCGGTACTTCTACCTATTTGATGTTTATGGTATGGTTGTTAGAATGGAAAAGTTAGAATGGAAAAGTTTGAATGGAAAAGTTTCGAATCCTTAATCAGTTTTGTTCGTCACTGTAATCGGTGTGCCAAGATGCGACATTTCCTCACAATCTACTTTGACACGCACGTTTCGGAAAATTGGGCCCTGCCATAAACCCTAAACCCTAGAACTGATCGCTCTGTAAAGAATTTGAGAATGCAGACTCCAAGCCGAGATTGCAATCTATAGCAATCCTTCGCGTCACCTCGCACTCCCACTTAGATTTCTTCGTCTTTCTGGTTCATCACCTTCCCCACATTCGAGCGTTCCAATCGGTGGGTTTGATGTCACGCACTTGCAATGCTGGCTGAAGCTCGCATTCCCTGTTTTTTGTGATTTCTAAGCTTATTGAGCCGTGGAGATCACCACGCTATGCTGTTACAAGAGCTTTCCTTTTTTTTCTCTTTTTTTATCAAATTATTCGCTGGAATCTTCATCTCATTTCTAATTGGTGTGGTTTTCTTGGAGAGTTTTGATTGAGACATTGATTGAGATTTTTCTAGTGGTGAGTTTAGGGTTTCCTCTTCCCTGCATTAGTTTCAAAATTCAGGTGCTCTTCTTGCAGGGGAGGGAGCTCGATGTCGCTGCGGGCGGCAACTCCGCTGGCAGCAGGGGCGGGTGCCCTCTTGGGAGCTCCTGCTGCAGAAGCGAAGGCGCTTGCGTCTTCGACGAGTAGGGTTTCAGCGTCCGCGGATGCTCCGGTGGCTATCAAGGGGGTCTTCTTCATTCGCTTTCACCTACGGACTCTTGCACCTTCTAATCCCATCGAGCCTTTTGAGGTATCCGACTCTCTAAGTATGCTTTGCTTTTGTTACTGTCGTTGCATTGTTCGGGAAGAGTACTGCTCTGGTAACTTCAGAATTGCGCACCCCGTGTACATTCTCTCAATAGAACATACACTGAGCACTACTTCACCTCATTTTTTTCCCATGACCTTCTCGCTCTTGGTAATCATTTGCTCATTGCCAAGAGCGACAATTTTGACATGCACTTGTCCACGAATGATTTGGAATCTCACTAGCTCAATGGAAATTAGCTGCCACGTGGATTGCGTTCAATCTGCGTTCTGGTGTTAATTTAGTGCCTCAACTGTAGCGGCTTTTGTTGTAGTTATTGTTGGAATCGCCCTCTCCGTCTTCATTGTCTTCGCTGCATTTACCTGGTGGAAGTGGATGTCCATTTGTTGAAAATTCTTCGCAGAAACCGCGAGGCGCGGCTTGGGCACTCCGTGCTTGTTCCGACGCCGGTGTCGCCGTAGTGAAGGAGCGAGAGAGGCGACCGTTGACGGAGCAGGTCCAGGATTTCACGACAGTCATGAAGTTTGGTGGGTCGTCAGTTGCATCCGCTCACAGAATGCGAGAAGTAGCACAATTGATTTTGAGCTTTCCGGAAGAGAGGCCGATCATTGTGTTGTCGGCTATGGGCAAGACGACCAATAACCTCCTCAAGGTGCGAGTCAATAATAGTGGTAGTCACAGCTTGTTCACCGTGATGGTGAACAATGAACATTGAAGTGGTGGCGGCGTAGGGTTGGCTTGCTTTCGACGGAATATTCATAGCGGAACATTGATTGTTCACTCTCAACATCCACCTCCGGAGGTGGATGTTGGGAGTGAACAATCAATGTTCCGCTAAGATTATTCCTTTGTTCTCTTAACTTTCAATTACATCCGTCTATCTCGCCATTATCCATCCTCCATTGTTCATTCTCAACATTTGAACAAAAAGGGTGGCCATGGCTTGTTCAATATTCGTCACTTCTCATTGGTTCCTCAAAGCACTTTCCATTGTTCATTGTTCACCATCACGGTGAACAAGCTGTGGCTACCACTAATGTACTCAAGGTCTTGATAAATGGACGAGTAGAGGGAATTGTCATTTGGGTTTAGCGTTTAAACTTTTTTCAAACTTCGCATTGCTTCAATTGTCATTCTAGTCTACAAGGCATTGGATTGTTTAATTGTCACTCAGTGTAACAGCGCCGTGTCTCAAAGAAACGCTGCCTTGATCTGGACATAATGGTGAACTACTTGATTGACAGGCAGGAGAGAAGGCCGTCACATGTGGTGTGAAGGAGTCCGGTAAAATTGAGGAGCTCAAGTTTGTCAAAGATCTACATAAGACGTACTACTCACTACTTCTTTGAAACATTTCAATTGGACTAACGATATATAGTATCCAAGGAGCTTGAGATGGTTGAATTTGTTTCTTAGAGTTTTTGATGGAAAGCGTGGGTGCTTGGATGCCTGAATATCATGATTCTTACAAGGGGTGACAACAACTATTTCACGAATATTGAGTCGAAATGGTACTTATAATGGTGAGATTTGGCAGGACAGCACGTGAACTCAAGGTGGACGAATCTTTGATCACAGGTTTGCACCTTTGCTTTGTAGTTTTTTTGTGAGGTGTAACTGTTCAATAATTTGAATGAATTGAAGAAGGGAAGTTGGCAGGGCATAGCTGTCCCTTCAATCGAACGTGCTATAGATGTGTAGGCTCTTGGTGATGTTTCTAGACAGTTACAAATATGTTCATTCGTCTTCTTCATCTGGTGCAGATCTTTTGGACCAGTTGGAGGAGCTACTCATGGGCATTGCTCTTATGAAGGAGCTGACGGTGCGTACCAAGGATTACTTGGTTTCCTTTGGGGAGCGTCTCTCCACCCGTGTTTTTGCAGCTTACTTGAACAATATCGGCTCGTATGCACGACAGGTTCGTGATTTTTATGCACACCTTGACACATTGTGGTTGAATGATACAAATGAGATGTTCATTTAGTGTTAGCGTGCCATGAATAGCACGGTTCCTCTTCTGATTGTACACTAACCGCATACCAGCCGCACGGAGTGGTTGCGAGTTTTCTTGGACGCATTGAATGAAAGTTGGTTTCCTTGTGAACTCTATCTTGTGAATTGCTAGAATCTTTCTCATATGACCAAGTTTTACCCTTATGTGTGCGGTGGATTTGTAGTGAAAGGAAACCATTATGTTAATGAGCATTTGTATTTTCATCACAAATGCATTACTAATCAGAAGATTCACATGATTCTGGAATCATTTCGCTTCATCAATAACTTTAGGTTTCCAAATTACTTAACACAGTCATGAACTTGCTTAGCCATTTGAAACTTAGGGTGTGCAGTCAATGGCATAATGTTTTTTTTCCTACTTATCTTCGGATTGCTTGTTTGGGCGGACCTTGCAGTACGATGCTTTCGATCTTGGAATCATCACAACTGATGAGTTCACAAATGCTGAAATTTTGGAGTCCACTTACCCTACTGTGAGAGAGAGACTCCTTAAAGATCTTGAAAGAGATGCAGATAGGGGGACTCCCATATGTGTTGTTACAGGTTTCCTTGGCAAGGTATGTTCAAATTATGTCCTTCTGTTTCTGTTCTACGCTCTTGCGGCCAAGTATTTTTACATGTTCAATTTCATGTTATTGTTTTGGCCTAATGGCATGTTTAACATTTACTTTAATGACGCATCGCAGCGCTAATGACGTATTTTGTTGCAGGGTGTTGAAACCGGATGTGTGACCACCCTAGGACGAGGGGGTAGCGACTTAACTGCTACAGTCCTTGGTAAAGCGCTAGGTCTCGGAGAAATTCAGGTCGGTGTAGTGTGTGTGTTGGTGATTTCATCTGATTGATACTCATCGTTGTTATCAAGAAAGATGCCGGTAGTTCTTCTCTCAAATGTGGTCAAAGCTACCCTGAGTGGCCATCTTATGCATTTTTTTTCCAGTGTTGAAGAGTTTACAGGTCTGTAGTCTCGATTACGGTGATATTCGTAGAACTATGAACGTGTACGTTCATGTTCTTAACGTTTAGGTGTAGGTAACTCACCTTCTTGATTTTACCATGCTGCCATGATATTTAGTTGAATGTGAGTGTGGAGCATGAGTGAATCGTCCTAGCCTTGGGGTTGAAAAAAGATTATTAGCTTTTTGTTTTCCTTGGCGGCACTTTCTCTCAACCCTGTATGAAATTGACGTAAGTTTCATTGGATGTGTGCATAAGGGATGAATAACTTTTAAATCAAGAGAATTCGTTTGTGGGGCAGGTGTGGAAAGATGTTGACGGCGTCCTAACCTGCGATCCCCGAGTTTTTGCGAATGCGTTATCTGTTCCGTTCCTGACTTTCGATGAGGCATCTGAGCTGGCCTATTTCGGTGCTCAGGTATGGTAGCTTCTTTCGGAAGGGTCCTTGTCAACTTTCGGGATTTGTTCTGTTTAGTGTTAGGAAAGATGTCTGCAAGTTATGTACTCCATTTTTGATGTGGCTCTCTGCCCAATCCTCGTACAACCTTGTCCAAGAGTCAATATTTATTATTAAATCCGTTGTGATTTCAAGCTTCAATAAAGCTGACACTGAGGTGTGGAATTTGTGGCTTTAGGTGTTACATCCTCAATCCATGAGGCCAGCTTGTGATGCAAACATACCTGTTCGTGTCAAGAATTCATACAACCCACAGGCACCTGGTACACTCATAACAGGGGAACGTGACATGAGCAAGGTATTGATATGATTGTTGTTGATCTTAGCGTTGTCTTCTTGAGAACACTTTGAAACTCTATCAGTGGCAAGTCTACTCTTATCAATTAAGAATTTGCTCTTAATTTGTAAATTGTTTGAGTTCAATTGAGTTGGTTATTTTCTATATGGCTCCTCACACTAGTGCTACGTGTGTTTTCAGGCAGAGATGACGAGTATTGTTCTGAAAAAGGATGTAACAATGTTGGACATCCAAAGCACACGCATGCTTGGGCAAGTTGGGTTCCTGGCGAAGGTTTGGAAATCCAGGCTTCTCCTATTTGAACTTGGTCGGCATGTGTTTTTTCATTTTGGGCAACTGGTAGGAACCTGGAGTTTTGAGCTGGGTTTTAGTGGATGAAAAATCTGAATATTTGTATGTTGACAATCTTTTTCAGGTGTTCACTACATTTGAGGAATTGGGGATTTCAGTAGATGTGGTGGCCACAAGCGAGGTCAGCATATCATTGACGTTGGACCCTTCCAAACTCTGGGAGCGTGCCCTCATTGAGCAGGCAAGTTTTTCAAGCAGCTCTAATGCCTTTCTGTTAATTCGGAGGCACTTTTACTTCACCTTGTTTTGGGTTCCATCACCGGAGCAGTTAATAAGTCATCAGGGAATGTGATTCACGGTTGTGGAGATGACTTTTTAGTCTGTCCCTGGGTATGTATATCCATCTTGATTGCCTTATCAGGGTAGATACTTATTTGTGAGTCAGTTAGGAAAATCAACCTTCGCTTAAAAGTTGACGAATATGGAGTTCTTGTGGCAACAGCAGGAATTGGACAAGATGAAGTCCGAGTTGTCAAGGATTGCTAATGTGCAGCTTTTGAAGAAAAAAGCTATTATCTCTCTCATTAGCAATGTGAAGCAGTCATCAGCTGTACTGGAGAAGGTGCTGCATACAAACCATTCTCCTACCAAATTTTTACTTGTATACAGGACTCAGCCACGTTGGATGAGGGCGTTGTTATGCTATCTGCTCAAACATTATGAATTTCTAATCGCCTTAGAACTACCCCTTTAATCGTATAAATGACCACCTATGTACTGATTTGGTGCAGGTCTTTCGGGTTTTCAAGAAGAACAATATCAATGTACAAATGATCTCACAGGGTGCTTCGAAGGTATGCTTAATCATCTTGACCGCCCTCCGAAATTGCTGTGAGACACTAATGTCGAACTGCTATCTTATGATTAATGTCAGGCAGTCACTACACAAGTAATACAAACTTTCTCTTTTTATCCTTGTGCTTGATGCGGAACTGACAACGCAAGTAACATAATTGCTTTTGGATTAGATATATAAACCCGTTTCTTCTGGTATCCTTGTGCATCTATAAGATTTTGTCTCCCTTTTGGGGGAATACCGAAGGAACCTGAACTTTACATCTTATGTACTCTGTATAGGAGGTAGATATTTATCGACTTTTTTGTCATTTAAAATTTTTTGAAACTCTTTCACAGGTCTAAGTGTGTGAAACTTATCCGTCGAACTGAGTGTCTGGCTTTGAATGAGGGCTATTGTTTTCTGTGTTGAATGTATGGTTCCTGGGTTCTGCATATGAACAGGTGAATATATCCATGGTGGTGGATGACGACGACGCTCCAAAGTGTGTGCAGGAGTTGCACAAAGTTTTCTGGCCAGATTCAAATGAGGCCAAGTCAGGAAATGGTCATTTGTAACAAGATGACGTTGTGTTATTGTGCAAGGGGGAAAGTTGGCACCTGATGCGTTGACAATCATGTTCGGAGGCATTTTTTAAGATTTTGATAAATTGATAGTTGAACATTTTCCATGCTCGCTGTAGAATGAGCTTCTCGTATTTAGGGTTCAACAAGTTATCATTCCTTAGTAAGTTAGTGAATGCGAGTAGTCACCCTTGATGCGTGTGAAGTGCACCCTTTTTCCAATATGAAACAGCCGCATCCTTTATGCATCCTATTGACCGGGGGTGTTCATTATTTCCTCAATCAATTTTTCTTAGTATTCCACACTGCAGAAATGGGCGCAGAAATGGGCGCAGAATTGGGTGCAAGGCATCAGTTCCAGCGGCAATTCAACGTTCATCTTGAACATTTTCATGTTGAAATAGAAGTATAATGTATTGCTGGGAAATAATAATCATCTCTGGTTTCCTTGTTACCTAGTGGATATGTATTACATGCGGATTACGTGCGTGGTGACGTCGCGGTCAGCGTCTCCTGTGATCCGGACATTGCATGAAAATTGGTATGCCCTTTTTTCATGGTCAATAGGATCTTGCTGCGTATAGGTGACACTCCGCTCGGGTGTAATCTAAATGAACCGGTTCTTGTTTTTCTTCCTTGTATTCATGGTACTTTGCTGTGATGATCCTCATCTTCTTTGACGCAAGTTCGGGTATTGACAACCCGCGTTTTGCGCAGGTAGATTTTTCTTTCGATGAAGTGAAGCGGCTTCAAGATCAGGGGCCTACTTCTGAAGATGTATCCACAATCTTAGAACTTGAGCAGCGTACATATGAGAATGGACAGCAGGTCTGATTTTTTCGTTTGACATTGTTCTTTCTGACTTGGACGTCCTGCCTCTTTGCAATTGAATAAATCCGATGCTGATTTGCGAAGCGGCTGCATTGGTAGTGGTTTCTTTTCTGCATGTCTGAACCATTGCTTTTTTTTGGTTTCTCTGTTTTGGTGTTCAGGAGAATGGGTATTGGCTGGACCGTCTCGTGCGCGCTTATCAGTCTCGAGCTTACAGCGGGGATCTCATCTCCTCCATGCAGGTGAATATGTCCTTCTTTTGTGTGTTTTCTCGTCTCAAAGTCGATGAAAGCATGTTGCAAGATGTCCTCGTTTTCTGTGACATGTGACTAGTTCCCAGTATTGATTCTTACTGGATCAGTTCAGATAATGGTGTTCGGTTGTGCGCGAGTTGCTGAAAGTTGCATATGCAGGCTCAAGAACAATGGAGGGATGCAGTAAGGTCCAAGGCCACAGATGTCACCCTGAAAGAGTCCCTTTAGGGTTTAGGTTTTAGGGTTTTAGGGTTTAGGGTTTAGGGTTTAGGGCATACCAATTTTAAAGACGCTGACCGTTTAAGGTTTAGGGTTTAAGTTTTGGAATGCAAAAATTTTGGAATACAATTGTTGTGGTATAATGTGAATTTTTTAGAATGCCACATTGCCTTTTGCAATGTATGTAAGCATGAATTCATAGGAAAAAGCTCCAAATGTATTTATTTTGACAAAATTGAGAGGTCTTAGTAGTACTCATGACTTGGAAGCTATAGTAAGTGTAGAGTACAATATGTTGAACGTGCAATGATTAGGAAAACAAACACTTTGATTTTTAACGAGTTATAGCTTTAAAATCCATATTTTGGATGATGACTAGAGTGCTTTAGTCTCGATAATGTTTTGTCTGAATAACTATTCATTCATCAAGAGTAATACTTTTAAAACTAGTCTTTTTTATAACTAGGTTGATGAAATTGAGGTAGTATGTTTGAACAAATAAGAAAAAATGTGCAAAAAATTTGAAATTGAATTCAAGTATATAGAATTAATACATGAAGATTCAATCTTTATTCCTTAAAGGATGGGCTAGTGACCATAATAACCATTCAATTTGGGTACTGGGTGAATCATTTATTTAAAAAAATGTAGACTGAAGCATTTATTGGAAGTCAAACTACTATACAAGACTTCCCTTTTTCTCACAAAATTATGAGGATGAATAGTTGTACTTCTATCTTATATAGAAGGATTTTCTATTATTCATCGAACAAAAAAATGTTGAGTTGTCCTTTAAATGTTAAAGTCATGTTATGTTGGTCAATGTTTCAGATGCTTGTTATGGATAAAATGGCTACATTACTTCTATAGGATGGTTGAAAATTTGAATTTTTTTTTGTCTTTTGACAAATTTGAGAAGGTGCTGGTAATTCAATTTTTTTTTCCAACAAAGTCTAAATTTGTTATTAATTTTTCAGGAATTATTAGGCACCCTTAAATTCAATACTAGAAATGAGCATTAATAAGAGCCATTTTATTCAACTAAAATAATTATTATGATATTTTTCTAAACGGTCACAACATCAATGTCTTGAAATAGCGAGCTCATTATTATCACAGTTAAAAGTTTTTTTTGTGCCTACTAAGTTGTCTCATTATAGTGATTTTTTGAATGCCTTACTTTATGTTAAAAAATATATTTTATTAATGCGCTCTCCATTGTAGTTATTGTAGTTCTAAGGGTATCTAGGGATTATATTAGAATCCCTTAAACCAATAGAAGAGAAGGTTTTACCTTCTTTCCCCAGTATATATTTGATACTTCTTTAGTTAATATATTATTTTTCTCTTGTGTACTTTGGTTTGACAATCTTGTGTAGTATTCTTTTGTTTCCTATTCTCAACATGTTATCAGCATGTTTTCTATACTTTTATCTTGATATTTTTTGGAAGGTGTTTTGTAAACCCCCATCTTCTATCTTTTTGTTTTAGTGCTCTCCCTCTCAGTAGCATCCACTAGCCTTGCTCTTTGAGTTTGCTCCAGCCGCTCTTGTTTTCGTCTCCTCCTTTGTTTCGTCCCCTCATTGTCACTGTTTTTCAACCTCTAGGCCCTTAGGCTTCCACCCTCTTGGCTAGAGCTTCAAGTTTCCTTCTCTTCCTCCCTTTCATCCCTTAGCCTCCACCTCCGTCTTGGTTGCCTTTCCAAATCCCAACTATTTTTTTTAATTTTATTTTTATTCATTTTTTTATTTTTATTTTTATTTTTATTCATTTTTTTTATTTTTATTTTTATTTTTATCTTTACCTTTATTTTTAATTATCTCTTTATTTATATCTTTATCACCACTTAATCTTTATCTTTCATTTCATTTCAAACCTTTATTTTATTTTGTTTTATTTTCCTTCTTTAAAAGTCATTTTTTTCCCATTATGAGCACTTTAACATCTTCCGTTGCTACATCTATGGGCAATCCCAGTGGCTACTAATATTATTGAGACACCCAGACTTCAACCACTTTTTTTCCCATAGTTAGTAGCTGATGGGAGCATTTACTTACTTTGGGCAAAGACTGCAAAAGCGCACATATTTGCAGAACAGCTATTGCAATGTATTACATTTGACCAACTTTCTACTATAAGTACCTCAATTTTCAGTACTACTTATAAAGCATTTTTTTTGCTCCATCGCCATCTTGTTCTTTCTTCACAACATCAATATTTGGAACTTGAAATTCCAAATGAGCTATGGCACAAACTCAAATCTCACTTTGATCACCAAAAAACCATCTTTCTTCCTAGAGCCTTTAGTGATTGAACTCATCTACAAGTGTTGAATTTTCCAACACTTGTTTCTTTCAAAAATGAGTTATACCGTATTATATCACAATTAAGGTTGTGTGATCAAGCCATTACTGAGGAGGAAATGATTGAGAAAACTCTCTCAATGTTTCCACCCGTATCTGCTATACTTGTACAGCAGTATAGGAATATGAAATTTGAAAATCACTCAGATTTCATGTCTCTCTTCCTTCTTGCTGAAAAGCAAAATTAACTCTTCTTGCGCAATGCAGAGGCATGTCCAGTTGGAACTACGGTTCATGAGTTCCATGCTGTCAAGGTTTCTAGTATTAAACCTAAGGCACAAAAATATAGGAAAAATCGTTTTAAGCACTCGGGTAGCTATACCCGTGATAGCCAACAATGCACAAAGGAGGACTAACACTTTATCTACTAACAACCATGGTAAGCGTCCATCAAAGACGCATTCTTGCCACAAATGTCGCAAAGTCAACCATCTAACAAATGTTTGTCGGACATCAGAGTACTTTGTAAAGATGATCCAGGAAAACAAAAAGCTTTGAGCTCAAACTCGAGAAGCCTAAACCATGGATGCATCCATGGACCTGACTCGGGAGCTAAAAACCGAGAGGCCTATGTTGTTGTTGATACCTCTACTAGTGAGTCTTCTGATGTGCTCTTTGACTCTGCAACTACACATGCAATCCTACGGGATAAACAATTTTTTGATGAAAATAATCTTTCAATTTGGCAAACCAAAAATTTGATGACAATGATTGGATCGAATGTGTTTTGTTTCCAAGAGGGATCATGACGCCACTATTACATGCATGCGTGCTATGTTTTCTCCCTCTGTGCCTCAAAGCCTGATCAACTATCGAATTGTACAAAGCAATGGTTTCCATCTCTGGACCAAAATTCTAGATAGGCAAGAGACTTTGTTTTTTGTTAAAAATGATTAAGTTGTAAAAACAACTTTTGCTGCGGCAAGTGGTTTGTACCAAATTTCTATCTGAAAACCTATTCTATTTAGTTTTGCTTTGTCTTGCAAAGATAATATAGTTTTCCTTTGGCATAGAAGATTGGGCCATCCAAGCTCTACTTTATTTAGGAAAATTATTCCATGTATTTCTAGGCATAATTTGCAACCAACAGATGCACATTCATCGGCATTATGTCAAGCATGCATGCAAGGCAAATTACTTGCCAACCCATCATTATGGAAGCATCCTGATGAATTACCACCATTGCTTTTAAGGGTACATGGTGAAATTTGTGGTCCAATAAATTCTATGTTTTGACCATTCCGATATTTTCTAGTTTTGGTTGATGCATCAAACAAACAATCACATGTCTTGTTGTTATCTACAAGAAATTTGTTTTTTGCCAATTTATTATCAATGCTTATTTGTTTCAAGATTCATTTCCCTGATTATCCAATTAAAACATTACATATGGATAATGCTTGGAAATTTTGATCAAAATCTTTTCAAGATTATTGCACTGCAACATGGATTGATTTTTATATATTTGGTTCCACATGAATATGTTCAAAATGAATTGGCAAATTCTTTTACCAAACAAATCCAGCTTATTATAAAACCATTGTTTCTTCAAGCAAATTTGCCTAATCTTATGTGGGGACATGCAGTTTACATGCTACAACTCTAATTCAACTCCATCCTTCATCTTTAGAAATTGCTTCTTGACACAAACTTCTTTCAGGACGTGTTTCTAAATAAATGTATTTCACTTGTGAGTGTTTGGTTGCCATGTATGGGTTCCAATCCCAGAACCTCAATGTTGAACTATTGGAGCTCATCAACAAGAAGGCATCTATGTTAGGTTTGATTCTCCAAGTATTATTTGTTATATCAACCCTCTATTGGACTCCATTGAAAGAAGCTAAAAATGTTATATTAGCAAAGAATCTTGCAGATCTCTTCACCAAGGTTCTTCCATTATGTACTCATCATTGACTTATTCATGGCACTAGAATGCGGCGACTCAATACTTTGGAATAGGAGATTAAATAGATTCTTTTATTACTATAGAAACCTTTGATATTATTCTATGGATTTTATCCATTGGGTTTTATCATGAGAATGAACTGATAAAGGTGTTGTATTTCTTTCCTTAATTTGTGGTTTTATCTTTGATTACAATTAAGGTTTTCTCGGATAAGGTTTTAATGAGGCAACAACCATATATATTGCAAGATTACGGACAATACCATATAGGACATTGCATAGAATTTTATTTTTAAATGTTATGTCGAGCGAGGAGGAGTATTAAGTAATATCTTTTATTAATACGCTCTTCACTATAGTTTACTTTAGTTTGTGGATTGCGGAATGCATTGAGAGCCTCCAATAAATACGTGACTTTGATGTGATATCAACAACAATATACGTTTTAGTCCTTGTACTTTATGACAAAGAATGACCGCAAACCAAAGAACGATTGGTTCATAATGAAGCACTCTAGATGAGTAGCCATGAGACAATTATATAATTGTTTTGCAGAGAAGGAGGAAAAGCAATGAGTGTTCACTTGTTTGACAACGTTATCCAAACACATGGCACCAAACAAACAACAATATACTTGAAGACATTCTTTGAAGTTGATGATGGACGCATTTGACAGTGATCCAAAGGGTATGGGCTATATCTGAACGAAGTTGCAGAATGACACACATAATTCAAAAAAATGAATGCATGAAAGGATGTTAAATATTACTGTTTGGCGGTACTATAAGTCTTGCAAAAATTTTGCTTAGTACTATGGATTTAGAGTTGTTGTAGTCTATGAGTACTTCATAGTCCCGCGCATCCATAAGAATGAGTTGTTCTTGCATCATAAGTTGTACAATAGTAGTGTTTGGAGGTACTATAATTCTTATGGAAGTATAGCTTAGTGGTATGTAGTGGATCATCCAATGTATTAAGACTTGTCGTACAAGTACTTCATAGTACCTCACATTCATAAGAAGTAATGAACACCAATGTAGTATATGATAGAAGGTCTCACTGTTTAGTGTTACTAGAAGTATTGTTGCAATACTACAGAGTATTATTTGGAAAGTTAGTTGACTTAATACTCACATGTTCTATGAGAAGTATATATATAATACATTCACATTTGGAGAAAAAAAATTGTTGATGCAATTGAGGATGCAAAACGCACATGTAGTACTTTGCTATATTAACCCCTAAAACCCTAAGGCCTTTTCTCCATCAAAACACACTCAAAACTGCCACTTCTATTGCAAAGAGCAAAAAACTATAAAATTGGTTTTTTGCATATCTAACTGTAGGATCTTATACTAGACTAGTATGAGAATGTGTGCAAGTAATTTCAGAAACTTTGACCAAACAGATTGCAAGATATTTGCATTCAAAGTGAAGAAAACAAGTTTTTTTGCACCTTGCTTGACTAGATTTTTGGGCTTTGAACCTATTTAACTTAAATTTTTGGTATTGTTGGTTTTGATTTTCTAAGTTTATATGTTGAATACTTCAGTTGAGAATCTAGGAAAAAAAATTCAAGAAAAAAACACTAAATTTTTACTCATAAAAAAATTGTTAAGTAGAAGTAGGTTCAAGATTGAAGGAATATTTAAATCGTTAATAGCTCTAAGACAAAATTGAAATACCATAATCCCAATGGTGAAATTGTTCTAAAAAGCAAATTCAACCTTATCTAAAAAAAAAATTCTGAAAATTGTAAAAATTGCATTCAAAAATGAATCCTAAAAGTTATTTTTTTAAGAAGATGCTTCGATTGCCCGAAAAACTAAGATTGTCCATAACTTTTTCATTATTAGTCCAAATAGAATGAATCAAAGCTTCAAATGTAGACAAAAAGACAAAGATTTTGAAAAAAATATTTAAGAAATTTATTTTGACTTTCTGTGATTTTTTTGTGCTGCCCGCCAAACTCTATTTTTGGCATAACTTTTTCTCTTGGGCACCAATTGAAATAAAAATTATATATCCACAAAGCTCTCGCAGAACCGCACAACCTTAAAAAATCCCAAAAAATTCTCTACAAATTGAGGTCACAAGAACCTACCCGGACCCAAATTGTCCCCCAAGGAGACAAACGGGGTTTTAGGGGTTAAAGCACTTATTGTATTACTAAGTAGTAATATGTTGCAAGGCACTTGACGTTCTATGACATGTAATATGAGTACTTAATACTATTGAGTACCAAAGAGAAAAAATAGTCCATGCAATACAAGATGAAAGGTTGAAGTGGTCGATGGTACTCAAAATATCCCTTCCACTACTAAGTAGCACCATATAGGAAGTCAGTAGAGGTCCTATGATCTGTCCTACAACTACTACCCATTATGCCGCATACTTGCAAAGAAGTCTCGTAGTAGTCTTTGTATTCTCTAAATCATACTCTGTAAGATATATCCCCTTGACAAGGATGCATGAAGTACATCGGTTACAAAAGTTGATGTTGTACCGACACCCTTTTGTGAGGGAACGTGCAAAAAATAGTGGAGAAAGGAAATCAGAACTTACTGTGTATGACTATTTTAATAGGGGAGACTACAACTACTCAATATTGTGAATAACGAGGATTACTTGCATAGTACAGAGGTCAATGTTCAAGTTATGATTTATGTACTATGACCTATAGACACTTAAAATGACATTGTATACGGAATGCAGGAGCATAATTGTTCTACAACTATCCCAATACATGGACGGGAGTATAGACCTTAGAAGGAAGACTTGCTTCTCATGGGTTTTGAACCAAGCGAGTGATGTGTTTGCAAAATGTACAGACATGGTAATTTTTTAGAAAACAACGTAATTTTTCATTGGGCTAGCTAATACCATATTCGCTTGCAATTACCCTCTAAACACGTATTAAAGTAAGTAGAAAAAATTGTACTCTTACTGAACTTCAGTCTCCAACAAAAGATGTGTTGGGTGCACGTTATATACATTTCAACCCAAAAGTTTTTGCCATATGTCCTTCCTATTTGGACTAATGCACATTTTTGTTGTCCACTATGCAATGACTTCAACCTTCACCTCTTCGGAAATGCCTCCTTGACGTTTTCGTCTTACAAAGGCAACAAGTCTCGCATTAGTGTCCACTTCCGCGGTGTGCAAACGGTCCAAGGCCCCTAATAAATTTGTCTTCTTCGTACTCAACGCTCAATGAAACCACGAGAAATCCTCTTCAAATTCTGAACAACATCTTCCAAAATAGAGCATTTGTGAGCAAGTTTATTTTAAGTTTGAAGAATTTTGGTTTGCTATAACTTGGCACAGATATTCTCTAGAATTTGGAGCTCGACTATAGCATCTCTAGGAGTTGGATAGTAATCAGGTAATAATGGCCTAACATGTAATGATGTAAAATCCGCTTGAAGAATGTAGCACGGTCCATACACACATCATTTGTTGAATGAAGTCTCTAGAAATGCGATTTGTGTGTCGACTGATAATGCTCCGAAACATAGTGGGATCTCCAATCCCATCAACACCATCTTCAAGCTCCCTTCTAGTTGCTTGTCAACTTTGTGCATCTGCCCTATTATTCTGATGCCTTGCACAACATATTCTTTGCCTTAAAGCAACGTCTCTCCTATGTTCCTATACTTGTACAATATGTAGAGCATGTCTTGTGCCCAAACCTTCCCTAACATTTGGTTGGCACCTCAATTTAAGCTACCGTCGGCCCCTATTGTCCTTCCTTGACATTCCACTTCCTCCACCAATCACCTATCCTAATAGTGAAAACACATAACGTAAACATTCCGAAGTTCTTCTTCAGAATTCTGTTGTTGCACTCTATAAACCAAAGCCACGTCTTCTTTGTCCATTCAGGAGGTAGGTGAAATGTAGTCAATTATCAATTGCATGCGTGCATACAAAAATGAATAAGATTGAAGGAAGAAATTGCCAACGGATTTGACTGCGGGTGGGCTCCAAAGTGTGTACTATGCAATACCATCTAGTACTGTGAATACTACGAAAGTATATGGATTGGTTTCCATCATAAAAATAAGGCATCTGAACATTAATTCAAGAAAAAAAAAGGTCCCCTTCAATTTTTTTGAATTATGGCCATTGTGTTGTTGTACGAGCCTCATGTTTGATATTTCCATTCAAAAATTTGATTTTTCCATTAGCATAATTTGGGAACACCTACTCCACAAAGCGATCTTAGTGAGCGTCTACGGATTGTAAAAAACAACCCAGTGATCATTTTCCTGCACATGCTAGCAAAGTGTGGGAATACAACATCCAAATATGAAATGTAGATATTTTTTTTTAGTACTTTGAACATAGTGAAATCCCTATACAACGACATCGTAACAAATTAACCAAATTCTCTTTAAAACAGCAAAAGATTTATTTGAAAATGGCAAAAAATGGAGAACTCATTAACGGGCAGTTAGTCATCTCCAAAAATAACTCAAATTGTTTGCACTTGTGCTTTAGAAGTTATAGAACAAAACATGAGACGATACCCCTACCATGACTTAAAATAGGACCGGTCTTTCTTGCAGTGACCCGATTTCCCTGGCTTCAAATTATAAAGATAGTGGTGAGCAAGGGGGAGGTGTTGAAATTACGCTCATCCTATTCCATTACTTTAGGCTACTTATCAACTGGCTTTATTTTTCATTCATCCAACTACTATAGTTCTATTCATTCAATCATCTTGCAAACTACTATTTATCTATCTACAAACATTATACAATTCATCTTTTGTTAATACAATTTGATCTGCCGCTTGATTTCTCCATGATGTATTATGTTAAGCTTTCCAACTTTGGTGTTTAGCTTTTCTTTTAGCATAGTAAATGATATCATTATTAATAATTCAATTATATACTCTTTTATCTATATAATTTCATTTACCAATTCAATACTTAAAGAACTAAGATGCACTTCAAGGGCATTTTATTAATAGTATTGAGTAGGCCATATGGAGTCATTTTTTTGATTCAATTTTATTTATTTTTTGACCTATACATGCAATTTTTTCCACTAATTATAGCATTATAAAAATTGATCCAATTAGAATTATGGTTTCTATAACATGATCAATCAAATTGGTCATTATAAAGTTAAGAGTATTTTGTCATTTAGATGGAAATTAAATTTAAACAATGAGATTTGAGTGTCTATATCCAAACTACCACCTTAATCCCTTTTGGATTAAGGGAGAATCTAAAATTTTCAAAATGTTAAGACTTGTTATCAAGTTCAACTATAATTTACAATATAGTGATGATTTTCAAGAAAAAATTGGAAACTATGACACCTATAAGAGGACAACCATGTGATTAAATCCACCATTGCACTAACAAGTATTTATCAATAGAATTTGAATCCAATAATTGAATATTGAATAAAATTCAATTAATTTCCTTTAAAATTGATTGTAAATTGAATATTAGTAATTATTAAAATTTAATCTAAGCAAGTGTTCAAACTAATTCAATATCTCACGTATTCTTATTTATTGATCCAACTCTTATAATTTACATAATTTAAATTTATAAGTTATTGTTTTATTTTATCTCAAAAAGATGTAACTCCAAGACTAAAATTCATCAGAATGGATGACTCATCTTCTTCCATCTTTTCTACCATTGTATTTGAACCCTAATTGTCCTGTGGATTGAATTTTTTTTAATCAAATTTAGCATTCCATTAGACCTAATTACTCTCTAAAAACTTGAGGTTTTTTAAGAGTCTTAGACTGTCTCCAATGTCTAAGATAACTACACCTAAAATCGCATGCTTCCTAAAATTCTACACTACAACAGATTCTTGCCTAAAATGTACTTCCACTATTCATGAGAGTTTATGATTGCTTTTAGAAACACCTATTTTTAACACTTTGAAAATTTATAGTTTATTCATACAATGTCCAAAAAATGAATTTTAAGAGAATCTAGAATTCCCTACTAAGAGGACCCCACAAAAAGTTTTCCAATATAATAATGGAAACCATGTTGAATTGGTTATTTGTGCGATTTTAGGTGTAGTTACCTTAAACACTCTCTTTGCAAATACTTGTTGTAAACGGGTCACAACACAAGAATCTTAAGACTAATTCTAGTTTTAAGAAAAACTATTCAAGGGTTGTATAAATCAAGATTTTTCATTTCATTTTGTGCAGGCAGTGCATGAGGCAATCTCACGAAGCTCTTTCAATCCATACGAATAGATGAAACACTCCAAATGTGGATGAAAGCTCACTTCTTCATCCAGAAGTGCATCCCCAATTGGTCGGTACGTTGAACATTCCTCTGCGATGAAACCAAGGGCGCGTCTCCAGTGCGAGTGAGTGTGTGTGTGTCCAGCGCCTTGAGCAATTCGTGTGTCGTCGTCCTGATTTTGCAAGCGGAAGTGGATTTGTTAGCGATTTGTTGAGCCTTTTCGCGGCCAGAGAATCACACGAGCAATCGAGGAAGCAAGCAACCAAGCAAGCAGCTGGTTAATGGCCATGGACGGGTCGGAGAACAACAATGACAACAGCAATCACGTCCGTTCTGTGACGGTCGCTTCGGGCGTGACCTCACCAGAGCACATCGACGTGGAGAATTACGCCTCCCTGTACACCGGTCACACCAAAATCGCACGCCTGCATTTCATCGCCGACCACTGCCACTCGCGAAATTTGGAGCTCGAGGCTCTGCGCATGTCGTTGGACGAGATTCGCAAGGGCGACAACACGATGCTCTTCAAGGAGTGTGTGGAGAAGATCAACAACCGACTCGGGCCGGCTTACGCCTTGGACCAGGAGTGGATCGACATGGTGGACCGCCGCGCTGCGCAGCGCCAGGAGAAGCTCGAAATGGAACTCAATGGATACAAGGTGCACGCGCAACGCTCTTCGAACGAACGTTTAGGGTTTCGTGAAAGTTTCGAAATTTTCGTGTGTGTGAGGAATTGTTGCAGGTTGTTCGATTTGTCGTTTGAGATGAAAGAATAGTTAAGGGGATTGCAGTGATTAGTCATGGTGAGCTGACCAATCGCATCTTCTTTCTTTCTTTCTTTCTCTCTCTCTCTCTCTCTGGTTGGTCGAACGAGGTTTTAGGGTTTCTGAAATTTTGAGTGTGTCGATTATTGTGAATATGAATTGATTTTTCGTTTGAGATTCAAGAATTATGCAAGAATTAGCAGTGTTTATTTCCACGGTGGTTATTAATCATTATGTCGTTCTGAGCAGACCAATCCGATCGAGAGGATCTCTTGTCTCTCTGTCTCTCTTTGTGTCCGAACGAGCTTTTAGGGTTTCGTGATATTTTCGAAGGGGGGTGGGGTGGGTACTTTTGAGAATACAAGAATTATTGAGGAGGTTGTAGTGTGCTGATTAATCTCGCATGTCGTTCTGAGCAGACTAATTTGATCAAGGAGAGCATCCGCATGGGTTATAATGACTTGGGCGATTTTCATTACGCGCGAGGTGACCTTCAGCAAGCGTTTAAATGCTATGTGCGGACTCGCGACTATTGCACTACCTCCAAACACATAATCGCCATGTGCTTGAATGTTATTTTGGTTAGCATTGAGCTTGGCCACTTTGTCCATGTCTCCAACTATGTTTCTAAAGCAGATCAAACCCCTGATGTGCAAGACCCCGTCGTGTTAGCTAAACTCAAGTGTGCCGCCGGTTTGGCTCACCTTGAGAGTAAGAAGTACAAGCTTGCTGCCCGCAAGGTACATCTTCTATCGCTATGCCTGTTATTGATCTTAAGGATTTGTATTGCTATTCGAAGACACCATGACGATGGAACTAATAGTGGGTAGCTTGTTGTGACAATTGAGTTTTTAAGCTTCATCTGAAGTTACAAGACGTTCTGCTGTTCGCTTAGGGTGGATTAGTTCCACGAGGGTTGCGAAACGCTCAAGGATGTACATATGCTGCGTCCTCAGAAGAGAAAGTGAACTACTAGTCTTAGTTCCGGTTCAATTTGAAGGCGTGTAGCAGCTCATGTCAGGTTTTTGTACGCAGTTTGTTGATTCAAATTTCGAGTTGGGAAGCAATTACTCAGATGTTATAGCCCCTCAAGACGTTGCAACATACGGAGGTCTTTGCGCGCTTGCATCGTTCGACAGAGCAGAGCTTAAGGTAAAGAGTAATGCAGTTATCATTAATGTGAAGTGCTGTAGGGTTTTGTTTAGAACATCTTTGAGATTGTTTTGGTTCAGTTTTATCACTTTGAACCTGAACTCGTTCTTTGATGAAAACCTGTTTGTGCAGAGTAAAGTGATTGACAACATCAACTTCCGGAATTTTTTGGAACTTGTTCCTGAAGTGCGAGAGCTGATTCATGACTTCTATGCAAGGTGGGGATTTTTTTTGAGTACCATATTTTCTTCGTACATCTGCACTAGGAGAGATTTGGAATACGTGGTCCATGTTTTTAGCATTAATTATTAAGTGTATGTTAGATGATAGTCTTACAGTCCGATTTGCGGTTTGATGGTTTCCATGGGTCTTGAACATGAGTATCATCAGGCCATTCGGTGTTCTGTAATTTAGCGGACATGCTCGTTTGATTCTGTCGCTGATTATGTATTGTTTTGGCAGTCGGTATGCTTCTTGCTTGGGATATCTGCAAAAGCTGAAGCCAAGCCTATTACTTGATATTCACCTATACGATCACGTGGAGACGTTATATGAGCAGATTAGACACAAAGCCCTCATTCAGTACACAAACCCCTTCATCTCCGTAGATCTCAATACAATGGCCAGTGCGTTCAAGACAAGTGTAGCAGGGTTAGAGAAAGAGCTAGCCGCCCTGATCACGGAGAACCAGATTCAGGTGCTTGTCATGTTCATGTGTGGATGCATCTTTTTGTCTTTTGTTTAATGAGCGCATATCCATTTTTACTTGATTCTGATATTTGACACAGTGTCGGTGGCATAGTTTATGATTCTCTTTCATAGGAAATAGTTGCTGTTAATTATATCTGGCTTTCTGGCTAATTATTAATTTCTCTTTTGCTGTGACAGGCTCGAATTGATTCACACAACAAGATTCTGTATGCTCGGCATGCTGACCAACGGAATACAACTTTTCAGCGCGTACTGCAAACAGGCTCTGATTTTCAGAGAGAAACCAGAGCAATGCTCCTTCGAGCGAATCTTATGCGTCAAGACTTCGTTATGAAGGGAAGTCGCAAACAATCCTGAGTAAGTAGCACACTCACTCAATTATGAGGGTTAGTTTTAATGTCCTCTGGATGATCTCCTAAGGATCTACCTGTAAGGGTGTGCTCTACTTGTGACATGTGTCAGGAGGGAGGCTAGTTATGACCCTTTGAAAATACTTCAGCATACATTTTATGCCAATTTTCCTTGCATGGAGTAGGAGCAATGGAAATTCTGGTCTCTGTTGACAATACGGAATAAATTAGTTTTCAAGAGTGGAAGATGAAAGACTATTTCGTAGTAAGTTAAGCTCTTTGCCCAGCACGAGAGTTTGCGAAGACGTGTTCATTCTGCCGTTTGTTACTTTTTATAATACATTGTATCAGTAATGAGTCTCATGTCTAGAACTCTTTCTTTAACTCTAAGAAGACTCCTGGGTGATGTTAAAGTTTGTCCACAGGGTGATACTTGGATAATAACAGTAAATATCTGTCTCCATAATGCACCACTTCCTGGGTTTGTTAAGTGCGACTCCTTTTGTCCTTTCTGAAATGTAACGCTTTCTTTGTTTTGCAAAGTTTCTCCCAACTGTGAGCATAAGGTGGTAACTTGGACCATTTTTGAGCAACTGACTTTGCACCCTTGCTCTTAAGCTCATGATGCGGAACTTTGTCAATATCTACAGGTTCTTACTCAATTCATCCATGCACTCCTCAACACCTAAGTGTGTCCCCACATAGTCTGGAAGTTCAATTCAAAGTGCTATAACTTTTGTATCCAATGTTTGAATTTAATAAAAACTTGTTGGGAAATCTGCTCTCTTCTAGTTTGTGCGGTAAAATTTTCAGATCAATCCAAGATGTACTGATTTTTTGAGAGCCATTTGAAGTTCATGAGTTCAATTTGAGTTCACCAAATTGCATTTTGATGGCTACTATCTCCTTCATCCAATGTTTGTTTTCAATAAAATTTGTTGGGTTATATTTCCTTTCAAGTCTAGTTATTGTGGTAAAAATATCATGTGAATCCAAGTTGTTTTGAATGTTTGGGAGCAATTCAAATTTCAAAATTTGGACTATTTTGGATTACAGTGAACTTTGGCAACTTGTTTCTTCTTCATACTATATCCATTTGGGAAAGTTGTGTATGGTAGTCTAGTTTATATGGTTAAAATTTCATATCAATCCAAAAAATTATAAGTGGCTGAGAAGCATTTTTGTAGAAAGAAATTTAGCCTTACATTTTTTTTTGTATGTGTGTTTTTCCTTTTTTTGACAATTCAAAGCCATTTTGCATACACAATGTGCCATTTGAATGATATTTCCTTTCAATAATGTGTTTGTATGTTGGTTAGTTTGAAGTACTTTATACTTTATAGTTTTTTCATTTGAGTAGGTTAAAAATTGAATTTCACCTCCAAATGTATTTCAAGGAAAATTTCAGCTTAAAATGTCAAGACTATATGCCTCAAAAGATCATCTCTGAAAATTGGAAGGTATGTCAATTTTTTTTTCACAAACTCTCATTTTAAAATAGACCTATTAAAAGCTGTTGATACTAAATGCCTCAAAAAGTCATCCTTGAAAATTGAATACTATATCAGTTCTTTTTCACAAACTTTCATTTAAAAAATAGTCTTGTTGTGTCTTTTGAAAATGCAACATGCAAGATTGGTCATAAAAATAATCTCGTCTCTTCAAAAATGCAAGGATAGACTTTATACATAGACATATATTCTAAAGGCCCATTTACACTATGTCCAAAGTTCTAACTTTTGAGGTCCTGGTTCAAGGCCAAATCCCAATATTTTTGGATTGTAGAACATGAATAAAAAACAAATAAATGTAACTCTTGAAATTTATAGTATGAAGCCCAAAGTTTCAATAGTAAATCCCAACATGTCTCTTGTATAATATATGCCCCCCAAATGGATCAAAAAGTCATTATCTCATTTTTGGGGCACCTTTAGCATCAAATCTGTATCGGACAGATTTGGAGAAAATTTTAACCCACGAGGATGCCCTGTGTGGTGTTTTCCTCCTCATTTTATATTAAATTCTTTTTGGGACTTGAGAAGACCAAGTTAGGTTCGGTACCGGAATAGTAGGGCACATTCCAGATGATCCCATATAATCATTCATCTGGATGATTTTTGTCTCCGTCCGCAATTGAAAGGCGGCAGAGTCAGAAGATTCTCCCCAGGCAGACTTCCGAGTTACTTCATCCATTCCATCCATCTACCACTTGCCAGCTCAGCCGCTCCCGCTCTTCCGTACGGATCCGCCACGCGTTTCCTTTACGTGGCACGCTGTCAGACCCCCTCGTGTCTTCTCTCTTCCCCCCTCTCGCTTTGTTACAGGCTCTGCCAGCTCACGGGCCAATGCTGCTCGCTCGGTGATTCGATAGCTGGCTAAGTTACCAATTCGACCTACACACTTACGCTTTTCTCTGATCAATCGGTAAAATCTGGCTCCGGGATTGGATTTTCTGCCAAGAGATTTTGCCCTTTCTGTTTCTTTTGTGCTCTTGGTTGCGGCAGCTGATTTGAATTGGTTGGCGGCAACGGGTGAATTTTCTTGGGATTGGATCGGCGATTGAGCTTGAGCTTGCGAGCGAGTTCAATTTGGAGTATCGAGGAGAAGTCGGCGGTGGCGGAGGAGGAGGAGGAGGAGGAGGACGAGGAGGAGGAGGAGTGTTTTTTGATTTTTTTTTTTTTTTTTTTGTGTGTTTGGAGGACGCGCATGGGGGCCAGGGGGAGGAGGAAGGCGGAGAAGCTCTGAGGAAACACGATGTTGGAAGAGCAGTTAGCGTTTTACTTGGATAAGTACCTTGGCGAGTATGTCAAGGGACTTTCCAAGGAAGCGCTTAAGGTCTCCGTGTGGGATGGTTAGTTCTCCGTCTCTTGTTGCTTTTCCCTTTTGAGATTGAAAATATAGGTCACTGGATTGGTAGATGGACTGTCGGTATGAGCCTTGACGATCGCCATCGAAAACCTCGGGGAATCAATGTTGGAATTCAATGTGCAATTTTGTTGCTTCGTGGTTGGCTATGATCAGGAGAATTGAGGTTGTGGAGTGTGAGGAATTGTTTACTATTGGTAGATCGTTTTGTATTGAATGTGATGGAGATTTTTATTGTGAAGGGATCAAAATGAGTGTTAGGAGTATCGGGGAACCTGCTAATTTCACTATCTTGAAAGGCGAGATTTACTTACTGGTAGTTTAGGGCAGGAATGTTCAAGAATTCACTCTTCGATAGATAATCTAACCTTGGGATTGAGAGGTTCGCTCTACTCAATAGTCGGTATGGGGCTCATCACTGAGTGCTAGGTATCCAATGCTGAGATTGAAGGGTTTACTCGGATTGCGGGGTTTAAGATATTGGGGGGCAACGTGACATCTGCTTCATCATCTTTGTTTACGCTCAGCATATATGTTGTTTTGATTCATTGACATTGCTTAATAAGGTCCATAAACTTCTTAATGTAAGTACTTATGCAAGTAGCTTGTTCATTTTAGGGCATACTATTTATTTGAGCAATGCAGCGACCCTGTTATGAAGTGATCGGACCACTCAGTTCTGGGTGGTCGCAAATTACGAACACCTACAAGAGAATCACTATGTCGATCTACGACGAAAATTATCAATTGACAGGGTTCTTTAAGAGTTTGTCGGTTGCCAGTTACGATCGTCTTAAATGGTTTTCTTTTGGATCATTTTTGGGGCAGGAAATGTGGAGCTTACGAATATGGAATTAAAGCCGGAGGCTCTCAATGCTTTGAAGTTACCAATCAAAGTCAAGGCGGGATTTCTTGGGTCCGTCAAGCTCAAGGTATGACATCTTTTTTATGGTCTTAGGAAATGCTATCAGCTGATCAATCCGGACTTACAATTGACTGTACTCGACATAACTAACGACTACATCAAATTTAGGTCCCGTGGAGCCGTCTCGGACAAGAGCCAGTGGTAGTTGAACTTGACCGCATTTTTGTATTAGCTGAGCCTTCTACAAACGTGGAAGGTGGTGAGGCTGATTCAGTGCAAGAAGCAAAGATTCGGCGTGTGCGGGTATGTCCTATTTTGTGTGCCTTCTTGATTATTCTTTTGGAGAGAGAATTCTTTGCCTTCTTTTGGTGACAACTGATTATGGCATTATTCTAGTTGTATGAGCTACTTGAGATCGAATATGTGATGCTCTGGCAATCTCATGAATTTGTTCGGTACTTAAACTTCCAGGATCCGTGATTGTATTGAGTCGTCTTTATATGTCTTTTGTACAGTCAGATGTTATAACTGAGGCAGTCTTAGAGAAGCCGATTAGCAGTTTGGACCCGTGATTAAAATTCAGAAACTTGCTCCACGTGTTTTGCTCCCCACTTTAGATCCGACCAGTTCTGGCCGATGCGAGTACTCGACATTAGTTATTTGACGTTCTGGGATTCAGTCTCTCTGAGAATAATTTGTGAAATATGTTGAATGCACAAGGAGGCAGTCGATTCGATAGTAGCCTAAAATTTGCCTTAATACAGGTGTCGTACGTCAAGAGCTAGTTAGCATGAACGAGATGATGGACTCGTTCCTGATATATCAGGTGGGCTCTGCAGGAAGAGGAAGAGAGGATCGTGAGGACCAACACAGATGGTACCAAGAAGCCTGAAGAAACGGTACATCATCTGTCATTTGGTCTATGTTTTACATTGGGACTCAGTAATAATCCTTACCTGCTTTAAAGACCTGGCACTATTTTGGATGTAAATTTTCAATTTGTCTCTATTGTCACACTCCGATCTCTTTCCTCTGTTTGAATACTAATAATCTAGTTGGTCAATGTTCAATTTCTTGTTGACAATCACATGTTATCTGTGGCTCAAATGCTAGTGAATATACCCTATTATTCAGGCGATAACGTCATGATGAAGTAATAAAAAAGTGTGGGGATGTTGTTGGCCTGCAGAGCAACTCCTCATGGCTAACATCATTAATCGGTACAGTTATTGGCAACCTGAAATTGTCAATTACTAACATTCACATTCGGTACGAGGACGAAGAGAGGTATGAAATAGCCATGTATTTGGTTTTTATGTTATTTTAAGAAGATTATGACGCTAAGAATAGTTTAGCCTAGAAAATAGGAACAATTAAATATCTTAATGCTGTTGTTATAACATGGGATGTGGGGGGTTAATCCTCTCTATTCTTTATGTTTGGCAACTTAGGAGTTCAGTGTCTGTATTTGGTTTCCAATCAGGTGCATACGTAGGGTGTATATGATTCTTTTAATGTTGATGACGTGCTGCAATGAAATAACAACTGCTTTTACTATGGCAGCAATGCTGGGCATCCTTTTGCCGCGGGATTGACTCTAGCTAAGCTAGCTGCTGTCACAGTGGACCAAAATGGCAAAGAGACATTTGTCACTGGTGGAGCACTTGATCGTATTCAGAAGGCAAGTAGTTCTTGCGGTGTGATTGATTTGTGAATATCATCATAATTATCTTTATGCTGGTGTACTTTAGTGTCACAAGTCCCAGTAGTGTGAAGACTTTACGCATTATAATTTTTCAAGAGCGGTGTATACAATTTATTTTCTTCTCTTGCCCGCTTCGACCGTGGTGGGATGGTTCCTTAAGAGTTTGATTCAATTTTTTTCTCTTTTTGTTGGTCTGATGTCGTTCAACTTGGTTTTCTCTTTTCCTCAATCTTTTTTAACTGTATAAATGACTCTTTCTTTGAGTTTAAATTATTTCTACGGATTTTTTCATCCAGACTGATCTTCTACAGACATTTCTTACGATGTAAAATTCAATGATTTCTCATTTATGTTTAGAAGAAACATGTCCATTTATCGTCTTTTTTTCATTATGTCATGGAAATTATACTTGTAGAACTTGCAACAATTAGAAAACTCTACTCAAGTGGAGGTAATGCTCTGTGGCAGAGAGGAATTTATGATTCCAGGATGTAATTTTAATTAGGATTCTTGCGCTGTGCAGTATGACATCAACTAATTATGTTGTAATTATGCAGTCTGGGGAGCTTAATCGATTATCCTTTTATTTCGACACAGACACCAAACCTTGGCCCATGGAGAAGTCATGGGCGGAGCTTGTGCCGCAGGATTGGAGCAAGGTACGTAGGACAAGGTTGCTATAGCTGTACGATTTTTGTCCCTTAGTTGGCATTTTATTTGATGAGCTTTGGCACGGATTTTGTTCAAGTTCTTGACCTATAGTCATGATTTATGAGGCTCATAGTTGTTAAATGCAGTGGGACCGAAGGGAACATCGATTTTTTGCTGTGTTTTATTTCATTTTACCTTTCTGTCATCCTTAGTCAGTTAGAATTAGTGAAAACTGTATTGTCTGTGGGGATCGACTTGGCATTTCTGTATTGATTTTTCTTTCGCACTGTGAAGGAGTATTTGATTTCGTCCTCCATGACAAAAAGCGTTATCCTCGTAATCTGAATGAAGTGAAAATGAATACAAATTTCTGTCGCAGGTTTTCTCACCAGGAATTAAGGAAGAACCATCTGCTTACCAGGGAGAGAAGCCTGCATGGATAATGGACCATCACTATGTGCTTAAGCCTGTAGGTGGCATCTCGAGGTACTTCAAACTTGGGCAGAAGGACGACCGGAGTCCCGACAAGCCTGCTCAAAAAGCCATCGTTACACTTGATGATGTTACAATCAGCTTGACTGAGGTATGCAGTTTTCTAGCGTTCTTTTCCAATTGCACTTGAATTCGGAAGTAAAATGCGCTTCTATATTAAGATCTTGTTCCTGTGCATCAGAATAAAATCCTTTTTCGGATTGACCATTTTTTGTGGAATTTTTTTGGTTGTGACTTGATCAGCATTTTCCACGTCAACCAAGATATTCATCTAGAGATAAAAGTCTGAATTTGTATCAGATTTAAGTGATCTAATGGTGCTCCTGATAATGCAGAAACAATATCGAGATGCTTTGAAACTGGCTGAAAATATTTCGACGTTCAGTAAACGTATCCAATACGCTCACTATCGTCCTATAAGAAGTATCAAAGAAGATAGGAAGGGTTGGTGGCTGTATGCATATAATGCTGTATCGGAAGACCAAAAGAAAGCCAGGTGCGCCCTCATCCAGTTGTCGTAATCTTTTTTATTTGGACTGGGTATGTAATATTTGTCCAGAAGCATATCGCAATTTGCATCACTAATGCTCGCAGTAATGGGCATGAACTTCCTATAATGAACATGCTTCAGGGGCATTAGACCGTAAGTGTAAATTTGTTTTGTAGTCAAAGAAATGCTTGGGAATAGCGACTGCAGGTGTCTGATGATCGTGCATAAGTCATTTGATTGTACTCTTGGAGCTTTGCATCCTATGGGCATTTGTTGGCGTTTTTAGAAAGCTGTTTTCTCGTGCTGTTTATTTTCTATCATGGTAGGTGGAGTACCACTGCAGTTTTGCAGTCGACATGTGTCGTTACTGGTGCTCGCTTTTCACTAAGTGGAAACATAAATCAAATCCGGGACACACAGTAGTTCAAAGGTGCTAAATTTTCAAGCCTTGATCAGCCTGTTCGTGTGCTTAAGCAGTTCTCAGTAACTTTTTGTGGTGTTGTTCTTTAGTGGTCATCTTTCATGGCAGAAGATCTTGGCATACTCGAAAATGCGCAAACAATATGTGTCCAAGTACATTGAAGCTCTTCAAGAAAATTCAAAGTCAGTATCTGTCAATGACAACAAGAGCATTAAGGAATTGGACCGTCAGCTTGATTCTGAGATCATCATTCAATGGAGGTACACGCCTCCTCTGTGTACTCTGGTGAACTGTATCGGCTCTCTGTCGAAATTCATATGTACATCTGTGTTGATTTATGTGCTCTCATGATTCTTGTTGGATTTCCTATCCTACCACCAGGCTTTGCAACCATGTATGGATGAGGCTAACATTTTCATTCCATTCTCGGTGTCTCAGAATGTTGGCTCATACATTCGTGGACCATGAGAGGAAAAAGGATGAACAAGAACGACAAGCTAATCGAAGTTGGTGGTCGTTCGGATGGTAAGATACGCACTACCTTTATCAACTGATAAACATTGGTTTGCAAGTCATTTACTTGTATTTGTCTTGCACGGTTGAACTTTATGGTTGCAAATTCTGTCTTAACGAAAGTATCTGCACAAAATCTTTCAAATCTGTATCTGATCTTATTATGAGAAATTATCATTTGAACGATCTAACGATTGTACTAACATCTAGGTAGATGATATTTTTGCTTACTGACATTGCTCTCCTATGAGCAGGGGTGGTAGTAATGATAGTGATACTGGCAACAAAGAATTCACAGATGATGACTGGAATCGAGTCAATGAAATCATTGGCTACGAGGAAGGCAAACCATCTCCTATGATTCCTGGGTCGGATCAGCCCAACATGCTTCATACTCTGGTGGAAGTCCAAATGAAACATAATGGAACAAAACTGATATCAGCAAGTGGAGAAAGTATTCTAGAGCTTACAGCTGAAGGCCTTGGCTGTGGGATTAAACTCTTCCCTGAAACTAAAGTGTTCAATGTTATGCTGGATTCCTACAAGATTTCTACGCCAGAAGGACTTATTGGAGAGGTACATATGCAACAAATTCATTATTATTTTTATTTTCATTATTATTACTTGAACCATGTTTATTTGCAAGGTTGAGGAAAATGCGCCGAATTTTGGTGCAGATATTCTTGTTGGGCTGTTTGATACTATCCATGATTTCGGATGGCTTGATCCCGATACTTTATTGTCAGAGGTTTTCGCAGATTCTTCTTATTTTGTTCTTATTGGAATTCATTATTCTTCTTTTGAATACGCCTTGTTATCTTACACTGGATAATGATGCCAGTTTTTCATAACCCTTGACAGTAGATGCCTTAAGTTTTCTTTTATGAGTTTCTAGAATTCTGGTTAATGCTTTTCTTCTGCCTTGCAGAGTGCGAATGAAGAGAAATCTTTGTATGGGACATTTACGTTGTCCCCATGGGATAAAGACTTAGATTGGTCTTTGGAGGCTAAGGCTGCTCCCTGCTATGTGAATGTAAGTTTTTTTAACGTTTCTCTCGTACTTCCATGCGGTGTAGCTTTAGGACTTGCTGTGGGTCAGTCTTAAGCTAAAAGTGTTTCGCTGGCTAACTGTTAACGGGTTTGTGTTCTAAATATCACTTGAAACCGTTTCTCTGGGAACGCTTCCGCATTTACAATTTTCGTTTTTTGGATTTTTAAAGGTGCGGATGCGAAGTATAAATAGAATTACTCAGTTCTTCTCGAGTAAAGAAGCTGTAAGCCGAGATGTTGCACTTCAGACAGCTGCAGCATTACAGGTTCGTATCACCTTTTGTAAATTTATTTGGCTTATCTTGCACATAACGATATCTGCTATGGCTAATTTTCCTTACATCATTTATTCACGTACTTCATATTATGAAGTTTTAGAGGTTTGCCTCTTTCAGCTCCCGATCAATTCAGTTAACGGCTTACTTGGTGTTGTTGCCCTTTGCAGTCAACTGTGAATGAAGTCTCCAAGAACGCCCAGCAACAACTGAACGATGCTCTGAAAAACAAACCCAAGTAAGGGAAATGTTTCTGTTTCTTTTCTGTTAAGCCAAATCTTTGTTAGTAAGAACATGGAAAATGAAGATTAGAATTTCATTCTATATCTTGTTGTTACGACTAGAAGTTAGTGGTGAATTTCTGTTATGTATAGTGTGTCATGCTTTTATCGGCTTAGCTTTATGGAAAGAGTACCAGTGTATTTTAGTAGTTATATTAAAAATCTCTTAAAAGAAGAAGTAGATCTGCCACTCTAAGCAAGACAATTTTGGATATTCCATGAAAGAGTATCGTCAGACTTGATCAGTGTCTTAATTGCCTAGTAAAGTTGGGCAATTTGTTTCGGTACTGTATGTTGCATATTTTATTCCCGAATGTTCTAATGGCCTGAGGTGTGGTATTTGTCCAGATTTTTCTTGGATCTAGACATTGCTGCTCCCAAGGTCACTATACCGACAGATTTTTACCCTGACGGTCGACATCAATGCAAAATGTTCCTTGACTTGGGTTATTTCAGCATAAAAACGTTACCAGTATGTTCTTTTCCTTTTTCTTAGTTGTTATATTTTGGTTTCCGGAGCTTAATTTGTTGCAATTCGTCATGATTGCCCTTCTAATATCCTCTTATGTTCTGATTTTTGAGCATTGAGATCTCCGGAGATCTCCTTTCTAAGACAATTGTGCGCTTCCTGTGCCTTTGCACATAGAATTCTTTTGAACCTTTATGTCATATAATTCGTTATACTTGTAGACGGATGGCTCGACGGATGACTCCACTGAAGAAAATCAGCTGTACATGCGATTCCTCATTGGTCTGAAGGACATCTCAGCTTTTTTAGTAGATGGGGATTTCGATTGGCGAAAGCAGTACAATGTGAACACTACAACTGGCAGGCTTCACGACGTAAATGCCAATTTGCTGAAGGACTCGGAAAGTACGGAGAATCCTGGAGATACCTTGGGTGATTTTGAAGGAAAGAAAGGAGGCGCTAGTGATAATGTGCAAGAGGAGGAGACTATTTCAAATGATAGTCAATCACAGGAGAAGTCTAAGAACGCAGTTGATTCAGGTGAAGGAGATTTGTACTTCTTGCCCATGCTGGAAAAAACTGGAATGGCAGTTGCGCTTGAGCAGGTGACTCTTACATTAATTCTGGGGACATGAACCTTATTTGCAGTTATCTATTTCTCCTTTTATTTCTTATTTGATGGCCAGATATGAATACTGTTGATGTCAATGTACCTTCTTAACTTTATCTTCAGAAGTCTTTAAGGACGAGATATAGCGATTACTCTTGTATTAGTTTTGTTGATTGCTTTTGTAAGTTTTGTTCATTCGTAGTGGATTAATACGTATATTAATGGCTTTCAAGTTGGTTTAATTTCATTAAATATTTAATGGATTACGAGGGTATCGTGCATTCATTGACACATCCATTTTCGGTGATGTAGATTTGTGTACCTCATCCGAAATACCCAACTACAAGGGTTGCAGTAAGGTTTCAGTCTGTCGGATTCCAGTTCTCTCCTGCACGATACCATCGAATCATGCAAGTAGTGGAGGTATTTTCTGGTGGCTCTGATGAAGAGGATACCCAATCAGCATTTCGACCATGGGACTCTCCAGATTTTGATGGTGAAATGTCAGTTCTCTCCTGGAAGGTGTGGTCACTCACTGCTAATCCTCTGATGATGCCATTATTTGTACCGCTGAAATCATCCTTTTGTAATCTGGTCCATTTCTGCCACTGAAGACTTTGTGTGGATTTCCTAAATTCAACTTTCCTATTCTGTTCTCTTTTGCTGGGGTAATTTTGAAAATGCAATGACCGTATGTGCAAACTACTGTTTCTAAATTGGTGAGTCGTCGTCGGCAGAATTGAAGGCTCTAAGTGACGCCTTTCGGGCTTCATAAGAATCATATGGAGTAAACATCTGGAGAGGCAAAAATATGAATTTCTGAGTTCTTGTGTATATGTAAAGTAGTGTGTCAAATTATGACTTGTTTGTTTTGACTATAAGCTTCATGTATTATTACGTGATTACTCTTTGCTGTGATGAGATATCATTAGACTTGGCGCCCTCTGAATCAAGTTTGATATCATTAACAATTACTATAATTTCTTGTCTGAAGTGCTGGGAACCTTTGCATCAAGAGTCTGCGGATATTAAAGCACAGAATCATGTATCTGGTGATCCTCGCGTAGGATGTGACATTGACCCAAGGGAAATGAAATCTGTGCGTTTGAAATCTAAATAGAGTATTGGTTAACCTTGGCTTAAAGTTTATGGTAATTTCTATGGTAGTTCTGCACTATTTGTGATGAGATTGCTTGTGAAGCGATCTAGCAATCTTGTTCTTGTAATCTAGTGTTCATTATGATTATTATGTACTTCTGAAGCTGGGTTTTGAAGTATTTGATTCTGCAAACCTGAAGATTTCTTTACGAGAATTACTTATCACATTGGTCACACGCATTTTTTAGGTGGTTGTCTCACACTCTTCTTGTACTCGCAGGGGGTGGGGCACAGAGAGGCGAAATGGGAGAGCCGCTATGGTGCATTGGCAGGGCCATTTCTTTATTTATTGGAATCTGATTCGTCACACAGTTACAAAACTTATCATTCGTATGGCACTCACTATCTCGGCATGATTTTTGCGTAGCTTGCGGCTTAACACATATTTTTTTTTTGAGAACTTCAATTTCTGGTGTTAAATGCTAAATCAAAGGCTAACTTCATTGTTTTATTTTTTAGAATTACTATTGAAATGTTCACTTTAACCCATACTAACTCTCTGTTATTGTATTCGTAGTTTGATTGGAAAAAAGGTCTTCAATGTTCCTGAAGAATCATTGGACGGTGTGGAGAATGTCCTTGCAATTTGTGATGCAGGGCAGCTTGATAACAAGGTGCGTTATATTGTGTATTCAAGGGGCAATAAAACTCTTGATCAGTCCTGCGTACTCAATTCAGTACTAGATTTTCATGGTCATCTAATTGAACGAGTCTTCTGGTTTTCTGGATTTTTGAACCCAGATTGCAGAATCTGCGGGAGCGCTCCTCCTGCGATTTGCGGATGAAGATTCAAGAAATAACTGGCAAGGACGATTTGCTGGCGCCATATATCGATCTTCTGTAAGTTAGAGTGCTTTCATTTGAAGACCGTCCTGAATTTTGAGTCTTTGTCCACCTTCTTAGTTAATTGTGTTCATATTAAATCTTTGTCTGCTTTTGAGAAACCCGTTTAAATTATAAATGGATCAAGAAAATACCTTCAAATATAATTTATTCAGCTCATACAAATGGCTTCTCGATCTAGAGTTCAGAAAATCCAAAGGGGTTATACAACAAGTGAGCCTAGCGCCTGTCTTGTATCTGGTTATGGTCCGTAGAGTGAATATGATTTCTTAATCCATGGCTTAACAAATTCGAGAGGGGTCTTCAAGGAATTTGGCCTCAAACCTTCCAAATTTGGCCTCAAATCTTCCTCACGTAGTGCATTAGTTGTTCCAAATGACCTATGTTGTCTAATTTGCTCTAAATTCTTCAAGAATGGAAGTCCTCGTTCGTTGCAGTTGTACGAAGGCTTGGAATTATCTGCTCATGTCTACTTCGTCTTCTTTCAGCTGCCTTCGTTTTTTTCTGATGAGTGTTTGCTGGTCATATGAAATCTAGGACTAACACACTTGTGTCCCTGCAAACTGTAGAACACTGCAGTTTCAGGGCTTCTAGGTGGAAAGGGCGAAAAGAAAGATTCCGAGGGGGATCAAATTCCGGAATCGGCAGAGGTTGACGAAACGAAGTTGGCTGAGCAAGAAACAATCTTCTTGACTGGCGTCCTTGATGAACTGAAAATTGTTATAAGCAACAGTCGTGATGTAAGCTGACTGCCTTGACCCATTTTTCTGTACGCGAATTTGTTTCATAAGCCCATTGATTGGAAATCGAAGCGTGCTCTTTGCAAATGCGTTTGTGATTACTTTGATGCGAATGAGATTGTGCTTCTGGGGTTAGGACTTGTTTGAAGAGCGTCATTTTGGTCGAATTGGCGGAATTCCACGACTTAGCACGTTTCAGAGCGTGCGGTCTGAAATGAAAATCCTTCCATGTCCTAGTTTTTGAAGCTTTTTGTAGATGAATGTCACAATTTTTGGCGCCCAGAATCACGTCAATTTAACGAAACTGATTGAAGGATATCATAAATGGTCACCTGATGACTAGTGATGACTTCATCTCAGACTTCTGTGTGTAGACTTCTATACTTTTCTTGTTTCATTCGAAGTCAATGCCAACAACTGAAATAATGAAAGCGTCAAATGTGCTCTGTCCTTTGCAGATTGATTTCGCATCAACCAAGCTATTATTGGCCTCTGAGAGTCCACTCTTGGAGCTCCGAGCCATTGGGACCAAGGTAATCCTATCCTAGACTTGCGTTCGAGGATAATCGGTTGGCCTTGTGCACTTCATGATGACTCTTTCACTGATCACTGCTTGATCAAATCTGCTTGGCAGACTTCAGATTTCATATCTTGTGTCTGGGCCATTTTTCAATTTGGTGGCAATTGCATATATAATCTCATGATCTTGTTCGTATCAAGGAGTCGATACAAACCACTGAATTAATGCACAAGATTATTTTTTTTGAACAAAGCCGTTTTTATTAAACAAATTTGAAGCCGATTTTAGTGAGTAGTTGCTCCATGTCTTGTTTGGGCATTGACCCTGGACAATTACCTCCTGCATCTGAGCACTATGGGAAAAATCGATCAACTAACTCGAGATTTATTTGTAGGTGGAATTTGTCATGAGAAAGAACGACATGTTAATTGGAGCTGTCTTACAAGCTCTAGAGCTTGAGGACAAATTCCATGGGCATGTTTCACCTTCCTGCCGCTACTTGGCTCGGTCATACATCAAAAAGGAAAGGAATGGAAAAGGAGGGCATGATGGAGAAAGGGCCATGTCATCGTCTTCATCCCATTCTAGCAAAAAGAAACAGGAAGACCGACAGCTTCAGAAAGAAGGAAGCAAACGAGGGACGAAACAGCTCACAAAGGGACCTGGTAACAACTCTAGATCTGCAGGCTCTTCAAAATTGAAGCTCAGTCAGTCTAGTACTTCAGGAGATGAACGCTTTTTTGATGCCAACGATGAGAGTGGTGATGAAAGTACCTTTAGTTCACACAGGCACGGCAGTAGCTCGGATGCTGCAGCTAAGTTCTATGATGCTGAAGACGACGAAAGTGCACCACCTAGTTTTAAGAGAGAGGTCGGTCTATTGCCGGGATCTGCCTCACCAGAGCCAAATAAAAATGATCGGGATGTGACTGATAATGAGGAGCTCAAAAGCTTCGTGAAGGCCCAAGTTATCATGACCTCACCAGAGTCACCTGCGTATGCGTCTATTGACAAAGAGGTAAGCAATCAATGTGCCAATCGATATTTTGATGCAGACCACATATGAATTGAGTAAGCGCTTTGTGGTTTTATGAATACAATTTTGATTTGTATTGGTTTTAGTTGATATCAGTTTGTTGCTCTTTGCGAAAATATCTGTGTAAAAGTGCAGTGCACCTCTAATACATTTCTAGTTTGTGAGTTACCTTTGATGCACAATTATGGCATTGATTCATCTCTGTTTAAATAGGTTTTGAATATTTGTGATCATGCGTTTGACAGGTGCGAGTGTCACTATCAACTTTGTCATTTTACTGCAATCGGCCAACAGTAGTCGCTGCTTTGAATCTGGTGACTGCTATTACTGCGGAGGTCCAGCCCCAAAAGGATGAAGATGGTAAGGAAGATGCACCAAGTTCTTCGAAAGACACTAAAGTTTCCTCTGGTTCATCAAAGATCGACGGGAAAGAGAAGAATGGGATGGTTGAAGAGGCTGACAAAGAGAAGGATAGTGACGAGAAAGATTCTCCGTCGGCATCTGCCAATGCTGATGGGGTTGTGACCACAATCAATCCCAAGGTTGTCGGCGATGTAGATGAGCGGGGTGACCCTAAGATTGCTCCGCAGAAAAAAGACTCGGTTGTCAAAGGACTACTGGGAAAAGGGAAAGATAGGGTGGTGTTTTTGCTAGTACTAGACATGGAGCTTGCAGAAATCGTTCTCAATAAGGAAGATGGTTCTCCCCTTTCAACCCTTTCTCAAGACAACTTTCACACTGACGTCAAGGTACTGGGAAGCCTTCATAATTTTCTGTTTGGGTTCGTTATATGTGGGTATTCAGTTTTTCACGATATTCCTATGTCCACGACTTCCTATATCAGTTTGTGAGATTTGCATGTTGTCAGCGAATGTCGTTGGAGAACGTACTAGTTAATGACTGGGAGAGATTTTTGATGACCAGATATATCCAGCGTCGTTGGGAGTGAAAGCTAATCTAGGGAATCTTCGCATCAGTGACGACAACGTGATGGACAGTCACCATGGAGACATTCCTTATCAGTACATTTGTGACATGCGGGATCCAGGCGGTTCTTCTTTCATTGAGGTTACATACCTTGACGCTTTGGATTCACCCATAAGAAATAAGTCTTTCGTCTATTGGGGCTCAATGCAATCTTCTCTCTTTAGACAATCAAACTCAGACTCTTTCTATATCATCGTTGGTTTTCATACGAGGGAGCGCTGTTGGGCGCGCTCAGAGACCAACATTCTAGTTGTTATGCAGTTTTAAAATATCGGTTTTCATCTGCGTTCACATTTGTGTTTGCAGTTAGAGTTTGTGTCATTCAATGAAGATGACCTTGACTATGAGGGTTACGAATTCAGTGTCACCGGGAAGCTTTCAGAAGTTCGTCTCGTGTTCCTCAACCGTTTCATACAGGAGGTGATTCTTCAGTTACTCCCTTTCAGAATATGCCAATTCAATTTTTAAATTTCCTTGAGTGTGATGGGAACTGATATCTTTCGGCAAGAGAATATTAAAATGCACCGGAAATTGTAGTCCTCAGACTTAAGACTTGTACTTATCTGTACGTCTGCTGTAATGCCATACCTGTTCTATCGTTATTGCAGCTCACTGCTTATTTCATGGGTCTTGTCCCTCAAAGTTCGGGCTATGTAATGAAGCTGAAGGATCGTGCATCCGACTATGAAAAACGTTTTTCTCAGTCCGAGATACAGGGGCAACCCTCACTGAAATTGGATATTTCTCTTCTGAAGCCTATCATCATCATGCCTCGTGGAACTTATAGTGAAGAGTGAGTGCAATCTCCTCTCAGTCACTCAGTTAATATTTTTGAATCCTGTTACAATTCTTTTTTCCGCCTTGCTTCTGCTATTTTCGTTCTGACTTTAGAATGTCTACCATCTGTAATATTTTTGCACGCTTTGTCATGTGAACAGTTTCATGGAACTTGATATTTTGCACATCAACATAAGTAGCAGCTCTGAGTGGTTTGGTGGTGGGAAGGAGCAACTTGGAGCCATTCGTTTAGAAACAATCAAGCTCGATGTATTGTTTTCACCTATGACTTGTTGACATCGATGGGATTGTCGCTTTTAAGTATGAAGTTGGAGTTTCATTTGGGTGGGCATTTGGTGAGAACTTGGATATGTTTTCCTTGTGATTAGACCCCCGTTCTAAGTTGTTTCTGAATTGGTGATGCAGGTTGAAGACGTAAGTCTAACAGTTGGAGTTAAAGGTGATGTTGGGAGTGAGATATTTGATCGAGCGAGAGGGATCGGCCTGGTAGTTAGGCGACCCTTACGTGATCTTTGGCACAAGGTTCCAATTATCGAAGCAACAGTCAAGGTGATCCTCTCCCCTCATCGATGTATCTCCTTGAAAATAAATCACTATACAAATCATTTATAATTAAACTGATTGGTCTCGTATGGTAAACTTATTGCCGTGTATGGCGAAGAACGTGTCTTGAAGGTGCTTCTTTTTTTCTTTTTTAAAATTCCAATTATGTCTTCACTTGTAGATTGAAGAGCTTCGAGCATCACTTTCCGACAAAGAATATCAAGTGATCACCGAGTGCGTAACACAAAACATGGCCGAAACGCCGGATTTGCCTCCTACTCTGTATGGTGACTCACCTTCAGCGGAGGAGAAGTCCGGTGCAGAGGACGAAGCTCAAAAGTTAGAGGAAGGTGCTAGTGGTACAGATGTTGTTACTGAGGACCCACAAGGAGAGACGGATCAAGGTGAAGAAGAGAGTGACTCATCATCCGAGAAGCCCTACACCACGATCAAAGTTGGAGTAGCGATTGATCTGGTGGAACTGGGCTTGTACGTTGGTGGAACCAGGGACGCATCGCTTGCTACTGTCCAGGTTAGGCAGAAAGATTGCTTGAGATCAATAAATGAAACAGCTTCTGCCCGACTACTAATTTCAGTTAACGTTCATGTGGGATGATAGATGGACAGAATCTGAAACGAAGAAGAATTAACTGGACTAGGCTGTATGCAGCGACGTCTTGACATAGTTGCCTTCGGCATCTTGACACATGTTCGCCTAAAACTTGCAGGTAATTGGCGTATGGGCATCATATAAAGCGAATAATATTGAGGAATCAGTCGTGATGGCATCACTGGAAAGACTTAGTCTCAAAGATGAACGTGAAGGAACTGATCCGGAGATGCAGTACATGATTGGGCTAGCAGATGATCAGGCACCGAACACCTTGGAGGGTAACTTTGGTCATGCTGAGAGAAACAAGAAAGAGAAGAATGAAAATGACTCGGCAGTTGCAACTTCAAGCTCGAACCGTGGGTGGGGGTATGATTTTGTCACCTAGCTACTGTCTGCCCTCTGAAACGTCTTTTCTGAATGTCATCGCCATGTTCTGGAATTTATATAAATTAAAAGAACCCGGAAATATTACTGGAATAGTCTTCGGTCAATTCCGCATGGGAATCGGAAACAAAAACGGCTTCCGCTTCGGTTGTTAGGAACCTGTTTGTATGTGCTTATACATTTATACATGATGGTCGTCCCAATAATCATACAATATTGATCGTGGTTCCTGTCTACATATCAAGTTGAGTTGCGATTGAATAGTTGCTGGTCTGAATTCACGCTCATCTTTTCACTGTTCAGACACTAATAATTTAATGTGCGTGAATATTTCGTAACCAAGCAAAGTTTCATGCACAGATCCGGATTGACGATGCTTGTGGTTGACGCACAACTTAGTCCAACTCGGCAACAAGTTTCTCTTCGCATTCAGCGCCCGCGGTTGGTAGTTGCTTTTGATTTTTTGTTGGCAGTGGGCGAATTTTTCGTCCCATCGATGCATGCAACGCTGGCAGAGAAGGGAGATGAGAACCCTCTAGACATGAAGAATGGGATATTTTTGAATGACCGTGTATACAAACAAACAGCAAAGGAAGTTCGAATTTCGCCAAAGAAGCCTCTAGTTGCTGATTTCGAAGGTGTTCAAGAATACATATACAACGGGCAAGGGAACTCACTGAGACTCTTAAACCGACATGACGAAGATCTATCTATGTTTTCCCCAGAGGCCTTAATTTTTGTCGCTGACGGGAAAAGACTTATATTCAGGAACATAGTCATTCAGGTATTTTCCTAGTGTTTTTGTACAAATCGTGTTTCCTATTCTTTTGTGCTTTTAGCTTCTACAGGTCTAGACACGAGAATCGGTTCAAGAGGACCAGGAAGGGGAGGATGTACTTTCGAGATGAAGTAGTCATTCTAAGCATTTTACTTGTGTCAGAATGGTGACTACTTGGATTCGTCAATTTACCTCGGCAGTAACAGCAGCTATTCAGCATCTCGGGACGATGGAGTATTTATGGAAGGGCCTCCTGAGGACTCTGATACGTCGAGCATCGCATCATCCCATGAAGAGGATAAGAAGGACAATAAGAAAGAAGAGGCAGACAAAGCTCCTGTGGAGATCGTCGTTGACTTGCAGGTACTATACTGTGTACCCAAAGCCACCACAAGATAGCATTTTTGTTCTTGCCACCCTAAGAAATTAAATAACCTAGAGTGGATTTCTATGTTCGTTTCGGTGGTCTTTCGATGGAATCTTAAGTGGATCACTTGTCTAACTGATTGTGAAACATGTAGCTATATTTTCACTGTTGCACATTCTTTTTGCATCGACTTTATCTCCTCCGGAGTTCTAGTGTCATTTACGGTAGCATAATAGTACTCTAAGCATCTATCTGAAGGTCGGATGCTTTGGGGTCGCCATTAAAATTTGTCTATTCTTTATGTGTCCTTTGAAAGAAGCTCTGACAGGTTGTGTATTTGTTTAGGCGATTGGTCCTGAGCTGAGTCTTTTTGACAGTATTAATCGACCATCCGGTCTTGTTCTTCCCGAGAGGTATCTTCGTGCTAAGCTGAATGCTTTTGCAAGGTATTTATTCAGCTTCCGGTTATGTGCTTGGTGAGGTGCTGTAAGTGATCGGTAGTTACGAGTATTCAAATCTTGGCTTTCTGCAAATTCCAGATCATTCATAATTAATTCTTGATTCTAGACCAGTATTTCTATTTGACATATCTTTGGATATGTTCTACCAGGAGATCGGGAGATGGCTATTTTTATGATACTAAACTAATTTTGGTTTATTGGGGATTAGCTTAGAGTGGCCTTAGTTATTTACTTTGTTATATTTTTGGAATCTTGTCAACGTATCCCGGAACCATAGTAGTTTTGTTATATTATTGCTTCTTACTTTATAACAGCTTATAAGTAATATGTACACTGAGCTCTATTGCTCCATCCACTCATAAACAACAAAAGCTCATTTAAGGTCGTATCAAGTCCCTCCTTAGTGATTCGTGAGGTTCATAATGCATTTCAATACGCAGATCTTTTTAAGAGAGGTGCATTTAAAAAATAATAATTCGTGTGTTTGTTGCAGATTTTCAATGAAAGGAGATGACATGGAACTCACGGCAAACTTGAATGGTTTTACGGTGGAATCAACAAGTGGCATGAATGTCTTGGAGCCATTTGATGTTTTTCTAACCTATTCGCAAGTGACAGGGAAACAGAACATCCACGTTGGTGTGACAGAGATTTATACCAACTTCTCCTTCAGTATTCTTCAACTTATTTTACGCCTACAGGATGATATTATGTCTATCATGCGTATTACATCTGAACAGACTACAGTGGAATGCTCCCAGTTTGAGAAGATATGGGCAGATGATGGTAAACTTGCCAATCCACAAGCTCATGTTACGGATTAAAATTATGCCTGCCTACAATTTGCTTAATTCTGGTAGGCCCAGATGATGCAATCCGTAGTGCGATGCAGCTCTTTAGCTCGGTGTTGTAGATATCCTGCTTTGAATAGAGAATGCAAGGCAAGTGCGGAGTTGTGTACTTTCATTGTCCGATGGATGTGCTCATTTGAGCTGCTTGCTTGGCAGATTCTGAAATTGCAGCGGGTGGATCGCATCTAGCTTTCTGGCGTCCTCGACCTCCACCTGGATTTGGAGTGCTTGGTGACTGCGTAACACCCCTGTATGTCTTTCTCTGAAGATTTCCTGGAGCCAGATTTATAATATCTTTATTTGCAATTCTTTGCATTGCATTATCCAGGAGTGAAGCTTATCTTATCTTTGATAGCACATTTGAGTCCGTGGACTGCGATTGGAATAATAGTGTTCCTTTTTGTGTGAATGCATTGTCCAACTCTTTCTGAAGCCCGTTGGAAATTTTACTGAGGGGAACGTCAAGCACTGTTGAACAGTGTTATTTGTGCTATCCCTGTGTTCTATATTGATGTCATCATTTTTTTCACTATTGTGATATGTCTTGTAGGGATGAGCCACCAGCAAAGGGCGTAGTGACAGTTAATATGGCATTAGTGCGAGTGAAGAGACCCATTGGATATAAATGCGTTTGGTCATCAATCGACCTTGTTCCTGAGGTTTCAAAAAATTCTAGGATAGATGGGAAAGCCATCCAATTGAGTGAAAGTAATAGTAAGCAAGAATTGGATAATGCTTCGAGTAGCATATCTGATGATGAAGAGGGTGAGGAACGGAGTTGCTGTGTCTGGTTACCGATTCCACCAGAAGGGCACGTCGCTCTTGGTTGTGTGGTGTGGAAAGGACAGGAAGAACCTCCGAAGTCTGCAGGCTTGTGTGTTTTGGCTGCACTTATATCACCATGTTCAATGCGAGACTGTATCAATATTCAGGGACGTCCGAGGTGAGTGCAACTCCTTCCAGCAATTGTGCCTTTTAGGTGTCTAGTACCAGTTGGTAGCATCGTCAGGTCGATGTTCAGAGCAGTCGAGTGTATTCCTCCAGGTCTAATGTCCTGGGGTCTGCACCAGATCGAATACCTCGAATAAGTCGTTCGACTGTGGGAGTATGGCAAAGGCAATTTCATTTAAGTTTATATCGCACACGTCATAGCGTTGATGGAAGAATGTTCTCAAAATAATTCTTTACTTATCGAAGTTCATTCAATCAAATGGATTGCAGGGAAACCGAAATGGATTCTCAAAAGAAGTGGGCATTTTGGCGAGCAGATAGCTCGATTGGTACTTTCTTTTTGCAAAAAGATCCAAAGGAATTGGTTCAACCCCAGGCCTATGACCTTCGTCTTGCTATCTCCAATTATGGGATGTTCACTGTCGACGAAACAGTTCCAGTTGGTTCAGACAAACCACAGACGAAATCATCCATTCGTAAGTTACTGAGGAACGCAAGGATCTTTGGTGTATGTCGGATGTCATTAAGTTTTTTTCCGTTATTCTAGCTTAATTTCCCGATTTTCACTATTCTCATTTTCGGGGAGTCAGATGCTTTCGTTCAGTCAGCTTGTGAGGTTCAGAATAAGTTGCGATTTGAGGGGAAATGTTGGTGGGAAGATCAGCAGCTGCACTGCGTCAAATTTTTATCACGCCTCTTACTTGTCTGGACATAGGTTGGACGATATGATAATATTTCGAATGTCGATCATCTTGGCAGGTGAAGAGGAAGGTGACACCGCTGGATTATTGACAGAGGTGGTCTCATCGGGTAGGATATACGAGAACGTGGGAAGGTTCAAGTTGGTATGGTGGGACAAGGACAGCGGATCTGAAGAAGGTATCTCCATATGGCGACCCAATGTGCCATCCGGGTGTGCCATGGTGGGGGACATCGCTGTGAAAGGGTAAATTCTTATCTTTTATCGCATATTGCATGTCGTATATCAGCCGTCTTTTTGTACATATGTATGAATTGGAAGGAAGTCTGAAAGCAGTGCCTTTAATATCAATGCTGTTCTTTCTGTGTAGATATGAACCTCCAAGTACAGGCCTCGTGCTCCGTGACACAGAGGAAGGTGACTTAATTAGAAAACCAGAACGTTTCCAAGAATTGGCTCACATCTCTAAGCAAAGACATTTGGAAGGTGTTTACTTCTGGATCCCAGTTGCTCCCCCCGGGTATTCAGTCATAGGATGCATAGCTGGCAAGAGCTCCTGTCCTGACAAAGATGCTGTGGAGAGTATTCGTTGTGTGCGGAATGACCTTGTCAGCGGCGCTAATTTTGTAGGCTCTAGTCTCTGGAGCACTAGGTCTTTGAAACCGGGACAGCAGCAGCTGAGTATTTGGCCCGTAGAAAATGAGGTGAGTTTTTTTAAATGTTTTTTAAGAATTTAAATGATTTTAAGAATTTAAAATCTTTTGTAACAGTTCGTGCAGTTCGTGCAGTTCGTGTCACTCAACTTCTCCCTTTATGTGATTCATTTTGATTCTCTATCCCCTTTCTGTAATGTAAGATCTAGGCAATGTAACCGTTCTTCAGTTACCTTTGATTGTCCTATACGATTCCAGTTCTGGATCATATCATCTGTTCTCGTCAGATATTTGCAATGTTGGGTTTTGCTGCAGGCAAATTCCTTCTTTGTGAAACCTGGAAGTTACGAAAGTCCCTCACCTCAAAGTGCTCTTGGCTTGGCGGATTTGAGAAGGCAATCACAGCCAGACAATTTGACTGTGGCTGTGGAGGTCAAGGGTGCCTCTGCGACAATCTATGATGATTTTGGCGGCTTCGTAAGCTCTGTCATTCCTTTGTGACTATTTAGTGATATCATGTTAAGATCATAGCTTAGAGAACCTCGGTATATATTGGTTTCTTGTATTAATATTGTATTTTTGGTATTGTTGCTTGTATATGATATAGTCTCACATGCCCAGTATCCTTCTACAGCTAATACTTGTACCTATTATCATAGGTTGTGGATAATCTGATCTGACCATCACATTATCTCATGAGTTTTCAACTTCTCATGTCAATCAATTTCAAAAAATGTCCGACTCGTTGGTTGTTGAGTTCAGATGACACCGCTTTTGGACTTGTCAATTACTGGTATACAAGCAAGCTTGCACGGTCGTATGGAGGCCTTTAGCGTAGTTGTCAATTTATCCTTGACAGCCACAACATTCAACAGCAAGTTTGACGCATGGGAGCCTCTTATCGAACCATGTGATGCGTTTGTCAGGTGTGTTCCTGCATTTTTGTGCTGACATGCTTTTTAATCGATTGTCGTGTCAGCTTTGCAATCGGAATCTTAGACGTTTCAACACTAATTAGGCAAATGATATTGGGAAGTCGTGGGGACGTAACATACTTAGCTTAAGTTCTTGAAGTCAAATTTTTGCGATGTGGAGATATAAACGTGAAGTGTAAGTGGATTCGTTTGATGGATGACTCAGATACGAGTACGAAAGTGATCCACAAGACAAAGTTCGTCCTACTGTCTCAAGAGTTCAAATCAACACGCAGAGTGACTTCAATGTCAACGTTTCTGTCGCAAACGCAAACATGTTTTTGGAAGCCTACTCTAGTTGGATGAATCTCAGCAAACTTGAAGCCGGCGATAAGAAACGGGAATTGCAGGTAAGTTTCACATGAAGTAACTTCTGCTCTGATTTTTCGTCTTGCGCATTTTGGTCATCGACTCTAAGTTAGTGTGATAATCAAACTATTTCTTTTGACTTTGATTTTCGAAATACTTTTTCTGGTTCTAATCCACCTAACACAATGTAGGGAGAAACGATAATTTTGTGCGGTGTTTACGATTGTAGTTTCTCCGTTCCACATGTTAACATTCTTGGGAATTGTCCAGGATAAAAGTCGAAGTTCGCTGGATCTTAGTCGAAGACTTTCTAGACTCGGTACTGATATGTCCATGGACGGGAAGGGCAATAAGAATACCTTAATTTTAGCCCACAACGAGGTAGGAGAACAGCTCTGGGTGAGAACTGCTGAGGGAAGTGGCAAATATCAAGTGTCAGCGTTACCATCAAACGGAACGGCGTCGATTAAGTTGCCAGTCAATCGCTGCATTCAAGATTCAACTCACAACGAGATGGCACAGGGACGCTCTGGGAAATTTGTGGCCATCAGAATTGGTGATGCTGAGGTAAAGTTTCGAACTCAATGTTGACTTGGCAATGTGTTAGATATGATTTTCGTCAGTGGTATTCTTGATCACTTCGTGTCCTACTAGACCCCATCAAACAATTAAAGCCCGTCGGAAATTGTATATGGAACTTTGTGTGGAGCGGCTGTAGGATTGAGTTATGCTGCGCTTTGTTGATTGCAGTATCATCTTTCAGTGTTTTCAGAAACTCGTATTGGATACAGTTACCGCAGGATCAAGGTATCGGAGGAAGGGAGTACCTGGCAGCAATCCAAATTGTGCCTGTACATGCAGCCACTGATAGCAGGCAACTACAATTCCAGAGTGCCCGTACTCGATGTGTGAATCCCAGAAAAGATATTGACCGCCAAGTGCGAGTCTTCTGGGACGAAGTTTTTGTATTTGAAGTCAAATCTGGGGTACGTATGCTACGTGTCATATTTTCGGACCAATTTTGTTGATTCTTTGACAATTTAATGTCTTCCGGGTGATGTGTATCTTCCTTTTTCTTGCTTATGTCTTATATTTCCTCTCCTTAGGCCAAAGGAAGACGGATACATTTATGGATTATAAACACATGCTTGTGTAATCAAGACTGAATGTACTCGTCCTGCAGGAAGTAAATCGAGTCGAGATTGTTGTGAATGACCTCTCTAGAGGTAAGTTTACATCTTGTCTACTCATGAGGACTGATATCTAATGGTTACATAATTATTATTAGACTGAGGCTAGGCAAGATTTCGGATTTGATGAAACACAAACACCCCTCAAAGTTTTGCCGACTTTCCACCTGACGCTGGTTTCGTGCCATTTTTGGTAACTGGCAGGGTCGCCTGTGGGGTATTGCACATTCGAGCTCATTGATAAAGGGAGGAATAGATTGAGAAAGGACGAAAGTGACCTTACTGGTTCTTCTTCTCTTGAACTAAGACCTCAAACTCTCTATCCACCTAAAGAAGTTAAAAGAGAGGTAATTTCCAAGTTTTTGAAGCCATGGTTGGCTATGGCTACTGTATTTGGGCGTTTGAATCCTGAATTGAATTTAGAGTTGCAGTGCTTGTCACTGACATTGATCACTATTACTTAATGCGATGAAGCCTTTGGCGAAAAAGATCCGACGGTATGGATGATTTCTGTTCAAAATTCGCTATGTTCTTATTGGTTATTGCAACTGACAGGACGATGGTGATCAGCATGGTGAAGCTGGTGGAACTGGTCACGTGATGCTAGCGGCACATTTTTTCACCGTGTATGGAGAAGACACCGATGACGAAGATCCTGAGGATGCAGAATCTCGAAAAAATGTTGGTTCTCATAACTTGGGCACAGTTGAAGTATCCGGGTCGAGAAAGGGGCCATGGTCTCCAGTGAGGTTAAATTATGGACTTGGTCCAGCACCCTGGCACTTAGGAAGGGATAGTTTGGCTAGTGAAATGTTTGTTAATGACGGAGTGAAACATCTTTTTGTTCGTACCCTAGTGACGCTTATGAACGAGACGGAGTATCATCTGGAAGCTCGCCTGTGTCCAGATTTCCTTGTGGGTCAAGAAACCGAGGAAAACACAATGGATTTTGATAATAATTCGGAGAATTCCGTGGAGGAAGAAATATTTGAGAACGAAAGAAGTCAATCCGGGAAAGGATGGGATCATCCGACGTTGCCGAATGATCCAGGTCATTGGTGCTCACGAGACCTGTCTGGGCCCTCGAAGGTACCTACCTTTACCATTCTATTCAATCACCAAATTTTACAAAACTACATATGCTTCACATAATTTTCTTCTACCGTAGTAGCTAGTCGAATCAATATCTACACAGCCATTATAGACTGCACCTCAAGCATGCTTGTCAACTGAAGTTTCTCGAACTCTATGTTGTTGGGAGATGATCTATTGCCTTGATCCATGCATTTTACATAATCTAGTTTAGTTGTCGCCTTCATATTTTAAATTAATATTTATTCTTGCATGACCATTTTAAATGCTAATTTATCCGCTATATCTGCGATGTGCAGGAGTTTCCTAAATTTCCACTCCCTGAGGGTTGGGTTTGGATGACCGACTGGCGACTTGACAGAACCGGAGCAGTCGATCACGATGGATGGGCTTATGCGAATGACTTTCACACGTTGAAGGACTGGCCTCCTAGTAGTAGTTATGAAAAAAGCTCCATGATCGTACGACGTCGTCGGTGGATTCGCTCGAGGCTATGCAAGGACACTTCGAGGAATATGGTGATCTCGCTTGGAACTTTGGAGCCTCATTCTACTGTTGCCTGCCCAATTGCCAGTCTACGGGCAGGTGGACTGGATTACGTTGTTCAGGTACTGATTTCTTAGACAGGCACAAATATTGTTAGCTCGTCATGAAACTGCTTCTGGATTGTTGAGTACATATTTCCTGAAAGTTGAATTGTATCCAACTGTTCTGTTACTAGAAGATCTTTGTGTTTGTTTTTGCTAAAATTTAAGGCTTGAAAATGGTGGGATGAACTGGCAAAGAAATCTTAGTTCTAATTCATCTGTTTCCGAAGTTCTAATCCATGAGCGTATACATTATTCATGCAATGTCCACGAAAGCTAACATTCACTTTCGGCGTCAAATTCTATAGGTGAAGCCTCGTACCGGATCAGTGAACTCAGGCGTGGCACATAGCTGGAGCTCAGCTGTTTCATATAGAGGGAAACCTGAGCTGGGTAGGGCTCGACAACCTTCAAAAGAGCTTCGAATCCGTGGGCTTCAAAACACTGAAAACCTTTTAAATTGCCCTGTCTTAGCAAGCAGCAGCAATGAGAAAGATGTCTGGCTTTGTCTCCAAATCAAGGCAACTGAGGTTGGCAAGAGTAGTCAACAGGATCCCATTGAGGATTGGCGCTTAATTGTCTCTGCGCCACTCGACCTTGTGAACTTTTTACCTGTGCCATGTAAATATACTGTCTCTGAAAAGGCCAATGGGAAGGGTCTTGTGGAGCTCCAAAGTGGGTTAGTCGAGCCTGAAAAATCGGAGGCCGTTTTCCTTGCTGACTTGCGCAAACCTCTTTACCTGAAGTGGATTCCAGAGGGTGGCTGGCAAGCCCAGGGGGTAGAGTTCTCTCAAACCTGCGTTTTCGTTCGTATATTTTTCAGATATCTGTTGTGTAGTGTCTTGGAATCTTGGAGATTAAATCTGACTGTCTTGATTATGGTGCTCTTCACCTACGTCTTTCACCAAATTTATGTGTCTATGATGCTCGTATTATGCAGGAAGATGTCCTGATCTCGCAGTCGGGAAAAGACCCAGCGAAGGGAGTGGTGGTCACGAATGGAGTGAGGTAAATTGATCAGTCTTGCTCCTCTCAGTGTTTTGTCAGTCTTTGGTTGTCAATTCGAGATTATCTTCTCGTTTACAAATGTACCATATTTTCTTTCGATGCTGTTTATGTGCGCTTGATGGAAAACCTTATTCAGTTTGAAGCACAGTGTCTTCCAAGTATAAGTTGTCTATTTTTATGGTTGCAGGTTTATTTTCTTAGAGAAATTTCTCTTAGATTTAGTTTGTTCCAATGTTACCGTGCTCGCGGTAATTTGGAGGGAAAGCCTTTCACAAGTCCGTACATGTGCTTGATTTGAGTCCCATCTGCGTTTGAGCATGAATGAAGTTCTCTGTCAAGGGAAAAAGTGCGATAGAGTTTCCTGTAATTATTTGAACATTGTGGGCAAACAACCTTTGTCATGATCGATTTGAGGTCGTCCTTACAATGAAATACGTCGCATACGGAGGTGCTGACATGCAAATCTCAACATTATACAGCATGTTACTGAAAATGAATTGGCGCCACTGAGACAATATTCTGAAAGTACAATCGGGGTTTCAATGCTGCAGGGATTTGGCCATTCACATGCAATACGATAATGGGAGCAATGACTTATCAGCCCGAGTTATTCAGTTTTACGTTCCGTGCTGGTTGGATAGTGCTGGTTGCCCTTCTTTGAAATACAAGCTGATTGGGGTTGAGAATCAGGGACGGAAGAAGTTCAAGAGCGACAGAAGCTGGTTTAGTAAAAAGTCCTTGGAGGAAATTGATGAGGAAGATATGCATCAGTTCCCTACCATGATTTCGAATTTCGACAGCAAGGCTATGGGACTAGCGGTGGCTATGTCAGGGTCTGAAAGCACGCAGTTTGGCCCTGTTGCACCCTTGGGCCCTCTAGAGGATCCTGTAAGTACTCATTTTCTACCTTGTCTAGAGAGGTATTGGAAAGCTTTAGTTGAAAATAGAGAGTGTGATTTGTGACAATTAGAATTCCCCAAGCTTCCAGATGCATCCCAATTCCAGATGACAGTTCAGATGATCAGAAACGCTGAAAGGAAAGCAGAAGATTTCAATTGGAACATGAATCCAAACAGACGTTCGAAAGTCATGTTATGTTTTTAACTACCTTACTGCTATGACAGGGTAAAACTTGATGTATTTGGTGATTTTAATATGTGCAGGATGGGAATGTAGATCTTCGAGTCGTTGATAATAATAATTCGCACTTCAGATTCCTCGTTACAACAACATCACACCCAGATGGGTTTGCTCAAACACAGGTACTACCATCTGGTTTAAGAATCAAACAATGCGGTCCAGCTGCATCATCTGTGTAACTCACAAAGATTGTGTTGTTTTTGTTGCAAAGTACTATTCTGACCTGTGGGATGTGAACCAGGTGGTACGTTTACGTCCATACACATTGTTCACAAATCGAATTGGAATACCTCTTGAGTTGAGGCAGGCGGGTGGGGATCAATTGATGACTTTGAATCCTTGGGATTGGCGGACCACATTTGCCTTTCCAGCGGTGCAGGAACCCCTTCATTTGCAGGTGAATGAAGGACATACTCTCTGCAATGGATTATGAAATACAAATTGAGTGCTGATGCTGGATGTGCACCATAATCTGATTAATATTATGCTGGAACTGGAGTTGAAAGTGTTTAATATTCGATATGGACTTTTATTGTTCGATATTGAGCTGATCGAAACACACCTATGATACATTTTCTCTTTCAGATTCGATTGGAAGGATCAGAATGGTCGTTCCCGTTTCCTTTGGATAAGGAAGAGCTTATGAACATTACTGTGCGCCATACTGATGGACGAAGGCAATCAGTACGGCTGGATGTCCGTGGGTATGAGGATGGATCTCGGTTTATTGCCATCTTTCAGTTGGGTTCAAGTCGAGGTCCTTACAGGTTTGTGAAGTTTCAGCTTCCGTAACCATGCACGTTTTTATTCAGATCTTATGTAACTACGGTTCTCGATCATGTAAGGTGCCTTCGTATGCCGGATGTATGCAAATTAGCATTGTCTTAAACTATGGACCTCACCAATTGAGAATCCTGTACAAGGTAGTTCCTACTGAATTCTCTACAGGGTACATTTTCCAATACGATCTCTTGATACATACAATTCACCCCAGACCGTATTGATCGGTTGTCATCGTCTTGCAGGGTTGAAAATAGGACGGGTAGGATTAAAATTAAATATCGTCAGGTTGGTCTAGATGAAAATTCATGGAGGAATGTAAGACCGCATTCGTCAGCCACCTTTGCTTGGGAGAATCTTCTAGGTGAAAAGCTTTTGGAGGTCATCCAAGACGGAAGGGATGCCGCACAAAGTGCTAAGATAGATCTTGACAAAATGGGTGATCACCCTATGATTTCTGGTGGCAAGTCTGATTCTTTAAATATTTGCGTTCGGGTATGTCAATCTAAACTTTCTTTTCATCTATTTCGAAGATAGCAGAACTGATTACCGTGGAGAGTTCTTACTGTATTTACTTATGAACGGCTTTGGCACGAACTTGTGATGCAGATCGTTCTGGTTCTATTGAAATGTTTCTGTTATTTGTTCCGAATTTGTCGCAAATGAAATTCATGCTAAGCACTGTTATATTTTCAGGTGGTGGATGCTCCAGAGGCCAAGGTAGTGAGGTTCTTTGATCCAGAAGTGGATATTCAAACCAAAGAAGATGTTGAAGGTGAAGAAATCGAGCAAACGGTTCCAAGTCGAGGTGCGACGCAACCCATGCAAGATGACCAAGAGAGGCGCCCGGAAGCTCCATCTCAAATGCAGGTCACTGTGGGTATTGGCAAACTGGGTCTATCAATTGTTGACCATCAGCCACGGGAATTAGTTTTCCTTGTCATTGAAAAGGTGGACCTTGCCTATGCAACTGGACTAGGCGAGGACGTTAGTAGGTAAGAGCAAGATCTATAACCGCCTTTCCTGTAGGACAGCAGTCATGTTTTCTTAGCGCTCTCTCTACCTTATTTTTGTCTTCCCTTCATTAATTTTGCAAGGTGGTACAGGTTCACAGCCACGATGGGATATATGCAAATAGACAATCAGCTTCCTCATACACCCATGCCTGTACTACTAGCCCCTGAGCTTCACGAACATGAGGGCTTTGTTATCAATGCCATTGCATCCATGAAGGCTGAGACTAATGAAGCCGTTAAAGTTTATCCATATCTTGGTTTGCAGGTGCGCTGTTCTGACTGTCAGTTGCCATGACCCTGCTGATCATATGACTCCCACAGTTGTTTTCAATTTTGATTCTGATATGCTAAGGTCTCTCAGGAAAGAAAGTCCGGGCGTTAGTAAGTAGACACTTCATCTTATTCGGATGCGGAGTATTATGTTATATTCTGTCATGTTTATAAGAGGATTTTCATGATGCTTCTGCACATGAGAGAAACTGCGTTGTTGAAGCAAATCAATTGATTGATTGCAGTTAACTAAAAGCGCATGGCGTATTAATGCACACGAAGCGTTAATATGGGCATTGTTGGAGATGTATAACAAGCTACATCTTGATCGTCTCGCATCGGGTTCTCCAGCAGTTGTCCAAGTGGACCCAGAGATTCGCATAGAGTATGCTTATATTTCCCCCATCTCTTTTCTCTGCTTTGAATTTCTATTGGAATAGATTTGATATCAAAATCATATGAAAAGCATCACACCCAGAAATAAAAAATTGTTTGGCAACACTAACTTATGTGTTGCAACACATAAAGAATTGAGAAGAACCATTGCTCTGTACGCCTATTTTGTATTTGAAACACGTAGAATTGCTTGCGATTATTCTTGTTTCGCATCGTAGTCCCATGTATTCATGTAAAGTGCCCCTAAAGATTGCGATTGGTTTCAGAAGTATTTTATAAACGAATTCGAACAAATATTCCAACTAGAATTCAATGTGGCTGATTTCAGGATATTTTCAAAATCAGTTTTAGTAAAATGTTGTTATTTTCAGGACGTTGAACTTGTCTGAAGTGCGGTTGAAGCTCTCATTGGAAACAAGTCCAGATCAGCGACCGCAGGGAAAACTTGGCATCTGGGGTCCTGCAGTTACCACGCTAGGAAACATTTCTAAAATGCCGGTTAGTATTTTCCATCCGATGATCTGTAGCAAGTACTGACAGTGTTTGTTGGTGCTGTATGATTTGTGCCGTGTCCTGCTTAGATCCACTTTGAAAATTACAATATCATAGATGCAGACTGATCAGTTAAAGCACTTCAGCAAAATATAATTGACTGACAGCTCTGGTATTCAATATGCATCATAATAGTGGGTGGAAGGTTATAATTGGTGATCCGCGTTAGTTTCAGTTGGTTTTATATTTTGTATTTCCAATGTAGAGGGGTTAGTAGTGTACATTATATCAGTCTATCCTTGCACACCCATCATTCTAGTTTGCAAGTCACTCTCGGATTGTCATTATTCTCTTTGATGGAGCTAATCGAGTCCAATCACGTTTGATGTCAGATCAACTTCCGCCCTATATTTCGGGAAAATCGGCGGATGCGAAACAGTCAGGTACAAGATCAGATACTGAACCGAGTGAAACGGGATATTATTCACCAATCTCTTCGGCTTCTGACAGGTGTGAACGTCATTGGCATGACGAGTTCCACACTTGGGACTATGAGCCGAGGAGCCGCAAGTTTATCAAAAGATGATGATTTCGTGCGTGTCAGGACTAATCAGGTCAGGCTGTTGATTCATGTCATCTTTTCAATTGGACACTGCAGTCCTATGTTTCAGATAGAATTTTTACCCTACATGAGGTTTCAGAACTTTATTACCGTCGTTTGGATAGTTAAAGGGGTTTTCTGCTCAATTTGGCGGCTCCTGAGGAATGTATATATCTTTCTGATGGTTGCAGGAGACCGCGAGAAAAGTAACAGGCGTGGGAGATGGCGTGGCCCAAGGAACAACGTCATTGGTCCGAGGTGTGGGTTATGGAGTCAAAGGAATCGTGACAAAACCCATCGATGGTGCGCAAGATAGGGGAGCTGCGGGATGTATGCAAGGGGTGTTCAAGGCCTTGGTTGGGGTGGTTGTGGAGCCCCTAAGTGGGTGTCTGGACTTTATGGCTCTGAGTGTTAGTGGCATAGGCACAAGCTGTTCAAACTGCTTCGAAGTTTTTGATCACGACCAGAAATTTCAACGATATCGCCTTCCTCGCGCTATCAAGGGAGACGGCATTCTCACTGCTTATGATGTTCATGCTGCCCGAGGCCAGGTATGGTTACCATTGCAGTTTAGCCATTCCTCCGCAGGCGTGCATTGTGTACAACCAGATAGTGACTGGTGGTTTGTGTTACAAGTTTGAATGAGTGCAAATCTTCTAGAAAAGAGGTTTATCCTGCTAAATATTGATAAAGGAAGTTGCTCTCTGAGATTTTTCACTACCGTGATATCTATTAAACTTCGCGGAAGAGCAGGTTTGCGATGTTGCTGAAAGTGTATTCTGACCTGCTCCAGCAAAGTAGATTGAATTCAGTGTTTTGGGGTCATTGCAGGCCATTTTACAGCTAGCTCAAAGTGGCGGCACAATTGGGAGCAAGGATGTGCTCAAAACTGCAGGAGCTTTTGCCTTCTCAGACTTTTACCAAAATCATTTTTATCTCCCCAATAACTCTATCCTCGTGATAACCAACCGACGCGTTTTGATGCTACAGGTTAGCGACTATGTTTTTTACGAATTTTGATTGAGGGTGTCATCTTACTTGAAATGCTTTTTTTTGTGGAGTGGTCAATGAGCAATGTACAAAGAAAACACATTTTTCGTGCCCTGGAATCTGGGCTTGTTCTCTTTATCAAATATGTTGCTCATAGTTTGACGAAGTTCTAATATCGGATGAGTTTTCCGACTACTTACCAACCGATCCTTATTTGCAATGAATACGATTGGGTCACTGGAATGTGAAATCTGAGACGTGGTTTTACATCATTTCTGACAGAGCCCGTCGTCACATACGCGAGACAAGAAAAAGGAGCTTTCAGACCCATGCACAACTCAATGGGAAATTCAATGGAACAATTTGCTGGCCGTGGAGGCTAACGAGCAGGTCCTCCTTCACATCAAAAATTCCACAAAGGATTTTACTAAAGTCATACCGTGCAACCCTTCAAATGGTTCTGAGACCCCTCAAGTCACTGAAATTTACCAGGCCATTCACGAGCAATGGCGGGCAGTTTGTCCAACTCCTGAAGATCCATCGAAGGTCAAGGTAATGAACTGATCCCGGGACTGAAGCAATTGCATGTGCTCTTTTATATTAGAGAACTAATTGCGGACATCTTCATCATAGTCAAAATGGCGCCATCTCTGTTTAAAATATTTGACATACTAAAGAGGGGATGTATGAGGTTATTAATGACAGAAATCCCGGAGGTTTGGAAGAAGTTTCAAGTCAAGACCGGCACATGATAATGGAAAAGGTGGCAGGAGTAGCCAAGCCAATTCTAGCCGATTGCTTGCCGAGGGGTCTGACCCTTCAGGTTCTTCAGGACTAGGATGGGAAGAACAGGGAGCTCCAACAAGTGGAGGGGATGACGAATTTCGGTTAGAAACCTCTTTAGGCACATCAATCTGGAGTTGTAGTAATACGAACGGTTCTTGCACGGTAAGAGCGACTTCTCATATTGTCAGCATCTCGTCATTCTTAATAATAATTAGGAGTAAGATGAATTCGATGCCTCAGTGTAGGGTTACTTACTACAAATCGTAATTCGATCAGGACTTTGTTGGTTTAGTTATGTATGTTTTACGTAATAATTTATCAACCGCAGTTATTACGGTTCATGAAAATATGCTCATGAAAATTACATTCCTTGTGTTGCAGGGGTCAACAGACGCTGATAGTATCTCATTTTGGCGACCTGATCCACCACCTGGGTGAGTCCCTTTGACATGGCCGCATTATGTGGTATTTTACGTGTGAGAGGAAATACTAACAACTTGTATTCGCACTTAAACTTGCGATGCTCCAGTGTTTTACATGAGCTGTTGGAAATATTCGAAGAATTGTTTTGAATTGAATGTCAAATTCACCGACTGAGCTGGTTGCACTGTTTGTGGACGCTCAGCTCTTAGTTTTCGTTATCTATCTTGCAGGTACGTATCTGTTGGAGATGTGGCATACGTTGGAGACTATCCAGATAGTCAAACTGTCATAGCCTACAGATACGACGAGGGCCGATTTGAGAAACCTGTGGGTTTTGATCTGGTATGAACGTCTACTTTCACCAAACTATTCCCTCTTCGATTGAGTTTGGTCATGTCCTTCGTTGTAATTTGAAAAAACGTTCATGAGGTTTCTCACATCTTATACATTCAGCTCGCTCTAGTTGCACACACGACATTTGGATGTTGTCCAATAACGTGTGAACACTTGACAGGAGTCTATTTGTTTCCCTGAGCCAGTACAATTAGAGAGGGTACAGGGGAAGTTTTACTCATCTTTCATAAAGACATATAATTTTTCCTTTTGCCCCACAATCTTTTCCGACCATTGAAAGATGATCTCCCCATTGCACACGTCTCCTTGATTGATGCCCAGATATCATGGGAACGTCTAACCTTTCCGAAAGCCCTTTTCTAAGCAGTCTAGATACTTTGGACAGGTATGGAGGAACTGGAAAGATGGATCTGGCAGTCCCATTTCCATTTGGATGCCGAAGGCGCCAGAAGGTTATGTGGCACTCGGGTGCGTGGTGTGCGATGACTACGAAGAGCCGCAACTGGACGTGGTTTGGTGTGTCGAGCGTGACCTGACGGAAGACGCGACCTTGGAGGAGACCGCGATTTGGAGGGCCCCAAATGAAGCTCCCTGGCAATGTTTCATCTACCCAGTGGCAAGTGAGGTCAAGACCTTCATTGCGCTGCGAGAGGAGAGTAATGAGCACACGCCCAAGCCTAGAAAAATGGCTGCTCCTGCTCCTTAAATGGCAACTAGCATTCTAGGTAACATTTTCAATCTATATGTTTTAGGTCTTCAGTCTTTCTAGAGGTTCTGAGATCGTACTACACAACTTGTTGTCGGCATAGATGATCATTGGATTGTTATAGTAGAGATTATTATTGGTGTTGATAAATAAGAGTGTCTTGGATCCCGTGCAATAGGGCACCAAAGTGGATCCGCCGGATGGGCACAATGTAAATTTTCTCAGCTTACGTCAAGTGTTACTCGTGTGGAACATAAAGTTATCAAAAGACTTGATTTTGAGTTGATGGTCAAGTCAGTGTGCTGGCATGTTTGAAGTACACTCAACAGACTAGTGCACCACACCACGGTTTAATCACGATTCAACAATGCAATCTTGAGATTTTAATGATAAAAGTTTCACCAATAATTGTCAAATTGAGTTGTCCAACAGAGAGCAACAGCCCAAAATTCTCTATAACATTGCTCCAAAAGTTTGAATGAAGGGTTCTATTCTTAAAAAATTCTCAAAAAATTCCAAAGAATCTGGAGTCACAACCGAGTACTCCGTACTTACGTCAAAAGCGGTTTGGAGAACGAGGAATAGGAATTTCACTATGCTTCATGAATTTTTCTTACTTTGCATCAAAGTATACTGAATTTTAGGGGTTGGCTACCTTCACTACCTTCACTGCACACATCATGGCCCATTATTTCTTTGATTTTTGTTTGTGTTGTAAACAAACTTAGGTTTCTAACCTATTACTGTATTCATTACATAAGAAGAAATATAATTTCTCGTAGAGGCTAAGAATTAATTTCATGTGCTTTGAAGTTGTTCATATGCTTGAATAGGATCATAAAGAATATAGCCATGATCACAACCATATTGCTTTAGTTAGTAGGCACAGGTGGTCTATAGTACTTGCAACAAGACATGTCTCTTCTTTGGGCTGTGCATGTATGATGTATAGGAGATCTATGTTATCAACAAAGAGTGAGAATGTACAGCTCATTCGTTGCTGAACATTGTTCCAATTGATTGCTGAACTTGTGGTGGTAAGTCGGGGGTGACTCCAACTTCTGTAGGAGTGTAACAAACAATAAAAAGTGCGTGATGACAAGAAACATTCGTACGTTGTTTACACACATTCCAGAAGTTAAAGAAAAAAAAAAAAAACTCCTTGAAACCAACGATGAAAATAGGACATTCAAGTAGTATTTCTTGTACATGTGGCCATAGCTTGTCAAGCTCACTCACTGCTTGATGTAAGGTAAACCAGCCCATTGCGGTCAGATGACCCATAGTGGATACCTCATGATCCCATGATGGTTTTTCAGACCACAATCAATATCTAACCTGACACCTATGGAGTGATTAGTGACCTTATTAGGAATACCTAACTTTTCCAATGTAAATCATCCTAGGAAGTGACTTTTCATGGCATTTCACATTGGAAATTATTGTGACCACTTTAGGTGATTAAGATGAGGATATTGGATACACTTTCTGTTGGTTAAAGGGCAGCCTGTTGACCATGTTGGAAAGATCACTTCAGAAATACATAACTAATTCACATTTTATCTGAAAAATAAAATTTCAATTGCTCTCACTATTTCTCACACTTATCTTTATGTGGAGAAAAAATTGGAAAATTTCAGCAATGGAATAAGGGCAGACTCCAAATTCTGACCACAACGGGCTGTTTTACCTTATAGTGATGTAATATTAGATTTTAACTAACAATCATGTGCATTATATCCTTCACATGTGCAGGCATCAAGAACCCTGTTGATGTATTCTCCAAAAAGCTGTGCAAATTGTGCAAATTTGTCTATAATTGTGCAAAGCAATGTGTACATTTTTTTCCTTTCCTTATCCCATTTCACATTTCATCTATTGTAAGCTTATATTTCCCAATATTGCTTCCATGGTGCATCGATCTAACATGATGATTAAGTATAGAAGGATCAAGAACTTTCCACCCTTTAACCCAATAGCATCCATGATAACTTCTGTGAAAAAATCACTCCATTGAAATTTACATGGAATGTGGAATTTTCAAAAGTCAAGGGCAAAATTGGAGCAACTGAGTAAACTTGTTGAATTGAACATCAGCACACCCTGCATTGCACCTCTGGCAGCAGCATCTGAGACTTAATTATTAACTCCTAAATGCCCAAGGTCTTTTTTGGGTTACTTCAAAAACATCATTGCTTTTGAAGTGTTTTAGATCTAAATGTCACTAAGGTTTTAGAAATCTCAACTGTACAGTACAATCTTGTAGTGTATGTGTTGTAAATGATGTGAATCAAATTTGGAGTCATTTGGCCACATAAATTACAAGATTATAATGTTGTCGTGTTGAAAAAGGATGCTGAAATTTTCTTAGCAACACATTTGGACATGAAATTTTGTGTCTAAACCTATTCAAATGAAAAACTTTAGATTCTAAAGTGTTTCAAAATCAGCATACAAACACATTCATTTGGTGAAAGAAAATATCGTTCAGTTGACTCATTGTGTCTGCAAAATGGTTTTGAAATGTCAAAAAATAGCAAAAAGAAGTCAATGCAAAAAACACATTTGAGGCTGAACCTCTTTCTACTAAAATGCTTTTCAGTCACTAATCTCTCATTGGATTGGTATGAAATTTTTTCTGGACAAACTAAACTAGTATGCGCAACTTTCCCAAAAATTATTATTGGAAATGGACATTGTATGAAGAAAAAATAAGCCACGAAAATTCACTATAATCCAAAATGTAGGGATTTTGAACTTTGAATTGCTCCCAAACATTCAAAACAACTTGGACTAACATGAAATTTTACCACAATAATTAGATTGAAAGGGGAATACAATCCAACAAATTTGATTGAAAACAAACATTAGATAAAGGAGATACAAGCCTCCAAAGTTGTAGACACCAAATGCAATTTGGTAAATTCAAATTGAACCTTTGAACTTCAAATGGCCTACAAAAAATTAGTTAATTTTGGATTGATCTAAAAACTTTACCACACAAACTAGAAGATAGCACAAATTTTTCAACAAGTTTTATTGAATTCAGACATTGAATCCAAAAGTTACAACACTTTGAATTGGACTTGAAACTTGGTGCCTTGGGGCATTTAGGGGGTAAACCTGGAATGCCAAATTGATCACCTTGGAAATTAAATTGTCCTTTAGGATATTGTAAGAATCATTTCCTTAAGAAAAACTCAAGAGTGCTCACTTGGAGGTCAAATTATTGTGCAAGATCTCCCCTTTTCACACCAAATTTCAAGGGATGAACATATGCACTTCTTCTATGTCTTACATAGAAAGATCCATTAGACACTTCGCATCCGCAACAACATTCACTTGCAGGGTTGGTTAAAGTATCATTGCATGTATATACAAGCTCTAAGAAAGTCTATAACACCATAGTAATTCTCACAATTAAGTCAGAAGACCCACCCAAAGGATTCCCAAAGTTTCTTCTTGAACATGGACATCATTTAGTCGAGCATTTAGTACCATGCCAGATACCTTACAATAGAACTTCTCTAAGATGAACTTCTTTAAGGTAATGACCTCTCTGAAGTGATGGAGTACTTATTGTCGTGGCACGGCCTGGGCCCAATTCCAACCATACAATAAGGTAGGCACCCCCAAAATGGCACCTGACTTTAAAGTGCCATCTACAAGTTGTATACATTTCCAAAATCAGTTATGTACCTATTTGGATGGAGCGTTTTCAGAAACAAACTTTGACCCTTAATAAACTTTTGCATACGATGTCCAAATGCCACATTCTCTGGTGCATTGGAACCTTTTTTCACTTGCCAACAAGAGTATATGAAAATTTGACCAGTCTAATAGTAGTAACTAGGCTCAGTAGCAAATAGTGGCGGTTTTGGGTGTACCCACCTTAGAAGTTCTTTGAGATAATTCTTGACCATGGGGACTTGCATCAGGAAAGTCAAGACATGCCATTATGGTGCCAATATGGTGCACTGAAACGCTATCAAGCTAATTTGGTGCCAACCTCCATGCAAACTCAATTTCAAACCTAATATGGAGGTTGGTACCAAATTAGCTTGATAGTGTTTCAATGCACCATATTAGCACCATATTGGCATGCACTGAATTTTGTGATGTGAGTCCAGTCCTGGTGCTATTAATACTTTATAGAATGGTTCACTAGTACTGTTTTCAGAAACTAACTGGCCACCTGTCATTCCCACATAAAACTCACTATTTTCTCAAACTTACAGACATTCAACTTGCCAAGCCACAGTTCTCAACAACTGGTGTTTTGCAATCACCTGATTGGAGGCCAACTTCAAACCCATGTTCCTTTTGTACATCTGATTGTCTAATCTAAAAGAGTTTGTTCACATTGAAACTCAAGCAATTATAAGGAGTCAATTCTTCTACTGGATGTGTCAACTCTAGTAGTTGAGTCAATTCACAACAGTGGCTGTTCAAAAACATATGCAGCTCTTTTTCAGTCAAAAATGTAAGAACTCCAATTTCAAATACTTTTGATTATTTAGCACATTTGGGTGTTAGAAGTTGTTAGGAATAGAACTTCTCTAAGATGAACTTCTTTAAGGTAATGACCTTGTGGACCAGATTCACATTCCAAACAACACCTCTAACACCAAGTGGGAACATAGTCAACATACCTCTAATATTGATATATGCTACATTTTAACTACTTCTGGACTATTCAATGAATTATGGACTTTTAAAAGTCTAGAATTAATAACGGTCATCGGGAGATCCCACGATGGTCATCAAGAGATCTCATGATGGTCATCGCGAAATAATCTAAAACATTGAGAGATGATCAGTAGAAACATTGTGAGACCTCTTGATGACCATCGTGGGATCTCCCGATGACCATTATTAATTCTGGACTTTCAAAAGTGCAGAAGTAGTCCATTATGCAGCATAGATGAAAGTAGCACTAGATTGACTCTTGGGCGGGCACATACAGAAGTGATTAGGTTTGACTATTTGGACATCAAATTCTCCTAAAGTTTCACAACGACTGCAACATGCTTTCTAGGTTCAATACTAATTCATTAATCACACCTATAAGCGTTGTTAGTGAGGTAGTATGCTCTAAAAGCGACCCTCTCCTTCAAATCATCTCTATTAACTTATTAGTTGGAGAATGGACATGAGGTAATCCTTAAATGGACCACCATTTAGCATTTGAATGAATCGAGAAAAAAATGGTTTTCTATTGCAGGAACCAATCATTGTCTTTGATTTCCACAAATCTCTTTATAAGTTGCAAGTGGATGGATTTTGAGAAACCAATGGTCACAAATAGGTGCTTATGTCCCAAATCTTTGGAAATTTATAAATAACTTAAAATTCTTGGAAAAATACAAAACAACATCTATTTTTCTTTCTCTGAAAAATGATCTAAAATATTTTTGTCTACGGAACCCTTTGATAAAGACTGACTAGCCCTTAAATGGTCGCTTTCAGAACTTACAAGTAGGACCTTCCTTAGTACATGGTGTCAAGACTATGCATTGAAAGAGGTATGCACTAAAAAAAGGTTTATGCATTTAGAGAGGCCGAACCTTTCTTAGTGCATGGTGTCGGGACTATGCACTGAAAGAGGTATGCACTAAAAAAAGATTTATGCATTTAGAGAGGCCACAAATACTATAAACATTTAACACAATCTACAAACTTTGTTATTGTATATTATACAATAAAAGAGGATGCACTAAGAGAGGTTTTGACGACGTGTAGTGGGAAGTTCACTGACACATACAAATAATTGGAAGAGATGTGACCTTGCTACCCTCTCCTCTTCAGTCAAAGAGAAACCAAGTTTTCTGTCTTGAGCAAATACTCATTCAAAAGATAGAAGAAAAATAAATCCAAACGGAATACTGAATTTGGCAATGGTACTCATTTGAATATTAATTTGGCAATGGGTGATAATTATTGCCAAACGAAATAGTTTGTCAATTTGTCAATTATTGTTTCAAATAATCCAAACGGAACAATTTGCCTGTTTCTCAATGGGTGATATTGTTATAAGCCTTCAATCTTGGGATAGTATTGCTCTATCTTGGCATGCCTGTCTGTACAATTGCACAATTCTTTGGGATGAACAATTGAGCTTTAAATCAATATTTTGCTTGTTTCATCCCATGTTTTCATTATGCCAGTGAAGATTGCTTCACACAAAAAATAATTTTAAGAAAAATTCAGAGAGCACTTGTCCGGCTAATAAAATCCAGGAATTCAAATTCATTGTCATTGCCAACCATGGTGTCTTGCCAACCTACCGGCGAGGTCTCTTGGAACAGTCAACTTCGCCATCATAGCCTCCTGCACATGAGTCTCATTGAGTCTCACTGTCTCAATAAGATGCACAGCCGACTTAACAGTACGACATCTACAGAATTAATGAAGAGTTCTCATCATTCATCAATTAGTGTCTGCCTACTCATGCTATTGCTATTGCACTGAGTTTCAACAAAGTGCACATAACAAGCAGATTCAATAAACTTGCACAGACAGAAACGTCATGGCTCGAACAAGAAAAATTATGTTTTGGTTAACCCCTGAAGGCCGTGGAAGCCCCAATACATATTTGAGACCACTAAGTATGTATGTTACTGGATGTTTGGTATTGTCAAACGGAAGAGCCTTTAGTTTGCGATCATGATTCTCTTCCAAATCAAGTTGGAAGCGACCAAATTAATTACCACAAGCTCACTGATCTCAGTTAGCAGCTGTAAGACCCACCCACACAGCCAAATCGAAGGTCTGGAGCTTAATTCATATCAAGTGAGTCAAAATAGTCGTCACCAGTAATATTGTGCAACCAGTGAAAAAACAAAGAGCTCCACAGTCGGGGTTAGAAACAGCTGGCCATCAGTGTCAGCGACTTCGTTTTCAGGTGGAATGCAATGCTCCCTCCGTGAAAGAGTGTTGAGAAAATTTGCAATGAAAGTAGAAGCTCCCAACTGAAGGCCACATACTCACGTGCAAAAGCCAAAAAGAAAAATGAATGAATCTGGCGCCATTCAAGTCCATGAACATGATGACCAAAAGAAAAAATTTCAAACTTCCAACAGTTGACTAAATTGCAATGACAATGATCGAGTGACTGCGTACCACCAACTGAAGAATACCAAGAATCGAAAACCAGGGAGACAGTAAGATTCATGTAACCTGGTGAAATCCGAATCCAAAAGCTTTTGTTTCTGGAAATTAAAGGGAAAAAAGAAGAATGAATCAAAAGACTGAGGATGTGACGTGATGTGATACCTCACCGTCCGTCGCCAGTAAAGGTTGTGATGGGTTCTCCTCCTTCCATGTCTACCAGCTGCTTCAATCCCTGTCTGAGTGGCTGCGTTCCTTCCTGTTCTGACTTGCATGATTTCAGGTGGAGCATGGTGGGTACAGTACCGGTAGTTACCCTCGACCAGAAGTAAGTAGCCTCACAATCACCCCCCGACCCGAATATTGAAGGATTATGCGGAACGGGGGTGCGCGTCATATATCACGCACCGTCAGTAGCTGGCTGAAGAAGGCGCCTGACTGCGCCTGACTGTCGAACTCAATCTGGAGTCGTCATGAGCACGAATTGCTTGGACACCAGATTGATTAAGGTAACTACACCTAAAAGCGCACGCTTCGTAACATCACACACCACAGAGCAAAACGTACCCCCGCTGTCATGAGACTCTATGATCGCTTTTAGGAAAACACCTGTTTTCATCACTTTGAAAATTCGTAGTTCATTTCAGACGGTGTCCAAATCTTAGAGAATCTAGAATGATCCCCTTTTCACTACCAACAGGACCCTACGAAAAGGTTTCCAATATAATAATGGGAACCCTGCAGAATTATTGCTTATTTGTGCGATTCTAGGTGTGGTTACCTTACGGAGCACTTAGCTCGGTTGGCTTGACTTACCATCAGCGGCACAGTTTTCCACGCAGTCCCTGTCGGTGCTCATTAGAAGACAATTGCCCCCAAGTTAGAATGAAAGGCACAAAACTCGGCTTTCCTTAAATAATAATTAATTTAGACAAGTGCAGGTTAAAAGCAACTAATTGCACTGAGCTTTGGCGTTTTTAACTGACAGAAACGTAAATCTCATTATCTTGGCGAAAATTCACGACATAACCACTTTTCGATCAACGAAAGCGCCCTGAAATGTAAAGATACATGAGTCCGAGACAGTTTCTAGAGCTCTGTCGCAGTGGAAAGTCACAATCTCGGGGCTCAATTCACGACTCTGAATTGCGCTAGTATATCGATATTGACGCTTTGCAAATTTCCAATTTACAGGAAACAGAGAATTCACAACTCTGAATTGCGCTATGATATCGATACTGACGCTCTGCAAGTTTTCCAATGTACAGGAAGTCAACTGGGAATTCCTTTGTAGACTCCTCACCAAACACGGCAAGCCCCAACTCGAAGATGAACAAAATTTTGCAAAGATTCAGCCATGAAAAGACTAATTGAACAAATATTCCCCAAATGGCCCCAGAGTCGACGTATGCAACATGAAAGGTCGATCGCTGTCGGCGTTGACCGCGTCACCCCCGTCTTTTTACCGCTTTGAGTTGGGCAGAACGTTCAAATCAAACTTTCAGCTGCTTTGCACTTACTAAACAACAACCTTTTGAGTTTTGATCGATACAGTCAATTAATCCTGCAAATAAACTCCTGTCAGAGTGCAACTTTGTGTGCATGCAGATCATGGCTTGCTAGCTGGCTCAGCTGGTGGCCTGTTGCTTTAATCCGACGTGCAACTTAAAAATCTCGGCCAATAATTAATGGTCCCATCACGGTCAAATCAACAGCAGCAGCCTCCAACTCCACATTACTTTTCTCCCGAGCAAGAAGCTAGCTGTAATTTCGTTGTCGACCTTGAATTGAATCTTCAATTGCAATGTCTTTCACCATTTTCTCCTGGCTTCTACAACACTAGATCTAGCAGATCAAAATGTCCAGCGGATCATATGAAGTTGTAGCCTAGCTAGTTCTCACTTTCCAGGGTAGTTACTGTAGATATAAACGCAAGTCTAGAACGCATAAGAACTCATTTCTCATGTTCTGTGCAAGTGTTCTGTGCAATCGTTTCCTTCAACCAACGTACTGACCTTGTGAGAGATTAGACTTCAACTTACATGCACAAGAACTCTTCAACTACCGCAGAAATTGATTGATCAGTCACCTAATTGTTTAGGACTTACGTAAACTGTATGTTCAATATGATTGCTCGATCGCCGTTTTGTTGGGCGCCTTCATGAATTCATGAAACAGTTTCACGTCCTTCACAGCACAGTTCAGATCTCTATCACAGCTCACTCAGGAGAATTCGCGTTCATGCTGCACACATCATCGATCACAAGTTTCAGGAGACATCAAGAAACAATCATGAGGGGGCAAGTGCATGGAATGCGCGCTGGTGATCGGTGCAAGGAGATAATTCGAACAAGTTCCAATATGCGAGCCCCGGTTATCATCACGAGTCTGATTCCGACGTTGCTGATAACAATTCTCGCCTATGAGACCCTGTGCACACATCCCGCCATGGCCGCTCCGATCCCTGCGCCCGACATCCCCAACCACTGCAACAGCGAGGAGCACTGCTGCATGCCTCTCCCCTACACAGGCAAACCAGTTCGCCACTTCACCCCCAACGCCACTCTGCCCCTGCGCGTCCGCCGCCCCATCCACACCCTCCCTGCGGACGCCATCAGCAAACTGGAGCGTGCTTACGCTCTCCAGCGCGCTCTTCCCCACAAAGACCCCCGTCACCTCTTCAACCAGGCGAAGCTGCACTGCCTGTACTGCGACAACGCGTACTCCTATCCCGACATGCCCTGGCCGCTGGAGATTCACAACGGCTGGCTGTTCCTGCCTTACCACCGTATGTTCATGTACTTCCACGAGCGCATCCTGGCGAAGCTGCTCGACGATGACACATTCGCGTTGCCTTACTGGAATTGGGACAACCAGACGCCGGAGGCTCCTTTTGCGAACACGCTGCCGGATGTCTACGCGTTGAATAAATCCTCATCGTTGTGGAACCGGAATCGGAATGAATGCGCAAAGCCGCCGTACACGGTGGATCTGAACTCAGCCGGCGGGTGCACGAACAAGACAGCGGAGGAGCTCAGGGTCACGAATACGCGATTGATGTATACTCAGATTGTGGCCGGCTCGCCAACGCCGAATTTGTTCTTTGGACAACCGTATCGCTATGGTGATTCGGGTGGCTATGGCCCCGGGACGTTGGAAGACACGCCCCACGGGAACGTGCACTTGTGGGTGGGCAGTCCCGACGCGCCGACGGCGTTCGATGACATGGGCAACTTCGGACGGTCCGCGAGAGACCCCATCTTCTTCGGCCATCACGGGAACGTCGACCGAATTTGGGAGCTTTGGAAGACGCTGCCAGGGGAGCAGCGCCGGGAGCCCGTGGACCGCGACTTCCTCGACGCGCAGTTCACATTCTACGACGAGAACGCGGATCTCGTGATCGTGAATCTGTCCCAGACGCTTGACGCGAAGATTCTGGGATACGAGTACGAGGAGTCGACTGCGGCCTGGATTACGAACGGGGAGGGAGCTGGTGAAGAGCATATCGTCCCGTACTGCAACCCCACGAATCCATCTCAGACGCGCGCCATGATTTTCACCACGCCTGAGCTTAAAACTAGTGATGTTTTGGCATCGCAGCCACTCACATTCCGCGTGCCTCGCCCAGAACAGAGTGGTGGTGGCGAGGAGGTTTTGGAAATCTCGGGGGTTCAATTAGACTCCTCCTTGCAGGCGCACTGGGAAGCGTATCTGTTCTACCCGTCCGCCGATGCGAGCACGTCCGTGAGCTGCCCTGAATTTGTGGGCACTTTCAATCACATTCCGCATGTCGGGCAGGCGCAGCTGAAGAATGAGCGCGAGTGGCGGGTGGCGGTGCGTACGAAACTGGAGACGCTGGGGAAACAGAATTACTCGGATGTGGTGGTGACGCTGGCGCAGTTTGGGCCCAGTATACAAAATCTGAGGTTCGCGAGAGCACGGATTGTGTGGGACACCAGTCCTGGTAATTCCACCTCGCTTACGGCGTGATCATGGGGATGCTGCTCCTCAGATTTTCGATTTCTCGGACTTGGATTCGCGATCGGTTGCAGTCTGTGGGGCGGAATTTTGATCCAGTCATACCACGCTGCATCCATGATCGCTGTGCGTATTTCTGAGAGACTGAATTCGGAGGTGAATCTGTTCGTGTCATGCATTAGGAATAATGATCTGTCCAGGAAATGACCCGTGGAGGATTTTCAAAAGTCGTTTTTTGTTGCAAATGTTATCAAGTTATGAAACACGTGCGTGTCTTGGCTGTACGTTAATTAGACTCGACTCAATATTTGAGCCAGAGAATTGTCCGTTGATCTCAGTTGAATTGAAGCTTGGAAATTCAATAAAATTGAAAGGGGGGGTGGGCTTTTGTCCACATTTTCCATTCAATATACTGTCTGCACTGTCCAGAAACAGAAACACAGATTCAGATGATGACATTGCACAGGTGTGTTCGTGCTTCCCAGTTTAGGGTTTATCTGGAGACATAATAGGGCAATGGCTTTGGAACAAGGACGTTATGTGAAACACCATCTGCCCGCTACAGTAGGACCTCGTCAAGTCGCCGAAAATGCGCACCATCGTATTAAATCCAACCCACACAGTCAGCTCCAATCCAAACGAACTCCATGTCCTTCCCACGAACTCACGTGCAGGACACCAGCTGAAATGCTGAATTCGTCAGATATGTTTTCCCGGTCAGATGGTACGGTCTTTGCGACTGGTATGGTCCATGCGCTTGCAGAATTTCTTGAACATCCTGGTCGCGTGCAAAGATTCCGAAGCATCTGGAAATCCAGTATAGATAAGAGCAGCAACCTGCCGTAGGTGAAACTCTTGTGATCTCGAATTCGTTTCCCGCAAACCCATCTACTCGTATTCAGGGTAGATTACAGAAAGATCACAGGTAGAGCTCAGACATATGTCCTTGTCCTTCGTAGTGGACATTGCGGGGTAAGACATCACCGACAGAGTCCGCATATATCTACCTGATGGGTACAAAAAGTTGCCAGCAGGGTGGTTGTGCAACATGAACATTCTCTAATACGGATTCCCACTAACAGATGCAATTCACTACGGCCTCCGGGAGTTGTGATGAATTCACCCTCTAAGGACCTCGTCATCCTGTGAGTCCACTCCATACTCCAAATCTGAGGATTACAGCAAGAAGAAAGGCCATCTAAAGCGACGATATCTGCCACTTCAATATCGAGGAGACATATCGGTGAATGTACAAATTACCTACAAGCAGTCTTACAACATCTTGAGAAGAAAAGTCAATTAGAAGCTGCAACGGAAGGCTAATCGGCTATGAGTTACAAGTTCTAATGTCATTCATTGGGTTCTGGCATTTACAGGTAATTATCATGTAGATGAACATCATTTGTTCTGCCTGAGGCAAAGCAACGGTTCCTACACAACCCAGAACACTGAAACTGTGACAAGAGTAACAGTGTAAAAAGTTGAAGCCGATATGCCCGACATTTCTAGAGCAAAAGCAAGCGAATAGCTAGAAACTCAGGAAGATAATCCTGTTAGAGCCTCGGGAAGATAATCCAACATACGTACCGACTACGGCAAGAGTGCAGATTAAGGACTCACCCAGCCTTGACTGGATTGCATACACCTGACAGTGAAACTCACTTCTCTATTCCATTATTTTTCCGGGAATCCTATTCACAATTGGCTCTGAAAATTCTCGGCCTGAACTGATGCTTCCAAATGCAAGCTTTTCCTATGTCTACACTCTTCCCTCAAATGCTATTAACCTAATTACAATGCAACCAGAACCGCTCAATATAAAAACCCATTCAGTGAAGATGAACAAACTCAAACCCTAGAAATAAAAGAGGCGAGACAGTAAATAATCGTGATAAGCACTGATAATCTATTGCAGCATGTTATCTCTTAAAATTCATACAGAGAACATCATCTGTGTACATGGAAAACGACTACAACCAGAAATGTATGCACCTCATCCTGAATAGACACCGTATGCCAAAATCGAGGAAATCATTTTATCTGTCATAAGGGTGAAACATATTTAAGCATTTCTGCAGCTGGAGAATTCCAAATAACCTGAGATTTGCAGACCTAAAATTTAGTTCACCTAAACCTAAGACCTCAAGTACCTCCCCTGCGCGGCGAGCAAATTCATCGCCACCACAACCAAAACGCCAATCGCCTCGCCGTTGCTTAACGGTAAGACTTCTGGAAACGAGAGCGGGCACCACGACCTCCGAACTTCTTGGGCTCGCAGCGACGGGGGTCGGCGACCAGCAATGTCCTGTCGTAACTCAAGAGAATATCCTTGATCTCCTTCTTGGACTGCTCGTCGACGTACTTCTGAAAGTAGGCCACAAGCGCCTTGGCAATGCTCTGCCGGATGGCGTAAATCTGCGAGGTGTGGCCTCCACCCTTCACGCGAATACGCATGTCGACGCCGGCGAACTTCTGCCTGCCCAGAAGGAGCACGGGCTCGAACGCCTTGTAACGCAGAATCTCGGGCTCCACAAGTTCGATGGGGCAACCGTTGATTTTAATCAAACCCCGGCCCTTCTTGCAATAGGTCACGGCCACGGCCGTCTTCTTACGACCGAAGCACTGCACGGAATCTGTTGCGGTAGCCATGGTGATACACCACTACGTCGCGCGCGAGCCAGCGATAGACCTACGGCGAAGTGGAAAGAGGGCTTTCGCAGCGCTCGCGCGAGAGCTTGAAGCCAAAGAGAGCTCGCCCTTCGCGCCGCTCGCCCTATTAGGGTTTCCCTGCCCGCTACCAGATGATACCCTGTCTGATACCCGTCCAGGAGTTCGTTCCCCTGTGAGAACTCCAGGGGGTCCATGGCACCCGGATGCTTTCATATAAAACAGACACTTTTTTCAGATTCAGCATTGATTGAACACATATTGAAGAAAAAAAATCACTCCAAGATGTTAGGAAATGAAAGTGAAAGTAAATACAATTGGTTTGAGAATTTTCATAGACCGTGCAAATAAACTATAAATTTTCAAAGTGGTGGTCATAGGAATACCCACAAGACTATCCTTAATCGAAACAAGGAGAACAAGGACCTATATTTCACAATGTTGCATTACACCCGCAAAACTTTCTTTAAAGTTACACTATAAAATATAGTACTCCAGGGAGGTAATGCCATGTTGATTGATTTCCTTGTGATCAATTGCCTCAAAGAACTCTTTATCACCCATTGATTGCTTTTGTAAATTTGTGATCAATTGCCTCAAAGAATTATTTATCACCCATTGATTGCTTTTGTAAATTAGTGTTGATTTAAAGAAACAAATTTGTTGAAATTGGGTCATTTGATGAATTTTGAATACCACTAGTTTAGAAATCTCTAAAGGAGTAGTGTTGGAGAAGGGTGTGCCTATCCTAGATGGAGGGGAAGGCATTGAAAATTAAAAATTAAAATAGAGATATAGAATAGGGATGAAGTAGGCAAGTGATGAATGTTTTCAAAAAGTTACTTCAAAAGCATTTGAAACAAAAGAATTTTATTCAATTACAATGAAGAAAATCATTTTTGTCTATTTTTCACTCATATGATTATACAAATAAATTCAATTAGTGTGGAACACACAATATCAATTTTTTCTCAATAAACAAAGTTTTAATAACTTTTAGAGGAATATCTTGTAGCATATCCTGTTGAATACTTTGCTTCTAATTTATGTAAATCCAATTATTTTATAGTTATTCATAATTCAATTCTTACAAAAATAAACATTCATAAAAATCTAATTCAAATTGATATAATTTTTTTTAATATCTAATTTAGGAATTATGGCATATAAGAATATTATAATCCAATCACTTTAAAAAAATTCTAAACTATCCCAAGTCATATTTTATACAATAAATCATTTTTTAGGTTCTTTATTTTATAAGAATTCATTACAAACTAATTCTTCCAAAATGATCAATTTAGTAATAATTTTTCTATAAGCAAAATGTGCACTAAAAATGTAGTCTTAGCTCCAAAGCCATTGGAGTACCTATAGTGTGAAAATTTTACTTAGACAAAATAAAAAAGTATCATAATTTGTTGGAATTGAAGCTTGAAAACACAAGTTTCAAATATTTTGTTAAAGTTTTTGCCATTGAAATAAGGTTCAATGTGTACCAAATATATATACTTATATAAATTTTATTCAAAAATAGATACCAAATAATTCAAAATATTGATACCAAATAATTATAATTGTAGCATGTTTAGTACATGAAAATTGATTTGCTTGACTTTAGCATTTATACAAATGTATGCCATATATTTACATAAGTCTTGCAACCAGACCACTATACAAATGTGTTACAATTTCAAGGCTTACTATTTTTTGAAAAGGGACATACATGCATCTTATCAAATAATTAACTACCCATAGAAATAAAAAATAAAAAATAAAACATATAATTTGCCCACCACCATCCCAAAAACAAAACCAATTTTGATATATGGGTATAATACATCATACATAGTGGCATACATACGGAATACACACAGGTATGATATACCAAATATGGATTTGTTATATGAATACTAATTATATGGTAAGGCATATATACACATATATGGGATACTACTGTTAATTGCTTATCAATTGAAATCTAGCATGTTAAAAAAAGAATACGTATATAATAATAAAAGATTCATTTGGTATAGCTCACTCATGTACTTTGGCTGTGACTATGAATATCAAGGGTGGGTGAAATGAACTCACTTACTATCCCCTCACAAAGACCCCACCTATTCAACATACGACAATCATAGAAATGTAGGGCTTCATTGCAAAGAGCATAGAATAAATTGTATTCTTTGATTACATGACCCTTTTGAAGTGCCATACTACCATCTAAGCTCCTCAACTTTGTGTGGCCTTGTTTTAGACACTACCATAAGGGGTTTTGTTTTCATCCCTTTTTTTCACACACAAGTCTTCAAGTAGGAGGTTCACTAGAGGTTCTTTTGAAATGCGCAATATTTTGATACTAAAATGTCAAAAAAATAGCGTTGAAAACTAGTTACATGTGAAACGAGGATGAAATAGGAAATTTAAGGATTCAAATTCATATTGAGTTAGCCTCCAATACAAGGCATTAAATTACTGAAAACATGTTACAAATTAGTTGTAAATTCCCTGAAATTGTACTACAACTATTAAAATCAACAATATATTATGCAAATTGATCACAATTGAATAATAGCCTTACGGCAACCATATTCTTTGAAACTTTCAGCCTCCAGACCCCCCCCCCCAAAAAAAACCCGGTTAATGTCAAGACAAACAAGACAAACCCATATACTGTATAGTGCAACAAAGATTTTTTTGCTCCAAGAAGAATTGAAACCTATTGAAAAGAGTCTTAAATTGCGTGCATCATAGTTCAAAACTTGTACATGAATCCTTCAAAATGAGATCAGTCACCAACAAATCAGTCAAAAATCCATGCTATCAAAATTTACGGTCACAATCCTAGACTAGTTGAATTAACCATGGAAACACTTGAACTTGCTTCAATTTCAATAGGTTGAAGCATTTGATAAAAGCTACATCTATTCTACTTTTCAACTAGCAATCATATTGAAGAAACAATGCCATTGCCATATCCAACAACATTGATCAATCAAAATTGCAAACTAAGGTAAGAGAGTGAATCAATTGTATGGGTTGTCGACTCATGTATCATTGATTTTTGTCTGCAACGACCATATGATCTGATACAAGTTTGTATCATATCCATCAACTCATGCACAATCAATGTACACATCATTCACTATAAGAATCCCGTGTTTTAGGTGACATTTTATAAATTTTTCAAACAGATTTTAGGTGACGTCCATTGCAACAAAACCACGTTTTGATGTCAACATTGATGTTATATTGGATGTCTTCTTGACATATAAACATAGGTTTGTTGCATTGGACATCATCTAAAATCCATTTTAAGAAACTACAAAACATCACCTAAAACACAGGTTTCTTATAGTGCATTGAAGTCTAGTCAATTGCACGGGCTTTGGGATGTCCTTCAATTCATGACGATGATATTCTCGTGGATCAATCGCATTCCCGCTTGCTACGTGAGCAAGATTGTCAAGGTCTATCATGATTGCTTGAGCTCCCATTTTCTTCAATTGCTTGTGGTGGTTTCAATTTCTTCGATAGGGATTTAATTTATTGCATATATATAAGCTAGAATCAAGTATTACAATTTTCTATTGTTTCTTCTTTTGGAATAATTTGATGTTTTCTTCAATTTTTTAGAAATTTTGTTTTGTTTTGTAGATTAAAGATTTTGTTGCAGTACTATTGTTCAAATTTTTTTTTCTTTTGTTTTGTATGAAGTTGAATGCATTTGGTATTTTGTATGTTTCATTGCAATCAATTGACATTCAAATTGCCTCTGTGTTGCAAGAATAGTATCATGAACACGGGCAAAGACATTGCAACTTTTGATCACATTGTCATTCTTGCAAAACTTGCTATCAATGCATCAAAAAAATTAGAAATTCTACCATGAAAAGTAGTTGGTAGGAATAGATTTTAATAGAAAAGATCTGAGCACTTTCAAGATTTCAATGTTCCTCATGTAATATGAAGTGGAACACATACTACTAGATTTGGGCTTTTCTAGACAAGATATTGGAATTTATTAGAAAAGTCAGCCTTAGCCAGCGATCCCATAATACATATACCGTAATTCGTGGTATTGCTACTACCATATCATACATGAAGCTCTTTAAGCGAACTTCAAGTGTAGTGATAGAAACTGGATGATGAATTTCAAAGCAAATGGTGGAAGTCTACATAAATTTCATTATGTGTGGTAGGACGCAACTTGCTACATGTATAGAGATTTAGTATATGAAGAAGGCTATTTTTCACCCATCTTGCTGTGTATAATTGCTAAGTGATAGAATTTTTTGTACAAAAATGGCGATTTTGAGAGTTTTTTGGCCTCTATTTTTTTATGCTTATTGGTGGTTGTAGTGTGCTTCTTATTTTAGTATTTTCATTAGGATGCCGGCATCCAAAACTTGCAAAAAAGCTGAAAACTAAAATAAATCTGAAAGCATCCTACTAAGAAATTGCAAAGACAACTGAAAACTAGAGCAAGTTGAACGCATCCTATTGAGAACTTGCAAAGAAGCTGAAAACTAAAGAAACATGAAAGCTTCCTAATGGAAATTTGCAAAGCTAATTGAAAACTGAAACAAACTGAAAGCATCCTCTTAAAAACCCACAAAGAAGCTAAAAACTAAAGAAAATCTGAAAGCATCATACTAAAAACTTGCAAAGACAACTGAAAACTAAAGCAACATGAAAGCATCCTCTTCAAAACTTGTAAAGAAAACTGAAAACTTAAGAAAGTTGAAAGCATCATTTTGAAAAATTGCAAAGAAAGCTGAAAGTAACCAACAAAAACCTGAGAACAAGCCACTGGATCCCGAAGTCACTTAATTTGGAGCAAAGAAGTGAAACTTGTAGACAGCAAAAGGACTCCAAATCTGCATAGAAAACCATGAATTCAAAACATAAACTGAAAACAATTGACACAAACTCACAAGCATCACTAACAAGGGATTTAAACCCTCTTTGCTACAAGAGCAAGTTTACCCTACTATAGTGTTAGTAATCTACACACAAAACAAACAAATAAACAAACAAACAACATTAAAAGCACAAGTTAGAGTGGAGAAGAAAATGTTGTAGAAGCCTCTTTGATGTTGAAGATGCCTGTTGTCCAATTTCTAAAAGCGACATCTACAAATTCTTGCCTAAAATATACTCTCATTAGTCATGAAAATTTAGTGTTGGTTTTAGATGTATTAAAAAATAATAATAATTCTTAGTACTTTGGAAATTCGTAGTTTATTCACACAATGTTCAAAAATTGCATTTTAAGAGGATTTAGAATCCTCTTTGGACTACAAACAAGATTTTTCAAAACCTTTTTCAATATAATAATGGAATCATGATGAATTGCTCATTTTTTTTGTTTTAGATGTACTTACATTAACTCCTAATGATTCAAAGGGGGTGTACTTTCAAATTAGGCCAAAATTGCCAAGAATTTGGACAATTTGTTTGCTCATTTTTAAAAAAAATTATATAAAATGTAACTGTAGGATCTTGCAGTTCACATTGAGAGTGAGCACTTTAAAAAAATTTAGATTATTTGATCCCATAATTCAATAGATATTTAAGTTTGAAGTTATATTTGAATCAATATGGGCAATTTCATTAAAATGGCAATATTATTTAAAATGGCATGAAAACAGTTCATAACAATTGTTCTAAATCTATATCTATCCTAGATGGTGAAAATGGCACATTGTCAAAGTGACACTTGGAATACCGCCATTTAATGAAATTGCCCATCAATGGAAAAATAAGGCAAGGCTCTTTGAAGGAGCATATCCTAGTGAGAATATTTTGTATACCAAAAATGGTCCCTTGAATCATTAGAGATTAAGCAATTTTGGTATACATTCTTTGCCTTCACATTTTCAGACTTCAACTTGATGCAACCAAATTTTTTGGAAAGTTTCAAAATCCTTGCTCGTTGTATATTATACCTATTTATAGTAGTGGCAATGCTTTTCTCTACTTGGTCAAACTTTATGATCTCTTCATTAGTGAATTTCTTTTTGGCAAATAATCGTCAAAATCTAATTTGATATTTGAGTGGCTTCTATTACATTAGAAAAAAAAATGATTTGTAAGAAATACGAGATTTAGCAATGTTTGGATGTAGTTTTTTATTCTTAGATAATATTGTAATGGTACTAGTATGTGAGCATAAAAATGTGAGCATATAAACTTTGAACATATATATATAAGTAGCTATACTACAACCAATGAAAGTGCTTTTTACGTAAATACCTAAAATATAGGTACCCAACGGTGCTAGTATGTGAGCCCAAGAATGCTAGCTTGTGAGCATTGAGCCTAGTACAATATAGGTACCACACACTATAGAAGGTGTATGTATCATAAACACCTATAACATGGATATTTGTAACATATATATCCTATAATCATAGATGGTTTCTGTAGTATATACACCTATAATATAGGTGTTTAATATTCTAGGCTTATGGGCTCACACTCCTATGCTCACATAATAGCACCCCTCATATGGGTACCAATATCGTAGTTACATTGTAATCAAAGAAGGCTTCTATAATATTAACACCTATAACATAGGTGTATAGTCACTTCTAGGCTCATATGCTTATGTTCCTAGGCTCACATAATAGCAACCCTTGATAACATTGTGGATGAATGAAGAATGAAAGTTCACAATTGAACGAGTTGTCTGACATACTTACACTCTAGAGTGTGTCTAGAACTTCCAACAAGAAAACAAAAAAGTCACTCCTATTCATTTGTTAAATTTGCTATGGTGGATATGAAAGGGCTCCCACATCCAAGGTCATTCTTGGTGTTGTGACAAGGAGACTATTGTGGGTGGATAAAATGTCACGTCAATCTAGACGTGTACAATAACATTGAGGTACTCCGTGGAAATCAATTTGTTTTGGGGCGGTTCATGGTTATTAGATTTGGAGGATATGCTACCATGGCATGTGATACAAATGCCTTCACAGCTTTGTCTCTTGACTTTATAGTAATGAGGTAGCAAAGATTGGGGATTTAATTATGGTCATAGGATCCGCTAACTCCAAATAGAATAGAAATAGCCAACGGCATTTTGGGTATGCATTAAGCCCACATCCCTATGATTTTCTATATCAAGCCCAAAACTTTGAAAAAACAAATCAAATTGATGGTTAGCTTGAATTGGTCTAGTCCTTTTTCAAATGATTTGCATTGGATTTCTCTGTCTCTAAAAATGCATGCCAAGGTTGGCCAAACGACACCTCAACCACAAATCACTATAATAATACACCATGTACCTTACGTAGTCATGGGAGATACATGTTTGTCAACAAAATTGAAGAAGATTTCACTTACGGACGTCAAATCTCACAAATTCTTGCTCCATCAAAATTGGAAGTTGTGCCCTCATTGTCTTTTTACACACACTTGTTCTGATACAAATTGTGATCACTATTTCATCTCTACAAGTGTCACTCTTTTTGACATTTTAGTGTAAAATATTGTGAATTTCAGTAGTCCCTCAACTGAATATTAACCCCTAAAGGCCCAAGGCCTTTTTTCTGCCAAAAAACACCCAAAACTGCCACTTTTTTAGCACAGAGTGAAAAAAATTAAAAATGTTTTTTTTGCACATCTAACCGTATGATCTTACAGCTAACTAGTATGAGAATGTGTGGAAAAAATTTCAGAATTCTTGACCGCACAGATTGCAAGATATCTACGTTTAAAGTGAAAAAAACAAATTTTTCAGCACATTGTGGGACTGGATTTATTGACTTTGAACATTTTTAACTTAAAATTTTTGCACTACAGAGTTTTGAGCTTTAAATCTTTGTAGTGGAGAATTGAGTTGAGAGTCTAATTAAATCAAATCAAACCAAAAAACCATAATTTTCATTATTAAAAAAATTGTTAAGGAGAAGTAGGTACGAGATAGAAGGAAAATTTAAAGTATTCATATATTTTAGATGGAATTAAAATGCACTAATCCCTATGGTGAGATTGTTCTAGCAAGTAAACTAAACCATGCAAAAAAATAAAAATTGAAAATTTTGAAAAATTGCATTTAGAAATGAATCCTACAAGTTATTTTTTCAAAAAGATGCTCTAACTGCCCGAAAAACAAGAATGTCCATAACTTTCTCATAACAAATCCAAATGAAATGAATCAAAGCTTTCCAGATAGACAAAAATATAATCTATGAGAAAAAAATATTAAAAAAAAATTAAAAATTAAAAAAGTGCAATTTTTTTTTGCTGCCCGTGCTGCCCCCCGTCCCCTGTTTTGAGCTTATTTGGTCATAACTTTTGTTACCGGGCACCGGTTGTGAAAAAAATTATATTCCCACGTAGCTAATCAGGTTTTCTACCTCCAAAAAAAGTTTAAAAAAATCAGGAGAAAATTGCAGCCCGTAGGTACCTGCCCAAAAACGCATTTGTCCCCCGAAGGGACAATGGGCTTTTAGGGGTTAAGTTTACATTCCATTTCAAGACTTTCGTGTCAGAAAAAAAATGACGAAAACTACAAGACCCATTACAGCACGGCAGTGTCAGAAACAAGACCCCTCAAAGTTGAGCAAACAAGAACCCTTTCTATAGGGCCAAGTGATCAAATACAGGTAACAGGCCACTTGCCTGACACCTGTACCCATGAAACATCTTATCAATGGTGTCTTTTGAGCAGGTATTGGGATGGAGGTGAGCAAATTGAATACATTTGCCACAGGGGCAACAAGGGTGCACGTGTCACGTCAAAACCCTTGGCGTCTCTTGTACATGAGTATATACACCTAGCCTCTTTGGTCTTACGCCAAGCACCAATCCATGAGAGAGAAAAAAAAATCAGTCAATTAGCCGATGACTCAAACCGAGGCAACACAGGTTCCTCCTTGCTCTACATTCGCCTGGATTTATTTGGAGGCTGGTAATGGCCAGGGTACCCCACGTTTGTTTGCTCTTTTCTTCTCACACCTTGCTGCTGTTGCGGTTGCTGTTGTTGTTGCTGCTGCTGCTGCTGCTGAAGCGCTGTTGCGTTCCCTCTTTGGACATACATATTCCCGCCAGAGTTCATCCCATGCATTGCAGCTGGCTGATTGACACCTAAGTTGTTTGGGTTCTGAACCCGGTGTTGTTGCATGCCCACGTTCAGAGACGGATGCATCTGACTCGACATGTTCGAGGAGTTGGGCATCTGTGGAGCTGGCGCCGATGTGCCGTCGAAATCTGTCGAATAATCCACGGGGCGTTGAGGATAAGGAACCACCTGACAACCACCAAAAGCCAACATATTTGTAAACACGAAAGAGTTGGAATGCAGACAAAACAAGCGACAGAAACAAACAGGCATATCTCTATTAAGTACGTAGATATGTCCCACTTCTACTTCAGATATGTCTCCCACGTGAATCTCCAAATCTGCTACTACATGTCCCGTGCTGGGAATGGAGGATCAGAAGAGCAATGTCAGAAATAGCAAGTCTGTTAAAGAAAGAAAACCAATCGAATTGCTCACACAGGTTGAGAAAGAGTCTAACTAGTTTGGCCCGAGTTACCAACAGTCCTGCTTGACCTGGTACCGTATTACAAGACAAGTCCGAGATAAGAACGAAATTGGTATTTACGTATTTGCAGTAAGATTAAAGAGGGAAACGAAGCTAGGTTTGGATTTTAAGCGAAGCTGCACCTCAGGCATCATGCCCTCCAAGAACTACAAAAAGATGAACGCAAATTTTAATGGGTGTTGCAGTCTCAAACATTGAGCTAATTTTAACTAAAGTACACAGGCTAACATCAACTCAGATTCATCAAAGAGAAGCCGAAATATACAAACACATCAGATGCACCCGTCCATTCTACACGGTAAGTACACTCAAGCCAGGTAGATTCAGAAAAATAGTGTCACAGTTGATAATACCTTGTCCGCTGCATTGACTGGAACTAAAGAATTGCGGCCTGGAATTGGTTCATTCCGAAAATACTCGTGGTCTAAAGCTTGGGCAGCCGTAATCCGTTTGATAGGGTCGTACTCCAGCATCTTCGACAACAAATCAAACCCTGGGCTCTTTGGTGGCAACTGTACAATGCTGTAGAGGCCTGGGTTGTCAAACTTTCGAGATTGAATTTGTTGACGATTCGACTGCCAGTGCGGTAGAGTGGTGAGCGTCGGCCATTTATCCGCAGTAGGGTTGCCGAGCACTTTAAAAATCTTGTCTAACTGATCCAACTGGAACGGATTGGGGCCACTTTTGTCTTCTATTCCCTGAGAAAAAAACATACGATCATGAACTACTGATTCGCCCTAAACGCAGACATAAAGCGGGTGCGGACAGAAGTATAGAGGGTCCCCCGTGCAGACCCGGCGTTCTAAAGGGTATGAAAAGCAACGAAGTCCTCTGCAAAGTAAAAAGGATTCTAGTAAATGTATAAATTTCAGAAAGTCCACGAGATCGACCCATATTTTGAGAAGAATTTATTAGACCCTACGTGGAATGGCCTGCACGGCGAAGGCATTCGGGCCTTATCACAAACCCCACTCGCTCTGCACCATAAGGTTTGTGATTGATGAGGGTCTTCGAAGAGCACCCTGAAGCCAGGATCGGGGGGTCGTCATCTGCAGGGTTTTTAAAGCATCGGCCCTGGAGAAAGTGTTTCTTTCTTATTCAGGGTTTCATCCTCCAGGTCCTCTACAGAAAAATCTAGCCTGCGGGTTTCCAGCAGTCACAGTGACGAACTTTCGCTTAAAAAAGGTCAAGATATCAAGCAGTTATGAACGAAAAAAATAGCAAAGCAGCTCAATACCTGAAAGAGGGGTTTAAGAGTGAGCAGTTCTGCAAATATACACCCAAGTGCCCACATGTCCACGGCGCTGGTATAATGCTTACTTCCAAGCAAGAGCTCCGGGGCCCTATACCAGATGGTCACCACCACCCCATTCTCACTCAAGGGTCTGAGTGGCGCTTGAAAAATGCGAGCTAGTCCAAAATCACCGATCTTCACCACGCCTTGCTCGTCCCCTTCTCCCATCACAAGAATATTGGAAGGTTTCAGATCACGGTGAACAATCCAGTTGCTGTGAAGGTAGTTCAAGCCATTGAGAATCTGCCAAAGCAATGACTTCACTGTGTACGCGTTGATGTTGCAACTGATCTTCTCCCGATGATGTCGAATAATCTCGTACAGATCGTGCTCGGCATAGTCAAATGCCAGATACAACGACATGTCGCCATGGTTGATATGCACATTCACCAGCTTGACAATGTTCTCGTGGATGCACTCTCGCAGGAGCATGATCTCCCGGATGGCTGTCGGGGACACGCCATCGCCCTCCTTCGATTGCTTGAACTTCTTTATCGCAATTTTTATACCTCTGCTATTAGCACCAAACCACGAAATGGCCATGTCACAACCGGAATTTCTACACATAAGAAAACAGAGAACATAAACCCTAATCTTGCTTCGGGTGGAGTTTCGTTGCATGCCCTAAATTTCGAGGTCATCCCTCCGTCTCGTCAAAATCGTCACACACGTTACGAGTGACCATGAACTGCAAAATCCCTTTCACTCCGGGTCTACACTTCAAAAACAGAGAACTGAAACCCTAATCGTGCTCTTCTAAGTCATCGCTATATCCCACCAATCGAGTTCACAGGGAAAACGGACCGGTCAGGAATGAGAAACACACCAATACATCGGTTCTACTCCTCAAAATCAGAGAACTGAAACCCTAATCGTGCTCTTCTAAGTCATCACTATATCCCACCAATCGAGTTCACAGGGAAAACGGACCGGTCAGGAATGAGAAACACACCAATACATCGGTTCTACTCCTCAAAATCAGAGAACTGAAACCCTAATCATGCTTCTGGCGCGTTCCTTCGCCTTGCGAAATTTCTACGCCATCGCTCTACCTCACCAATAGAATTCGCAGAGCAAATGGGCTAGTCAGGAATGGGAAACGAACATACACACCGGCTCTACACCTAAGAAACAGAGAACTGAAACCCTAATCGTGCTTCTGGCGCGTTTCTTCGCGTTGCGAAATCTCTACATAATTGACTAGTGCGGAACGAGAAACGCACCTATGCGCCGGCTCTTTGCTCTTGGCAAGGTACACCAATCCATACGTTCCTTCGCCAATCTTGCCCACCAATTCATACTGCTGCAGCCACTCCGGCCGCGTGCGCTGCTTCCCCGACCCATCTGCCACCATAGCTCTCGCTCTCTCTCGCCCTCCTCCTACTCCTCCTCCTAGCAGTCGAACCCTCGCAGTCCACACTCAAGCCCGACGGTCGAAACCGAAAGCGGCCGCACCACGGACATCGGCCACCGCCATGCTCACTGGAGAGTCGGCAATCACATGTCCAAACTGCGACTTGTGAAAACAGAATTGCTCACTGATGTGTGCCCATCGCCACGACGCGAATTGCTTATGCTACAATACAGATCTCGGATGCTGTCGGAGTGAAGCAAATTGCAGGAATGGGAGATGACTCTGCAGGGATTCTGAGAATCCACGAGGAAGTTGTAGTCACTTGACGCATCATGCTTACAGTAAGCTTATGTCAAAGGCAAGACAGCAGGGCGTTTTCTGACTTCCTGCAAGGGGGGCCGGGACTACACCCTAATAATTGCCTCCAATAAAGGAATTAAGCATTGTTCAAAGTTCCTATTATTGCAGTGGGTTTTTCCCATTTGTTAAAAAAAAAAAAAAAAAGTTCCTATTATTAAATTGGTTAATTCTTTGTTGAATTTTATTGGAAGCCGATTGAGAAATCTACACTGAATACTAGTTTTCAGGGGACTCATACTAATTTAATCGACATTACACACTATATAAATATCTACCTTTGTTGTATATACAATAGTTATTGAAGTGTATGAAGGGTTGTACATCACGTTTCAATAACATCTACAATAAGTCCCTTTCATATTGGGGTCCCCTCAATACCCCTATTCCATGTAGATTGTTATGGAATTTTGGACACCAAATGACCTAAAACTTGAGTTTTCAAAGTGCTGAAAATAGTTGTATTAGAAAGAAACCTTCGGCTTCCTTGAATAGATAGAAGGAGTACATTCCAAGCAAGAATCCATCAGGGGTGGTTTTAGAAAGGAGTCACAATTATTTAGGTGTAGGTACCTTAAGATAAGAGAATCTTCAATCGGGTTTGCCAATAGTTCATCTAGGTAAAACATAGTGTTCAAGATTTGGAGAGTGAATGGCTTGTATGACCCACTTGTTGAATTCAATATTTTTGAATTTCCAACCAATGGCAAGTCTCTCAATTTGTGTGTGAAAAACAATGTATGAATCTCATTGTTGATGGTAGCAACATACTATTTGAAAATAAATAATTAGCAACTTGGGGAGTTGCAAAAATGATATTAATTTTGTTGTATCAATGAAAGTGAATATTTTGAGTTGGACTACACATTTATTGCTTACTTTTTGTCCCAAAAACATTCAAGTGGGCTTGAAAGCAAAAGCAATGGGAGATGATCTAGCTACACCTACAATCATTCAAATAAGTATTTTGAGTACAGTTCAACTGTCTAAATTTTTTTGGTGAATCTTGTTTGGAGTCACAAAAGGATTTGAGATTTTCGTCACATGTATATCCTGGACAACATATGAATAAATGAGGAATTTTCAAGTGATTGAAAATATATGTACTCAAGATTAAACCTAGGCGTTCATGTTCAAAAGGCTTACATTTTTGGCAAGAATTTGATTGGAACAGTCTTGCAAGCAAGTAACAATTAGGTGCACTTATCTTACTAGTCACGCTTGCTTCAAAAGTTGAGGTGTAAAACTCTAATTTTTTCACCTTGATAGAAAAATGAGAAAAATTGCCCACAATTTGTAGTAGTTTGGATCCCTCTTTCCAAATATCACTTTAAAGTTTTCAAATTTGATCAACTTGAGGTAAATAATTATTCTTTGCATTTCCTTCCAAGGTTCAAAAAAATTCCAGATTTTCAAACTAGTGTTGGAAGGTAGCATCTTCAGCGTTCATATGTGCAAAAATAATTTGTTCACTAATCCAAAGAAAATGAAGACCATTTGAAACTAAGAGGTGGTTTACACCAAGACAAAAGCAAGGAAGTTACTCCAAATCATTAGTATTATGTATGTGACCATAGGAAGCAATGTTCATAACAATTACAACAATTATAGTGCACTTATTTGTTCCATTAGTAAGTGATACAAAATGAATTTATACATAATTATAACTTTTTATAGGGGCAAAATATTCTTAGCAATGATATTTGTAAAGAATACACATACAATGGATAAAAATATTCCTCCTATATAAAAAGTTATAACCATATGTAAGCTTGTTTCATAACATGTAATAATCGAACAATTTGATGTAGAAAGAAAGAGCTTCAATCAACCTTATGCTAAGGTTGGTGCAAATTAAAAGTCTATTCATCTTAGTGTCCCACCTTAGATCTAGAGAGAAATGAAGAGTGACACTAAGAATACTCATACCTTTGGTAAGAGAAAGATTCTATACTACCTACATGTAGAGAAGGTTAGTCCTAATTTGTAGGTTGAAATGTTGATGATGAAGTTAATGTTTAGGTTGTAGATATTTATGAGGTGTTGAAATTAGTGGAAAGAAATTAGTTATTTTCTAGTTTTTTAATGTAAAGAAGTGTATGTGGCATATTTGATGGCAATCTTATTGATGTTGTGTAGTGTGTTTTTGATGTATGTTATTGGAATTTTGTCTTTTATCTTGTATTTTGGAGATGGATGGAAATCAATATAGGTGGTTCGACACTTCCACTTCCACATGCATTAGCTATAATCACTATTAGTGGTAGTGCATTCCAACCTTGAGTGTTGATGTCTTGAACATTTACGTGGTTGTATTTGTTGTTGCTTAATGAGAGAGTTTTATAGGAAGCGACCATTACAATATACAAATTCAATGTATATATTCCAAAACCGCTCATTTAAGAGACTACTTCCTGTTCATTATGGCACTCCAAACCAAGCACATGTGTCTTGAAAAGAATGGAGGAATTGATGGTCGGAAATCAAGAACTCATGTTTGGAAATTAGTCTCAGCCTCTCTTTAATTTTTTATACTCATTTCTTATATTGATTGCTGATGGGGTTGTGGTTGGTGATGGGTGGTTCTATATTAAAACATCTATTGAGGAAGAAGCATCTTAAGTTTGTAAAAGAGAAATATAATTTTCAAATTTCTCGTACTACTTTGTTGTATCATTGAACGCAAAGTACTTTAATGTGAGGTCTAATTTACTAGAGTAACACATGTAGCCATGTGTCAACTTAGTATAAGTTGCATAGTGGGAAATATTTTGAAGGACATTAAATAGGCCAAAAGAGGTGTCTTGAAGAGCTCATGTAATGTATTATCCATACCATAACTTAAATAGGTGAGTGATTTTTTCTTTGTAATTTGGGGGTCAAACTAGAAGTTATTAGGTAAGTTGTGATCAATGCTTGGGTGCAAATTGGTATATTTAATTTGTATGGTCTTGGTGTAAACCTAGGATAAATCACACGAGTTTTTCTTAAGATTTCAAACATAATGGTCACTTGGACTTAAGCTTGGCTTTTCTTCAAGAGCTTGAAAAAAAATGTTGTTAAGAATTGAAAAAATCATATTTGCTGTAGGATTTAGCCATGTAGGATTTCAAGTGGACTTTTCATCTATAGATAATGGCATGGACCATGACCTAAGTATTACCCAAATTGGACTACAAGCTATTTATCTACCAGTGACCACTTTCCAAACTCGAGGAGAACTCTAAGTGTTCAAATCTTGGTATAAATCACGTATGCACACCTAGGGCCATTCAAAGGGGCGAGAGTTTGTTGATTTCCACCAATCAGATTGCAAAAATCCAAAAATTTGTTATTTGTTGTTTGTGGAGAGAATAGGTTTGGACTTTGGACTTGGCCTTTAGAGGCTTCACACCATGGTCGTCCAAGTTGAGAGGCCATAGGGGTGAATGGCCAAACTTTGGATGAGAGTCCAAAGAAATACCTATTTATTGCCCATTTCTTTGGATTCTCAACCATAGTTTGGGCATAGCCTCTCGACTTGGATGGTCATAGTGTTAAGTGGCCCTTGTGACTCTCGATAAGCCGTAAATCCTAGACAACCAATGTGCACATGATTACAAGGGCCTCTATTACTTCTATAGTGTAATATACACATATGACTACTAACTTACATTAGCAAATAAAGGTGATCAAATAGAAGTCAAGTTGTAAAATTATAATAGTTGTTTTTTTATAGTGTCAAACTTCAATTATTATCAATTTCTTACAAAATAATTCATTTGTTAGATTATATACTACTTTATAAGATTGTAAATTATTTGATAAGATTATCAATTAGCTAATTCTTTTTAGAATGTTTGTACATTGTTACTTATAACTTCTTGTGAGTATATTATTTACCCCATTTCCATCAAATTGGTCATAAAGAAGAGATTCCAATATTACTTTAGATGTTTGATGCACTCTGTCCAATTTTGAAAACATCTTGCACTACGATCCACTACTGTTTTTTCGATGCATTTGCTACTCGTTGATGTAAATTTTTTGCCCATACCTTCAGGAAACGAGTACATTCTAGGATTGGTCATCAGATAAGCCCTGGATTTGTCGTAGAAATTAAGACAAAGTAAACATTCAGTGTAAAGTCGTGTGAATTGAAGCAAAACGACTTGATTGTTGCGGGAGACTTACGTGAGGCATTGTAAAGTGACGGCAAAAACATGCCTTACATTGAGTTGAGTCGAGTAAAACTTCCTGCCCATGCTAATCAGACTCCGCAATGCAATCTCCATTTCGTTCGTTCAGAGTTCTCACAGGTAGAGTCCGGTTCAAACTACTTGCCGAAACAAGGATGAAAGAATGAAAGAATGTACAGCAACCATCCCTGAACGCCTAATAATCTATTTGATTGCCAGAAACACAATAATCCCAACAATCTCTACCAGTGGACCAATACATAACGAAAAATAACTTCAATCTAAATTCTTCTAGAGTTCTCAGGTTTGCGATCCCGTTCATATAGCCTATACAGAAATGATGATTTTGACATCTGTGGCTCCCTCTCCAGGAGGGCTATAACATCCTTCATTGCTATTGAACGGGGTAGCCTTCCTCCCTGTGCTGCTCCTATCCTCCGAACACCGCCGCTCCTTCCTAATCCTGGTCCAGGTCCTGCATGTTGTACCAAAGTACTTCCTGTTAGACCTGCACCTCTCATTAATGCACAGTTCCACAACAGAACAACAGAAAGGAGCAGCCTCGATACAGTGTTGCTAACAACATGAACGAACCAGCAATGGCAACTACTAGGCAGCACTGGTCATACTGCCCTCCCCGACATTGTCCAGAAATGAATTCCTCAAAAAGAAGCCAGGAATATGGGCCACTAACATACGCCTTGCCAGTACACCAAAAGACCAGAACCAAAATGCACAACTGACATAGAAAAGAAATCAATCAAACAATTGTGTGACTGAGACCCAGCTGTACCTGGTGGTCTGCCAGCGACTGCAGATCCAGGAGGCCCATCGCCATCTATATCCATTCGTCCAGATCCTGAAGTCTTTCCTGCTTCACCATTCTCCAGTCTCCGCTCTTGCTCCCGGCTGCCTGTCGTTTCGTCCACGTTGCCTATCCTGGCAGAGTCGGTCGCTGTATTCACAAGACCCACACAAATCAGCCGTGAAACCAATCTCAAGATACCATTTCATCGATCAAACAACGTCTTCCGTCCCACACCACCACTCAGCACCAAGCCTCAGCAAAACTGCCAGTAAACAAAGCATGAAGCAAAATATTTCATCTACGTCAAATGCCCACCTGTATCTCCACCCTGCCGTTTTGCAAGCCCCTGAGCTGCCATCATTTGCCATTTTGACAGCATATCGGTTGCTCCAACCGCAGCTCTTGCAGCCACGTTCGCTGCCTTTGCCCTCATTTTGTCATCTTCTTCTTGTTGAGCCTTTGAGAAACAAGCAACCCCCAACATCAACCACCGCAGAGACCAAACAAGTCTGTCTAACCACCAACAACCAACTTTATTCTTCACATGAAACAAGCACTGCATTTTTTAATACTTGAACTACACCAGCCGTGTAAGACAAACGAGGGTAACCACCAAAGACCACCTCATCAGAACTATCAAATTGATTTTTTTTGTCAGCAAAACTGAAAATGGTCACAGCAGACAAATATGGTCTCGACATTACCTTCTGTGCCTTCAGTCTCAAATCTTCATTGTCGCCATCAGTAAGAGCCCCTTTATCCTTCTTCTGAGAGCAAAATGCAAACCATGTCAGCTGTTAACAAAAAACTCCCTCTCCCATGGATACAACCCGTACCTGTGCAAGCATGAAAGCTCATAGAACATTCCAACAAATTGCCATTAAGGACATGACAAAGCAGCCTAAATTAGAGCACTAAGCGTGAGCTCATCCACAACCAGGAACTCACCATTGGCAGCTACTCGTCTTAGAAGAACAACCACACCACCAATTAGTTAGAAACACCATGTCAGAGGAGTTAAAATTCCTAGGACAATTCCAGGCTCACCTCATTCAGTTTGCGCAACCGTTCATTCTCATCTGCTTGCTTCTTCTCCATGGCCTCCTTGTCCCTTCTCTTCATCAACAAAACTTGCCTCCTAGGGTCGTAATTTACATATACACTATGTGCGTCTTTTTCCAGATCACAACGCTGCATAAAGCATCACTTTCTGTACGTCAATAGTCGGTCTACCTAATTCCGAAATTAACACATTTTCGTATCCAAAGTAGTTACATAAAAGAAATTAATTAACTAATCCTTCTCCACACATCCAGATATGGTATGACACCCCTGTTCAAAACTAGCTTAGTCCCCACCAGCAGCCTAGCTGAACCAAGTACCGCTTGAATCATTAGTCAACAGATACCAAAACAGTCAAAAATATATACGTAAAAATCAGACACACCTGTTTTGAATACTTTATCAACTTATACAGCATAGACCTCAGTCGCTCCTCAGCAGCCTGCAAAACCAAACTCAGCTCCTAGGTAAACAAGCTCCCACATGTGCCATGCACAAATTTTCAAACCATACACTTCTCAACATTGCCGACAAACATTCTAAAGTTGAATTTGTTTTCAATCCCTATATTTCAAAAATTGTTCAGATACAAGTAATCCCACATGCACCGACAAGGAGCGCATACCATGGACAGACATCTCTCCACGTCTTCACTCACGCTCCTCAACCCACCTTTCGCAGCTGCAACCATTTGCACAAAACCGTATGACATTAGTGTGCATCCATCACATCTCCCGGATGACAAGCTGCATACAAATCCACTCAATACTGCTCCACTTAATGCACCCGACATCGCTCCCAACCCTGTCCCAACACCGACTTTAAGATCTTCAGGTCTCAAATCGACATTGATGATCGAAAGCATCATAAAACTAATTTCAAGATGAACATCATAAAAGGTCCCCAAATAATAAACCCTACCGCATCCTCACACTCCTTCACAGTTTTGAAGGATTTCATCACCTCCAGAATGACAGAAGCACCCAGAAGAGGGCACAACGTGTAGACACGCACATACACAAAATCTCTATCCTCCAAACAGATAATGAAGCGGTAATCCAGGAACATCATCTAAGCCAACTTCTTGTCTTATAAGGAAGAGCGTACCAACAGCCTGAGCTTTTGCACGTAATGGACCCCTCTCCAGAAATAACCGCTCCTCCTCTTCCTGAACAAATTTGCGCATTGCTTCTGTCGTTCGGCTTTCCTCCTTCGGACCAGCCAGCAATTGCTCTTCCTCTTCCTAAAATATACACACTAGATGTCAACAAACGCCATTCACAACCCCCACGCTAACCACACGACCAGCAGTATCATGCAGGCAATAAAACAGCATTGTGCAAGAAAAAATATCCTGTCAAACACCATGTCATCTAGTTCTGCAGATCTACACTAACTCGTCAACACCGCACCACTCGAGAGTGGAAAAGTCTCAGAATGAAGCAACTGTCAAACATTCGGAAATGTCAATCCCTCCAAATCCCATCAGGAGGAGCTCATCGAGTTATGGTTCCAACGTACCCTTAAATTGACTCCACTGACAGCCGTTACATCATTCAGCGCGTCGATGCTCTGGTCAGCGTCTGTCCCTTGCGTCTTCTGCTTCTTACTGCAGCACCACCCCACATATCAGCACAACTGTTCTCGATATACTGACTCAACAAAGTGCACATAATATGTCCGATGACCCTATCCACAACAATTGTAGTGAAGACGACCATGTATCTTGCATCAATTAGAAGATGTACGGTTAATCTGGTGAACAGTGACAAAGTGTTCACTTATGGATAGTTCATTTATAGTTTAAAAGTCATAACTCTAGTAGATTTATCCATCTGAGACCTTGAAGTGGGACCCCTTCACTTTTTGCTTCAAACAGGTTGTTCATCTTCAAAAAATATAACTCAAGTCGTAAACTTATAGCTATTACTCATAGGGTAGTTCCCTAGTAGTTTAGGACCGAAACCACCCTCCGAAACCCCTGTGACTGGCCGAATCTATTTTCAAAACAAACCATACCTCCCGAGTCCCGACTAATGCAAACCCCTCTATTTATAAACATCACCCTATCCTCTATTGGACAGTGCCAAAAAATAAACAATTAAGTACATAACCAAAAAGTATAATTACCAAACACAACACCAAATAGCACAAAAATAGGGAGCCCATTTAATGCATCTAACGAAAGCAGGTAGCAAAATTAGCGACTCCGTCTCTAAGATCATCCGCTCTAATCCAAAAGGTCTCTTTACCCACATCAACACCAGAGCAGGTCCAAATCTAATACCCGCTTCATATCCACTACAAAAATATAAAATACAGCAGTGACGAACCCGCTGTTGAATACACAACATAGTTTCCACACCTCTTCGACTCTGTCTATGAGAAACAAAAAAACACTTGCCGGACAGTCAGCTTGTTACCTGGCCGGTTGGGCAGCCGCAGGCATGGCTTCGCCTGGCTTTTTCTGACCCACAGCAACAGCTGGTTTCTTAAGAGGCGTTTTCACACCAACACTCAGTATCTGGGCTCCAGCAACAGCAGGAACTCCACCCCCGCTACTTGTTGCATCCTTGGTAATTGATGTCGTTCCTGTATTGAAATTCATTGCAGGACTTCGCGACTCAGACGCAAGAACGTAAGGTGGTCCCTGCACATCGTCAGCAGCAGTCATCCAGTCAACCCACGTGCTTGATCTATAAAAAAGAATTGGTAAAAGTGGATAGAGAAACCGAAGTGCATTCAAATGCGAACAATTATGACCAAAGAAGCAAGACAAAGAACCAACTACCAACTCCGGCTTTCACTGAAACACATGCCCATCCCTTGGCAAGTGAACGAGATCGATACAAAGTACCTGTCTGACGGGGCCACCTGCCTGGGGCGTATTGCTCCCGGTCGCTGTGCCTAATCCCGCACCTGGATGCGAAGGATTTGGAAAACCAGGCAAACCTGGATACCGAGACATTGGACTCGCTGCTAGTGCAGTGGTCGCTTGGCTCTTCTCAACACCTGCAGCGGTTACACTGGGGTCTTTCGCCACTGTCGCAGTTGCCTGAGGCCCTGCTACCTCAGGAAGTTCCACTTGGCCAGGAGCTTTAATGCCCACCTGACCAGCGAAAGCAAAGGACGATTAGACGCGAAGCCAAAAGCTAAACGAACCGACTAACTACGGCAACAATTCCAACCTAGACAATCCCATGACTCGAGGTCTTAAGCAGGACACAAGATGGGACGCAGTAACCAGTGCAAATAAAGGTGTACATGAGAAATGAAGTAAAAGTAAAAGAAAAAAGTAAGTAAAGGAAGTTAGACCAGACTGTAAAAACTGCGCATCAGCTGAAAGTAAATGAAAATATAATTAGAATAATTAGGAGTCAATGCGATCCTACCTGACCCAGTTGTGTGGTAGTCACTGGAACTCTCTGTGAAGCGACTCCTGGATGCTGCTCCACTTGTGTCTCCTGCTTGATCGCAGGAACAGTCTGCACTCCCTGCTGCTTGCTCTCGAGCAGCTTCGGGTGTGGCTGCGGTACTGCTGCCGGCATCGACAGAGACTGTGCTACTTGAGCCGGTGCTTGAGCATGAGTGTGTACAACGCTAGCACTTCCTTGCTGCTGTCTCCTCAATCTTTCATCTTCTTGAATTTTCCTCATTCTTTCTTCCTCAGCTTTCTTCTGTTCCTTCTTCAGCTTTGCTTTTGCATACTTCGTCATGGGTTTCTGATCTGACTGCTGACTAGAATCAGACATTGCTGCTGAGAATGCAGGCCGCACCTGACCACCTTGTGCTAACCCACTGAACTGCATCGGAGCAGGCGCCTTTGGAACCTGCAGACACCAGCTGCTTGCTCCCGTCAGAAGAGTCTCACAACGAAACCCAATCGTCACTTTAAAACCTGTGATACATGGAATCAAAGGATGTAAAATCCTAGCAGAGAATTCTCAGTATTTGGACAATTCACCAGGCTCACCGAATGTAACGCCGCCAATGATGTCCTAGGAACAGTCCCCACCACCAAATCCAGCACATAACAGAGTAGAAGCCATCACATTCACATTATCAGGCACGATCAACCCATACCTGTGGAGAGAGCCCTGAATGCACTTGAACACCAGCAGTGTGAGGTGTTGTAGGTCGAGCTTGGAAACTACCGAAAGGACTTGCCGCTGGCACTTGGAGAGGCCTTACTGCCTGGGCTGGCCCCACTGCCTTGTCCACCTCGTTCTTTACTTGCTGTAAAATGGGTGGTGAAGGACTTGATACTCCTTGACTTGACGCATCTCCCCCTTGATTTTGTCTCACCAAGGTCGCAGATTGAGATAAGGCGGCGACCTTCGTTGGACCAGATTGAGATGACCCTTGGGGTTGAGCTTCCATTTTAGACTGCTGGGGCCCTGCCAGACCAATCCCTGCATGACTTGAAATCTGTCCCTGATTCTCACACATGAGACACACTTTAACACTCCAATCATCTTTGCAGATGGTGAAAGCATACCTACTAATGCCTATGAAGCTCATGCAATGACTGAGATACCATTCAAATTGACATCATCATTCAGAACACGGCCATCCAACGCCACCATATAAGTGAACCTCTATGTACCTGCTGCTGCTGAACTTGCTGTTGCTGCTGTTGTAGAGATTGAGCCTGCACAGCCAGAGCGGATGACACAGCAGGAGTCTGCTCAGCCCCTGCTTGTGCACTTTGGGACTCAGGAACATGCATAGTAGTTGCCGCCTGAGTGTTCAAGCCAGCAGGAGTAGCCGCTTGACTAGAACTTCCTGATGGTGGCGTTCCAGCAACTTCAGAAGAGTTACTCGATTGCTGTTGATTCACTGCTTGATGAGACCCTTTTTGTTGTTGCTGCAGTACAGATCCAGTGCCACGACAACTTCAGGAGTCAAGAAGGTCATTGACACGACAATCTGCGAAATCCAGGGTCTAATGTCCACAATAAAATCTCTATTGTAGACAAAGTTTCCGTGGTGGAAGACAGTGAAGACCCAGGCCCAAGTAGTGGCATTGAGCTCAAAATTTGAGCTTTGAACCCGCATGACAACAGTATATTCCACAACTTTTGTTCCTTCAAAACACGGGGTAGTATCTAGTAGGTGCAATTCACACAAAATGTCACATATGAAGATCAGACGATGGGGGATAACACAGCCTCCATCAGCGGACCCCGAAAAGCAAAGTACCTTTTGATGCATCTGCCGAATAGTCTGCACCAAAACTTGATCCCCTACTATGACTCTTGCCCCACGAACAAAATCTTCCCTCGTGATATCATTTTGCTGCCAGACGACCACTGTCAAGTTGTTAGTATTCAGAGAACACATAAGCGTTTTAAAGAAACTCATGTCGGTAACGAGGAATATGTTATCCCGCTCTATTTCGCACTTTGCAGTTTAAACCGTTCTGGACTAAATGACGGCAACACAATGTGAACCTTAACGTCATTGAATACACCCAATGGCTACCCATACCACAGTTCCAAAGCACTTCTAAAGCACAGGCGACGTCTTTCAGACACTCCAAGTGAACAACCAACGCTACTAAACTTGCCTTAAATTTCTGGTACAGCGCGCTTAGCCGCTCAGACTGCTCCGCAGGAAGATGAGGTTGCAGCAATGGCATCAACGCCCCAAATGAGATGCCTTGACTAATATTGTTCGGTCGTCTCTGGGCTTGCCCCCCCACACCTGGTGCTGCCTGCTGCACTCCTGCCTGCTGCTGCTGCTGCTGCTGCTGCCGTAGTTGTTGCTGCTGCTGCAACTGCTGCTGTTGGCGATACAAGAGCTGTTGACGGTAAACCTGCTGCTGCTGTGGCGTCAGCTTCTGCCACTGGGCTTGCGTGATCTGTACCGGCGTTGCGTGCGATGTCGGGGGGCCTGCCGTGGTGGTCGCATTCCCTGATATAAAGGGAGAATATCAATAACCTTAACGATCCTTTCATTCATGCCAGTAAGCCACCTTGAGACTCGCGCCCACGGATCCTCCCAAACTTCTCAAATCACAACCCACAGTTCAACTACACACGCAGAAGCCATCATATAAAAGCTATGAAGCCAACGTCATAGAACGTCAACTGGTGATGGCATAAAACCTGTGGCAGGAGGAACGAACGATTGAGTCGGGGCTTGAGGAGGAGTCGGAGACGCTATGGGCTTCAAGCTGCCATTGCCTGCTCGTGCAAGACCATAAGCAGCGGCAGCAGCTCGAGAGCCTCCGCCACCCAAGTCCCCTTTCAATCTCTCCGTGTAGGCATCCACGGCGGCACCTGACACAGGCGGTCCGCTCTCATCCTCCTAATCAACCACAACCACAATCAGTACAATATTGTGATGAAGACGAACGTTCACCTCAATTCGAAGCAGTCTGCCTCGCACAAAATCCACACTGTAAATTCACCACTAATCTTATCAAGTCACTAGCAGTACATTATACAGCACATCGTGTCTTCCCAAAGCAGCGACAGGATTCATTATCCCAGGCTTGTAAGACGATTACGACCAAATCCTGCAGAGTTCTCCGAAAAAACAGCCGGGCGCGACGGACATTACAATGGTCCTGGCTCGGATGGAATACAGACCGAAACGCCGCTTTGATCAAAGAAACAACTATCAAATCCGCTCAAGGTGGGGAAAAAGAAACTCCCAAATTAAACTGCAAAACTCATAAATCTCTCATGTCTAGTAAACCCTAATCATATGACATTTGAAAACCGCAGCGCTAATTCCAAGACGCAGTAAATAAAGCAACTCACTCACTAAACCCTAAAAAAATAAACCCGCAATTCAGAGACTGCCAACGGAGCAACAATTATCACAAGGCTCGAAATTCAGGGTTGGAATTTTTCGACAACTCCAGGTCCAAGAGAAGGACGATTCCATTCCGTAGAAACCAACTACCTCAACGTGTCGCAACTTCGCCTTGATTGAGTTACCACAACCCCTACGACTCAATGCCGCAACAGGTTGTCGCACGGTAATTGGAATCTGCAGTGTCTACCATACGCTCGTTCGATCAAATGCACGTAGAATGAGAAAGAGGATTCTGTCACTTCAAACTGTAAGGTCAATGGTTTTGGGGAAGAATAGACGCTCAAATAACCAAATTGCACCAAAGGCGAAGTCGACTTCTCGTGTCGTACCAATTTCTATCTAGCTACCGTCCAAACGTACCAGCAAGCCAAAACCTCCACGAAACAACCCAGGCCTCCTTCCACGCACAATTTCTAGTGCTAATACGCGAATAAAATCCAACTGTAATCATACCAACGCCACCATTAGCGCGTACCACACTCCGCACAAAACCAATTCCAAGTGCAATGGTCCAACGCCTCCACTCAATCCCGCACTGCTGCAAACGATGCGAGCAACGAGAATGGGGAATAAGCGGAGGTTCGCGACGAAGCGTCAATCAACGAAACATGAAGCCAACTTCTCGGGGCGCAAACAAGTAACCAGATGCTCCTTAGCTACTATGAACGACAGTCCAGAACTAGACTCCAATTCGAAACCTCCACGAAACACTCCAAGCTATACCTCTTCCATATACAGTTTTAGGGCAAATACGCAAACGAAATCCAACTGTAATCAAACCAACGACAAGGTTCAGCGCACCGTCTCCGCACAGAACCAATTCCCAATGCAATGGTCCCACGCTTCCACCTGATTGTGATCGAATGCACTCAATTCCGCGCTGTTGCACACGAGGCGAGCAAAGAGAATGGGCGAAAAGCGGAGGTTCGCGACGAAAGCGTCAATCAACGAAACATGAAGCCAGCTTCTCGGGGCGTCAATCAACGAATCAACGAAACAAGTAACCAGATGCTCTTAGCTACTCTGAACCGGCCGTCCAGAACTAGACTGCAATTCAAAACCTCCACGAAGCAATCCCAGTTATCCCTTTTCCAAATACAGTTTTAGGGCACATACACACACGAAATTCACCCGTAATCCTACCAACGGCACCGTTAAGCGCACCGCACTCCGCACAGAACCAATTCCCAATGCCTTGATCCAACTCCCCCATCCGATTGTAATCGAGTACACTCAATCCCGCACTGTTGCACCAAAGAGAGTGGGAAAAAAGTGGAGGCTCCAGATAGAGGAAAGGCCTGGCGCGAGTGCATGGAGTCTCGAGCAGAGCAGAGGAGAAACGTTTACCTCATCGTCTTCCAGCAGCTTGATGAGGCCGGGATCCATGGCATGGCCCGGTGGCGGACAGCAGGAGCGGCGATAGTGTGGGCAAGACGAGGCCGAATTCGGTGAGCGGGCAGATGTGTGTGAGGAGGGCTCGGGCGGAGCATGCACGAACCAAGAGCTCCAAACCCTAAACCCCTTCCTTGCCTCACGCATATGCACCTGCCTCGCCTTAAGACGACGAATTGGCTCAGACGTTCATCTGCTCTTCAAAGCTGCGGTAGGGCCGTCGGACGGCGGCAGGCGACGGCCGTCAGGTACTACAGTGCCGGTAACACTATTTTTGAATCTCTCCTCAATAAAAGCCCCCTTGTCATTTTCATATCAAATTCATATGATTTTGGTGATCACCTTCAATACTGCACAATGTTAGAACCACCCATAGTCGACCACTTAAGTAGTTTCATGCATGTTTTGGAGAAGTAGAAGCCACTATAAATTTTCTTCCTTGTAGAAAGATATAAATGATGGGCATTACCAATTTTTTGTGATTTTTTTCCTTGAATTCCAATTACTATGAGTTTCAGAAGCCAAAAGTTGGCATGGATCCATATCCAATGTCTAGACTCTTCCAATTCCAACTACTTTCCTGCTCACTACATTCTTTCTTACTCACTACTTTCTTGCTCACTACATCAAGACATATGTCATGACCTCATTAGTTCTAACCTTAAAAAGGAGAAAAAATCACATTCGAAGTTTGGGTTGAAAATAATTGCACCCTACAAGTTGGGTATGGTTCATTGGTTGGGAATGAGTGACTTTACCAATAGATGTGACTTTTATATGAACTCCATCCAATTTGAAATTTCAGTAACATTGCAATTTAACCTTTAAGAGCTTGGATTTATTGTGGTAGACAAAAAATACCTCAAATTGCAAAGTAGATGATCATATATAGTTGAAAACTATTATTCTATAGCAGATACATGCATGTAAGATCTAAAGAACACAAATGTAGATTAATAGTAGATTGTGAAAAAAATTCACAAAAATGTTAGTAGATTGAAAGATTACAATTTGACCACTAAAATATTGGTGTTGACTACAACAAGTAGCCTTCATCTCCTTCCTAAACATACTCAACAATGAAATTTGTAGCAATACAAAATTTACAAAAAAATCATGAACTATAACAATCATGCTAGAAGCATGTTCTCAATAATTTTTCACATATTCAAATAAAATCCTTCAATTTGGAAATATTGAGCTTGTAATTAAAGTATCAAGACTTTGAAGTGAAATTTAGACCTTGAGGTAATTAAATCATTGACTTGTTTTGAAAAGCAAATGGTCTCTATAAGTTGATGATAAAGCCCCTGAGTAGTTTGCTTGGGCATTCCATAGTAAAGAACATATTGAAATGTTTTGAACTTGCACTTTGATTCTTAATAGATATTAGAGTTAATTGTAAAGTCACCTAAAAATCATGTTTATGTGAATGATGCTTCTTTCAATGCTTATTCTACAAAGCATTTGTCTGAATTCTAATTCAATTTGAAGTTTTCCGGATTCAAAAAAGTTCAACTTTATCCACTTGAAATTTTGAGGAATAGAAACAAGGCATTATTACATGCATTCTAATCACATCAAATTGTTTTCTTCTTAAATCGAGGTTTAGGTTCCATTTCTGCTAAAGAAGGGATCAAGTTCATAATTGCATCACTCTTTGTACCACTTGAGGTGTTCATTTGTGTTTGATCCCTTCAAGTGTACAAGTTTGAATTTGATGCCTTAAATGCAATGAAGCCATATTATGTATCATATGGGTCAAATTTTGATTTTTTTTTGTCTAAGTAAGGTTTAAATGTTTAATGGTTGATGATACTTTAGTTAGTAGTAGTTTCTCTAATTTGATTTGAATATTTTGACTTATTTCATGAACATCCATGAGAATCTTGAATAGGCCACCTTACCAATTATAAATATACTCCACCTAAACAAATGGGAAACACATCTTCAATTGTTCAAGAGTTTATATAGTTTCCTTCTTTTAGAAACCCTCAACTAAAAATATAAGATCTAAGGAATATTAAAGCATTGAAATACTAGCAACTAGACATGAAATTGAGACAAGCTAAGATGCCAAACAACAAGATGCCAAGATGGACTCTTGTGATATATGGTACGGCTATAGACTCATGGCGTATGAAATGGTCGACTTAAAAGCATCCCAATTTGCTACTCTACCTTCTTACTTTATTATAAGTGGAATTGCCTTATAGGCAATTGGATAGTAAACTCCAAATCAATTGAAAATTAGAAATGATCATGCCAAGTTAGACACCTCATTTTCTAGTAACTATTTTTTTCTTTTCTTTTGGAACATTAAAATTTAATTTCGTATAGGGGAAGGTTCTTATAGAGTGCATTTCCAAAAATGAGGGGCCACATGAGGATGGCAAAGCCTAGAGAGGGCAAGCCCCTTAATTTTCAAAATGCCCAATTAGGAGTAAACTTTCCCATCATAAACCTTCACTAGAAGATTAAAAAGCTGATGAATTTTTGAGACATTCATTGGATGATTTCATAAACCATCACCATGAAATTCCTAATTCATTTTTGGGGCAAATTATTATCCGTAATTAGGGTTCGCCCGCGTAACACATCATCATACAATTTTCACCTACTAAATATTCTATTCATCCCAAAAATTAAGTGAATTTTTCAGCAGCTATTTATGTTGGGCAACATGAAAAATAATCCACCTAGCTCGTTGGGATTTGCTTTCCTCATAGGACAATTGCCTTACACATGCAACATTGCCCTATACGAACCCCCACCCCCGCACCCCCGCACCCCGCACTCCCGCCAAGAAATGTCCCACTCAAAAGCAAGCAAATTATTTCCCATAATCTCCTCTTTGATGCTTGAAATTTGATTATGAATTTTTCATTCATTGGTCACATATTTTGTTCATTTTTGGATAGGTGTTTATATTGGGCAATCTCCTCATTGTTGGAAATTTTTACAATAGAAAAGGCATTCCTTGTTGGGTTTTACCCTTCTTAGCAGTCCTTTTTTATGTTTTTTTTGGATCAGAATTCCCTCTGCCTCAATGATTGCCCTGTACGGAACGCCCGGTTTTGTAAAAGGACAAATTACGAAACGTGATGATTGTGTCTAAATGCATTGAAAATTTCCCACTAACTTAGTCCCAAACCCGACGACGGAAGGCAACGGTCCCGCCCATCCCCGCGTCCCCATCCCAAACCCGCGGGAACCCATGACCAAATGGACGCCATCCGACCGTCGCAGAAGGCAATGGCCACGATGAGGGGTTCGGTTTGCCCAGCCCGCGATCATTTGCTTCTTCTTCTTCTTGCCACAAGGCAGCAAGCAAGCTCACGTCCGCAGCAGGCGTCCAATTCACGCGCACGCCTCGCCCAGATCATCGCATCCCCGAATTGTGCATCTCTCCTGTACGTCCTCGTGTTCGATCTCACCTCTGCGCGTCGCAACAGGAATTTTTTCGACACCGATTTGGATTGCTGGAGTGCCGGAACGAAGAAGCTCTCTTTGGTAAAACTGTTGCTTGAATGGTTGCGTGTGAGGGTGAGTGGATACCTGTGCCGTGTGTTTCGCGGTTGCTGTGCAGCTGGAGTGGTGCTCGGACAGGCATTGTGTCGTCATGTGCTTGGGGCAATGCTGGTGACTAATCCTGCAGTCACCTTCTCTTGTCGCTCACTTTTCTTCGTGTAGGGCATCTTGGGACGAGTGTAGTCATGCTTGCGGATGTATCCGATGCGATCCATCACAGGATTGCATACTCTTTGAAAATTTGTTTCTGTTTTTCTCCTTGGCTAACTGAGATTCGCTTTGCGAGGTTTCAATTTCAAATTTGTCCTTGTGCTCCTATTTGTCATACGCTTCTTGCACTGATTGGTAATTCACATCCATAGTTCATTATTGAACTCATTCATTTGCTGACAGACATCTTGATTGTTCGTGGAAGAAGAAGTTGTTACCCGAAATTCTCGTAGAGGAATGTGTTTGACTTCTGAAGTGAGGGATTGGGAGTGGTGAAATTCGTATGGCTATCAATGACTGTTGATGATGAGTCAATTCCATGGGTTTTGAACCGTCACGTTTTCGAGAGGATTGTCAGTGGAGGGGATATTAAGAGTAGCTGTGGATAAAGGGGGTTACATGCCAGGGCTCGGAGATGAGGGCACTGTAGCAGACCGTCATCTTCCTCTGCTATGTAGTTCTTATTTCAGTCGCCTTCACATTGCGCACTATCCTAGACGCAGCTTCGGGTAACCGCTTAGTTGAGCTGACTCTTGATGATGCACCAATTGGTTTCAAGGACGGCGGGTTTGGTTGGCGTTTTATTACTGTCTTTTGGACATTTTCTGGTGAAGGCGTAGCCAGAAAGGAAATCGATTGAATTTTATCTTATCAGATATAAACGATGCTGCAATTTGGGTGGTACTTGGCACCTCCTACCTGTGTGTTTCCTTTAGTGCGATACTCACAGGAGTGATGTCTCTCTGCAATTGTTTGCCAGTTAGGCTTTTTGGGCCGACGTTTAGTCTTTAACGTTTATTTAAGCTGTTCTAATGCTGCTGAAGCTTTGTGACGATTGCTCTTTATGCTGGTTCTGATCTTCTTTATATCCTCGCCTTTTTGTTATCTGAAAAAATTATAGCATGTACTGCGATGTAAAATCAATCCATCAACTTGCTACTTCTTCCGAGCGTTCTGTTCTGAAAACTGTAGGGTTGGGTGATTGGTGTTTAACTGGATCACTTTGATTCATTGGAAAGAAAACACTATTGCCCACAACCTTGCAATCGGGTGAATTCGGTTCGCTATTTTCTTGTTGTAGTTTAAGCAGTAACTACTCCAGCTAAAAATAGGAAATCCGATTCGGAAGCTAATAATAGTTGATTGCAGTAACTTTGGCAACATGGAGGTTATGGTTTCTTCTTTCTATTGACACATTTTGTTATCTTCCTTGAAACTTTTTAAATGATTTATTTCACTCCTATAGCTTTAGGTCATTTGGACACTGATTTGGGATCAACCTCTGGAGATTTATTATTCTTGAGCTTGTCAAACGAACTCCTTACAAAATTCGGTGTTGTGATACAAGTTTTGCATCTTGGCACCGAATCTTAGTGATCAATCGTGTGTTTGTATTTGAACATTCTGCCTTTTCATCATCTTCTCTGTTACCTGTTCTTTTCTTGGGTAGTCGCTGTTTTGGACGAACGGTATCCCCTTCGAACGTGAAAAATCTCGATTGACAGCTTGGTGATTGGTTGCGTTGAGATTGCTGTTTACTACCTACAGAAAGTTAAACGTTTTTTATATTCCTTGAGAAGATCTCTCCTCAGTGTACGTCGCTTCCTTAGATCGATGCAATTGTTAAACCTAGGGTTTAAATAGTTTTCTCTCAAATACAGCAGAGCGATGTGCATGACGGCTTGTCAATGCATCTGGTCTTCAGAACTTTCCTCTGAAATTATTCGTGAGAACTTGTGAGATAGTTTGGACAATTATTCCTCCAGTGCTGCGAATCATGTGAAATCTGCTACCAAATCGAACCCCTTTATTTTATCTTCCATTAATAAAAAGGTGGTAGTGCTCAATCTGTTTTCGTTATGGCGGTTAACTGTAAGTGTTGAGAGTAAGAAGCTGTTGATCAAGAAAGCGCTGTCTCATTTTCAGGTTTGAAGATTTCTTTTCATGTAATTGAAGTATGACGAAAGGAAAGGGCCAGCCTCAAGCCTATGGAGATGAATCTTACTGGGACAACAGATACAGTCAAGACGTTGGCTCGTTTGATTGGTACCAGCGATATGCTGGTTTGGCCCCTCTTATCAATAAGTATCTTCCCAAGACAGACAATGTGATGATGGTTGGCTGCGGTAATGCAGGTTTGTGCCAGTCCAAGTTATATTTTCAAATTAGAGAGATTATTTTGTACAAGTTGGCGTTAAGCGGCATGCCATTGGAGTGAGTCATTATGAAACCATTTTGTTTTTGGAATGGCAGTTTGGGTTCGTAATGAGTACAGGAAAGGTATGATAGAGGCAGCTATTGTCATTTTCCATCCCGAAACTGGGTTTCAGACATTTCATTTACATTACATGAATTACAGTTCGAGGTTTTGTTGAAGAAAACTGTTACTCAAAAGGGTCCTTAAGGTTTCTTCCAAGAATTGGACTAGTGAACTTTATTGCATACAAGTGAATTTTAAGTCCTGCGTACATTGAAAAGTATCATTCCATGAGTATCACTTCTTCCAAGCGCTCTTAGGGTACGGTACATTAAGTCATGTCGGATCACGCTTTTGGCTGGTCTTAGATACGGTATCTCTTTAAGAGTTCTCAAGGGCAGGTGCTAGCTTGTGGTTGTGGGGACAGTCATATCGGAGGACATGATAAACGATGGCTATCAAACTATTATGAATGTCGACATCTCTCAAGTTGTGATTGACGTCATGATTGAGAAGTACAAGGACATGCCACAACTTCAGTGTAATTTTGCTTCCACCTTACGTCGGGTCGTTCATTAGCCGTTGCATTACGTTACTTGAGGCTGCAGCTTATCTGTTTCAGAATTCCTGTTGTTCAACTAGAAGCACAAATGGTAATAGTAATCTTAGGTTTTCGCCTTGCAGCAGTGTCCTTGATTACTTCCATCTTTTTTTTCAGAAAGGATATTGTAATTTGGCAGAGGCGCTTACATGTTGCACATTTTGTTCCTGTGTCTACAGACCGAAGGATGGATGTTCGAGAGTTGGCTTTTAATGATGGAGAATTTGATTCTGTGCTTGATAAAGGTGCTTGCTTGCTCACGCCAGTCTACTACTGTTTTTGGCATTCTAAGACTTGTAACTGACGGATGAGTCAATGAATTGTCCATAAGTTTGAAGAGCGTATAACGTGGATTTGTTATTAGACGTGACCGGTTTACAGAGGGTTCTCTCAACATGAAGTTCAATATTTGTAACGTCTGTTCCATCACCTTATGATTGACGCCACTATATGTCATTAGTCTGAAACTGACACTATTTTCTTGGCAATACGTGCAGGCATGTTCGACTCATTGATGGTGATGGTCTTTTTCCTTCCTATCAGTTTTCTTAACCATCTAGTTTTTGTACGCGTCTGTGCTTACTGCATTGCTTTGCGGTTCTTATCGAGGAATGTATTCCTGATATGCCAAATGATATCATGGCATGTACAATATAGCAATTATCTTTTGCAGTTGACTGCTTCGCGGTTGACAACATGTTATTATGAAGTAGTGCGTGTAATTACATACGATACATCTTACATCGATTTTATGAAAATTATGGGTTGTGAACTACGAGCTTGTTGCTAATTGTATAGCAAGACCCTCCATCTTATAGCATGCACTGGTCTGTTGGTGGTAACAGTGCGGGTCTAGTGCACCAACAAGTGCTGCATCCATGATTAAAGAGGTTCGCAGGTACATAATTCTGTTCTGTTATATTTCTGTTGTATTTTTTGGTCTGCATGTATTCCAACACTACTATTGACTGGTAGTGCTTATACTTTTAGTTTCTGCTTTTAGTTTCTGCTTTTAGTTTTATAAGATTCCAAAGGTCTCTGAATGAAACCTATGAATAGTCAAGGAGTCAAAGATAGACGTTTCTGCTCGTCTTGATGCTCTTTGTTACATTGAATTTTGATTATCTACTTGCGTATATGTGACGAGTGTGGGGATTTCCAATTGAAAGTAATCCTATTCTGCTTGAAAGCTTTTTCAAACATAATTGTCCTCGTACTTGGTTCTTGTGCACCCACAACATTTAGCTCACCAGTGAGGCTGGTTGCAGGGTGTTGAAGCCAGGAGGTGTTTATATGCTTGTAAGTGTTTTTTGCATTGCTAAGCTTTTAAACATACAACATGTGTGTAAGTGCGTCACTTTTGTACCAGGGACTTGCCAATGGGCAGTCACGCACCAAGGTGCTTCTGTAGGTCCATTGTGTATATATCTTTAACTTCGGTACATTCGCTTAGTTTCTTACATTGTTATCTTGAGCAGATTACTTATGGTGACCCACGGGTTCGATTTCCTCATTTGAAGAACGAGGAAGCTCCTTGGGAAATCAAACTGCATGTAATACGTAGGTTTTGCATCTTCTCTTGAATTTCTAATGTGCTCTTCTTTTGTTCTGTCCAGCATGATTGAATGTATCTAATTAGGCCTCTTTTTACAAGACAATGCTTGAAGGATCTGTAATCAAGACGCCAGATCTCTGGGTTTTTTGATGTCTCACTATTTGGTGACCGTGAACTTTCTGAGGTTTTATGTTCTTGGATAGGTACGATTGGACATTCTGATGTGTAGAACCACAAGATAGTCGTAGAAGAGCTGGTTTGCACATCTCTGGGTGTAATGATCTTATACCAGATATTAGCAAGCATTCGATTTTTGCTTAGCTTGTTTTCATAGTTAATGAATCATGAGTTATGTCGCTGCAGCAAGACCTGGCTCTAAGAGGGCAAATGAGGGTACATCCCGGCCCATTACTGAACCTGTTCCTCTTGGAGATGACATGACAATTGGACCGACATTCAACTTTGAAGATCCTGATTTGCATTATGTTTATGTTTGTATTAAGGTGAGAAACCCATACCTTTCAGAGGTAAGTTCCTGTATGCTGGAAGGTATGCAGCTTTTACATATGTTTAAGAGTATTATGAATCGTTCTATCCTAATCAATTTCAGCCAGAAGAAAGTACAGAAGTTAACACTGGAAGGACGTGGCCTATCCTGAAGGTTAAGTATTGTAACCGGAGGCTTTCGTGCTTCATATGTCATTTAAGTTTCTTTAAAACAAACGAATGTTTACACATAGAAGCTGAAAGGGTTTAATTTGGGAGATTTTCTGCATAACGTCACAGGAAGGTAGCGCTGCTGCAGCTAAACGCCCAGAGAAGAGATTGTCAGAAAAGAGACCATCAGAAAAGAAGTAACCAATTCAGTGTCTCCGAATGGTGAGCACAAGCACAAGTACTAACACTAAAGCACCCTTATCAATCTGTAATAATGAATGGTTCGAAAGTTAAATTGACACTAAAAGTTCCTGTAAAGGGATTCGTAGATGCAATTCCATTCGCTACGATATCATGATTAGCCTTGTTGAGGAAAGTAGTTTATTGTTATCCCATGCGAAGCCCGCTCTAATCCTTTCTCATGAATTTTCCACGCATAATATTTGGAGAGAAAATTAGAATTCCCATAATCCTTAAATGCCTATCGTTTTAAAATTTTCTATAGTTCAAGAGAGCATGCCTTGTAGCACTCATAGAATGCCAACTCCTCGATCTGGCGATATCCCAGATGTCTTCTAAAATGCTTCGTGATTGATGATACCAGTGGTTGAATGTGATGATGTGACGTATATGTCTTGTACGGCATTAGGGTTTATCTTGACATGCACTCTTGCAGTTATAATGTGAAATTCCCTGTGCTTTACCGTGCTTTCCACATGGAACAGATTTACATCAAATAGGTGAGGAGAGCGGCTAGAATACAGGGATTATTTGTATGAAACTAACCAAGTTTGAAGGACTAAGCAACATTGCTGTTGAGTGTCGTGTCAATAGAATTGTTTGCTTTTTCCTGTGTTGTCATTTTCTTATTGCACACAATAACTATGGTCTTTCACTGGACAGAAGGGTGAAAAAGAGACTAAGATGCAGTCAGGTGGCGCCCAAGGTAAATTTAAGATGGAGCCGGGGCAATTCAATTTATGGTAATGAAATTCTCCATATTGACGTCAAAGGTGTGCATTTTTGCATACCCTTTTCAAATTCGTGAGAACTGGCTGTGACGCAGTTGCACCATGGGGATATCACTTGAGCTGAGCTACTGTGTCCAGCGTGTGAAGTGGATGTGTCAAATGACCACACTTGTGGAATGAGGTCGTTGAAAGCCATTTTAGTTGCTTTGTGATTTGGTACCTGTAATTTGGGTTAGGGAGTAGGTTAGCGTAGCAATGCTAGAGCAGTTACCGTGTGTGATGCCCTGCATATTTAAAAACATTGCTGCACATCGATGCATCTAAGGTTATTGGAATCTTTTTGCATTGGAGCATCATAATTTGGTGGATATTATGCAATTGAGGGGGGTTCGGGAGAGTGCACTCGTCGTTTGGTTTGTGTTCCAGAGTCTAAATGCTTGACACTGGATGGCCATGTGCCTCTCGTGAGCATACTCTCGTGAGTATCATTAGATTTGATACTTCATCAAAGGATATGTATCGATAGAAATTTAACCGGGAGATTCCAGGAGGACTCCAAATGAATGTACAGTATTTCAATAAGAGAGGACCGTCTCATGAGTTCTTCGGAGGAACCGGCATGCATTAAGAGTCTGTTTGTTCAGTGTCCCTTGAGGAATGTTCTGGTAATTTTACATACTTAAATGTTGATTGTTGAGTCAAGAAGTACTCATCACAATCATCATTGCTCCTCAACTTCTTACCCTTAAAAAAGGATGAGATTTAGCACCAAGTTAGTGAGCTAGAAAATGATCCAATTATTAGATGAATAGGTACACCTTTTGTTTATACAATAAGTGTGAAGGTCATTCATTGGACACTTTTTGTATTATGCGATGTAATAGGTTTAACTTGTCACTGATTGAAGTATGCAAAGTAAAAAGTGAGTTTCTTCAAGGTTACCTATGCAATTTAGCTTTTAAAACAAAGCATTTTGAAAAACACTTGGAGAGATATTGAAAGGGGATTCTACAAAGAGATGAAGATGAAGAGATTCAAAAACAATGTAAACCTCATTCTAAATGGCCATCTACATTATAGTAGAATAATCCATTACCAACTAGAATTCCATTGACAACCAATAGGGTGCATGAATTTTAGCAAAGGTTGAGACTAATTTCTGTAATTAGTTTTTTGGATGGTTATAATAAGGTTCAAAGTTTGAAACCTTGGAGTAATGTCATTAGCAAGATAGGAAATGATTGCTAGGGTGAATGTGTGATTCTGCCATAGCAACTATGGGTGATTCTGTCAAAGCACCTTCTACTTTGACAATGGAATCATTGATACATTGTACGGATATTTTTCACCATGATTGACTTGCATTTTGAGTATGAACTTAATAAGTACTAGTGTGCCTTGTGCCATTGCCACAACCAAAATAAAAATGAAACAAGAGTAAAATTTCGAAATTCAATAACTTTCACCCTGTAGGTTGAAATACCATGAAATAAAGTTTAGGCACACCTCCTCGTACCTTTTCCGACTGTACCAAGAAGGCAGCTGGGGGACGCATAATCTAGAAGATCTCATTGTAACAAACAAAACAAAAACAAAAACAACTTTAAGATACTTGGATTGTTCTATTCCCATGGAACTGTTTTAGACTGTGGAATGCTACAGTACCCTATGAATGGCGAACTCTTTTTTTTCAATGGCAAAATGGCAAACCGGTATTTTTGATACAAACTTTACACAAGCATTTGATAGAACCAGAATGATGTCTCTGTATCCTAACTTAGTGCGGAGCAGTGAGATTCCAACGAATGTCATGACCACGTACTGCATGCATGTCAGGTTTCACGTGCCCTGGAGAATGCTAATTTCATCTATGACAGTTGTTCAGAGATTGTGCTTACACCGATTGTTTCGATGATTGTTTATTGGCATAACGGCATGATTCCACGTGATGATTGCGCACCACAATAATGTGCAACACTACCTTTAAAAAATCCGCCGCAATTAAAAGGGAATCATTTTTTTCCTTAGTTTTCTTAAGAGTGAGTACCAGGCAGTCTGATTTCAACAGATTCAACACTGACTCCACATCCAGTGTAGTCCTACAGTACATGTATACAGCAGTTTCGGGTCACATGAATCCCGAATCAATTGGCACAACATTTACAACCACACTCCGCCAAGTGAACGGAGAAAGGCGGTGCTGACTACAATCGAAATCAGGCATGGAGTCAGACATCGAATTCTCCACCTTGCCTAGAAGTCAGTCCTAAACCGTTAAGACACATGGAATCGCAGGTTTTGAAATGCATTTGGGTTGAGGCAGACTTGTGTGAGAATTGAAGCAGTCGATCAGCAACCAGCACTTGGAAATTATAGTCCGGGCAAAATTGGTGGATCAGAGCCTCATTTGGATCACCGTTTTTCAGGTCACATTAATAAGAATACTTCTTCTGTCATGTGGAGAGGTACGTGAGAAGAATGACAGCAGTGGAGACACTGAAGAGGTGGTGGGGTTGCCAGGTTGCTGTCGCTGTTGAGGGACTATAAATTGGTGATCCATTTGGTGATAATGGAGAATTAGCAGGTGGAGAACCAGGTGTCGTACCATTCAGTGTTCTGCAAGGACAGCAACAGAAACAACAATTTCAGTCACAAAATGCGCCTCAGTCCGGAACTAGTTGCAAGCAAATTTCAAAATCCAGTCAAGATGTGTCGATAGCGATGGGACCCATTCATCAGCAATGCACCGATTCTGAATTTGCAATTCACAGTTTAACATGGGATGAACCGCGACCTGGTGAACTTTCGCGGGTGGGCTTAAAGCTGTACAATCAATTCTCTATTAATGCATGAATGAGCGAACCCAGATTACGACTACTGGACGCAATGAGACTAAACTGGAAGTGAAACTCAGGAAGAGGCAACACTTACATATTTGATGGTGAGAATGAACAAGTCCCTGAACCTGTTTGCACCCCAAATCAGAACAAAAATACACCACTTGAGGAACAAAACCTCGGGCAAAACTAGGTCATAGGAATTGAGCAAAACTAGACTGCAAACAGACACCTAGGTACTCACAATAAGGTCTCACAGTGGATTCCCCGTCGGACTCTGAATGCAATCCCCGATAGGTCTCACATTCCACATAAACCTCAGCTTCTGTGACCTGTTTAAACTTTCCCTTGAAGCAGATGACCTAAACAGAAGTCCCATAGACATTGGAGAGAAACGAGAAAGACTCACGGGGATCAGGGAATCACATCCTTTTGCAACCCTCTCAAAGGACACTACCTCAAGAGACAAATACACATCAACAATGCACTTCCACATCCAATATTTCCAATCAAAAGTGTAGAAATGATGAGGAACGTGATTTGGGACGCAATTCCGGAAGCAACTACAGAGTGCATTTCAGAATCATCGTCTCAAGAAAAGAGGGTAAGTTGTTCATACTGGGATCGCTGGAGACTTGCTGCGCAGTGCCACTGAAGTCACAAGAGTCCGAAGAAGCATTCATCCGCAGGAAGTAAGAATTGAAGGCCCAATCGCAATGGTGAGCCAATGTGTTGGGATCGTAGCAAACCCCTCCGGAGTTGATAGGTCCGCAATTGACTTGCCCTTGGTTGGCAAGTGGGCCGCACACCCAGTCCAGGGAGCTTTGCAAGGTAGTGTCGGAGGTGTTAGGGACGGAAATGCACCACACCGAGGCAGTGGCCAGGCGCCGAGCACGCGGCCTGGTATTGTTCAATGTCCCGTTGAGCGTGATCATGGGCACGTCCTCAAACTTCGTCATCACCGTGGTGACGTTTCCTTCTCCTGCCACAGTCCCTGCCGTTCAATTCCACAACAAATCCACAACAGAGTCTCAGCACATGGACTAGCTAGCTAGGGCTTCTGGAAATGCACCAGGACTAGAGAACTACGCTCTGCTAGAAGCTCCCCGTTCTGAACCTTGCTACCACTGAAGAGCGCAACAAGTAAGGATCGAAATAGGAGTATCGATTTGCAGACTGAGTGTACTGATCCTGCGTAGGCACCCCCGTCCCTCAATTCTTCACAAACCTTAACTTCCTTTCACATTTAAGCTCTACTACTCCTTTCTCCTCGTCTAACACGTCTAACTCCTTCGCGGAGAATCCAAACCCAGAAACCTAGCAACAGATGGAGCCTCCGCAATTCAGAGGAGCCTCTGTAACATTTCAACAATGATACTATTCCGCTAATTCTCCACAAGCTAAACGAACAAATTGAGACTCTTGCTACCCAGGGCTCCCAGTGATTCTACGAGCTTCATCAGCATTGGTGAAAGAATAGGGTGAAAGAATAGGGTGCGACCAACAAATTCAAGGTGCATCAGTCAAGGGGCAACCCAAATTGAGGATCGACAGCAAAACCACCTACGTACCTAGCAGGAGGGTCGCCACCAGAAACAGAGCCACGACAGTCCAGCACTGCTTCATCATGTCTGCAATCCGAGTTCTCCGCTGGCCTGCCGATCGACGATCACAAGCTCGCAATACCCCAACCTAGAAAGAAAAGTACAAAGCACCCACCATCACTCCCATTCTTTTCAGATACTTCTTCCCCTCCCACGTCCGGCGCGAAAGCACCTCCACCTGCACAACTGAATTAAGCCCCGTTCCGCCAACCAATCAATCAATTGCCGTTGTCGAGAACAACACTACCTTTCTAGACACGACGCAAGAAAGCTACAGTAGAGCAGAGGACCGGCAGACAGACACCGCAAACTGTACCTACCTACTCACAGCCGGAATCTCACAACGAGCATGTGAGAGAGATGAGATGAGAGATCCGGTGCTGCGAAGCTAGCTAGCAAGCAAAGTGAAGACAAGACAAGGGGGGAAATGCGTGATGTGATATACGTTGTATAATGAAGTACAGGACAGACGTACGTACTGGTGGAAAATTTTGGTGCCCGAGTTTTCTGTGCAGGAACTTACAGGCGGAGAATAGGTCCGCCTAGGATCCTCCCGTCCTTGGAAGGGCTGGCCTGGCTGCTGGTGCTGGTGATGGGAAGATGCACTCGGAGCCAGGATCTGCTCCCTTGTACTGCCCTGCGTCCTCCATCTGGACTCATATCCGCCTTCGATTCTTCCGTCCACCTGTAATTGTGTAGAACCCTTGCAAACCCTCGCCTACCCTGGGTCCCTGGCCTGCCTGCCCTTTTTCAGTCCAAAGGGGCAAAGGCACGGCTTTTGAGCTTTGCTTTGACGCTGTGTCATTCCGACATCAGAAAAAATCGGGTTCCGAGATGCCCTGCCGCTTGTTGGTGCTCCTGAAGTTGTGGCTGGCCATTTCTGCAAGATCAAAGATGATCAGTAACTCAACCAGATTGATTATTGTAATTATTGCTCCTAAAACACGGTGAGTGCAGTTTACTGTACCGTGCCAGAAAGAGCGGGCACAGGTTCGGCTGCTTACTAGATTTGGTGTCTAACGGCTACCCATGTTACTCACTGGTGCAACATCTCATATTCAGCACTTACACTAACCCACTTGATTTGACTGAAATCAGACACTTTCTGGTGTAAGTTACTCGTGGTCGCACTGGCTGAGGCGAAGTGCAAAATAATCTGCAACAGGTGAAGTGAGAGAATCTGTGTGTGCAGAAGCTGACTGATTGATTGATTGATTTGCTGAAATTCTGGTAAATTTTACTTAGACTCCTGTTCCGTGCGAAACGGTTCAAGAGAAGAGTAAGTTATGGACAGTCAAAAATGAAGTCGATCAGTTGGACGAGCTTGATACAGGAACTCGGATGGTGATGAATATTCAGTGTCAATGGAGTTGTGTTTTGATGTTGATTGAACTTCACTGAATATACTGAGTCCACTCCGCTTCAGTCGCTTCATGTGTGCAGCGCAACTCACGGGAAGGTAGGAACTCTGGCCATGAGAAAGACGCCACTCAGAGCATAGGGCTCTCACGGCATCGCCCACCTCCTCAAATGTACACGGTGTGCACATGTTGCTTTTTCATAGCCTTCAGCAATGTACAACCAGTGTATATTTGAGGAGGTGGGCAATTTCAGAGCCCTATGCCTTTCAACTTCAAAATTTTCTTAACTAAAATTTTTCATAAAGCTCCAAAACAACATGAAACAACTTTTGAGTTAGAGATGCCAGTTCCACTTGTCTTTTTCAGGAAAAATTATTGAAAATTATTTCAAGAAATGCCACATTTAACTATTTTTGGACTTTTACATGAATTCTGGACAAAACGTTAAAAAATCTCCATATAATAACATCTAGAGATCTCCAGATGTTTGTATAGATCTTCAGATGTTTTGTAATGATCTCCCAATGTTTTATATAGATCTCTTTATGTTTTGCATTATTTCCAAATGACCATTTTTTTTTCTATTATTAATTCTGGACCCTTTGAAAGTCTAGAAATAGTTAAATGTAGCTTCTGAAGCTTCGTCTCTCCAAAATTCAGTTTCAGCTTTTAGGTGGGCGATTGATGGACTTGTTACCTTAATCTTCACTGAAGAATAAAATGTAGCTTTTTATGTCCATTCCATGTCGACTGACACGTAGTCACAAGAAACATTTTCAATGTTCCCTGTAGAAGGCCATATTCATTATATTGAGACAACGTCAATTTCGTTAAAATGGCATATAAAATCCGCCACTTTGTCTGAACATCTAGGACAGGTATAGATGTAAACCCGCCAAAGTTCCGGAATGCCGCCATTTTAATGAAATTGACGTTAGACTTTTTGCAGATTTTTAGACAGAATGCTAGTTATTGAAAAATACATTTAAAAAAATAGTAATTGAAATTAAAAATAAATAATGTTAAAATAGTGATTCTATAATAAAATTCTTAAAGTTGGTATTGTTACCTATATATAAAAGAATATTAATAAAGAGATAAAGCGGATTATCCTCGAGTCGAGGATAAAAATGAGACTACAAAAAGTCTCAATATAACAAATATGACCTTGTAGGCACTATAACAAAAATCCCCACCGAGAATTTAGTTTTTTGGCCTTTTTTCAAGTACACAGGGAATGTAGCTCTCACAGGGAAATGTGAGACAGGGAATTTTGTGCATTTTTCAGGGGGAAATTTGTGCATTTTTCAGTGATGTCCCCATCTCAAAATCTATTGAATTTGTGAAATTTAATATTTCAGAATGTAGATTTATGCCTCCAAAATCTAAGCTTAATGTAGATTTTAGCTTGCATAATCAATATAGTTTATAGATTTTGAAAGCTGAAATCTGACAGAAATGTAGATATTGAATTTCCAATCTTATTGATTTGTACATTTCAAAATTTGTACATTTCAGATTTGCACATTTCAAAATTTCTTAGATTGTACAAACTCTAGAGAAAAGTTAGATTACTGTGAAATCAATGGAATTCATTGCTTTGGAGATTACATGACAATTTACAAGTCTTATGTGTCCAACCTCACTGTATCCTTGACAATTGATATGGGACAATTGCATCTTCTAAAATCTACCAAATATCAGGTGGAAACAACATTGAAATGTAAAATGTATACAAAGTCTACCAATTTGAATTTTACACAGGGAATTTGGAGAGAATTTATGAAATACTTGCAAAGAAGATCCATGATCTTTTCTTGTATAGGAATTCTTTGAAGATCCCTCCATGGTGACATTAGAACACAAGGAAACATGAAAACTAGGAGAAACTTGCAGGGAAAAACTGCAGAATCTCCAAATTAGTCGGAGGGAATTCAAAGAAAGTCCGTTGTGAGTGATTCTTTGCATCACTTCTAATCTTATGCTTTTATATTCATGAAAAATATGTTATTGGGATGTTGATAACACAGGTACAAGGTAGGAGATAGAAACCATCCATTTAAGAGCATATTGGCTTAGGAGTTAGGACTAGATCTCTCTTGTGTTGATCAAAGTATTTTCAAACAAATTTTTAGGGAAAGAAGAGAGTGAGACACATCTATCACAGTTTGATTTGTAATTTTAGACCTAAACTAAATTAGGTGTGATTTTCTAAAGCTCACAGCAATAGAGTGCAATTGAAGGCCATAGGGTACTTCCATTAAATGTTGAACAATTGTCCATCAATAGTACAAATGGAGTCCCAAAATGAAGGCATGCAAACTTTAAACTTGAACAACATAGTGCATGTAATTGTCTAAAATGGCACAAAGTGTCCTACTATTTATAGCTCCACATTATTAACACTGAAATTTTGTTTTAGTTCCAATCAAACTTAGTCCCCAACCACTCAAAAAAATTGTATAATAGTAATTTCCAATTGACACCAATACTATTTTTCATTCATATAGTAACAATTCACAGTTTAATAGTAGGGCCAATTTTTTGAAGACAAACAAGATATAAATAGGCTACCTTTAGTTAGTGATTATAGCCCTACTTGCATTGAATTGATATAAAGTAGGAACACCCCCAAAAGCCATTTTTTCTCATACTCTCATCTCTAAGTGCAAATGAAAATAACAAAATTTAGCTAGAATGTTATATCCAAATGGTTGTTTAGTATAGTCCATATTATTTCTCACAAACACATACTATCAATTCTACATTATAAAAAAATTGGACACTTTAATTATTCATCAAAACATATTTTGCATTGATGTTAATTGTTGTGGGGAATATTATTTTAACATCCTAATATTTAAGATGGTATAATATCATTATAAATACTAGTATTATAATATTATAATATTATAATATTATTGATATAAATATTATAAAATAATATTAAAATATTAAAACAATTATTTTATTTTATATTGTTATTATACTATACAAAGTGAAACCCTAATTATCTATTGTATGATTTTTTAATGTAGATCATTCTAATTTACTAGATAGCCTGACAATCAAGATTGTTTTTGCACTTCTACCATCTATTTTTTTCTAATTTCTATACTGAACTTGTTTTTTAAGTACTAAGTACCAAATTTTTTTCTATTTTTTTTCTATATATAAATTTTATAGTTTTTTCACCTCAGTTTTTACAATGTTTTCAAAATTGCAACCACTTTTTTTTCCAATTCCACCAGCTAAGAGCATCACCACCCGTCTAGCAAAATAGGTGGTGATGTTGCTAGCAAAATGTGGAGGCCATCCACTTTCCAAACTGCGGATGGCCTCCACATTTTGCTAGACAGCCCCACGCCCCCACCTGGAAACTTGTTAACATGACTCGATGTTGACTAAATTCCAAAGTACTTGCGAGATTGACGGTCCTGGTTGCATCCCCCCAAGCGCCCACAAAGGATATTGTCCAAGTTTCTTGCAATGTTGTTATTTTTGTGTACTCATGTTTCGGGATGTATTGTCTTATACTGTTTGCTAGCCGTTTTGCAAGCCGCAAGAGGATTTCCATCCGACCTCTATAAAACTTCATCGATTTTGCAAGTCCCGACAGCCTTAATTATCCATTATGCCAAGCGGGTGGGCATGCTCTAACAATGAACTAATTGGCGGTTCTCCCTTAATGGATTGGATGGTTAGGACCCCCAAATATTATCCATTTAGGCGAAGGATTTTTGTATAAAAAATTAGACTAACTGTTGAAGTCAGTTTATTTCACGACTTTGCCACACTCTATTTACACTGCAATTTAGCTAGCCTTTTGGAGCTAAAATAAGTTATTAGGTCAATAGTTCTGTTCATCAAAACAAATTAACTTACAATTGTCTTTCCCCAACTTGACTAGTTCAGTTCACTTTGGAAATTGGTAGAAAATACGGGTTCATGCCAAATTCTATAAATTGTTTTATTATCGACATTATCCACTACTAGTTGTTGTAGCTTATAATCTTCACTGTGGCACCCTAAGATCGCACTGTAAATCTTGAATAAGGTAGAGGTACCTAAGAGAACGTTAAATCCCCCATTCAAAGTGGGCCATGCAGAGTGAAAACATAGGAATTTTACCTCAAGGAAAAATGCAAGAATTTTTTATTTGTCACATGAAGAAATTTGCAAATTTTGAATTCATATTTGCAATTAGAGACCCCAAATTAACAAGAAGTGGTCAAAAACATACCCCAAACACAACATAAAATTAGAGGCAAGATTTTACTTCAAAGAACATGTGTTTTTATCCTGTTGGTCCCACTTTGAATGGAGGATTAGCATCTTGCCATCTAAAATAGGAACCTCTACCTTATTTCAACTAAAATAGGGAATTGATTTCAACATTTATTTCAACTCTTTTTTGAAACTATACTTCTCTTTAGGACCCCCAATGTTTCCTATTCTTGTGGGTAGTGAATACATAGTTTATGGGGTGACTCATCTTTTTGTCCTTCTTTTCACATGTTATTTGGTGGTTTCCATGGTCATTCTGGTGTGTAATTACAAATCGCCGTACACAACACATCGTGGAGCTACAACCATCAATCAAAACATCAACCAAATCATCACAAAAGAGTGTAATAAACAACCTCTTGAGCTAGAGAGGTATTTTTGACACTCTTTTATGTTCATTTTGATTGATGTTTTGATTGATAGTTGGAGCTACACAATGTGTTGTATATGGCAATCTGTAATTACATGACAACTTGACAAATTCTTCACCAAATCCAAGAAGCAAAAAATCACTATCGCTAATTTGTTGTCATTGTTAGATTTCCAATGGAAGAGCTTTATTATTGTAGTCAAGATTCACCTGGATTTCTCTAAACTTATGAGTTCCCTTTCAATAGGGGCTAACAACATCTACACCGTAAAATAGGCACCATAAGTCCACTAAAACCTAAGCATATGGTGTGCCATAGATGGTAGGTTAAAGTAGCTATGCTCTAATACTTGAGGGCTTTGGATGAAATCTAGATGCATTATAATATATTTCATAAAGTTTGCACTGAAAGAAGGCATGTTAGATACGAAATTAATTGTATTGTCAAATTTGAAAAAAAATTGTAAATCTTTGTAAAATAAATTTAGAACCATTTAAATGTAAGAATTCATCCAAAACATATTTTCTATTTTTATTACTTTGAAGTTGGGTGTGATTGGTTAACTCCTAAAGTACCAATATGCGTTATTTGGCAATATAGAAATTTTGGGCAGGTACGTGTGACTGGAGATTTGCATATTTTAGGCTAAAATTAATAAAAAATGGGAATGAGGAATATCTTTCACATGCACTAAAGTTCATGACATTTGGAAATATGAATAAAAAATTATGACCTATTATGTTAATTTTTTTTGTAAATGGGTAGTCTGGGCAAATTTTTAAAAATCACTTTTTTTTAAAATAAAAATTTGAAATTGATTTTTTGGAGTTATGTTTATGAAAAAAGTTTTTAATCATTCCATTTTGATCAATGAGTCAAAAGTTATGAGGAGTTTTAGTTTGCAGGCAGTTAGGATTCTCTACTCTAAAAAACCCTTGGAAGTCCTTTATTTTATTCAATTTTTAATATTTTTTGAAAAAAATAAAATCATAGGATGTAAATTGCTTATTATTTACAACATTTCAACCATTGGGATTGGCATTTTTCAATTCCATAACTAAATTCCTAACAATTTTGTATTTTGATCATTCTCTATTTCTTTCTACTTAAGATTTTTTTTCCCTAGATATTATACAACTCCAAATGATTTGGAAATTTTCAAGCATGTAGCCAACTTCAATTGCCTTGAAGAATGAATCCTAAGAAGAACCACCATTTTAGACATTTTTTCATACAAATATGGTCTTGTAAAGTGCAACTGCTTGTTTTTTTGCAAGGCCAAAAAAAGGGTTTTTGTCACTTCAAATGCTAATATTTTACAATCTGAAAAAGAAAAATTCTGAATTTTTTTTACATCTTCTCAAATTAGCGCATTACAAGATTCTACGGTTACATGTGTCCAAAAATGTTTTTTTTTCTAAAATTTGTTGCTTGTACTAGAAATGGTAGTTTTGGAGTGTTTTTGGTGAAAATATAATCACAGTCTTTTAGAGGTTAAATCTATGAGGTTATCAACATGGCTTAAAATGAACAACCAATTTTATTACTTTTATTCAAAGCATTATAATTTTCAATCTAAAGTGAAACCTTTAATAGATTAAAAAAACTTCATCATTTATTTATTTTAAGTCTTTACCCATATGGAAAAATATGGCAACAATGCGCAATGGTTCTAACTTCTAAAAATTTTGTTGGCAAATGAAAATGAAATGACGGTATTAAAAGTAATAGTAGCATGTTGGGGCCTATCATTCTTATGAATTCATTTCTTATGTCTCATAAAACTTTGACATGTAGAAATACAATCATTAGCATTTAAAAATTGTAACATTGAGATTTTAATATTTTCAATTAATAAAAATCAATAAAAGATTATCCTAAATATCATATTAAAAGAGACATATAAAAGGACCATATATTTACTTAGGCAGAGACATATATACCTGCTTGTTAGCTTCTAAAATTTTGCATCGTTTTGAAGGCCAAAACCTCTTCAAAAGACTTATATTCAAAACAAAGCTAAAATCTCCATCTATATTTATTTTCTAACAATTCTAATAGTAGGATCATCTACACAAAATAGTGAAATTAGGTTGCCCTACACTAATTTCTTGACATTTGACACTGTATAAATATTTTCAATTATTATACAAGAATGTACTATTTTTGAATTAGGTCTTGTAATTGGGACTCATGAACCTCTATGTGTGCAAATATAAATGTTTTTAGAAATATTTGTTGACACTGATGGCTTCTACAATAACTTTCTTGATGTAAGGCAACCAAATTGTTAAGGCAACCAAATTGTTAAGGCAACCTAATTTCACTATTTTGTGTAGTTAACTTGTCCAACAACTAGTTACATCATTTCCAAATTTTCAAGTGAAAATCCCTTCCCATTGCAATTTCAATGTGCCTAAAACTTCCAAAAAAATATTTTTTCCTAGCCCTTCCCAAAGGTGAAGTTTTGTCTTTTCAACGTTTTTTGAAAAAAACACTTATGCCACATAATTTTTCCTTTCAGATAATACGCCATGGAAATTGATCAGATTAAAATAAATGTAAATTTTTTATGAATTCAATAGAGCTTTGCCTGAGCACTAAGCAACTCCAAAATGGGTTGGTCTTCTTGAGTCCTTGAAAATCAATAAATATGCTCAAGACTGTGACTTCACAGTCCCTGTCAATCCATACTACCTGTATTATTGTGTGGTTTTATAAAACTACTGTACGGTGAAATAAACCTCTTCAAAATTGCTGTGATCCACAGTGATTGCAGGGTTGAAAATGGAGAACCAGTTTGACGTTCAAACACTTCAATGTCCACACAGACATTGCCATGAGCACGTCACTCCCCATTCACCATTGAATGCCAGCATTGTGAAATGCATCTCGTTCCAGCAATGAATTCTCCAAGATTCAATCCACAACACATCTGGGAATCAATGATGCTCGGATGGAAAGTTTAGAAAGAAACCGATGACCAAGTGCACGGTATTAATATCAACGTCCTACACAAAATTACGCTACAATGCGAAACCAGTCAGACTTCAGATCAAAACGACGAGCATGATTTATGTCTCTGGAATTGAAGGCAACGCAAAACATCAATTCCATTCCCAAGAAGTTCCTCCAAGATTTTACAACAATTCAGCAACATTACATTACGGCATTGTTGGTTAGGTCTCTGAAACTACAAGAGCATGATTTATGTCAATATCAGGTCTCCCAGGATAGAGTGAACTCCGCAAAGTTTTCAAATGGACCTGAAAACATCCAAAAAAACCTAACCTCAACGCTGACGCATGAGCAAATGATCACGACTCAAGCAACTCGACTTCTCTTCCGCAATTTGGCTGATGATGGCCCTCTACCACTCCCACAAATTTCAGCAGCACAATTCAGTAAGCTTTTAAAGGTGCATTGTCGAATGAGTATCCAAAATGTCGTGTAAACGCACAAACCCTTGACCTACGAATGCACCCGAGGCAATTTTCAAGAGCAAGATTTATTTCAAAACCAGGTCAACGTGAACTCGACAAAGAGTACAAATAGACCTGAAAGACATTAGAAAAGGCAGGGCCACCCCGGACCTCTACACCTACACGAGCAATTCTCCAGCAACTCGACTCCTCTTCAACAATTTCGGTGATAATGAATCACTACCACTCACACACGTTTCAGCAGCACAATTCCGCAATATTCCATAAGTGCATTGTCAGTTAAGTATCCACAATGTCGCTTACACGCACCAACCCTTGCCCTAGGAATGCGCCTATCCACGACTATCCGGATGCAATTTCAATTTTTCAAGATTTATTTCAAAACCAGGTCAGCGTGAACTCCACAAAGATTACAAATGGACCTGAAAAACATTAAAAAAGAAGCTCTCCACCTAAACAAGCAAGAGCAATTATCCAGCAACTCGGCACTCCTCTTCAGCAAATTTGGCTGAAGATGATGAACCTCTACCACTCACAAATCTTACACCGCGTCGCGTAGCGCCCTAGTCGTCGTCCTTGTACTCACGGCGGTCGAGGTATCGCGGCTGCACTCCACTCCCCTGGCACGTCGTGCACGTCAAGGAGCCAGAGCCCTCGCAATTGATACACCTGGAGACTTCCCGGTCTCCGCCTCCAAGCTCCACCGTGATGTTCCCCGCACCCACGCAGAAGCGGCACACCTGCGAGCCCGTTCCTTTACACGGGAAGCACGGCTGGTCATTCTCCCGCGTCTCCGAGCTTTTCACCTGCGACTCGTAGAAGATCGGCACTCCGATCCCGACTGCGACGCCTGCCACGCCCACGCTGATTGCGAGTATCGTATCCTGGTCGAGCTCCAATGCGCGCACCACCAAGCTCTTCCTGCTTCTCGACGAATTCTTCACTCCATTCTTCACCAAATTGGCGCTCAATGGCGGCAAAAAAGAGTTTGAAAGAGAGAGCTTCGACGAGGCAGGCGCAATTGCAGGCAGCGAGGGTGTCGTCCAGCAAGGGCAGCGGCGAAGAAGAGACGACGCCATGGCTGCGACAGCAGCGATGCTGGCAAGGGGGGAAGAAGGCCTTCGGATAAGGGCCCCACGGATTCGCACGACGGTTCTCACGGGGATAGGGGGTTGATCAGGGCCCCACGGAGCTTATCCCTCGACCTCCATGACATGGAGGTCTGTTATAAATTTTAGTTTAGGCTACGTGGCAAATGGGGAGGGCCCTTTGGGTTCTTTTGCGTGGGGTCCTTATCTCGTATGAAATTTGAGAAACTCATGGCCGAGACATTCAATGGTTGCACTCAAATTTTAATTCAGACTGAGTGCATTTCCCAATCAAATGTTCTGAGTGATGTCTTGTTGGAAAGCTGCTTAGAATGTACTCCTCATGAGCTATAACAGACCCTCTAAGTCAGAATATTGAGATCACAGCAAGAAATTGAAAACGGACACTATTCGATCTTATAGGAATAGGATACTATGAACTTCAAGAATATTGAAGCTAAAGTAGATTAAAAAATTGGGTAACTTGTAAACAACAAATGGGACTGTTTATAGAGAAACCATTTCAAATCCAGTTGAACTCAGAAACCAGGATTACATTCGGTTTCAAATACTGTACCAGGACAATCGGAACTCTCTGAAATGCATCTCACGCATACAGATGGCCTGTATGTCACTCCAAATATTGGAACTCTGTAAATGTACTGTACACGTTATATTGAAGGCAGGACTGTGTTCTGGCTGTAGAAATCTCTGTGAATGTACAAGTGCTTCCTCCCTAGAGCTGAGTTCCCTACAAAGACCTCAGGAGAGGATACTTGCGAAGAAGCTCCCTCTCCGACAGTGTATCATTCTCATCTTGCGGAGTCCATAGCACTTCCACAGCCTGCCAAAATACGCAATTCAACGGTTCATACAAGCCCGAGCCAAACGTACTACAGGTACAGAAAAATCCTCAGGAACACAGCAAAACGAATTAAGAAAAAACAATAATTTGATAAGGCTGAACCAAGAGGATATTACGAAATAAACGCACCTGTACAGAGCTCTCTGACAAAGAGCCCAACTTCTGAAGAGCTAACTGCAAATCTGCACTACTGGAGATCGCTGACAGCTTATGTTCTCCCTCCACAGCTACTATAATAGTCACCTGTAACAAAGTCAAGAAATTCATGAAGAGTCCAAATAAAGGATGAAATTGCCATGTACATGGCTACGGATGTGCAATTCCTTTGAAACTAATTTGTAAGCCATCAGCGAACGCAAATGACGATGGACAATGAAATGAATTACAAAATGTACTCACCACAATAAACTCGTTGCTAAATCGATTGGCTTTAGATGCTGCAATCATGCGCTTCCGTATACTATTCACATTTATGAAAGTTTCCTCATCAAACTTTCCTCGTTCCTCCAATGACAACTGATTGAATTGCTCTTCCGTGTCGCTTTCATTGCGCTTCACAAAAGACTGTTACCAATGCATCTTTCGTTAGTAGCTCGTACAATGTACCAATGTGCTATAATCAAAACTTGTTGAATCTCTAAACTTTAAAAAAGTGTTATGGTACAAAGGAACATGCAATTTGAAATATTATATAGCAATGCCATTGCAAATATCACTATTGGCAAAGAAAACCCACAGAAATGAAATGAAATACTCCGTAACAAGGAATTGAAAAGGACTTGGCTAATGATAATAAACACGCAATTAAAAGGAGGATAGAAATGGCGAACATACCGAAGAGAGTCCAGACATACAAAAATCTGGATGCCTCAGCAATGACAGACATGCCTCTGCAAACAAAAGTAATGAACACAGTCCTCATCAAGTGTGCAAATTTTCTAGACAACATCTGCTGTAGACGATAAGTACGTAACATCAATTAGTTTACAAAACGTTACCTGTCAGAATATTGTGCAATCCTTTCGTTGTCGTAGTGTCAGCATCCTCAGCAATCCGGTCCAGATCCTGCTGTAGCGTTCTCGCTAGCCCTAATAACCCAACCTGTATTTTCGTCTCAAAGGACTATGATTATTGATTCCAATGTTTATGAATACCCTTAAATCCTACCTACTTTATCAAATACTTTAAATTGCTTAGGCCAAAGATCTGTTTAAAATATCTAATACAATTCATGTCAGCTCTGAACCTAAAATAATAAACTGTCCTGAGCTCTAAACCTAAAACAAATAAATAGACTGTCCAGCATAGGTTGAACGCAGGGGTACCTGAAGTCTAAGAACGCTCGAAGTTCGTGTTCCAGCTCGTAACGAGCCACCAAATGTCTTCTCTGAGAGAAACCCGTTCACTGAAATCATAGATGCGCATCCCATACAAAACGCAATGAAGAAGAGGGAGCTGGAACCAAGTCCGAAGCTAGTTGCGGGACCCATATAGTGACTGGGAGCTGGGACCGAGAGAGGAATGGTGGTGATGTACTCATTGTGATAGGTTTGAATCGGTGGTGCACTGTAAATCGGCGCACTTGGTTGTGAATAAGATTGCCTTGGTGCTGGCGATGGCCTGGCTGGTGCAGATTTAGTTTGCCCACCTGTTACAATCCAAAGAGACATGCACAAACTTCAGTAACCTATACGAAAGTACGCACCCAAGACAACAAAAAATGTTATCAACAAGAACAATCAAAAAGCACATATGATGTTGCTAAGAATCCAGACATACCCCGTCTATTTGATTCTGTAATACTAAGTGGTTCGAAATTGAAAGCCATTCTTCTAGTTAACAACTACATCTTCAAATTAGATTGCAAGGTCGCTACAGGAAAATTAACAATCATAACACAATCTCGCATAGAGTAAGAATAATAACTTCGAAACGAATTGCCACCGACTCTGCCTCCTGAAGCCGCGACTGCCATCTCCGGGCCCTGTGAGACCAGCAAGCAGAAAAGAAGAGCGACCATAGCCGGCTTTTTCACCAAACAAACAGCCTCCAGCACCGAATTGGCTACGCCCTGCACCAAGCCTAACCTAGTTGCGTCCATCTCTGCTCCCTTAGACACTTCCTCCTCGTCGTCCTTCTCCGCCCTCACCGCCACGACTTGCATCTCCTTGCCATGAATTTGATCTACTTTCGAAGACATAACCCTCAAAAAACAACTGCCCAGCCGAGGAAACCCACGCAACCCGAAATTGGAGCCACCCCAGGGCTTCACATTTGGCTTCGATTGCTGTGAACCGAGGCTGCTTCTCGTTCTGTGGAGATGAAGCAGCATCCCATGAGAGGCGAAAGCTGCCATATCTACTAATCACCCACTGCGTGGAAACCTAAAATTATTTCTGTCCAGAGTCGACACAAAGTGCGAGAATACACAAAAATTCTATCAACTGGGGACTGAGGCGCGAGCTTCTGGAATTCGGATGTGCAAACATTCTAGTGTAATGCATAACTCAGCTATGAATGCAGATCGAAGCTTGGCACTACCAGACAAATTCCTTCAGGCAACGGAAAATCCACCGCTTGACGGAATGAATCAGAGAGCCCTGTCGCGGTGGAATTGACCTGGGGATTCTCCGCGGTGATGGACTGGACGTAACGTAGCACGGTGCGAGTGCATCCTCAGAAAAAGGCTTATCTACAGAAACATTGGATAGAATCATCGATTATCATACTTTCATCCACAGTCTCATCAGATCTACTTAACTGAAAGTCTATTTTTTCTTCGTTGAGTTATGGAAATTTGAAGTATTCATCCAGTGGAACATGAGACCGAATATTCTATTTGCTTTTCCAGGTAAGATTTTGCAAAAAAATTCACCATGTGAGTACTGAGTACCGGTATTACCTGTTTGGATTGCTGGAGGACTATCATAGCGCAAAGGGTACACGGTTCGCTGTTGCTTGTGGAGGGGGTACCTGCGCCGGACGTTTAGGGTTTGCTGTGGGGCTGGGCTCTTGTGTGGTGATGCTCTGGCATTATGTCGTTGTAATATGGGGCAATGCTGGTGCCTATCCAGCACTGGCTTTCTCTTTTTCTCACTCTTTCTTCGTGCAGGGAATTCTTGAGCCGGGTGTGGACCTGGAGCTGATGTTGCTGCCACTTATTTCCGGGACTGCGGCTTGAGTTCCCACGCAAAATTTTATCGCCTTTCAATTCCAAAGACATCTACGCGGTGTGATACACCCTTGTCGCAATGAAATTGTGAGATTCTCCGCCCTTCCATGATCCCTTCATTTGCGGGGACAGGTCCGTGAATGTTTAATGTTACAATTGCTCGTCAAGACTGTTTGGGTCTAGAAATTTGGGAGTTGTGGAGTCTACTGGGTGTGAAGAGTGATTTTTGAGGTGTGGTTGCTGGGGTCTCAGGATAAACGGAAACGCGGGTCTGTTGACTAACTTCGAGACCATGGACTTGTTCAAGTCACGTGGGGCTGATCGAGGGATGGGCGCTACCGGCAGCCTCTCAGCTGCCGAAATGAAGGTCTGTTATACTCTTTTCCAGGATCTCTGTTCTTCAAATCTCTTTTGGAGTCTTGTGCCTGAATTTTCATGTGTTAATTTGGTTGCCATGGTTGGAATGGGATCCTGGAGAGTACTTTCTGCAGGGGTTTAGGGTTTAACGTTTTTAGGGTTTAAGGGCAAGTTCAAGCCCTAACCGACCAAGGATCCCAAATTGGGGCTTTTCTTTTTCTTGAAGAGTAGATCATAGGAGACTTTCATTGTATTTTTTTTTTCTGATCAGCGCATGCAATGTTCTTCACTGATTGTAGTGGTATAAACTTTGCCCCTTTCTGAATTTTACTTCTCGCAATATGATCAATCGAATTGTTCATTTGTAAACCATGTACCCTTAGCGCTTGAATGGTTATTTGGCTCATATAAATACGAGGGATATAATAGCAGCAATCAAGGATTGCAATTGTTGTTGGCGATGATTTCCACATTGTCTTGTTGCTAACGGAGATAGCTTTGTTAATGCAGGTTTATGATTATTTGGTAAAGACACCTGCTGGCCAACAGACAAGAGAAAATATAGTGGCATTCTTTAAAGCTACCGAGAAGTACAAGCTTACTAAAGCTGAGTGTTTACAAGCCAGCAACTTGCGTCCTGCTTCTGCTGTTGAAGTCCACCTTGTACGTTACCCTCCTCTGCGCTATTTGTTGTACGGGATTCAGTCGCATTATTGTAACGATCTGTATTAGCTTTTAATTGAGAGAATCACCGTAGAAAATACAGTGGCGTATTTCCAGCGAATTCATTGAATTTTGTCCCTATTCTGTTGCGCTTCATCACTGTTTCTTGGCACAAGAAATGGAGGCTTAGGTGACAAGCTATAGTGCATTCTCCATGCAAGTTTTATCTACTCAGGCCTTGATGAATTGGGTTTCAACAATGGACTTTGAGAAGACCATGTCCCAATTTCAAGGAGGAATTTCAACCAAAAATTCTATTGAACTCGCTGAATTTGTTTTGATGAGTATGAGTATGAGTATGACATTCTCTCTCTTTGGTGATGGAACAGATCGTGGAGGACTGTGACGAACGGTTGTCAAGTGACACTGTAGACCAGTTTTTAGCTAAAATTGAGGAAATTTTACCGCCAATTCCAGAGTCCGAATCATAACAGGTCCAGGTATTGGAAGTTCTAAAATACATGATTACTCTCTTTGGAAAGAACATCTGTGAGCAACACTTGTGAACACCTGAAATCACTGGTGCAAGTTAACAAGGAAATCAGTGATTCTACAGGCTATAATTGTAGCTGTACAGGCTTACATTAGTTCTTTCAATTGCCAGCGACATTATGAGGACTTGTTGATTGGATTCAGTTGATTTGAGACATCATTGTGCTTGTATATATATTCAGAGTCGTCCACTTTACGTTTTGATCTATATGCACAAGCCTTATTGTGGAAGTATCTCCTGGTCAATTTGGGGCTTTACCTTATCAAGTGTAACTGTTTGCGTCTTCTCTTTAAAACTAGGGTTGGCCTTCTTCCCTACCTTGAAGTTTCAATATGCATCTCGTTTTCTAATTCTTAGCAGATTACGGTGTCTCTGAAGACTCGCTTCGTTATGACATTATTCATAATTACCCCCATTTTCTTGTAGTGATTATGAGATAAACTAGTGTATCATGGTTACATGGTCAATAAAGAAACATATTGCTCATCATATTAGATCATAGGGAGGGACCTCCTTGTTCTTTTAAACTCTAATAGAACAAATGTCCAATATTTGAATTTTGATTGTTTTCAAGGATTTAGTACTAGTACAACTAGAGCTATATAGAATGGATGAAGCTTGTCTGTCAAGCACTTTGTAAAAGAGATTCTTGTCTATTTTAATTTTGACCATCATTTCTTATACCAACATATCAACTATAGAATAGAAAGTAATATTTGAAAGAATTGTCCACAACCTGCTTGTGGTAAAGAGAATGTAAAGGTAGTTCAAGATTTTACCTCATACTTTTCAATCATAATTGATTGATGTTCTATGTTTTGATGTATGGATGTTGATGCATTTTGCAACCATTTGGTTGATCCGTTAGAGATTCAAATGGTAAGTCACATACAAAAAATAGTAAAATTAGGTTGCCTTAACAATTAGATTGCTTTACTCAGAAAAATGACTTCATAATTTACCATTTATCCATGTGGAGGCACATGTGGCTAGGGTGAATTGCCCTCTAATTGTCCTTCAATTTCTCCTTGGAAAAAAAACATTGGAATTTTTTTATTTGCAATAAATTAGAAAATTAGAAAATTTTGAATTCATTTTTGCAATCAAAGGCTCCAAATGAGGTATGAGAGGTGAAGAAGTACAAAAAAATGCAGCACAAAATAGGGGGTCAATTCTCTATGGTCAATGTATGAAACTTTCAAAACTGTCCTTTAATTGGTGTACCAAGCTGTACCACATAATTTTTGGTTGTTGAAAATTACTCCATCTTTGCACAATAACAACAAATATTTATACAATGTACAATATTAAAAAATAGTAGTGAAGGGCAACCAAATTTCAATATTCAGTGTAGTAAAGGCGATTTTGCACCTACCATTATGGACATGCTTAGGCAATGGTGTTACAAAGGAATTTAGCAAGAATATGCATACTAGTGGGCCAGGGTCTTTGTTGAGTTGATGTATCTTGTAAGGTGGTAGCTACTGAGAATGGTGCTCAGTGCCCAACAACAATGACCTAGATTTTGAAGCAAGCACTTAAAAACATTAGATTAAAATAAGAGCAAATTAGTCGTAAATTTAGATTTTAGAGATGAAGATGCGGTTTGAAGTAATGCAAGCTCCAATGGTTGAATAAGTTACTTCGGTGTGTGGAAAAGCTATTCTTGTGCACATCTTTCCTCACTATCACATAGCATCCTTCCAACTTAAAAAATACGGCCCCGCACTTTGTACCCAACGTAGCTCCGTTCTCACTAGTACGGGTGCATCTGCTACAGTAGACAAAGAACCCTAGCAAGGCACTCACAAAAATCACAACAAAACATCTTTGAATTACGACGCTTAAAACAAATCCAACTTTGCTAACGTTCCATCGGCCATTTAGCGTCGTCCAAAAATAAGTGCATTCCCTATATATAGAATATATAGAAACTCCGGTCTTTCAAAGAAGGCCGGCGTGAATAAAGTGCCTGTTCGTATTGACAATGAGCCAATGTCCAAAGGATCAAGGGCCATTGATGCATTCCCTATCATGCATAGTCTCCGCAATTCACTCCTCCCCGCATACAAATCCTACAAATTTGTCATTCTTCCACTTGGGTGCGAATGTATCTCAGTCTTTCATGCATAACTCCACTTCTTTGTGTCCAAAACCACTGCCTTGTAAAAACAAGTTGCTCTTAGGACGAATAAACACTAAACCCTAAACCCTAAACCGTAGATGACAATCATTGTCAAGGCAATACAAACTGATGTAGAAGTTGATGAATGTTTACTACTTCATCAAGCTCCCATTGTTCCTTGCTACCGCCAAGTGCGAAAGCACCTTTAGTTGAAGGCACCAGACACCTCAGTTCTAAATTAGCAGAATCTTGACTTCTATTGCAATTGGGTTTAGGAAGCTATCCATTACGTAAATCCTAAGTAACTCTAGAATTGAGACTAGCCAAGTCCATGTTCCTAAAATACACATTTGGCCTCCAAAGTGAAAAAGAACATTGACATGATCTCTTAAAAGAGGAACCTAGCAAAAAAGTTCCCCAAGGTTCATTGGGTGTGTGCATAACTTGCACTTATTGTCCCATTTTTAGCAATGCTGAGAGCGAATCCTTGTCAATTGAAATTGTCCCTATGGATTGCCAACATCCTCCCCTGCAAACATCAGGTGAAAAAACTCAAGTGAGATTGGTTGCTGCACCCCACACACAAAAATGTCCATGCAGTTCAGAAATTGCAGAAAATTGGATTGTGAAAATTAAACACTATTATTTGATGTACTTGTGCATTCTAGATCGATGCATGGAAACAGAGTACTTCTAAATAAATAGGCCATAACACATGAAAAGACTCTTACTTGAAAGAAAGGAAAACATATTGCAGGGAAGCATGGATGCCTGACAGACAAGCATAACAAATGGAAAAAAAAAAAAGAAGCTACCATGGCAGATAGTGTCCTACTGGCCCTCAACCTTTAGGTTCATAAACTTGTGAAAGTTGTGAATAAGTCACACCTGCGTTGTGAACGATTCAGCGTATGCGGAAGGGAGTGCATCGTCTTTTGTACAAGTTTGTTGATAAGCACAACATTTCATTAGGGGACATCACAGTTACAAAGTGGTTCCTAAAAACTGAATAATGCAACAACATTCCCAAACAAATTGAATATTAAGACCATGTCAGTGGACTTTTCGGAAATATTCTGTGCAAATGTTCACTGTTGTCATCCTCTACTTTGACACAACATGATTTGGCATTTCAGTTGAAGATCAACCTGCTTGAAACCCGGATAGCAAGAATGAGGTCCCTTCAAGGTTTCCCTGCCTTGGAGATATATCCCGACCTCCCACCAATTGAAAGTGCTAGCACTTGCAGATTGAGCTAATGGAGGAGCCCTTGGGTGGTTTCTCCCTTCTACATCGGCTTGGACACATGTGTTTAGGAGCTAAAAGCCAACACCACCAAGGCGGTCACCTTGTGTTATTAGAAAACCTCTTCTTATGTCCTTCGCAGACAATCATGGTTTGTCCTTTTCTTCAGGCAGCTTTTGAACACAAGCCTACATCAAGAGGAATTGCTTAATGAAATTAAGAATGAACCTTCAACCTAGAAGCAGGCCATGCATAGCAAGAACCACCTAGCTAGACACCGCATTGCTTATCCAAGCTAATCTTTTCACTACAAGATGAAGGCTATGCTGAATTGCCTTGCTACACTACCCTCTACCATGCACGTTTGTGAACCAAGGTGAGCAGCAGCAAAGCTACCTACAATGTACTAGTTGGTAACATCAAAACAAACAAAGAGACCACATCAAATTAAATGTTGCATGAAAGGATAATCAACTCCTGAAGCTCATCCAACTTGAATGACCATGAGTAGGTTACTAGATCCACAGACTCCATTGTATCTTCCAATAATGCGATACCTAAGTTCATCTTCTTCCTTTTGCTCCAACGACTCCTCTGACTTCCAAAGTGCACGACTTCCACCCCATGACAAGCTCATTATGTTGTCGAGCCACCAACTTCTTGATAGACTTGCATACGAAGCAAACACACAACTTTAAACTCAATAGGTTCTAAACTTAATGCAGGAGTGTAAAAACTTGAAGGTCCCCTGGACAATCCCTCTTTTATTGTCAAAGTCCATACAATGTCCTCAACAAGCATCGTAAAGTACTGCAGAGTAGGGAGAGAGTAGTTGAAAGCTACAAGCATAAGTTAACTCACAACTTATGGGCAACCAAGTCGCTTGCCATGGCATGAATCTTCTCTTGTAGCAAAATCCTGGTCATTCCGAGCGTCTGATTACTGGAATGAATTGATGATTTTGCTCCTTAAGTTTGCCCATTGATCATCTTTTTCATGATATTTCAAACACTAAGCACTGATTAATTCTCCAAGTCGTCTCTTTAGTTTGTGAGAAAGATGCAACATGACTCTACCATCATGCTATTTGCAACCAAAGTAACTGGAGACTTCAGTCTTAGTTGATTAATGGATGCAGAAGTACATATTTAGGATAACCCAAGCATTTTATCATGTATGATTTGGTTTTTTTTTATCATGTGTGATTTGAGATAGTCATGGAGAAAATGGTTCAATCAATTGTGTGCAAAAATGAGGATAAAAAAAAGAATGCCAAATTCTTATTTATTTTTAATTCTGAAAATGAATATTTTCTTGAATATAATCAAAGATTGTTCATCCAGACCTTTTTTTTGGTTCATAGAGTCACCTATTGCGATTAGCTTTGGCACTTTTTCCTAGGCAAAAAGGAAGGAGATGTGAGTGAAGGGAAAGGTACAAACAAAGAATTGTTTTCTACGTGTGTTTTTTGTAACACATGGAGTCATGGAGCGATTGCATTGCTTGTTTTCTATGTTCATTACATCTAGTACTGTTGTTTGGAGTAAGTTGGGTCAGCCTACAGAACTATGAGAGGGAGCCTATACAAAGTAGGTTCTCCAACCATATCATAGATTCTATTGTTGGTTGCACTTGGAGTACAGTTGTTTCAATGGCTTGGCAAGACAATACTTTCAAATCTATAGAAACTACCTTTTGTATTCATACATATAAATATATGAATATATATGTAAATATGTACATAAATGTAAATATATATATTTACATCATTCATGATTTTCATATATTAACATTACAAGAAAAAAAATTCTAAAAAAAAATTTCCTCCAAAGTTATTGAACTGCTAAAACCAAGTATAACTTTGAAGGCCATATTCATTTTATTGAGACTTTTTGCAGATTTTGAGACATAATGCTAGTTATTGAAAAATTCATTTAAAAAAATAATAATTGAAATAAAAAATAAATACTCCTAAAATAGTGATTCTATAATGAAATTCTAAAAGTTGGTGTTGTTACCTATTTATAAAGAAATACTAGTAAAGAGATAAAAGTGGTTTATCACTCTATCCTTGAGTTGAAGATAAAAATGAGACGGCGAAAAGTCTCAATATAACGAATATGACCTTTTTGAATAAAGTTCCAATGTGCTTTATATGGCGGAAGAGAAACATTTCACTTTCCTTTAACCCCTAAAGGACCAAGCCATTTTCTGGCTCCGAAACCACTGAAAACTGCCGTTTCTGCTGCGTTCATTCACAAAGTTTCAAAAATAGTTTTTTTGAAAATGTAACCGTAAGATCTTAAAGTTAACTTCTTTGAGAGGATGATATAAAAATTTCATCAAATTTGATTTTACGGATTGGAAGATATTTGCATTCAAAGTGATTTTTTTTTTTTTTTCCACTGTGCCCCAGAATTTCAGATGAATTTGACCACCTTGTGCTCAAATTTTTTGCACTACACACCATAGGTTTAAATTTTTTTCTTATAGGTAATGAAGTTAGGCATATGCATACCAATTTTCATATCAATCCAACATCCCGAGCACATGCCAAAAATTCTTGTAATGCCACAATGTCCCAAGAATTGGCAATACACTACTGAATTTTCGAATCAAATTTCCCACCACATACTTAGAGATATAGAAAATCCGAACGGTGGATACATAGATATACTCAAACTTCACTAGTAGGAACAAAAATTTCTCAAAAAAGTGAAAATCTCTAATTTCTATGACCTTCCAAAGTTCGCGGAGTCACCAAAATAGATTACAGAGTGGGCAGCCCTTGTAGAAAGGGACTCGAGATGTTCCCAATAGGTTCCCGGGCAGTTCTCATTCAGTTTTAGTACAAGTGCACTTCTTCCCACAGTTTCCAACCAAGTACTTCTCTCTCTTTTGATTTTCATGACAGATGGCTTCAATAATGGTGGCAGAGTGGCTTCTACTTTTGCCAAAAATTTCAGTTGCCCCTGCACAGTCAAACAGCGATTCCTTTGCCACAGCTGCCCTACGAACTGCTTTGGAGGTAAACAACATCATAACTTCTACAGCACATGTCGGATTATGATGAAAATTATATGCACGCGAAGCTTGTGAGAATCTACATGCACACAAAAAGTTTCAAAAAATCAGGTCAAAAAACCACTTTGAACGACCTTGCCCAAAATCCCAAGTGTCCCCCGAGGGGACTTTGGTCCTTTAGGGGTTAAAAAGACAATAAATCCATGGCCTTACAAGATAAGTGGCATCTCCCATCAACTTGTAAGGTAGCAAATATTCCTTCTATGCATTTTTTACTTACTTTTGTAAGTTTGAAAATTGTACAATCATGCATGCTCTCAATCCATTTAAATTCTTAGTCTTAAAAAATGCAATATGTATCAACTATGCCTTACAACAATGAAGAATGGAAAGATTCCTAACAGTAATAATCTTCACCTCCATTTACTAGTGCTAGAATTGGTATATGAGAGTTTCTACTACATAAGGAATGCTATGTAATGCTTCAAAGTCCTTTGCCAATTCTTAGAATTTATATTCACTGGGAAATGTCACAAATTTCTTTTGAAGATGTAATCTCACCATTCTACAAAAATCCCTTACTATAACTGAAATGGTACTTTTTGCTACTCCAAATAAGTCACCTACAATTTGCAAACCATTTCCACTTCTAAGCTTCATCATCAACATTGCCACTCTTCTCTCCATTGTGATAGACTTTTTATATTTTGTATCTTGTTTCCTCAAGAAAGGACCCAATTCCTCACAAAGATATTGAAAAGTAGCATGCAAAACTCTAGTTCTTTTCTTAAACATCAGCTCCATATAGGAACCCATCAAATGCATGTCACAAAATCCCTCTTGACTATCAATGCTCTACAAAGCTCTCCTTTCTATTCCACAAGTCACACAAAGTCACAACCAATGCTGAATTTTACAATTCAAAGCCCAAAATGAGGAATTGCATGCTCAAAACATGTTGGATCAACATGTAAACGCACCAATACACAGCTAGTATTGCTAGAGCTCATTTTCTTCTATCCATGATGCCAAGATCGTCAAAAATAGCCAAAATTTGAGAGAGATAGAACAAAACAGCAGACAAAGATGTGAGGCAGTGTTGACTGCAATAGGTTCTACGACTATAGGATAAATCTAAAAAAGGGCACAATAGATAATTCTATTTTAAAAAATTCAGCCCAAGTGCACAATGGACCATGACTCAAGTTTTTGGGTTTACATCAAATGTTTGAACTACTACCTACTTACAAATCCTTTGTTTCAAGGATGGTACCCCATTTACAATGGTCTCATGCCTTGAATAAGGTATCACTTGTGTTCATGGGTTGGAGTCCAACATTTTGGGTGTAAACAGGCCCTAAGCAAATTGTATGGGCCCTAGAGAATCACCTACAAAATCATATATTGAAGAAAGTTGGATCCATTTTAAAGATTATTATTTTTTATTAATAATCTTTATTTCTAAAACATGCATTGAAAATAATTATGTATGTGCAACAATGTAGATTCCATTTAGACTATTTGTAATGAGTGCTTGATATTTAAACCTTTTGGGGTGAGGTGGAATCTCTGCAATGTCTTCTTGTAGTTAGCTAGAGGTTGAAGTATTGGTCATCTCTAGCATAGATTCAATTGTAGTATCTTTCTTGAATTAAAATTTCTGCAGGTTCAAAAAATAGGTCCTTCCAATCATCATTTTATAAGTTGAATATTACTTTAAATTGGCAAGCTTGAAATGATGACAATTTACAAGAATTGGTAAGTCGACATGCTAATAACTGCAGTTGGTCATTGAGACTAGGAATGTCCAGAAAGAGGTGGTTTGTTGACCTCACCTTTGGAATGTTGGGCTTATGGTATCTCATCACTACTCATGGACTGTTTGTGGTTTACAAAATGAGTAGAGTAAACCAGCCAATTACCACATAGATCCAAGAACTGGAAAACAGCTGTTTTCATTTATTATACAATAACTGCACAATTCAACTACCAATTCAATTGCAATGGGAACAAAATTTTGTATCACCATCCAAATGACCACATACTATATGGTGAAGTGTTGCAAGGAATTTTTAACTTTTAGATTTCAACTTCATCGCCTTTAAATTGCAATAAAATTTGCAGAAAGAAATATTTTTCTATTTTATTTTTTGAAGGTGATTCTTTAATAAACATGCCAAATTTCAACACATGCAAGTCTCTATATATATGTGAAGAAGGGTTTGAATTTTGCTTGTGCGATGATTGGTAAGTTTACTATAACAATTGTGTGCCACTTGCCCAAATTGGTTCTCTCTAATTCCCCCATGTTAGACAATCTTCAATTACTACACTACAACAACCTACTAATTCATAACACCTAGTCCTTGTTGTTGTTGAAAGTAGTTTTCTTACATCTAGGCAGAATGATGGCTTTCTGCACAAAATCCAAACTCATTGAGAGCAATAAGATGTACCACCTAGTGGAATCATAGTTTATAAACAAATAACGACACAAGCTTCATAGTTCTACCATAGCCAAATATGGAGGGACATGTCTAACATTCTCAATTTTCAAATGTATTATGGTAAAACCATCCATTAATACCAACTAGGCATCAATACTCAACTTGTAGGGTGCAACTATTTCCAACCAAGGCTGGAATAGGTTCCAGCCAAAGTTTGGAATGTGATTTTTTCTCCTTTGCAAGGTTGGCGCTATAATGTCATGATGTCGTGAGCAAGAAAGTCGGAAGCAGTGAGTGGGAAAGTAGTTACAAAATGATTGGAATTGGAAGACTCTAAAGTAGGTCACCCAAAACCGCCACTTTTTGCTACTGAGCCTAGTTACTACTATTAGACTGGTCAAATTTTCATATGTTCTTGTAGGCAAGTGAAAGGAGGTTCCAACGCACCAGAGAACATGGCATTTTGGATATTGTATGCAAAAGTTATTAAGGAACAAAGTTTGGTTCTAAAAGCGTTTCTTCTACATAGGTACAGAACTGATTTTGAAAATGTACACATAGTATAGATGGTGGTTTAAAGTCAGTGGCACATTTGGGGGTACCTACTTTATATATTGAGTATAAGTTGAGGCCAACTTTTGGCTTCCAAAATTCATAGTAATTTGAATTTTAAGGAAAAAAATCACAAAAAAATTGGCAGTGCCCATCATTTCTATCTTTCTTTAGGGCAATAAATTTACATTGACTTCTACTACTCTAGAACATGCACGGAATCGCTTAATTGGTCGACTATGGGTGGTTCTACCATAATGTGACTGATGAGCAACATACCAATTCTGGATAATCTTAGTCAATGCCAGCAGCTTGAAGTTTCTTCCCTCAATTTGAGTCTTTCTTCACTAATAATGCTAGACGACGTGACTGTTCCTTCGGGGTCTTCAATAAGATTCCAACAGAACAACTTGAGCAGCAGCACAGAAAATGCAACTTTCAACGTACTTCTGCAGCTGTTTAAATGCACCATTCTAAATTTTGTGCAATTTGAAGTCACAGGAAATAACAAGAGGTTACACGATTGTATCCATCGTAGCCTGTGGCTTTGTGTCAGAATCAGTGCGATCCGATGCAATAGGATTCAGAAGTTTATAAACATTTGGAGTTCATTCTTCTTCTATACTTTTACGTTGTAACAAAAGTGGTTTTAATGACCATCAAATTCTGCGCACAACTCTGCCAATTCGTGAACCATTTGCTGCCACTTCCTCGTCATGTGCGTGAACTCTGCCAATTCGAGAAAATGCAAGAGAGTACAAGTATTTCAATTTACTAATTATAACATTGTTTACTTTCGAAAGAATCAAGAAAACTTGCCAAACATTGGCAATCGTAACTTCAATGAATCGATATCCCATGGCTATGATGACTCACTCGAGTCATAAATGTTTTGCAAATCTCCCCGCATATGACGAGAAAGTGGCAGCAAATGGTTCACTCTGCATCGTTAGCCATCTTGCTTTTTTGAAGAAAAAATGAAAAGTAAAACATTCTCACAACTCTAGTATTGCTACACGATGTCCTAATGACATGGATTTGGTGTGTGCCCTCCGCCTGCTGGTGGGAAAAACACTGAAGAAAGAGCAATCATCTATCATCTATGCTTAAGAGTTAACATCTAAAGTCATAACGAGATCAAAGTCATATTGGACTGCTCATAGTGAACCTTTCCACTTTGATTTGAACAAGGAGCAATCCACTCTCGCATCAGTCTTCATCCATGCCAATCTGCACTTCCGGTAGATTCCACGTGTCTTCCTCCACAACTGCTTTCTCAACCTTCATAGGAATTACGGACGTTTGTTCGTCTTTCTGACCACGATTTCTGCTATTAAGCAACTCTCTGTGAATCTCTGGTGTCACCTACACAGAAAAAGAGCTCACCAAGCGTTTAATCGTCAGACCTCAAAAGATCCCCTAGTAGATACACAACAGTTATTGATGGAAAATAAATGTTTGTCGGATAGACTATTAGATAACATTAAGATAATGTTAAATTTATGTCAGGTTAATATTGGTTTAACATTTGCCACTATAATATCAAGTTAATGCCAAGGTCACTAACATCTCACTAATGTCACGTTGAAAACCATTTCTGTAAAATTTACAGTGGCTTACCCTAAACTCAAAATGTAGACGATGCATCTAATGGCTATTACCCTAAGCGCCAAAGCAGTCATATTAATTGGGGATCATTTGTGATGCACTTCTGGTAACAAGAGAAAACAGAAATCCCCTCTGCTTACAAACTAGGGAATAAAATGTTCACAACTTCACAAGATCAAACTTTGCCAGATCATCCTCAAAAAATCATGAAAAATGATTAGCAGAAATTGGGTATTTGTCGAGTTTCTGAGCAGACAGTGACGTACCAGATAATGCTTTTGTTTCCGCATCAACTGCTTCAGTTTCTCCTTGTCCTCCTCCCCCAGCTCATTCTTGTACCTGCAACCAAGAGTAGAGGTATGAAACTTGTGTGACCACACCCCAATTTAGAGAATCCAGAACACACTACGTATAAGCAAGCCCCATTTCCATCAGTACCAAAGAATACGGGTAGGGGAAAGCCATGACTGAAAATAAAAAGCCAAGGTCAACCTTAGTGAATGAACCTTGAAACTAAAAAGAGTTGATTTAATTAACATTCTGAAATACAAGCGGTTCGTCAAGTCCTCTGTACCTTTGTACAAATGTGAGAAGGGATTGATGCCAAATAACAGGAAGGTCTCGATCATCCTCAATGAACCCGACAAAATGTGCCAAAACTGAATCCAGGACTCTGTATGGCAGAGCATACTTCTTGTCCAATAAAAGCTTTAAGAAATAGCTGCAAGGCAGTTCAAAAAACCCAATGATTAGATGAGAGATTATATCATCGAAACTACCAAGGAAAAAAAGACTATGAATACCGGTACAAGGTTGTGTATGTACGCTTAGAAGAATTTATTACCTGTTTGTGCCGCAATACTCCATCTCTGCAATTTTCAGCAGTGCAACACTGTTCAAACCCACACAGAAAACATGTTAAAAATGAAATTCTTAAAGAGTAGAGTTTTCATTCAAGTCACCTGAAAACGACTGCCATCCTATTCCATGTTCGAAAAATATAGAAGAAGCAGAGAATCGACCTCTCCAAATTGCTAACAAAGAGCAGATTCAGCACTTCCAATCGTTGGTATGGGCACATTAGTTTACTTGTCCAAAATCAGAGAGTTAAGATAATTAGTGGAAATGAATTCATTGCAAACTATTTAGGGGGAATTAGCACCAATTTGCTAACTGAGACAACTTGGGGCAGTGTAAGCATTCAGTAACTAATTTCAATTAGCTAATTGGCGCTACTTGGTTAGCACGGACGGGGCCTTACTACATTAACAGGGTGACGACTGCAGGGAAACACATGGTCAATGAGCACAACCTCGTCATGGACCTAAGATTTGTCACTAAGCGAAGAAACAAACCAACAGTTCAACAAGTGCATATTCGGGTCGTACACGTGTCTTACCTGGAGTGTAAAACAGGAATAGAAACCTTTTGGAGTGTTCTTCCTATAATAACAGCCTCCCGTACGTTGCATGTTCTCGTCTGCAAGGAGCATAAAATTAATAAGTGAGGCAGTGAGATGGTGTGAGTTTTCACTATGCACATAATGATCCTCGTAGGCTCATTTAACGTTAACACCACTCCATGGATAATGCCGTAGTATACTGAAACTAAAAAGTAATGAAATAAATTCGGCCCAAGGTCTGCTTCCTATTTAAAAAATATAATGCAATCAAGAGTAAGTGATACTCTCTCTGAAAAACAGGGTAAGGTGCGCCAAGAACCGAACACAAATTACCTGGCAGAGAGGCAGCAGCAGGCCTTTGTAAAAAGCTGAAGGCTTATAGACAGCCTTTTCCATAGCTTGGCAAAGAGCAAAGTGAAGTCTTTTATGCTCTCGTATGTCATTCCGGATTCTCGGTAAGAGAACCAAATTGTAAAAGCGCTGAGCCATACGGGCATTCAAGTTGGAGGCAAAAACCCGAGTGGCTTGGTACATGGCGTTTGGAGACCATCTCTCTGGCTCTGTTAGAAATAGCACATCTTCCCAATTGGAAAGTGAAGGAATGATCTTGAAAGCTTTTGGTAATTTGCCAGCCCTGTATCTACTCAAAAAATTTCCTACCCTGCACAGAGAAACTTCCAAACTTAATATAACGTCTATGATCTTTGGCATGAAGAGGACACTAAACACTCAAGCCCCTCGTTCAATAATATGCCAGTCACATAACGATGGCACGGCTACAACCAGGTGGATGTATGGCGCCTAAAGGATGAAGATAGAAGTGCTAGAAGACGTACCCTTGATAGACCTCTATAACTTTGCTATCTACCCCTGGAATTGTTCGGCCTTCACCTGCATTAACACAAGCACAGGATCTTTCGTGAGGTTTCAAGCGAAGAAAAATAAAATAAATCCCCTCTAGCCAGGATCTTCATCCAATACAACTACCAATAATGCATTCAGCACATAAAGTTCACTTTGTCTTGCGTAGATCAAAGCAAAGAGCTTAAAAATTGCACCAACAATATGAGAATCAAGTGTCCCATCCACCTCAAAAAGGTAGCTTGGAACCTTGCTAAGTCAAGTATTTAAGCATCCCCCTTGGAAGTCATGTAAGCACCACCTCTTCATTTTTCTTGAGCGTGGAATAACAAGGTAAATAGTATATAGACATGCTTTTGCACCAATCAAAGTGTGAGTTATTGTAGCCCAAAAATTGTTGCTTCAAACTGTGCAATATAAAGCGACCATAAATGTACCGTTTTCACATGTGTTATTATTTCAAACAAGGCACCTCACCTTCAACGTCATGGCATCCCCACCCTTGTCATTTATCCGCTCCATAAAACCATCCAAAGTCATAACCATTGAAAACATTCTCTCGTCTTCTTCTGTCACCTCCTGCCAGAGAGTATCAGAAAAGGCGTGAGGTGACAATGCCGAATGTCCACCACATCAACATGATATATCCACCATAAATTGAGCAATACGAGCCATGCAAGTCCTTGTAAACAAAACAAAAACCTACCTCAAACTCCTCAGCTTGGTCTTCTCCATCTGAAAACCCATCCTCGTCAGTGTCACTGTCGCTATCCATCCTCTTGTCAGGAACAAGAGCAGTAAAAGCTCCCCTTATAGCTGCCACGCCTGATTCTTCATCCCTAAATTAAATCAAAGAATTGAAATAAATCCAAAGGATTGAGAGTCTACTTACTCTTGAGGTCAGCCAGCTTCGGCACAAAAAATTCAAAAGTCCTTTCGGCTGACCCTGACCTCCACTCCAAACTTGATGACAATCAAAATTTGTAAAATATCTCAAATTCTTCAAATACTTGCTCCTTTTCCTCAGGACCATTATCAAGTAGATTCAAGAGCTAAGAAAAATGGTACCGTTCATTATCAATTTCCAGTTGCTGCCTTCGCGCTTCGCCGAGAATTTTATTACTCATCACCGGAGTCACATACTACAACAGCATAAACGAAGTTCATTCGATGAAAAATATCGTCATATTCAACACAACAGTCAAAAGCACAAATGAATCCTTTCAATAAATAAAAAAATCTTCATATTCATAACAACAGACAAAGCATTGCACATCACATCACATGACACCGCAGAATCTGTTTCGAAAAAACGTCTCAGGCGAGGGGGAGCAGTTGGGTTGGCGTGGGGGAGCCATATCCTGGCTGCCTGATGGCCTCGCACCAGGCGACGGGAGTCAGCAGCAGGCTCAGTAGTGATGTGGAAGTGAAGAGGCCAAAGGCGGAAGCGAGAACTATACCTCATCCTCCCCTTGTTGACGGTTGAGGTTCCGCGGATGCCTGCGTTTCGGAGGCAAAGCTTCCAAGTTCAGCTCCATTTGTTCGCCCAAATTCAGGTCGTGCTTCTCAGGTCCCGCATCCTTCCGCTTCCTCTTGTGATGACCAGGAGACCGAGGTTTGGTTTGGCCCGCCATGGCGACAAGCTCAAAACCCCGTTAAATTCAGCAACTCCTTCACCAATGCGTCACAACCTCTTGCTGCTTCCGCAACTACCAAGCCCAACTGTTATTATACCGTCTAAAATCACATGCGAAATTCGTTTTTCTCTTTAGAATATCCAGAAATCTCAGTAGCAACCCGTTTTTCGATTTAGGGTTTAACCCTTAACCCTGGAATGACGGACTGTTAACCGTGGAGAGGAAGAGAGTAGTTGTCCTATGACCGTGGGGACACAAAGAATTACAGTTTTCGACTAGCTTTAGCAACAGTGAGATTCAAGCAAACTCTGGTCGAGACATTGTATCTCTTGAGATCCTCGAAAGCTACAAAAGCGAGTAAAAGCAAGTTCGCTCATGATTCTGAGCAGCTATTCAAGAGAAGGTACCATTTCTTGAGAACATGGGCAGCTTCAAAAGATTACTCAGAAGAAGTCGGAATTGATTCGCACGGAACTTCAGAGTATGGATTCAAGAAATTCAACAACAAGGCGATCATCACATCGGAAAAAATCGAGTACTTGCACAAGGATCACGAGCTTGTACAGCTTGCATTGCATTAGAAAAGGGGCAAGACAAAAAAATGAATAGTGTCGAACTCCTTCCATTACTGCTTTTCCCAATTGATTTGGACTTGAAGACAAAATCGCTGAGCAGTGGTGATGCAGGTATGAGGTCGTTGAGGAGAAATGCAGCAGGTTTGCCTTCAACTAACTCGTTGATCCATAGCATTTTCTTCTAATTGTTTTCTTCACTCAATGCTTATGTCGAATTGCTGCATATAAAGAGAAGGTACTAGAAATTTTTTTCCCCCGCAAACATCCAAAAAAAATATATTACAAGCTAAAAGAGCAAAATATTTACTGTACATACATACATATATATATATATATATAGGCTACTTCTCCCCCTACTAAAGGAAGGACATAAAGGAAAAAGAGCACACTCTTCTCAAACATCTGTTCACCAATGATTATCCCAATAGCACACACCCTTGCAAACATGTCCTTGGCAACCTGGACATGCTTGATTTGTTCGCCTCCCACAGTAAAGACAGTTTCCCCTTTTTGTCCCCATACTCCTTGAGCCATGCGCCAATGCTACATTTGTTGACAATGTTGAATACCCATGAGTTTGAGGAGCCCAATGAGCTATCAACTCCTTCGCCAACTTCAGTTGGAATGACAAATGAGTTAAAGGCTCCTCAAAAAATCTGAAACTTAGATCACTTTGGATGATCCAAGCATTGCAAATTGTTGTATCTAACAAGTAGAAGAAACGATGCCACCACTTGTGACTTCTTGTTAGACAAGAGTACACCCCCCTCAATTGACCAGCAGTGTCAACCCCCCTCATGTTCTCAATGTACTGTAAATGCATAGGGCCAGTGTTAACTTTCTTTTTTTTCTTCCCTATTCTTTGGTACACAAATTGTCTTGGTCCTGGCGGTGATATTGGTTCTGCATGTGTAGACAAAAGTAAAACGGCATTTTTGTCCTTCCACATTGCACAACAAATGTTTCTTTCTCCATGCATGCGATAATCTATCCACCCATAGTGTTGCTTCTTCGTGACTTCTTTTGCAAATAATGCCTTCGGAATATATTTGCGGTTCGATTTCAAGGTGCCTGTAGCCATTATTCTTTCCTCCAATAAATCAAGGAACAAAGGAACAGAAGTGAAAAAATTATCTGTTGTAACTATGTGACCTCTTCCACCCAAATCCTTTAATAGGTGTTTGACTACATGCCGCCCTTGAAGTCCTTCATCCTTATGACCGCCAATAGAGAGGTCTTCCATTAGTAAGTCGTCATCATTGCTGTCATTGCTTTCTGCTCCCTCATCATGTGGATTTCCTTCTCTTCCACAATATATTTGGAAATTCCACACATACTTCGACGAGGCATCTGCTGCCACCCAAACTTTAATGCCGAAGTGAACGGGCTTGTTTGGCATGTACTGGCGAATAGGGCAGTATTTGCCTTTGTACATGACCATGCCTTCATCCACCATCATCTGTTGATTTGGTGCCCACATGGCCTTAAACCTTGAACATATGTCATCTACCATCCATCGTACCTTGTGCAACTTGTCATATTTTGCACTTCCTCGATCCATTACATGTCCTTCACTCCCCACATGCAAACATCTTGTGATCAATTCAAACCTATCTCTTTTCAAGGTTTGTGATATGATGGGACAACAAAAAAAAGGTTCCTCTGTAGACCAATAGAGTCGCTTGTTTGGCAATTTCTTCAAGCCCATATACAAACACATTGCCATGTAAGCTCTGAATTCCAACAAAGTTAATGGTGTCCACAACAATCCACCACGTGTTCCACCATCCTTGTAAATTACTTTTGAGGCAAAAACATTGGTCTCTCTCACAATTCTCCGTTGTAGTTTCTCAGGCCAGAACTTCTCAAATAATCCGAGAATGGAGGATAAGCGTCCATAAGGATGTGTGCAACCCGGTGTCGGTCTAGTGAAAGGAAGTGGACTACTCTTATATGATGATATGCTTGGTTTCCAAGTATTAGCTGAAAAACGGCTTAACAAGGGGTCGTCCACTTTACCCTTCTTTTTCTCACCCCCCAATTAAGGACCGTGAAGCAAGGCCAGGCCTAGCCTTCCCAACTTTCCTTCTCTTCTTATCCCCGTGCTTAGGCGGCTTGTACCAGGAGTCAGAGGTGCTGCTGGATTCCTGGCATCCATGAGGAGGGAAATTAGGGTTCTCCAACTGTCCGTTGGAGAACTGTGAGCGGGGAAGTGCACATGCTTGCACATCTGAATTTGGAGGCAGGCCATTGTGTACCTGCATCCTTCTCCGGCTTCGCGGTGGATGATGGTGTTGCTGCGGCCGTCTTCGCATGCCTCCGTTGCTACGACTGAGCACAACAACTCTTGCTTGTGCAGTTCCTGTCGATGTGACGACTTGCATTGCACGCGGCTTCCCTCTCCTACTGTACTCTCCCTCAGACAGAGTTGATTCAGACCCATACTCTTGTCTTTGTATGTGCGTTGTAGTTGACGGCTTGTGCTGAAAGATGCCACTCATTTCCTCCTCCGTGCTCTCTGAAGATGGTCCCTCTGATTGTTCACTATTCCAACTAAGGTCATCCATTGAGGATGAGTTTCCGTCATATGAGGCCTCACTCGATGATTGCTGTCGAAGGTGGGCTTGCAGAAGATCAGCTCTGTTTGCGTCCCTTCCATCTCCTCCCATCACAGCTCTGATGTCACCTTCTGCGCCATCATCACATTTTTCACTTTGTTGGTGTGCAAGTTGCATCCATCGTTGTGGATAGTAGACTACCCCTCCCGAAACTTCTTCTTCCTCTCCATCTGCATACTGCAATTGTACAAAAAAAAAAAGTGGTTCTGGGGTCAGTTCTTGGGTCCCTTGCAATAGATGAGCTGCAATCCATAGGTCTAGGTGTATTAGAATTCATACCTCTATTTAAAATAACACATTAATATAGAGTAAAGTCCCACATATTAGAGTTCATACATTTGTTTAAATTTATCTTGCTTTTTCTAAACTAAAGGAGTTATATAAGTTATGATCACTGTAAACTATAAGAATTAAAAAAGTCATTCATGGTCATTTTGAATGAATTTATATCTCGAAATTTCAAAAATGGACACGCACCTTGCTTGTGCAAATTATAATTTTTCTTAAATTTAAGAGTTCAAGAAAATATGTAATTGGTAGTCATTTCCAATGAACTTCTAAGTGAAATTAAAAGAATGTACTTGATATACTAAAACATGAATGTAATATTAGACTTTGGCAAAATAGACAATGCAGGCCAGTGTAATTTTACTTATCTTTTGTATACATTACACCAAAATTTTGAGTGTAAAGAAGGATCATGGTATGCACTAAGAAGATGTGTATCAATCCTAAAACCTAATAGGGACATATGAGGTTAAGAATCAAGTATCACGATATGTACAAAGAATATAGGTGTATCAAATCTAAAGGTTATGATTACCATTTGAAATCCTAAACTATAAATTGAGGTTATGGTATCAATGCAAAGATTCATTTAGAAAAGGTCGTAGAGTAGATTTAAAGAAGATGTAAATTGATTGGGATTATATAAATTAGATTCTTTAACCTTGAATTTTAGGGTTGCCAACTTCTTAGATTGATTTGTGAAAAGAGGATTGAAATACTTTACATCTCTTTTGTGGTCTTATCACTCTCATGGTCAAATATGATAATCTTTTACTTCATAAGTGGAATTCCTGCATTTTTTTTTTCTTATAGGATGTCTAATATGTCTAGTTTGAATTTGTATAGTTACAATTCAAGAAAAACTAATACAGCTTATCAAAATGCTGGCATGCTGTTCAAGTTATAGCAAAGTACAAGAAACTCAAAACAAGCCTTTGGGCATTGCATTTAGAAGTTGAGGGGTGGAGGGTTCAATTGAAGCTAAAGCTTTGGGTTTGGGGTGACTGAAAGAACCTCAAACTGAAAGCGGGTATCATGAAAGGGAACAAGGACAGTGGGTAGAGGTAAATGGGTGTCTACAGGGGTTTCGGCCAGGTTATCGTAGTGCGGGGGCGGGACCCGATTACCGTGCTAGGGTTTAGGGTTTAGGCTTCTATTGCGACGCTAGGATCCAGGGCCCACTACTTTAGTTTCAATTTTAGTTCGTGGTCATTTGAATTTGAGCTTTGTGCGAGTGCAATGCAGTGCAATTCCCACCAGTGCGAATTTGGGAGGTGGTGCTGCAATGCCCACTTGTGCAGGATTTGTAGCGCGTCGAGTTGCCCTTGCGGTTTAGGGTTTGGCGATCGTTCTCTGCTCGTGCGACCTCGGAAGAGGTCTGTGATCTCCCAATGCGATTGGTGTACGTGGTTTTCCCTTGGGGTAGCTCGGCGAATTGGAAACTGCAGCGTCGTGTGGAGGTATTGGAAACTGCAGCTTGCCTGGGGGGATGGAACGACGCACCTTGGATCTTTATTTCTCGTCGGTAGTTTGCGCTACCTTGGTAAGTTTACAGTTTGTCTTTGTGTGGGAGGGAGAATTCTTTCGACGAAAGAGCCGTTCGTCAACACTAGATTCATAATCATTTGCGAAGGAGTGAGCTTTGGGGGCTGATGGGTGCATCGGAGGACTCTGGATTCTGACTTGTTCTCTGCTCTGGCAGGTGGTTCAGGGTCATTATGATTTCAGCTCGTGGGAGTGTGTTGGGAATCGTAGGACGGAGGTGAGGTGCCAGCTTGTGTAGGGTAAACGTGGTATCAACCTCTCCTGCTCTTACTACAGGTGAGGAGAGTAACGCTCTTTGCTTCGGAGCTTGGGGAGTGCGAGTAATTATTTTTCTGATTGATGATATCTTGCCGCGCAGTTAGTGCAGTGCAGTGCAGTGCTAAAAATGACCAGTTAGTGCAGTGCAGCCGCATCATGTGGAACGTTAAGGTGCACTCTGTGTTGATGAGCCCCTGGATCGCCCATATTCCTAGCCTTTGCAAGTGAAGAAGTCTGTGGTGTCTGGTTGAATTGGACCCTCCTTGGAAGTACTATCTGAAGTCTGCACAGGTGTCGTGGGGAGCATTCGGTGGTGTTGCGCGCGTGCACGAGATATACGGAAGATACACTTCAGTAAGTTCCCTCCCCATTGGGAGAGTTCTGTTGGTAGCTGGTGAGGTTTCCCGTAGAACAGAATTTGAACTGTGCTTGCTAGTCGGCCGAATGGAAGGTGTCCGTTGTGCGTGTAGTGGGTTTCTGTGGTCGCGAAAATTGGATGTGTGAGTTTTTGGAATAGGAATATTGGAAGGAAGTGCGAGCGAGGGAGTAGCCTTTCACGAGCTCATTGGTTAACTTGCTGAGGTGTAGCGTGGTGCTAGTTCAGTAGAGCTTGTCCTCTTTGTGGACCAGGTTTCAGAATCAAGCTCTCGTCAAAATGCCCGAGCCGCCGTTGGACACGAGACAGGAATCGATAAAATATGTTGGCGCATCATCGTTCGAAGTTGACCCGATTTCCTTCAATGCCAACGGGGGCGCGCCTTCACGCCATGCGGGTGCGCCATCACGCTATGCAAGCGATTCAGATGACCGTGGCAAAGCCGTCGTGGTGGAAGGCAACACTGACATGAGTGGCGTGACTGGCAAGGAGCTGATGAACGTCGCCTCGTCCTCATCCTCTTCAACGGTTGCAGAAACCCAGGACATGTACAACAAGTAAGATTGCTCTGCTTTACTTCCAATCCAAGACTCCAACAGAACAATGATGCTATTAAGGTGCTCTTTTATCTACTGTTTAATTTTATCCAACTAACGCAGACAGACTGCTTTGATTGAGTTACTATTGTGGACAGTCGTCGACGTTGAGGATTTTCCTCACAGCAGACGTGTAGAGTAACGTCATCCCTGCGCAATTGGTATCTTCACATTCCTGCTGACGTGATTTCGTGTATTGACAAACATCCATGTATTTTCCATAAATCCTTTTTCTTTAACTGGGCTCAGATTGAGTCGTTTGCCCATCGGTTCATGTGGAGTGAGGCTTGTGCAGACTGGGCTTTTGACTTTCAGCAAGCATATAGCGAGCCGTGGCGTATATCATTAGTTTTCTGTGTCTGTGTCAAGTTGGATGTCAATCGAACGAGGGATGCGGCGCTTGTTTTAGAGCAAAGCTTGTATCTTCGACTCGAACGATCTTCGGAAGCTACCTGTGAGCTTCTAGTTCTGATAATGCACTTTGCTGGGCCTTAGACACTAGCCAGAGAGCGCAGCATTTTTTTTTTAATCGTACTGTTTCTGAATGATTCCTGGCACTGCCTGTCAGCGTTGCTGTCGGGTTTCAACAAACAGACTTTTAGTACACGGTGGTCTCAGCCAAATGAGAACGGAAATTCTTGCTCTTCTAGTGTTCCCCAACTGCCTTTTGATACAGAATGCACTGATTTATCTTGTTAATGAGGGCACAATATTCAAGTGACTTGATTTGCCAAGCAACTAATTTCATTTTGTGGAAATTAGTATATTACAGCAAGTATTTCAGCCTGCACTCATTACATTTACTGACAAATAGTGTGTCTTTTATAAAAATTTGTCTTTCACACGCACTAATAGGCTAAGGGTAAGTCAGTGTGGTTAGACTTCTGGTTCTCTAAATCCTCTTGTTTCTCCTTAACGTATCTTTCATACCCAGAGAAAGAATAGTTACTCGATCGGCCACTAGCTTACAATTGATCAATGTGCACTGGTTAATTTGAACTTAATTCTCTTGTCCTCCCTGCCCTCTATACGCTTGACCAAAAAGTGTACACCGATTATCCTATTACTGAGGGCGCAAAATTAGTTAATTGCAAAGGTAGGGTCACTAAATTTTTTAATCTTTTCTGAAAGTCAGTACAGTGGTCTGATATTTCACCCTGCACTAACTTAACAGTGTGACTTTGGGACGTGAGTGTTGCACGCAGTAATCATCAGGATAAATCAGTGTTGCGTGCTTGAAAACCTGTGAAACAACTTGAGGTAATAAATGATTTCAGCTCCTTTTGTATTTTCAAGTCATGAATACTTATAGCAGGCATAACATTTTATAGCAGAGTATTGTATGCCTGGATGGAGTGAAATAATATTGTATTTTGTTGCAATATGCAGAAATGGTGGCCCAAAAGATTTATCACATTTCAGATTGTCAAGAGAGAGCTTTGCTTTAATTGTTTTGTTTCAAGCCCATGTTTTGTTTTCTGCAAATGCAACTCATTTTGTTTATATATCAACTTAATTTGTGAGACTATGGACAAGTGATTTGCTTTGATCCTTTCATTCATTGAGCGGACTCGATGGAGTTGTGCGCACACGAGCCAATTAGGCTCCCGTGCTGTCGTCTCCATTCGGGTCCCTCTGGTGAATGAAAGGATCAAAGCACGATTGGATCAGTGAAGGTACATACACTAGGGTTTAGGGTTTAGGTATTTTTTCTGCCTTTGCCTTTAAATGTGGATTAAAGGGGATTGGAGTTCTGGGTATCTTCCTAAACCCTAAATCCATGTTACAACACATTTTCGTTACTCAACCACGGCCTTTTACATACTTCAAATGACAATTTCTCTAAACAAGTTCACTTCAGCACCAATCATTATCATGCCTTTCTAAACAACTTAATTTTTCATCAAGTAAACACTCCACACTGATCTCATTCCACACATTGAATGTCAATTCAATAGCACATCCATACAGCAACTTATCTCCAACACAAAAATCACAAAAAGTGACAAAAGTGTAAATCCCTCAGCAAATCAAACACAATACCTCTCAGCCAGAGGCTCACTCAAGTTGAACTTTCACAAATGAAGACAACAAATATGCAACCCCACATGACAAAATCCGTTGCCTCCATTTCACATGACCTTCCATCCTCTGGTCCAATTCTGCTGCAATTCCATTGCACATCAAGTGTGATTGCCTTGCTACAGATCCTTAGAAGCAAATTTCTGCTCTCGTTGCATAAGAATCACCAACCAATAAATAATGAATATTTCTGTTTTTGTTGCTGACAACAAGGGGGTTGACAACAGCATAAGAACAAACAGGAAACAACACAACATTAATGCATCAAAACACAAATTCTGACATACAATGATTTGTAGGAACAAAATAAATGAATAGCCAAGGTTATATGGAGGGTTGGACATACCTCAACAACAAAAATGGCTCACACTCAATTAGCAGCCAATTCTTCTGCAGTCCGAGTTTCAATAAACATCTTCTCTAAACAAATCCAGCCCACTTCCAAGCTGCTTTTGAGCAGAGTGCAATTTGCACCAACCCAACTGTCATGCGAGGGGTAACTTTTTTGGCTGCATTGTCTGGAAAACACATTGCTCCGATAACTATATCATACTCATGTTGAAGTTTGGGATGCTCCTCATAAAGGTTGTATTCGCAGAATTTTGCCCATATCCTATCCTCGTGGCTAAGCTCAAACCAACGCACCCGAAAAATCTCTCCAGATGGTGCAGGAGCATCTCCATACAAAATTCCCACATCAAAGTTGAAGTGAAAAATTGCAACTGTATCAGCCGGATTCATTGAAAGACGGTTGTGAAGCGGAAACGAGAATGCTGTCGAAACATCATTTGTAAGATAAAATGCTGGAGTCGTTGAGAATTCGGTATCAGCTTTAAAAGGCTGAATGCCAACAACTGAAAATTTACGTACATTTGACACACGTGTCCCATGGTATAAGGAATACACCCCATGAGGAGCATATAGGCTGTACAGGATATGGCCGGATGCTACCTCAGAATGTGCAGCGAATGCTCGAGAACGCCCAGCAATGCTCCACCTCCGAATTGACATCTCCCTTGGACCTCCTTTTGGTGGGGTGGTATACTCCTTGAGGTTCACCAAAACGTATTGAACATCTTTGAAAACTTGGCCCAATGCACTTGATTCTCTGTTTGTTCTGAGCTTGTTGATCTCTGAATCCTCATCTTCATCATCCCTGCTACTATCCTGTATGTTCCTCCATGTTCCTCTATGTTCCTTTCTCCCACGACTCCCTCTATCTTGTCTTCGCTGCCTCTGGTCATTCGGTGCTTTGTTTCTTCCTTGATTCCCTCCCCCTTGTCTATTCCTTTGGCCACGTGATTGCCCTCCATCACTACTAGACAAGGCAATATTCTCTTTCCGCAAACCATACGCGCGCTCTTGTAAATCCAGAAGTATGTTTTCCAACACACTCTCTAAACTTGGAAGGAAAACGGTTTCAACTCCTAAAATTGAATCATCAAGAGCGTCCAAAGTTCTCCGGATTTGTTTAAGAACACCTGGTGCCAAAAACGGCTCAAAGGCAGTGAAAAGCTCCTCCACAGATGACGCAGGCTTCCTTCCATCAACAACCTCATTCAAATCCAGTAGGCATTGATCCCATATTGTCCAAGATAGTAAAGTGTCATCAAATCGTTCAAGAAATGCAGGTGCAAGTAATTCGGTGATGGGCTGCCCAGCTTGAATAATAGGTGAAGGGGTTGATGGACCAGATTCACCAGCCACCTCCTCCAACCTCTGTTTCCTCTGTTCCAATTCCTCAGCATCAAGTGCAATCCTAACCCCGAACTTTAACTCCTTAACCCCACATCGTCTTTCCTTGATCTGACAAGACGATCAGATTGTGGTTAGCGCATCCGTCCTAGCAACAACAATCCTAAATCTTGCTCATGACATCCAACATACACCAGAAACTTCGGAAGGGCTGTTCAAATCTCTCTTCAACTCTATCCCTCTCCTTCCAATCCAGACCAGCAGAACACAAGCGTATAAACTTTGAAACTCGAAAAAGCCACGGCTCAATCGATTTCAACTTCGTTTCCTTCTTGAATTGGAAAAATTGGCTCCTCCTTGGACGGGAATACTCAAAGGATATTATTCACAATGAAGTGCAACAACTTTTAAACGCCATGTCACTCAGTTAGGAATCAAATTACAAACAATTACCGCGAGTAGAATTAAAGACTCGTAAAATTTACTGATCTGCAAGTTCAATATAATAATACTTTTGCAGTTGATGTTCAACTCTGCAAGGAGAGCTGACTTTTGTACTACACTTCTATCAATTGGCGTGATGCAGAGAGGAGAAAGCTGCATTTGGTCAAATGCTAATCAGGAAATTAAGAGGGCCCGCAACACTGCCCAATCATTGCAATATTACAAGATACTTTACGTCAAGCTTCAATGCTTGGACAACGCTCATTGGAGAGATTGACGAGCATTATCTATTGTAGGCAATTGTTGGAGCTTTACACAAAAGCTAGCTTAATGAAAGGAAAACTAATCCCACACAAGAACCTAGACTTTGTCTCGCTCTCAAACTTAGTTTGACACTCCTGAGAGAGAATGAGAAAAAATTCCTTGAAAACACCAATTCCTCATCTCCTGAAGTCTGCTTCAAAAAATGACTACGAGTGAGAGAAATTCCGGCAGGAAAAAAATACACAAGCAACACACAACCTTTCTCTGAGACAGAAGCTAGCACATTACTTTTTGCAACGGAAGTGGACATACAAGAACACTCCAATGATTGTCATACTCTACTTCCGAAGATTATATCAAAACGAAGAAGAATGCGCAAGGCGCTTGTAACTGCATATACACTATAAAGCAAACGAACAATGCCGTGTCGCCATAACAGCAAATCCAAGTGCAAATAAAATTGCAGTTATTCCCTTCTTGTTTCATCCAACTCTCTCCTACTATTAAACACTCCACACAAACGTCAACTCCAAAGCCAAACACAATCATCAATCAGGCTGTGTTGCCGTAAAAAGAAAGGCAATTCACACCTCAACTCTCTCAGAAAACAAAACTCTTGTTTCCTCTTGTCTCCTTCTCTTCAACCAACGTTGCCTTTCTCCAAATTCTTACCAAATTACGTGAAAAGAAAGGGAAAAAAAGTGTAGAATGGAGAGATTGGAGTATTGGAAGTGATGGTGAACCTGGTATTGGCGGCATGCATCGTCATGATCAGGGTGCACCATAGCAGTGTATATATGTGCGCGAGAAAGGAAAACAGAGTAATGACTTTTGGAAAAGCAGATATACTCTTGTTTATGACAAAGGAAGAGTCGATGAGAATTGTCATAAAGAGTGGATGAATGGGACTGATATTCATTGGATCTGGACCAATTGAAGGTGGTTTGACGTGATATGGATGTATGATTTTGGGTCTCGATTGGTGTGCCGATGTACTTTTTACAAATAGTTTGAAGTTGTTTACTTTATTTGTTCTCTGGTGGTGAAATTCTGTGTATCTTGCCTTTTTTTTTCTATACTTCCATCTCAAGTTTCTTTTACTCTCTTTTCCCTGGTAGGATCTTTTTAGCTTAGAATTTCCATTTTTATAAAATTTCAATAAACTAAACATCATAAATGTATGGCATTTGGTAGATTTAAGCAAGCTAATTTATTTTTAATTTACAGCATATAAATATTTCAAATTCTAATAAATATATTCTATATTTAAGGTAGAACAACTTTAAACTGACTGGTGCCATTAGAGCATCCCCACCAAAGGGCTTTCCCTACATCAGAAAAATGAAAACAATTGAAACAGTATGGTGGCAATTACTTTTGTCTGTAGTACACAATTAGAACTGTTTCAAACAAGTCGTAGTATTGAAACAATATCAATATTGCTTTTATAAATTTATTGCAATAATATTGAATTTGAATAAAATATAGCAATTTATGTTAGCAAGACTGTTGCAATATTAAAACCAGGGCTAATTTTTTCAATACTATTTGTTCTTTCATTTATTATTGTTTTTGATTTGTTTTTAGTTTTGAATTGCAATTGAAACAATCTACAAACATTACTGCTGCAATACTGTAAATTTTTTTGGAATGATTCAAGTCTGTTACAATATTGTTGCTATTTTTGTTGTTCTTACACATTGTTATATTGTTTCAGAATTGATTTTGTATAAAAATTATATTGCAAGCAATGCATTTTTTTTATTAGTATTTAATTTGAATTTAATTAGAGATAGTAACGAATGAATTTCAAAATCATTATTGTATTGTTCTTGAATTGTTTTAGGATTGCAATTGTATTGCTACAAATCTAAATGCTTAAATAGACTTAACTTTCAACTCTCTATGTATCTCATACCTCTTTTTCACACTAATTTCAATTATGTAAGTACTTAACATCTTTTAATTTATTATGGTTGAAAAAAGTTAGATTGATGTTTTTACATGGCTTCAGTTACCGAATTGTCATATAAGACACACACACTATCAATGACATTCATGACTCATCTAATACGCTAAATAAAAATTATACAATTTTAGTATCTTTATTTAAATCTTCAAGATTTTTGACAATGTTTTCACCAAAAATACTCTAACAATGCCATTTCCTATACAACTACCACATTTTAGGAAAAAAAAATATTTTTGGATACATGTAACCATATAGAAGCTTGTAGTACATCAATTGGTTTGAGAAGATATGGAAAAAAAATTTAGAAACCTCCACCGTGTAGATTCTAAATTACTTGCACTTAAGTTGTCAAAAATATATATTTTGTCATTATAAAGACTCAGGGCAGCTGGACTTCACTAGGTCACATTCAAATGAAAAAATGTCCACGTTGCTAGTGCTTCTTTTAATTCATTCTTGAAGGCAAGTTGACTACATGCTTGACAAATTTCAGATAATTTGGAATTGTACAACATAGTAAACAAGAAGTATAGAATGATTCAAAATACTAATTTGTTGAAAATTTAGTTAAGGAATTGAAAAATGTCAATTTCAATGATTATAATGTTGTAATAAACAATCTATACCCTATGATTTTATTTTTCCAAAACATATTGGAAGTTGAGTTACACAAAGCGCTTCACAGTTTATTTTAGAGTAGAAGATCCATAATTGTGCACAAACTAAAATTGCTCATAACTTTCATCGCATTGATCAAAAATGGAATTATTAACCCCTAAATGCTAAAGGCATTTTTTGAGCCTCTTGGAATTTGCTCTAAATTGAACAAAAATCCAACATTTGATAAGTTGAATCAATTTTTTTTACATACAAATTCAAACTAGACATGTTAGAGATCACATACGAAAAGAAAACACAACAATATCATTTAAGGATTGAAAGATTTTTATGTTTGATCAGTAGGGTGTTGAAACTATGAAAATCTTTGAGCTCTCTTTTAACATGTCAAAGTCTTAGGATTCCAAAGTTTTTGTGGCAATTAAAAAATAGGAAAATTTAAAAGAAAATAAAAAATAATCTCTACTGGTTCTTGACTGTATTTTCACAAAAAAAAATAATACAAACCGACATTTCTAGTACAAATATGAAATTCCAAATTTTTTTTTGCATATATAATCATAGGATCTTCTAGTACGCTAATTTGACATGATGAAGGAAAAAATTTCAAAAATTTCCACTATGTAGATTGCAAGATATTAGCATTTGAACTGCAACAAAAATTTGCAGTGCGGAAAACAAAAAGTTGCACTTCAAAAGTTCAAATTTGTATGAAAAAATGGTCAAAATGGTGGCCTTTTCTTGGATTCATTTTGCAAGGACAGTTGCCTACATGCTTGAAAAATTTCAAATCACTTGGAATTGTACAACATATAGGTAAAAAATAGTAGACAAAAGAAGTAGAAAATGATTCAAAACACTAAATTGTTAATAATGTAGTTTAAGAATTAAAAATGTCAATATATCGCTCATTTAAGAACTGAAACTGATTTTGGGGGAGGTGAAACGTATTGAAATATTTTTCAGTAAATTTTCTTCAAAAGACAAGTGGACTTGGCATCTAATCCAAGTCGTTTCATAGTTTTTGGAGCTCTATGGAATTAGTTATGAAATTTTGAAGTTGAAATGGCATAGGGCTCTAAAATCGCCCATCTCCTAAAATGTATATTGTTTGTACATTGTCGAAGGCTACAAAAAAGAAAAATGTACAAGTAGTATACATTTGAGGAGGTGGGCAATTTTAGAGTCTATGCGCTTTTAGAACCTCTTATCTTACCATGCAAGAGGATCTCAAGAGGCAACTCTTTGGTACAATAATTATGTATTTTTTTTAGTTGGACTTATTGTATTAGGAAACTTCAATTAACAATTGAACGAAACTCTAAGATTGAACAAAACTCTAAATTGTTAATAACTCTGAGATGGAATCGAAACATCATATTCCCAACAATGAGATTCTTCTTGCAAACAAACTTCACCCTTATAAAAAAAATTGAAAAAAATTGAAAATTGCATTAAAAAATGAATTCTATAAGTTGTTTTTTGAAAAAGATGCCTAGGTTGTTTGAAAACGAGATTGTACATAACTTTTTCATTATTAGTCCAAATAGAATGAATGAAAGCTTCAAATGTAGAAAAAAAAATTAATCTTGCAGAAAAAAATTAAAAATTAAAAAATTCATTTTTTGTGTTTTTTTTGTTCTGCCCGGCAAATTGCTTTTAAGTGACTTAGAATGGCATAACTTTTGCTCTTAGGCACCAATTGAAATATACTTATTTTCTTAGAAATCTAATATGATTCCCTATCTTCAAAAAAAGTTTTAAGAAATCAAGTCAAAATTTCAAGTCACACAAGCATGCCCCAAACCCCAAGTGTCCTCCAAAGGGACTTTGGTCTTTTGGGGAGTAAATTCTTTCTTAGACAATTTTGGCTTTAACTTCTTGACACATGATAGAAGTCTCTAATGCATGATTGATAAACAAGGGGGGGCTATTTATCAAAGTGTCAAACATACTAGACATTACCTCGATTTGTCTATCTAGGAGGACAACCTTCAAGTCATGAACCATTGATTAGTTGAGGAGCTTGTTAAGGGCTTAAGGCACTCATGTTAAAATTTATGTGTATTTTATTTGATATATAGATTTATCATACATGTAAAACTATGATAATTTAGAGAATTTAATTGTCATATTGATGCTTTTTACAAAGCATTGGATTTCATCTATGTATATTCCTATTTGAACACATGTTTTCTTTTGTAGAAATAAAATGACAACATTGCTTTGCAATCATTTTGTATTTCCTTTACTTCACTATATGATTTCATTTATTTTCACTTCATTTTAGATAATTTCATTCACTATATAGAATTTATAATCAATTTATCTTTCTTTAATTTTTTCCTTCAATAATGCTAAATGATTTAATATTTTATTTTAATTTGGAAATATCCTAATAAAATCATTTTAATAATAATAATAATAAAATAAGAATGTTTACCATTAAATTGAAATATATATAGTGCATTGAACATGGTTTAGAATATTTATTTTTTATATTTTAAATCATGCTAAAGATTTATTTAATTATTCAGAGAATACTAAATTGATTTATGAATTGAACTTAAAACTTTTCTTCTTCCTAAATACAAAGATTCTTTTTTTGTTATCTTTAAATTTAAGATCAGTGTAATCTTTTTAAGTTTGACTTATAAACAACTTGTATGGCGTTGTGTACTTGTCCAAGTGTTTTCTGTGATTCACCTATGTATTCTTTTAATTTTTAATTTTCAGAATAGTTTATCCAGAATTTAAATTTAATTTATAGAAACAAAATTCAATTAAAAAACCATAACTCTTACACTTAAGAACCAAAAGTGCAAAACAACTTTTGGTACATTTTTGCTCATTGAGAGTTTTTTAGCAATACCAAGAATAGCATTAAAGACTCATATACTCCAATTTCCATAATTTAAGGGTATTTATGGTCTTAAAAATTGCTCACAAATCCATTATACATCCAAAAGCAATGATACAACTTTCATACAACCCTTGTCAAGTCAAGTTCTCCAACAATATAAAGAGAATAACCGGTGAGCACACAACTGGGGATATTTCAACAGTACATATAAAACAAACTAGAATAAATGTTACCATTATATATTTTTATTTTTATTCAACTTTTACTTTGCATACATATGGATGCAAAGGATGCTAAAGCCTCTATACTTTTGATTGATAATGAATTAAGAGGTCAAACTCTCTTCTTTAAGGTATTTATGTTAAAGTATTATTTTTAATTGATTTAAAATCTCAATTCTTCTTCTTCTTTTCTCTCTTTTTTCCTCTTTTCCTCTTCCCCCTCCTTTTTCCCTTTTTCCTTCCCCCTCCCTCTCTTTTTTCCTTTTTATCATAGAGTAGGCCCCGGTGGTCCCCCCTCGCCTGAAAAAACTCCCCCTCTTAATACCGTTGATCTTGAAAAACGAATTTGGATGTGGATACAGATACAAGTATAGATACAGATATGGTATGGATGTAGATACAACATGGATATGAGATACAAGATATAGGTATGGATACGGGTAAAGGATTTGGGATATACCCCATATCAAATGCCACTCCCACCCCCACCTGAAAATTACAAAGGAATAGGATTGGGGTGTAACAAAAAAAATTAATTTAATTTAAATTGTTTTTTCACAATTTGTTTTTTCACAATTTGTCACAATGACAACAATGACCTGAAAAGATGTAGTAATTGCATTAGTACCAATAATTACTCAATTACAAGACTTTGGTGTCACAATAAAAACTCTAAAACAAGCTCAAAAACAAACTACCTCAGTAGTCTGATTCAAACACTCTAGCTGCAGCACCCTATGGATTTAGATTTTTGTGAAGTTGTGAAGAGCAAATTCTTTATGTAATTTTCTAAGGAAGATGTAATAATTGCAAACAAAATAAGATTCATGATATATTTCACATTACTAATCCAAATGAAATGAACTAAAGCTATTTTTGACAATATAAAATATATTCTATGAAGAATTTTTTTTTTTTAATTCGATTTCTAGTTTTTTGGCTTTTTTTTAGTTGCTTAGGCTCAGGCTCAAGCACACTATGTTTAGGAAGGTATAAATTTTCTTTTCAGGCACCAATTACAATAAAAATTCTATTCCTAGAAAGTCTACCATTCACTTACCCTCTAAATTTAAAAAAAAAAATCACAAACAATAAACTTTGACATCATATGATCCTAACCAAAATCCTAAAATATTCATTCTAAGACTTTCAACCTTTGGAATTGATTATCCACGACTTTCAACTTTGAAATTGATTGTTTTGAATTGATTGTCTTTGACATCATATGATCCTAATCAAAATCCTAAAAAATTCATTCTAGGACAATCGAATCCAAAGTTCCAAGTACAACTACCTTTGTTTTACATTTGCAAATTCAAAAAACAACTTGGAAGCCTTTTTCTCCCAATTGCCAGGTAGATATCTCTGGAAGATTTATAAGAACTAGTGCCTTAACAAAGTTTGAGTAATAGGAAACTAAAAATAAGGACATAATTCAATTGAATCTTGTCATTTACTTAAGAGGTGTTTTTTACTAATCAGCACACAACTTGTATCAACTTTGTTCCTTTCACATTCAAAAGCCTCTCTTCCTCTATGGTGACTTTACATGTTAAATTTTTTTGTTGCTATCAATCCCCCCAAGACAAACAAAAATATCTGGTCACATCTTACATCTCTAAGGTAAGCACTTCAAATTTCCTTTGTATTAAGGTAACTACACCTAAAATTGCACAAGCGATCATAGACTCTTATGAACAATGGGAGAACATCTTAGGCAAGAAACTATAGTGTGCAATTTAGGTAGCGTACCCTATTAGATGTAGTTACCTTAGGATGCGCTGGCTCATACCCAAATCTACAATATACTAATGATGGTAAATAGTGTTGGCAACCTACAGTATATTAGTGATGGTAAAGTACAAAGCACAATACTAAATGTCAACAATCATGTTAATGTTACCAACCCTAAATGTCAACATAGACACTATTTGTCAACTACCGGATATCAATTTTTTACAAGTTTACATTTAGTATTACCTATTATTTCATCAAATTACAATGAAAAAAAATATAAACCTATACATATAAATGCCTATCGAAATGAATACTTTATTAAATAGATAATGTTAACTCTAAATGTCAACTAATTGAAGTTTAAAGTGGGCAGGGTAAAAGTGCAGGTAAAGTTATTTACAACATAACACTAAATAACATCATTAGTGTAGTGACCTTATTTGAAATTTGCATCAAGGGAAGGCTTCCTGTCCATTAGTATTTGGAGCAGTAAAGATACTACAAACAACTTGTAGAACTTCAATTATTGTAGAATTTCAGTTAAGGGTTAAAGGCAAAGGTAGCGTGAAAGTGCAGATTTAACAACCTACTGGCAAGCTGGAAAAAAAATTAAAAAGAATATTCCAGGTTAGGAATGTTATACTAGTCCATTTATCCCCTAAACATCCAGAGCCTTCTTCAGAATTGATGATTGGAAAAAATAATTATATAGAACTATTTTGAAGAATATTTTGGAATTGATATCAACAAAGAAAAACAGTAGGTTCTGAATTTTAGATTCCATCCATACCAGTGTTTTTTTTTTCATTTTTCATGAAGTGGCGAAGTGGCAATATTAAATGTTACAGTGGTGCTCCAAGTTTCAACATTCATCCACGTATTGGATAGAAAATGTGATACTACGTATCTATAATTCTATTTTCATTCACAATGTGGCGATTTCATCCAAGATTTTTCTTGAACTTGAAGTTTTTTGGCGATTTCATCCAAAATTTTACTAAAACTTTCCTATAGACTTGGTGCTAGGTCAAAAAATTTAGTGCAATTTTGCACCAAATCACCTGAAAAAAACCCCACTGGTCCATACGATTAGATTCACTAATGCTGTCACTAATATTTTTTTGTATGAATTTTGAAAGGGAAAATCTAGAATTCCTTCAAAATTCAATTACAAGCAAAATATTATAGAGTATCATTTTTCGAGTGAAACTTGTTGAAATGGATTTGAAAAGAGTTTCTCTTAACATGGTGATTTTTTGAAATTTTTTTGGTCTTTACATCTATGACATCATCTTTACAAATCCAATTTTGAACTAGAGTCAATGCAATTTTGGCTTGGTCAACCACTTGACATACTTTCACATTTGTAATTATAGAAAAAAATATGTACTCTAGTAACACCAAATCCAACCGATAGATAGGACAAGAACTTGATATAGTACCTCCACAAGTTAGGATGACATTTATCCAAGCAGCGACAAGCAATAATATGAATCTGTTCATCGTCCAGAAATTGGATGTCAGAGCAGTCCAGGGTTATATCAACCTCAATATAAGGCAGCTTTCTGTGTGACCTAAGTTCTAGAATCCAAGTACAGAAACTCACGCTAAATCTTTTGCCATACATTTTGTGTGAAGCCAGGGATCGTCTACTACTGAGACTTGATAGCTTAGGCAATACCAATAGAGTAACTCATCTTATTAATAGACTGCACTACAAGACACCATTTGTCGAATGCATGACTGAAAGATGGAAACCCTCCAGTCACTCAATACCCTTCCTCGTTGAAAGGAATGATTGGAAATAGGCAAGTTGGGATGGCAACATTCTCATACTGCTCCCGCCTGCCTGCGCTTCGTTGCGTTTGAGACAGAGATTTTGCCGAGTTTCTCAGTGTTTTCAGCAACAATGCGGTTGCTGCTAGGAGAGTAATGGCGCAGCCGCTCCCCTTGATACCACTGCACAATGGCAATACCAGCATTAGAAAAGCAGAAATAATAATGAAGCAGGAAATTTGGTACCGATAAAGGTCTTCTCAAACTTGCTTTTGTGGCCAAGACCATTTCGAATATTAGAATTCCTCATCCATGCAGAATGGTTTTCGTATGGTTTTCAGCAGGATTTGAAACAAAGTGCTGAATGAATCGCTAACCTGCTGCGGACGCATGATTTTTGTGTCAGGGTCGTCCATGGATTCTTTCCAGTGGGCAAGATATCCAGCCATGCGGGGAATGGCAAAGAGTACTGGGAAAAACTCAGTTGGAAATCCCAGTGCCCTGCACAAATAGAGCAAAAAATCAAGTCTAAGAGGGAAGACGATTGGATAGATAGAGAAGCCAAAGGACTCAAAAAGTTATTGGAAACGCAGAAGGTTCTAAGATTTACACATTGAACATAAGTTGATCTGACCATACAACAGGCAAAAGCAGAAAAGCAATAAACGAGCAAAAAATATTGAATCCAAGCAAAAGTATCTGACTGTGCTCAGCACGGCGGACGGTCCAAAAGCAGTTCACCCCAGCGTCTTAATGTAGCAGTGACAAGCTTATCTACTGAGCAATATTGTAGGGATTACCTATGAATCTAGGTATGTATTATCTAATCACTTGCCAGCACCCAACATTTCCAAAGGTTAGCCGGAAAAATAATGCACAACATCTAACAAGTTACGCACCTGTAAATGACACCCGAATAGAAGTCAACATTCGGATATAATTTCCTCTTTACAAAATATTCATCGGCAAGAGCTGCCTGCTCCAAAGCAACCGCCACCTGCTCGCAAAACAGGAGACTTGGGAAGATGGATCAATCTGTCATTGATGGTGAGTCTGGCCTCTAGAGCAACAGTACGCCTCATGTAGTAACAAAAAGCATCACGAAAACAAAATAAAGCATGCAACATGATAGTCATTCATATCACAATCTTACAAATGCAAAGGGGAAATTAAACAGTTCAATTCACTACATGCTACATCCCTTAAAACAATCTAAATTTTTCTCCATGATTTTCGAGGGAGTGGCAGCACACTTGTATAGGTGGAACTCGTGCACAGTATATACAGGAAACAGAACAATACTCTTTCCAATGATATCGAATGATTCCAAGCCAGGATGCAGCATCAAGTGAAAAAACCAGACTGAATTAATCTAGAGTATAATTTCGCAAGAGCAAAGCGAAAACAAAACTAACTCACCGATTAATTATAACTCTAAAATTTTACAGAATGTGGAATGTTAAGGCGTCTTATCTACTAAAATTGATTCACAATCAAAGTGAAAATAACACCAGAGTGAGGTCCCTTTCAACGCTGCCAAAAACTTGTGTTTATAATTCCACGACGGTTTTCTTCAGAGTAGAATATTCATGCAAGATCAAGGCCCAGAAGTTGATAGAAAGATTTGAAGAAACAAACCTCAATGAGTGGGTCGCGACCTACTATAGCAAAGACTTCATCAGCGAGTGTCCTGACTACCTGTTGATCAGTTAAAGCATAAAAATTTAGAAACAATAAAAAATACAAAACTTCCTGCATACGTCGTCGCTTCGAGCTGTTAGAACTCTCTTGTATTGTGATAAGGTGAACTGAATCTTCTTAAATAATGTTCCAAATCCCAGGACGAAGACCATAATCTCGAACAAAATAGTACTGACCTTAGCACGAGGATCGTAATTTTTGTAAACGCGGTGACCGAACCCTGACATTTTCCTCTTCCTGATCCAATGAAAAATAAATAAATAAATAAAAAATTGCACCAAAACTAAATACACCCTAACATTTTAAACTCTCATCAAAATACTAAAAGGAGCAACATTCTATAAGCACTAGTCAACCAATCCCGCCAATAAAACATTAAAACATATGCTACAGATGTATCTCCAGGACAAACCACAGGTTGAATGTAGACCTGTTCTTTACACCCTCAAGAAAATCGGGAATGTTCTCTACCGTGCCAATCTCAGATAGCATCTTCAACACAGCCTGCATAATGATAATAAAACTTCAGAGAATTTCCTTACAGAATGTAGCATTGTCATGCAACATCACCTCTGAAAAATGCACAGCAAAACTCTAAAAGTGGTCACTACCTAGAAAGGAAAAAAATTAGCACCCAAGGCAGTGAGGATCTTCGTTAAACGGAAGTTCAAAACTTTAAAATACATGACAACACCTACAATCCCAAACTGGTACCTCGTTAGCACCACCGTGCAATGGCCCGTAAAGAGCACCTGTTGCTCCAGCCAAAGCTGTGTAAACATCGACTCCACTGCAATGTACCATTTGAATACGACGTCAGTCTCAAACCAGCTGCAAAATCCCAAAACTAGTTTTTTCGTAACAGCTCTTAAGTCCGTAAGCAGATCACAAAGATACCAATGAATGCAAAAATATCATACCTCGAAGCAAGGTGACGAGCAGCAGCTGTGGAGCAGTTCATTTCATGTTCTGCATGCAATATAAAAAGGATGTCCAGAACCCTTGCTAGTCGTGGGTTGGGCTTGTACTTCCTATCACCCCTGCCAATTTGAATAGAAATTCATCACGAGTAAGCAGCAGTCATTCGGTAGAAATTGGAAAAGAGAGAAAAATACAACCGTCGTCCACAGTATAAATAACAGATAGATAGAAGACAGAAACAAGTATCAACTTCAAAAACAACATCGAGTAAACTATGAAAATAGCCGTTTCTTGCAAACAATTTTGCAATACTCCTAACAAACCCTGGTCCATAATATAGCATAGAATCAAAAAGAGATTTCAAAGGAGAAGTGTCGATCACTCTCACTTATATCAAACAAAATATGTAAAGTACACTGTTTCCAGCCACAAAGTGAAAACTGAAATTTAAGGGACTTACAGAGAATCCAACATGTATAAAAAGTTCTCTGCATACGAGAGTTGGTTGGACGGCGCCACTGGTGGCCTGCCTGCCATTCGCAAATACGCAGCTGCTGCAAGTGTTGGTACCTGAAAAAGCAAAAACGTAAACGTGACTTTCTGGTTAGTCACAACATTGGGCACCCTCTAGTCAGAAGGTAAAGAATACGAAAGCAATCAAAAATTAGAACCACATAAATTTGTCCCAGATCAATCTGACCTTTCCAAGAACGCGCACAATCTGCTTGTCCCTCACAGCTTTGTTTGCGTACAAATCTTGACCCTGATAGTAAACCAAAGTTTCCAAACAACATACATTGGTCAGCCTTGTTGACCAGTTGAAATACCCAGATGATTTGAATCGATGAGATCTACATTAACAAGCCCCACTCGGTAAAATCTCGAGAACTGGCATCTCATGTGCAGGAATCGACCATCCAACCAAAATATAAGATCGCATGAACTTCAGAGTCTATGAGAAAAAACTATGTCTCTTGCAACAATCCCTCGTGACTATAAAGAGGGTATTGTACAGTCTGCACATGCTTTGCACAGAATAAAACACGGAACTAAACTAAACTATTCTTCACATCAAGACCAATCACGTAAGTTAAAAAGCTCAATATCTGATGAATAAATTGTACCTGAAGCGCAGGGTTGGCATCTGGGTGAAAAGACGACAGAGCACAGATGGATCCAACTAACATTCCCATGGGATGAGCGTCATGTGGTAGCGCAGCTAAAATATTCTGCTCCCACATGAGCAGATGCAGAACCCATCACATGTTACCATAGTGCAGTTTCACAAGATAAGTCTCGAAGACTTAAATGCAGATTCGTGAACAAAGTCTGAAGAATCAATTAATACTGAAGTGTAATTATTTTTAAAAAGCTTGACAACTCTGCATTACAACCTAGATAACAGAATGATTTGAAGAGGAAAACAAGACACACCAGTACTCCTTCTGGAACAGCAGAGTGCTGGGAAATAGAAGCCTCCCAGTCAGACAACTGAGCTTTTGTCGGTAAATTTCCGTACACTGCAGATACCAAACTTCGTCAAAACATCATATGATATAAAAGATCCCTAGCAGCCTCTAATATAGAAGTATGAACCAAATAATGAATAACAATGAGATCGTCAAGGCCCCGTTAATCACGGCTGTATCCATCACCAGTCTGTGTTCAGAAAAACAGACGTGAAAGACACTTACTCAAAAGGAAAGCAACCTCAGGAAAGGTGCTCTTTTCAGCAAGCTCCTCAATGGGATAACCTCGGTATCGCAAAATACCCTTGTCTCCATCAATATATGATATTGTTGAGCGCACGGGTGCAGTATTCAAATATCCTGGATCGAACAGTCTAAGTCCACTTCCATCTCCACCAGCAGTAATCTGCAGTACATCGCACCACCACTCGTTAAACAGCCATGTGACAAGTTATGGGAGCTGTCGGATGTCTTAAGACTTTCCCAGTGCGGCATCAAACATCCAACCAACGTATCTCCAAGTCTATCAACACGTACAAAACAAAACAAATCACTACAACGATTAAAAAAATGAACTACACCTCTTACCTTCTTGAAATCTGTAGCTTTTACTGTTCCTCCTTCACTAATTCCAATTTCATACTTCTTCCCAGTCCGATTGTCCACGATTGTCAAAGTCCCTGCTCCACCTGAAAATTTTGGTGCGGTTTGAGCGGATACAGTGAATGCTTCAAGCATTGGAGAACAAGATGAGCTCCCTGATTCTAAATGACCTTGCAAGATCGATAGCCTCTTTGAGGCAGACATCTCTGAGGCGCTATGAACTTGCTCCATATCTGCAAAACAGAACAGATCAGTGACTCTCAGTTTTGATAGGAAAAGACGAATAGGTCCGCTTCACTAATTGTCACGCCAGCAAACAGACAAAAGAAACAGATGGAAGCAAAACCAAAAATCTACAGGAATACACAATGGTCATCAAAATCCGCCGATAAAAACCTCCTATTGCATTGAAGAATTCAACAATATCGTACATCATCCCTACACCAATCATCAAGAAGCAGAGGTAGCAATCAACGAAAAACAAATCCCGGCTTTCCAAAAATATAAACTAAAACTGCGCAACAAGATTTCACTCACAATTATGCCAATTGGGAAAACTATAAACAAATTCGTTCCACACACCTACCACAACCTGAAGTAGTAAAATTAGTTCTCTACAAAAAGAAGGCAATCGCATACTTCCAAATTCCCAAACTAAAAGAAATAAACCATAGCAGCAATAAAACTTCAACTAAACTCGGGCTGAAACTCCGATCAATACAATTCCGATCAATTCAACTCCGTCGCAATTAAAGCAAACCGCCAGCTAGAGTCTCCAGAGACTTTCGCACCTAATCGAAATAACAAATTCAACATTCAAGAGCTCACAGAGTTCCAGTAGATATAAAAAAATTGCGCAGCAAAAGCAACACGATTACACTCACAATTACGTAAACTACGAACAAATTAGTTACCAAACACACACCTACCAAACCCTGACGTCGTCAAAGAAAAGAAGGCGTCCGATTCAGTTCCTTCGGCGGAAAGCTATTCTCGCGCACACGCTTCCTCACTATCGCGGAGCGTCCTTTCGGCTTGAGAAATCCGGCAACACACTTCGCACACAACGCAACTCCCTTCTCAGTACGTACGGCCGTTACGGCGGACAAAGGACCCTAGCATGGCACTCACAAAATCACAGCGAAACACCTTTGAATTGCGACGCTGAAAACGAATCCGACTCTGCTAACGTTCCATCGGCCGCGGGCGTCGTCAGGAAACCCCAGACTTTTCATGCGTAATTCCACTTCTTCGTGTCCGCAACCACTGCCATGTGTGAACACGCCGCTCTAAGGACGAAAAAACGGTGCCCGCCGCAGACGATGATCACTGACACGGCGCCGCAGACTGCCGCAGAAGTCGACGGACGTTGACTACTTCATCGGCCTCCCACCGTTCCTCCTTAAGTCTCCAAAGACGTTGTGAACTTCCTGAGCTGGGGCGAAGGCTGCGACGGTCCTCCCCTTCTTACCAAGAATACCTTCAATGTGTGATTCGGGAGTTGCTGGGATTATAAAGAAATGGAGATTGTCTAACGTACTCGAGATTTGCAACCGCAAGCTTTGTCACCACTTGGGTTCTGGCGAGGATCTTCGACCGACCTTCGTGCAAAGGAATCTGCCTGATCATGTATTCTGGACTTTCATTTCATTTATTGCCTTGTCAGTATGTATGCGTGTTGAACTCAACATCCATATGCTGCAATCATATGCAGCTCGTGTATCGATCCGATTACTTGAGTATCCTGGAATTTTTAATCTTATTTTTGAAGATGAAAATATGCACGGAAGCCATTGTCCTCAAGCCTGAAACCAATGCATGTGCTCCAGTAAATGATTTTGACGAGAAGGCCGGCAAGCCCGCCATTCTGTACTGTCGTATGAATAGAATACTCGATGGCAATGATGTTGGTAGTGTCATTGGAAATTTTCTTCATGTTTGAGACATTGTAACCTAATCTTAAGCATGAAAGCTGTGTGCATTGTGTAATCAGGTTGGTTGAAATAACATATGGTGGAGAGGCGATTTAACATGTGCAAAGTTTGAGAGAACACTGTAGTTATGGCCCCAAAAGCACCGCCTCTGCCTCCCTCTCCTCGTCCGCCTTCCGAAGCAGAGCCAGAGCCAGAGCCTGAGCCTGAGCTTCCAGATGGAGTTTACCGCAAGGAGATCTCGGAGGAGCAGCTGAGCGGATTTTACAAGGCGGCCTACACATCTCATGAGGAGATGCTCACGTCCGCTTCCCGCCTTCTCTTTATCATCTTTATTAAAAACCTGACTGTTTTAGGTCAGCTTTTTAAGACTTTTGGTTGATTGAAGTGAGGCGAGATTAAGCAGATTTTTTCGTAGATGCTTTTGTTGCACTAGCAAACATCAGAAGATTTGGTCCATGCCCTAGTTCCTGCGCAGGCTGACAACTGATTCTAACCCTAATTTCAATCACTTTTTTAAGAAATCAATGTTTAAGACGGTTTCCAGAGAAGCTGATTGTTTGAGGCTAATTGAGATTATTATGATGGCAGATTCTTGGCAGGCGTGCTCGGCTTGAGAGACATTTCATACAAGGCACGCAATGCCATCATCGTCGACTATTTCTCTGGTTTCCTGTTGTACGTTGTTCAACTTTGCGTTCTCACCCTGCAATTCTCAAAGTTCTGACAGTTTAGAAATAAATCAATATCCAGAGTACTCAGTGTATAGAAGATTAAAGAGCGTCATGGGACTGTATGGTGGCAACAGTCTTATCTTGGAACCACATTCGGTTACACATGTTGAAGCCGTAAGCTGAGATAACAAGAAATCGTACACCTTGATCGGTGCAACGATCTTCTTCTTTTCTCATTGTACTTGGACACTCGTTGCCTCAAATTCGTCATAAGGTGTCATGAGTGCAATGGATTCTCTTAAGTTTGTTACTCCGTATCTCATACCTAGTTTCTCGTAATGTTTGTTCAAATATTTACCTTGCTGTTCTGAGTGGTTCTTAGCATACCATCATTTTTTATAAAAATCTCGTCAGTCTGAACACAGCCTGATTATGGCTTAGAATTTTTGCATCTTTTCTTTCTTGGTTTACCTTGTCTGTTTGGGTGCTGACACGGAATCAAAGGGGTGGGCAGGTTTTCAAAAGAAGCTGCTTTGACAAAGGAGGTGACGTTCCATGTGTGGAAGTTGAGCCACGACATGCTAGACTTGATCTTGGGTAAGGTATCATGTTGTGACTGCAGTGTATACTCTGGTGACACTTTCATATTCCTTGCTTGACTGTACAAACTCCTTCACGAACCTTAATTAAGCTCGGGAATTTTTTCACTAAGACTTCTTTACATATGGTTATTGTGAAGGCGCTGGGGGTGATACATTACAGTTGTTTGCCCTAACAAGGGAGAGGAGACTATTTGCGTCATTTCAAGTATTCTAACATATATGGGACGCAACGTGATTTTTGGAAGATGTCTGGGTGCAAGGGCCCAATTTCTTGAGATCATTATGTCTGAGCATAATTTTCTTATTCAATTTCAAAGTGTGAGGTTGTGGACCACTTTAAACTGACACTAGACAACCTCCATTTTCATTCAAAGATCAGTAGCCATAGACATGTAGCCAGTTCATGCTTACGCCACTTGTGTTAATAATTCGGACGAGGTGAACGAATAGATGATGTCCTGTTGGTATGATGGGTCAATATTGGAGACGGGATCCGGTCTCTAGGGATTTTAGTATCCTCTACCTTACCGAGTCTAAGCAATCTATGCAAGAAAATGGTCTGGTGCTGTCCCAAAACAGAAAGAGCGATGATAATTGAAGGAATTTATCAGGGCATGTTGGGTGCAGAGGGTGCGAGCTTTGAGGATGCGGAGAGGCACTTTAGAAAGCTGCTTCTAAAGCCGACTATCTTACAAGAACATATAAGTGATACTCCGCCGCTCACTGTTTTGGATTGCCAGAAGATTGCACCATTTTTCGTTACCACGTAAGCCCCTCCACATTGAGATCACTTGCTCAATGTCAGACTTTTGTAGCTTGAAATATCTAAGAACCGGTAGAAACAGGTTTGGGAAACTGTAAAGGAATTTAATGATTTTTGAGAATGTTTCAAATTTCAGAACATTTGTCAGCACAATGAAACTATAGTAACATATACACAATCTTGCACCAACTAGTCACACTGCAGGGTTTTCCAGCACTACACTCTGTTGAGCTACTGCTTTCTACATGACCATCAATATTGGTTCAAATCGGAGCAAGTATGGGTGCAAACGCCTCTCCTGATACCTCTGAAAGAGGCTAGCACACAAAAGGAATTAGATGACGAAAAGGTAGACACTGAATACCCGTTAATTATTATTTGCAGTTTTCATATTAGTGAATTCAGAGTTAATTCTTAGCATTTGACGCACTGCACCCTTCGTATTTACTTCGCAGGTGCTGAAATTTTGCACTGGCAAAGTAATGTTCCTTCTTGGTTCTATTGCCACTCATATGCAACCTTGTACATCTATATTACATCACACTTGTTTTCTGCACCCTTCGTACTTTTCTCTTGTTTTATCTTTTTATAAAATATGGAAGAATGGACATCATGGGCACCCAAGATTTAGGACATCATGGCCGATTCCAGGGCTTCCCTGCAGAATGTCCTGAGGATGGATTACAAAAAAGAACTTACGCCTTCCAAAGCAGAGGGCGATTTGACACTGTAGTGATAAAAGTATTTTGGGGTCGGTAATATGGAATCTTTGTCATGGTCCTGCAGGCCGCATGGGAAGCGTACGAAATAGCGTGTGTGGTTCATCAGTTTCTGGAGCACTTCACGTTTTCGGCAATTGAAGACATAATGGCGATCCCTGACCCAAATGGTAGCGACTTGGACGGCTTGTCCCCAGACGATTATGTGAAAGCCAAGCCAGAAACGCTGGACGAATGCATTGAGCGAGCTTGTCGGCACAAGATTGAGGAAGCAACGAAAGAATTCCACGACATGTATCAAGGGCGAGAGGACAAGATGCTGCTTAAGCTCATAGCACTGGAGGTGAAGTCCGGCCTTGCGCCTCCAAGGTTGTCTGTGATGAAGCTCCCTGTAGCACCTGCTGCAGGTGCTCCTCCACCGGCAGCAGCAGCAGCACCACCAAAGTGATCACCTTCAGGTTTTTTCACGTTGCATTCTTTAGCAGCTGTGATTACTTATCTTAATTTCTTCCTACAACTTTCGTTACTTCCCTCTTGCTATGACTCTTCCCAGATTGCGCACAAAAGAATTTGAACTTGGTTTCGGAGGGTGTTGAGGCAGTCCTTGAGAACGTTATTCAAGTTGAATGATTGAGCACTTGGTTTGAAGAAATTTAAGAGGCAAGAAATGCATCGGAATAATTTGGATTTCAGAAACACAAACACTAGAGAAGACCTCATAAAGTTTTATTGACAACTTAGCTTCGGTTCCCAGAGGTAGACGAAGGATCCTCGCGTATGAACGCATAAGCTTGACTGTCGAACTATAAGAAATGATGTTAGTATAACTAATCTCAACTATGATCTGATAATTTGAAAATCGTCAAATTGGTAAGTAGAAATATTGGTGTAAATCTGGCAAATCTACCATGTAATTTCCAGCGTATACTACTTTTCATTACTCTCTCGTGTGGCAATCATCGCCACATGGTGCGTTGTGGTTGGAAAAGAGGAGGATTAAGTCATAATCCCCATCTTCCCTTACAAAATATTTTCTTAGACGTCCTACCCTGATTTAGTTTGGAGGAGAGGGTATTCTTTGATAGTCGTCTTGGGCCTATGGTCCTGGACCTCTTAGCCCTAGTACATAATTGATGGTCCTACAAAGATTGGCCGACCATTCAATGGCTGAACTGGTCTCTGTATCAACAAGCACACGAATGTAAGGAAATTAGGGTGGACCAAAAATGATAACATGAACAGTTGGCAGAATTTGCACAGCTGCTAACTTCGCAAATGCGAATTCAACTACCGAAAAAGGAAAGCAATTTGAGTCATACAGAATTGAAGGCCAACGTCTGGTCGCCGCCCACAAACTCCAAAAACTCCAACACTTCGTGTGTTGTTACTATCAAAGGCTTCTCTGCGAATTGCAATAAAGAGGGTTAACAACAAGAGTTGACCTTGAGTCTTTGCGTCAGTTTTTGTGACTTGGGAAACTTTTTGAAGAACTTTATGCAGATATCATCGATCAGGACTTATTACATGAAACACCTTAGTAGGAAGATAGAGATTAACTGCTACATGCTTTCAATGGCCATTATTGTCTGGTTCTATGTTTGTAGGAATAAAATTAAAATTACAAGATAACAAAATGTACCATAGAAAGAAGAAATCTTATCGTACAATAGATTTATTTAAAGTTAAAATATTTGACTATTAGCTTCCGAGGGTGGATTTTATAATATTAGCTACAACAATTAAGAATTTATCCTTTCTTGAAACTCTGGAATAGATTTGACTATTAGCTTCCAAGGTTGATGTTACTCACTCAAGAGAAACCAGTCCACGGATTCATCGCAAGTTGGTGTAGTGAGTGAGCCTGAATAATGTATGTACCGTCTGATCTCATTCTGCAAACACCGGTGGAAATACGAGTCCCTCATTTGTACAAAAACTATGACTTCTTTGATGGACTAAGTTAAGTGCCAAAAAAATGATTAAAGATGTTTTTGCAAGCTTACATGAATCCTGTTCTGCAAATATGACAAGAGAGTTAAATTTTTTGAAATCCTGCTTTATCAACCACACTTGAATCACTGCAAATTCATCTTCAAGATGTGAGGTAAATTTAATAAATGGTACCTCTGTCGCTGTAGGGGGGAGAAGGTCTGCAGGAGTGACCTGCACGTTCTTGGGCACTCTCCTGCCGGAATTCAATGCCATGCTTGGTCAGTGCTAATCTTGCGTTTTCATTTTTTTACAGCAATAGAAGAAGAAGAGTGGCATTGGCTCTACAAACATTGTGACTATGGAGTCTATTGAGGTAGTTTTACCAACCGTGCCACATGGGTATACTTATCAATGCAGCTTAGGTTTTGTAAGAGCACCATTGACAACCCAGTTGGTGATTGAAATATTCTTATTCAATTCGGGATCTACGGTGGAGGAGGGTGAGTCGTCCCAACCGCTCAAGAATGCAATGATTCTAAGCAAAGATGCAACAATATGTGTGAGCCCTAATTGATCGAGGGAGCTTACAAAGCCGGTTTTCCATCTTGCAAGGGTGAGTTCTGAAGAGCTGCTGTAAGAGCACCGTTAGGTTTCGCTTCAGGTGTGGCGTCGAGCATAATTCTGCAAGTCATGAAAGTCGTTTAATTACCTCAAATACAAAGGAAAATGAAAATTTCCTAAAGCAAACGACTGAAGAATGGAATAGCAACTGAACCCTAAAATCTTAAGAACATAACCAATTCTGCCACGAGTCCATTCATTAGTTCACGACACACGAAACGCTCACCCAACGACTGCAGTAGCTTTGGTAACTACGTCTTCTGCACAGCAACAACAATTAATGTTAATCATGCTCTATAAAAATGGCTACAGAAGAAATTAATTACGAAGTGCGAAATGATCTAAAGTGGCAATCTCCTTTATCAATAGAAGTTGAAGAAAATCGGTGAAGAAGCTTCAAGCAAGTAAGGTGACGAAATGAGCCCCAAAAGATGAAATCCTATCCCCACATTTTTTAACTATAGAAATATGTTTTGACAGTTACTGTACAATACAATACTCGTGCTTCTAATGCTGAATTTCTATTTTTCAGCTTTGGCACAGGTTTGGGGTTCAGAGTATTGATTTGCATTACAGGAAAATTGCAGCAAGAGAGATACAACTGTAAAGTGCAAAAAATGTAATGAAAATCCACCAAAAAAGTTCCGCAACTTGCACGAGATTGCAGTATTACTTACGGTGCACTAAGTGAGCTTCCATAGGAAAGCGAAATCCGTCAAATGCATGCTCGGATGGAGCATGAAAATGAAACTGCACCAAATTAAGCTCCCTTCCCTTCAACCTCAACTTGTTCCCACCTTCCGGAAACTCAACCTGCCAGTCGATCACAAACGGACCCAAGGTAAACCCAAAGCATGAAACCAATAAACTCCAAGCACTAATTCCTTTAAAACAAGGACTGAATTGTACACAGGCTTGTTCAAATTTCGAAGTCGACCTGCATAGTGCCATGGCCAGGGTTCGTGAATACAGGGCTAGACAACCGGTAGTCGAACATCAGCTCTCCCATTGCCTCCCCACGTTGCGCTTGTTTCCACGGCAAATCAACAGGCGATTGCTTTTGCCCAGTAGCACAAGTACCAGTCCAAAGAGGAGGTCCAGAGGGCCCTCCATAGCTCCAGTCCTCCGAAGCAGTTGCTTTAGAACAGCAAGCGCAAGCACTGAATCCAAAGGATGCCATGGATGCCACCATCGCTGCTCGTCGCTTCACAACCAATTTCTGTGAAGCTCGTCCAGGCTGCAAATCGTAAGTGTTTAGTCTCCAATCGCCATACTAACAGTAAAGGAGAGGTTCCCTTCACCACGTACACAGGTGAACTTTGAACCTTTCCCTACAACAATCTAGAAACTTGCAACATCTAACTTCAGTGTTTTTAACGCTTCGCATAAACGAAAGATCACCTGTATGGTCAAGTGGAGTACGTCTCTAACGTACTATATGGAATTATGGTTAATGGAGTCTCTACCTTAGTTGTCGACTGATCTGCACTTGTGGCCTCTGTGGAGGAGCATTTGATCATGTGGTGCCATTTCGATCCACGATCTTGTTGGCGCAGGTGTAAAAATTTCGAATTCGTAGCCAGTTTTTGCAGATTCTTGGAGTTGGCATCGATATCGCAGATGGAAGGCGCAAACAAGCTCGACAGACCAGCTGTTGCAGCCATAACTGGTACCTCCTTGCTCTAGATTCGACAAGTGCAAAAAATTACGAGACGCTCCTCGATCCATTCAACAGTCTGCGAGCTCTTCCACGGGGCTCCTGCTGTTTTGTACAATATTTATGAACCAGCTGCGAAATTTATGAGCTGTGCGCACTTCTGTGTCTGTGAGGGAGGGAGTTTCAGCGAATATGATGATGGTCTTCAATTCTGGTAGTTACTTGGTCTATGGAGGAAAAATTGGTCTTGGTAGTACTTGTGTAAATCTGGTTGATCCATGCATGTGCGTCTGCAATCGTGAAGACTACGCTTTCTTTTTCTGTAGGAGGAAGACCGAAAGAGTTCCTTGACGCGAACCAGGGACGCGAACCTATGCATAACTTAAGTTAATGCGATTATGAGACACAATCTAGACTTGGAGCTGGTGGCCTGGCCACGTTATCTATAAATTCATAATATTATTGGCGGAAGTCCCGATATCATTTGCCCGCTTCCAGAACTGCATGGACTGTCTGAATTAAATCTATACTTGCGCGCTGTACAATTTCTTGTACGTTTCAAGATTCTTGGGCAGCTGAATATGTGTAATATTAATTGTCACAATTTTGGAGCAAAATTAAGTGATGTTTCATTTCTATTCAGTTGACTCTGCACGTTTTGGATACCGAAAGTGATAATATCAATAGCCGAAGATTTGTGTGATGGATGGGCGATCGACACGTACGTACGTCAAAATTGTTTGTAGAGAGAGCGTGGAAACAACCGCAGGTTGGTTTGGTGTGTACTTCTTACTCGAGGAAGTCGGAAGGAACTGCCGAGAAGTTGCTGAAGTAAGACTAGTTAAGTTAAGTTCGTTGCGAGCTGACGGAGGTGGGTGAGCTGTCGAGGTCGTCGGGGTGCTGTGCGCTCGTCATTGTTGTGTCACGCACTCACGCCTCGTACATTTCTTAGAAGCTAGCTAGCTGCAGCCCAATTCGGAGCTGCTTGCGTACGTGGCTGTTGAGATCATTTCTCCTGGATTTTTATGTTTATAAGTTTGTTCCGTCTTCGAATGTTGGATTCTCCGCAAAGCGCATGCTTCCAGTCCAAACTCCAGTGCTCAAAACGTACCTAAAAGTAAACATTTGTCCAAGATCTGCAGATCTTGAGGGTAGCTACAAAATATGCTTGTCAGGAAATGGTTCTCGAAACTAACAAAATTAGAGCTTTTGGGGGGATATAATACGAATTCGTGGAAACAATGGCGTAGATGCACCTGCTATGGACTGTAGACCAACACAGAAGGGGTCAAGGAAACATCCAAAAGCAACAAATCGGAAGCTTTATCACGCGCAGGAGATTGGGGCAACGCAAAACCCGCCATCATGACCGTAACAACTTCTCGTAACCCCACATGTCTGCTTTGCGTCAAGTTGAGCTTGGATTGAGGTCAATTTTAGATGTTACTAAATGGATCCTAATACTTTTAGGTACGTCTACCTTCATGCAAAAAAAAAAAAAGGTTACCAAACAACATCCTCACGACATTTGGATGTCGTTTATTTGATGTCATTTGAATATGGGTGTTCAAACGACGCACTTGTAATATCAGTTCAATTGTGTAAATTTTAATTGTGAAATCTATCTAAAATGTAGATTGGGTAAAATGTGAAATCTATATTAACTGTGAAATCTATATGACTATATAAAATCTATCCAAATGTTTAGAGTTTTAGATTCTGAAATCTATAAAATCGCCGTCCCTTCAACAATCCTTATCGATAGAAGAATAGAGAATAAGAAAAAATTATTTTACAAAACTACAACAATGAATTCTAACATTTGTTTTTATCACAACTCATAGTATATATTTTTGAATCATCTATATTTTTCCTTTCAATGTTCTTGGGCCTACACCATCATTTAATATATATGATTCATACCACTTGAAAATGCATATTATAGGTTTTAGATTGTTATGTTTATGGGGGCCATAGGGTTGACCATTTTAAAGGTGTTTTGATGACCATCAATGGTAGGATGCCAATTACCACATTTTTACACTTCTATTTTATTTATTAGTGAGGTGCAAACAAACTTCTCTTTTCACTTTGAACATTAATATTTCACAACCTACTTGGTCAAAATTTCTAAAATTCTTTCATCCCATTCTCATACACGTCTAATGCAAGATCCTACGGTAATCTTCCTCATTTCTATCCTTTTTATCTCTTGAACTAAAATTACTATGAATTTTGGAAGGCAAAAAGTGTACCTGACCCATAGCCAATGTCTACACTCTTTTAAAACTGCTCATTTTAGAGACTACTTCTTGTTCATTTTGGCACTCCAAACCAAGCTGATGTGTCATGAAGAGAATGGAAGAATTGATGGTCAGAAGTCAAAAACTCATGTTTGGAAATTAGTCCCAGCCTCTGCTGCATTCCTACCACCCTACTGACTATCAATTGGGTGCTCGTTGGTGATGGGTGGTCACACTTTAACTAATCACTGTGAGAGTAATTGCTACTAACTTTAGCACCCAAAGTTAAGGCCATCTACCATCACAACCTTGGAGCATTAATATAACCATCCCAAAAAATAATCATGGAACTGAGTCCTAACCTGTACTGAAATTGATAGCCCCTAGTGGTTGACAATTGGGTACTGGTTGGTGATTGGTGGTTCTACCATAATTGAAGCAGCTTACAGATTGCATTCAACTGTATCGCAGGTAGAATAAATTTTCTGTTATGACCATAACCTGAGGTTGACCAATTCTCTTGCAACAATAATACCACTACAACTTTCCTCAGCAAAAACTACAACCAGAACAAAATGTGGAGATTTGAGCTGGAAACAAGATAGAGTGAGAGTTGAAAACATGGTTTTCTCGAGATTCCAAATCTTTTGAAATAAGAAAAATTATCAGTGTAGGACTAAATGCATTTCTTGTGCAACTTCAAAGTGGAGTTCTAGATCCCTACAAGTGATAGTAGATAATCCCATTTCCATATAAAGGTCCTGAGCATTGGCATTCCACAAAGTCATGCTCACACCAATTGCTAATAAGTCCAAGTGAATGTATAAATGAGTTGGCTGTTGGGCAGCAGTCCATATAAGAAACGTGATCAAGACCCTAAAGATTATAGTATTTACTTTAACATAGGATCCTCACAGGCAATGATTAACTACACAAATAGAAAATGAATTTCCAGAAATACCAGCTCGGTAAAATCCAACTGGAAGAGTAGGAAAAGATCTATTTCATAGTTGCCAGAACATGCTGTCACAAGCACTTTTGCATTTCAATTTCAGACGATCATGGAGACAAGGTATCGTAAGTGGTAGATCAAAACTGCTTCAAAACTACCACTATCAAGTGTTGAGTTGACAACTGGGAGCACTTTGTATCACCTCCTCAGCAAATGGAATAGGCATGAGAACAGTGATAATTAATTAACGCGGCATTTTGTTTAAAGCAACAGCATCACGTTTCTTCTGCTGACAGTGAGAAAATTAATCCGCTTGATTAAAGTACCTGATTGACCTGCTGCAACTCCAGCATTCTCATGTATTTGATCTGAGCCAGGACAGGAGCCGCTATCCAAGGGAAGCTGATTAGAGGACGAGCTCTCGCGTCCTCAGAATCATCCAGTAAAGCCACAGCCTTCTGTTTCCACTCGAAGTCATATGTTACGTGGTACATTGCTGAGGCCAGCTTAGCTTGGATGTCCAGCTCAGAATCGGCAGCAACCATAGCGGAATCGTCACTACAACTCGCAGAAGCGGCGGCGGTGGCGGTGGCAGCAGCAGCAGATTTGTAAAAATCAGTTTGAAACTCCTTCCGAAGACCTGCATGAGCATGAATCATCCTCTCTTTCATGTCTGATTTTTGCCGGGAGGAGCCACGAGCTTGCAACTGCATTCTCCCTGTGATGATATCTGCCTCACGCTTCACATTGAAATGTGACATTAAGCCCCGGAGTTGCTGATCATATGATACTTTGGTTGCCCAGACGTCCTCGAGGTATTGTTCATATCCGGGCACTAGCAAATCGTTGTCATATACTGGATCCAAATCGGCAGCGTGATCTGCATGGCGGTGATGCTCAACTTCCTTACTCACAAACTTTGTGACCGATCTGTAGAGTTCTCCGATTACTTTGTCAGAATGGTACGTCACCGCTTCGTCCTTCTCCATGAAATCTGGAAACTCCTTGATCCTCAAGCAATACGGCATAATTGCCACCTTCCCAGTTTTGGGGAAGTCAACCGCAGTAGCAGCCAATTGGGCAAGAACTAAACAGTTCTCATCCAAAGCACCAAGAGGACTCCTGTCTGCATGGACCAGATGCGCATTGCTAATGATTCCCAAGCTGTCGTTGATCATGGCTTTCACAAAAAACTCCATGACATCCTGCAATCAAGATCTGGAATCTCAGATACTGCAACGAATGCCTACAAATGAGTCTGTTCGAAGCCAAAAAATGTGAGGCAGCCAGTGCACCAAAGCACCGAGAGAATTCAATATAACATCATAAAAGACTCCTCATCCTCACCCAATTCGATTCACTAAGTTTTAATGTAAGTAAATAAGCATAAGTTTCATGTTGTCTTCCTGTGCAGTTAATGATAATGTAACACAAATGATGCTAACTTAATGTGAGTGAGATGTGTCCCACGCAATATCTAGATATTATATTAACATTGAGCCAAGAATAATTTGACATTCAGTCAACATTATCTTTACATTGAACTAACGTTCTAGTAAATTAACATTAATTTACTATTAATAAGTTTCTGAATCTAATAAGGGATCTTAATTAGATAACTTCTCTGCCAACGATGAGAGACAATACAGGAAAAGTGGAAGATGTTGCAAAGATTACAGCATATGAAATGAAGTCAGCATGCACCATGTTACTATATGCAGATCTTTGAGCACTTACATAAAACTAGTAGTACAACCGTTGCACCATTACACTAACACCCTCTCGCATAAGGAAACGTAGTATTTTCTTTCATTGGTTAGAAATGGATTATAATCTCAATAGTACTTCCGAATTATGGATGAAAATTTGTAGGGACGTAAACGAAACCATCATTTAAACGAGAACTTGACAGTGGGTCGTGACATTGTGCACTCAATATAACAGATGATCATCCACAGACAAGACTATTCAAGCACAGCCAGCCACAGAATAAGCAGTCAGAAACTGGTGTTTCCACAATGTGCCATTACCTCAATCTGGGCAGGCCTGTTCAGTATCCTCTGCTCATGCGCGTTGTAGACCATGGGGTCCCAGCTCTTTCCACTTGGCGGGATCAAATCCTGATCCCAGCAAGTGAAGTATACGTCTCCATCTAGATCACTGCCAGAAGCTTCATTTGGATGCGGTCTCTCCCCGTTCTGTGGTACCACCAAGCAGTCAATCATGCTGTGTAGCTGAGGCACATCTACTGCTTCAAGGATGCGGATATCTCCAGGGTGCAGACACGGGTTCTTAGCCATGATGACCTTCCCTGTAATCACCTGTATCCAACCGTTCACTTAGAAATTAAATGAAATACTCACATTCATTTCTCAAATGAGCACTATCATCAACCCGTCCAAATTTCTCTGAAAAGGTGATAGAGATTGAAAAGTTATACACAGTTAACATGTTGAAATTGCTCCTGCAAAGCTAATAAATTATCGTCTTACCTGCAGAGGGCCACTTCTGTGTCCCTGATTGAACCCATCTCCTCCAAGGCTGCCCTTCTCTACAGGACCCGATACGCGAATGAAGCATTGTCCATACTTCAACAATGCAGTTTCATCCATACACCCCATAAGCCACCTTCCATCAGGTACATATATTCTAGCCTTGGCAACCAGATCTTCTAGTTGGCTAGTCCTGATGGACAGCAGCATATCATACAGGTGAGGTTCTCTCCTGGGGTGAAAGCCGCCTTGCAGCATTGTCGCTGCGGTCGAATGCACGTCCCCCGTGCAGCTCGTGGTCAAAACCTCGTAAGCTAGACCCGGGTCGTCAAGCATAGCCTCCAATCGTGCAACCTGAATGTCCTGCAGTCGTCTAAAAGGAGCATTCTCTACTTGCAGAGTAGAAAGCAAACAAATGATCTGTCGATTAAGGTAGCACGGAAGGTACTTAGACCAGCCTATCACTTCCAGTTCAGTGTGATCTGATAAAAATTTGTTCATGCTCATACGATATCCAAGGTCGTACTGATGACCTGAAGAAGCCTCTATAGGCCATGCAGCTATTACACCTTTGCATCCGGCGTACCGGATCTGATACAAAGAGGGTGTATGGTCTAACTTCAAGGTATCAGAAACTTGGAAGGCAAATTCAGGGGCAATCCTTCCGCACCCGTCGCTAAAAACGTACCCATTCCTCTCCACGTCGGGTAGCATCATAACTCTCTTTTTAGGTACAGGGAGAGTCAAGAAAGTAGAGGAGAAACATTGGCCCATGCGGGCAGCGAACTTCGCAACATTTTGGGTTGGAAACTGACCCATCCATCGCCTAACTAGTGTGGCGTTCAAACGATTATTGCCTGCAAAGAACCAGGCAGAGGCGTCTCTAACCTGGCTAGAAGAGAATGCCAAAAACTCGTATTGTCGATCACAGAGATGGAAACCTTTCTTTACAATGTTGAGAACCCTTCTGTACAGTTCTGTGCGGTTGCACTCATAAGCCGAGGACAAGGAGCGTACTATGGGTGCCACAGGCACAGTTAGTGCTGATGATGGCAACTGGTGCAGATTATCGTCCATGAAAGACACTCTCAGAAACCGATCTGACAGCACGTGGAAATGGCGGAGCACTCGGTTCGACATCTCTCTCACCGGCATAGCGCAGTAAGCTCTCGTTGGGGTGATGATCACTCGGTACACCGTCATGTTCCCACTGGGCAATATCTTCACCTCCTCCTTGTCTTTTTCATACTTCCGTGCCCACTCTTTCACCTGCTGAATTCGATGCACAGCATTGAAGACAGGGTGGGTGTAAGTGAGCATGTGCTGCATCGCATACCTTGAAAGGGGTTGATCTTTCAGGATTGTCGTGTAAAACTCCCCCGTAAGGCTTGTCGTGTTGACAATGCCTCGATTGACAAGCGCATTCACCAAATACATGAGAGAAAACGGGACGCTGTTTTGATCGGGAACAAAGAAGAGACTCCTATGCACTACTGGGTCACTAAATTCTTCCCATGGAAAATTCAGACGTCGTGGAGGGGAACGATCGAATATTCTTTGCATCCTGAAATACTCAAGTAGCTGTCGAAATGGGGTGGCTTCGCTGGGAGAGACTCGGATCACATACGCAAGACATCTGCCAATGCTTCTGCTCGGCGTGAAATCCAATTTGCGAATCCATGGGTCATCGTCATCAGGTAAAGGAGAATGGGTGGTGCAGTACACATCGTCACCCTGGGCTGTTCGGTAGCTGATAAGAGGTGGCGACCACAGCTGCAGTATCATCATCAATTCTGGCATTCTCCCTCTCTGCGTCTGCACTTCCATAACTTTCCTAACGTCCCTGACTGACATCTCGAGCTTGAATTCACAAAGCTCTTTGTCTTGTACGTTTCTCGACATGACCACCTCATGAGTGAAGAAGAGAAATATCTTCCGTTGCTTCCGGTTCACCCGCAGACTGCATCCGTCATCGGGAATCCTCCAGCTCAGTAATAGCTCGTGGAGGCCCGTAAGAGTTCCCAGTCGAAGCTGAACTTTTCTTAGTTCAATAAGCCCTGCTGAATTTCAGATCAGTACATCGATTTAGAACCAAGACTGAAGAAACTGTGTCTATTTGGCACTTGCAGAACATCGCTTTCTACATGGTAAGATGTGAAGAACGACAATATACCTTCATGAGAAATTTTGGACTTTTCTTGAACAGTGCATGGGGCAATTTTTAGCTCACAGCCTTGGAAGTTGAGTCTTCCACGGTCCGATTCACTACAGGCCTCTCGAGCTACAGCAGCAGACATAAACTGCACAAAGGCATGTGGAGGTGTGTTCCCGTAAACACGCTTCACTTTACACCTATCCACAATGCCCAATGACTTCTGCAGATACGCAGCCAACTCCTGCGCTCTCACGTGCGACGGGAAGTTTCCCACCATCACTTGCGTCTGGTTCATCTCCATTGTGATTCAATTCCTCAAGCGAGGGGTCACGTCCAGCACCACAAATGTGATTATTGCTGCTGCCACATGAATGCCAAGCTGCCTGCAACAATACATTAGTCTATTGAAGTAAAAAGCGGACAATATGAAGACTTGCATTGCATCGGCGTGCTACAAATGAGAATGTTGGTTCTGTAATCCCCAACAGAAGAAAACAAAGTTAAAAAAGCATTTCAGTACACTAGCATTCAGAAAACATGTCGCTCCACGGCACTGAATATTGCCCCTGGGCCAACAAGGCAAATAGTTATTAACTAAAATTTCAAAAATGTCACACCAGTCCTAGGGCCAGAGCGGTGCTGGGTCAAGTGTAGCAGCTGGGGCGCTAATAAAAACACAACAAGGCCTGTAACAGTAAATCAAGCCACAGCACGCCTTTTACAACGAGGAGCTTCTTCACCCCACCATTGTATAAGTTCTGCCATCGTCTGGGTTGCCAAAACTCGCAGGAATTAACGACATTCACAAGAATCAGCGATGGTTAGAGAGTACATTCTCGTCATCCCCTGTCCTGCAATACAACTGTCCCGTCCACCCAACACCACTCACGCACTCTCGCCGGTGAATCTTGGTCCAGTTCCTGAGTTCAAAACTTAAAGACTATCTTAACACTAATGGCCCGATTGTGCAGCTGCTCACTTCTTAGAGTCGATCTTTGGTCGTTGGCTCACCTCGTTGCGATGAAGATTGCACTGCGGCAGCTGGGTCATCTCGGCATGACAGCCACTAGCACACGGGAAAAGTGGTGGCCGGCATTCTCCGCTCTTCCACCGCAGCGGCGATGTCCAAATTCCCACTCGAGGACCACTCATGCCTTCAATTCGTCGCCATTGCGTGCCCAAACCATACAACCCTACAGCCTCCGCCACCCCCACAAAGTCTCCCATTCAGTGCCCTAACTTAGATCACACCCCTGATTACACAAAACCAGCAAGAAAATCTTTCACAGCCTGCTTTCGATCCCAACAAAAACTCCTGCACACAACAATCAATCAAGAAATCAAGAAATCAATCACAAGATCGAAAATCCCAAACAGCTTGTCACTACCTCGAGCCCCGCTCTTCTCCCTCGCAGCTCCAATACGCAGTCCATTCTGGCAAGGAGACGTGCCATGCTCCTCCGGAGTCCTGCAATGCCATGAATTCTATTCGGACGTCCATGAAGCGTCCCGCTTTATGCCACCCCATGACCTATTTCATGCCCCCCATTCGTGTACATTTCTACAAGACAGGTATACAAGAAAGGTATACAAGAAAAGCTATATAGCAATACAACCACCGTAGCAGCAGGTAGTAGCAGCGAACGGCCTAAACCAAGAAGCCGACGGGAAAAATCAAGTGAGCAGTCAGTCATCATTGGGCAAGTAGGGAATAGGCGAATCCGCGAATAGTCTACTGATTCTTCCTGGAGAGCGTGTCAGCGTGATGGGCTTTTTATGAGGGAAGGCGGGGCTAATATTATCTCACCAAGCGCAAGTGCGAAACGCCGCCCCTTGCTATCTTGGGCTCTGCAACTCTGCACCACCCGACCCCCCTTTGCGCTTCCTACATTCGCCTAGCCGCCATCGCCATTACACTCCATGGTATAAAATTGGGGATGCGATAGCTTCTTGGCAGCTGCTGGGATGGCTTCTTTCAATTCAACTTACTGGCGATTGGCGAAGCAACAACACCCACGCCATAAATAGCTGGCTGGCTGGGAACACAAAGCGAAAAGCTGAGCTCAAGCTTCTTTCTCCGAGCAAGACCAACTAATTAGGGCTTGGACGAGAACTCCGGCCTCGTTCTCTCCGTCGACACTTCGTCTCTCTCAACTCTCTCGCTCGCTCGCGTTCTCACTCGCTTGGAAAGCGAATGTGGAATTTGAAAAGCTGGCTACCATATCCACACTGTCTCCCTCTCCCTCTCTCTCTCTCTCTTTCTCTTTCTCTCTGTCTCTTTCTCCTGGGCAGCAGGCTTCGGGAAGGGGGAAAGGGACTAACAGTGTATTTTAGTCGTTGTGGGTCACTTCTGCAAAGGAAACTGGCATGGCTCACTACTACATATAACTGTAAGATCTGCTGCTGTGCAGTCACGCTCAAGCCTGCAAAAGGCAGTTGTGTTCGGTGATTGTCTCTGATCACTGCTTGTGAACTTGGGATCTTCTAAACTTTTCCCCTGTAGATGATGAGTGTTGTTGACCACCAGTTTTCGGTCTGCAACAGCAATAACTTAATTTCTAAAACAGAACATCAGTTTCACGAATGTAAGGCCCATTATTCCTGCCAGTGTTAAGGTAGAAGGCTCAGAAAGCGCTCATCTAAGGGAAAAAAGACCTCTGTACAAAGATGGGTGGACCCAAAGTTTTTCTTAATTTTTGTGGGAGAAAGAGAAATGAGGAACACAACTGTAAAACTTTTAATTTTAATTTTCTGACTTAAAATGAATAAGATATGATTTTTCAAAGTCAGATCTGCATAGGTCCCTATTAATGCTCATAGGTGCAACTGTAATCAATCAAAACATGCCATTGAATGGAGCGAGTGAGTTTAAGAATGATCCTAACCATGCCTTTAAATGGATACAGTGATTCCAAGAATGATCCACTGTACGTTTCCATTCAATTCACTCCCGATTGTAAATCAAAATTTATTGTAATTGCTAAACACCCCAGGGTTTCTTCACATAGTTTCAAATCCAATTAAGAGTGCTGTAACTTTTGCATATGATGTCCGAATTCAATAAAAATTATTGGAAAATTTGCGTTCTCTCTTCTAGTTTGTGTGTTAAAATTTTCAAAACAATACAAGATGTACTGATTTTTTGGAAGCCAATCAAAGCTCACAGGTTCAATTTGAGTCCACAAAACTGCATTTGATGGCTGAAACTTCGGGGGCTGATTTCTTCTTCATCAAATGTTATTTTTCAATAAAATTTGTTGGGTTATGTTTCCCTTGAAGTCTAGTTGTTGTAGTAAGATTTTCATGTCAATCCAAAATGTTTTGAATGTTTGGGAGCAATTCAAAGTTTAAAATCCCAACATTTTTGGACTACAGTGAACTTCGTCGGCTTGTTTCTTCTTCATACAATGTCCGTTTCTAATAAATGTTCTTGGAAAAGTTGCGCATACTAGTCTAGTTTGTGTGGTTAAAATTTCACATCAATCCAAGAAGTTATGAGTGACTGAGAAGCATTTTAATAGAAGGAGGTTCAGCCTCAGATGTGTTTTTGCAATTTTTCTTATTATTTTTTGACATTTCAAAGTCATTCTGCAGAACTCACCAAATTCAGGTCTTTATTATGGGTAAAATCACACATGATGATGAACCATGTCACCTGTTCAATAGCCTAAAATCGCACACATGGGTTTGCAGTTTCTCACCACATAAAGGAATTTCTATTTCTACATCCCATGTGCACTGTTTTGGACACTTCTGTAGGGGCGGTTCTTAATGCCCGAACTGTTTTCGAGCCTTCTCCTATACGGTTTGGATCATAACAGCAGACCACTGGTAGGCTACACTGGAATAAACACGCTTAATTTACTGTGAATTGACTGGAATAAGTTACGCTCTGACCGTCTCTGTTCCATCACTGGAACAACTATGAAATCTTGATGTTTCACAGTCTTCAAATCCAACAGTAAGTTTGAAAAAAATTTAAACAATTGTGGAAGGAATTTAATATTCATTCAAAAATTTGAAGACTCTGCAGTTGAGTAGGTCGTGCAGATGGCAAAATCTTGCACACATGTGAATAAGGTTGGATGCTCAGGTAACAGACTAACAGTACCGGATAACCGGACTGCAGGTCGCGGCCTTCATTCCGTTCTGCTGACTTTTTTTTTTAAATTTACCCAATGCAAAGCCAGCAATCCAAATTCCAAACTTCAAGCAGACATTCATAACATTATTAACCGTCCCTTTTGCTCCCCCAAAATCAGGAGCCCTCAACAGTAGCCTCGCCAATGACATACCAATCTCTGACGGCTTCACTTCTGTCCAACCAATGACTTGTGCAGCATTATAACTAAACTCTCCCCCCAAGTATATAGGAGGGAATTATACCTCCACCTGGGGGGGGACGAAACCAAGCCCGTTAGCAATGTTATGTTTCCACATTATAAAAAGGAGAGGAAAAAGATTCTACATTATTGACCCCTAAAGTTCCATTGTCCCTTCACGGAACAAAATGGATTTCTGGGAGGTTCTTATAGTCTCAATATTTAATGAGATTTTCTGAAATTTTTGGTGAAATTTTTGGTGCAGATAGAAAAACACGCTAGCTTTCCAAAAATATAATTTTTATTTCAATTGGTGCCCGGGAGCAAAAGTTACAACACAAAAAGCCCTTTTTTTTAGTTTAGTGGGCAAAATAAAAACTTGAAAAAACACTTGAAATATAAATTTTAAAAAATTTGTTTCATATAGATTTTATTTTTATCTAGATGGGAAGCTTTTATTCATTCCATTTGGATTTGTTATGCAAAAATTATGGACAATCTTATTTTTTGGGCAATTAGAGCATCTTCTTGAAATAAATAACTTGTAGTAATAATTTTTTAACTCAATTTTCACATTTTTTCAAAAAAAGAAAAGTTCTTTAAGGTTTAGATTTCTTGCTAGAACAATCTCACTGTTCAGATTTATGTGTTTTAGTTCCATCTTAGAGTTATTAGTGGTTTAGTTTTTCCTTCAATCTTGAACCTACTTTTACTTAACAATTTTTTAATGAGTGAAAAGTAAGTGTGTGTTTTTAGATTTTTTTTTCCCTAGACCCTCAACTCAATTTTCATCATATAAAATTAGAAAATCAAAATGAAAAGAGCTCAAATTTGAAGTTAAAAAGGTTCAAAGCCAAAAAAATGTAGTTGAGTAAGGTGCAAAAAAAACTAGTTTCTTTCACTTTAAATGCAAATATCTTCCAATCCACTTGGTCAAAGTTTATGAAATTTCTTCCACACATTTTTATACTAGTCTAGTATAAGATCCTACGGTAAAATATGCAAAAGAAATATTTTTAAATATGTTTTGCTCTTTGCTGTAGAAATGACAGTTTTGAGTGTGTTTTTTATGGTAAAAAGGCCTTGGGACATTAATCCTTAACCCTTGAAGGACAAGCTGGTGACCGTGGAAATCATCCATTTTGGTAATGTGTGAATCATTGGTTCAAAAAAATTCAAAAGTACTCATTGAAAGTCAAACTACTTTAGAAGACCTCTCCTTTTCACACAAAATTTGGAAGATGAATAGTTGCACTTTTGTCCCACATAGAAGGATTCTTTGTCATTCATAGGCCCAAAAATGGCTGCAATGTCGTTTATGGATTAACCCCTAAAGTTTTATTGTCCCCTTGAGGGACAAAATGAATTTCAGGCAATCTCCTATGGTCTCAATATTTGTTGTGATTTTTTGAATTTTTTTGAGATGATAGAAAATTACATGAGCTTTCCAAAAATATAATTTTTATTTCAATTGGAGCCCAAGAGCAAGAGTTATGGCACAAAAAAGCCTTTTTTTAGTTTGGTGGATAGAAAAAACCTTCAAAAATACATAAAGGTTAATATCTCTTTCTAGAACAATCTTACCGTTGAAATTACTATATTTCAATTCCACCTTGGAGCTATTAACAATTTAGATTTTCTTTCAATCTTGAACCTACTTCTACTTAACAATTTTTAATGAGTGAAAACTAAGTGTTTTAAGAAAATAAAAAAAAATCCTAGATTCTCAACTCAATTTTTCATCATATAAAATTCAAAATTCAAAATTCAAAATCAGTAGAGCAAAAATTATAAGTTATGAAGGTTGAAAGCCAAAAAATGTAGCTGAGTAAGGTGCAAAACAAACTTATTTCCTTCACTTTAAACACAAATATCTTGCAATCTACATTGTCAAATTTTGTGAAATTTCTTTCATACATTTTTGTAATAGTCTTGTGCAAGATCCAATGGTTAGATATGCAAAAAAAACATTTTTTTCAATTTTTTTGCTTATTGCTATATAAATGGCAGTTTTGAGTGTTTTTTGATGTAAAAGAGGCCTTGGGATTGTAGGGGTTAAAAAACACAGCCTCCATGACCAAAGTAGTCACCAAAATGTTTGAATTATTGGACCAATAGGTGTATTTTTTGTTTCTACATTGAATAGTCAAGTCATCCATCGGCCTCTTTTTGTCTTCAATGTCCTTTAAGGATTTTAAGAAGATGTTTCATAGGCTCTTATGTTTTAATTATGTAGATCAATATCTAGTTGTAGCATCTTTTGGGGGTTCAAATGTAGGTATTGTTTTTTTTATAGTGAAGATCATGGATGCATGTACCTAGAAAAGATGTCTTGGGGCACCCAAATCAAGTGCCTTAGGGGTGCACTTAATTCTACTACAACAAACCATGTGCGAACAAGTGGTTTCTAATAAACTATAATTTCAACCTAAAATTTTGAGCATTGTTTAATAATGACTATAGGTTTTTATTGCCAAAATTTCCAACTCAAATAAAATATGAAATGATTTCTAGAAGAGGTTGAAAATGAACTAAAATGGCATGTTTTTCAACTCAAATAATTAAAGAATACACATTTAGATGACCTTTGAATCAATATTCAACTTAAAATGAGCTTTTAATATAGAGGAATTTTCAGGAATTTTTTGTTCAATTTTTAGACAATTTTTTCTTATATAATATAGGGGTGTAAAAGTTATTTTTCAATTCTACAATGTATCTTTTTACTTCAAATTTTTTTAACTAATTATTATTAACAAATAAAAATATCAATAATTCAAAACATAAACTTTCAAAGTAGGAAATCTATTCATTTTTTTATTTTTTATTTTTATTTAAAATTCAAAAAATATATAAGGGATCCAAGGTTTTGTTTGCATGTAGTTTGCAATGGATACTCTAAGTGACCCCCCCAAGTCAAGTGCTCAAGTACTTAACCTTGGTGCCACACAACTTCTTTTCTAGTACACTTATTTTTTTCGAGATAGTGTATGTAACACTAATTTATTAAAGTCATGGTATTTTAACCCCTTTAGGATTACAATGTTTTAAGGCCCAAAACTTCTTTAAAATACTCCTACTCAAAGCAAAGCTAAAATCTTCATCTATATTTATTCTTTAATAGATCTAACCAAATTATCCTTTGTTTAACGTATTTCAAGTACAGTACATGATCCTCCCTAAATTTTTGAATGAAAATCCCCACCCATTGCAAGTTCAATATGCCTAAACTTCAACAAGTATTTTTTCTAGCCCTTTTCACTTCTGAAGTTTTGTCTTTCAAATTTTTTAGTAAAAAACATGTATAATCTAAAATTTGTGTATTTTAGTCAATATATTAAAAATCAAATGAATTGAAAATATATGTAAAATAATTTTGCCAAAAAAACTTTCATATTCATCTTTTTAAAATTTACAATATAGAAGGTACTATTGGATGAAAGAAAGAAAAACTAATCACTAAATAACTTTGACTATAATTTATTGAAAATTATAAATCCTAGTATTCTAAATTAAATGTTCTAGTAAGTAACATTTATTTTATATAATTTTTTTATTTTGGAAATTTTCTAAATTGAGTTTAAAATCCACTTTGTATGTTTTATTTTACCTTCATTGCTTCCAAAATAAAACTCCACATTAACTTTCATCTCCTTATTTAAAATTGAATGGTTCAAATGTTTTTGTGTAGGTATCAATATATATATAATTGAAAAAATTAGATAATCTTTCTTATTATTTATTTTTAGCTATCCAATTTGACATAATTCAAAAAATAATAATAACTTTTGCAATATTTATAGGAATGACAAAAATCAAAACTTCACATATGCAATTGTAGGAACATGGTCTGCATTAACTAAGCTTTAAAACCCACTCTTGATCTAATTCATCATTTTATTTCATGAAGGATAAGAATAAGTGTGCACTACAAGAGAAAGGGGTGTTTTAAGTGAGTTTTTAAGTATAGTCCTAGATATAAGATGACCTTCAAAGAGATTTTTAATAATTTACTAGAAATACATGTGTTTTTATTAAATTTTACTGAAAATCTTCTAAAAGGTCATCACTTATAATCTTATGTTTTAGACTATACTTAAAAACTCATTTAAAATACTTCTTTATCTTGTAGTGGTGGGTACCAATGCTTAGTCTATTTAGAGCATATTAATATTAGTGGTAGCTTAGGATGATTAGCATTCATCCCAAAAGATTTCATACAAAAATTCCAAATTATGAAGTAATTGAGCATGTTGAAGTTTTCAAAATTTTCAAAATAGGTCCCTTAGTCTTTTAGGCATTACATTAGTAAAGGTTGAAATATTATTGTATTGTATTGTATTGTTTTTGACCGAAACAAAAATATTGTAGTGACATTCATTTTGCAACCAAAAGTTGTAAATCATAATTTATAGATCATATTTATACAATTGGTTCTACTACTGCACTAGCCAATGTTCATCCAGAAGTTTTAAACTTAAAATTCAAAATTACTTCCAAAATTAATTTTAGATTGTATCTATCTAATTTTCAAATGATTTTTTTCCTTTAAGTTCCAAAATCAAAGCTTTAGTTATGGTCATATTTTAGATGATTATTTTACTAGTTACTAAATTTATATGTGAAATTATATTTGAACTAGAAAATATTTTTTGAGGTGAAAAATACTAGTATCCCTTGAGTTATAGAATATTTGCAAAACAAAGTCTTCAAAATCTACACCATACAAGTATTAGAGAACTAATATAAAAATCTAAAAATAAATAAAAATGGATGAAAATCACAATTACATGTACTTGCAATGTATATGTGGGTTGACTTTTGGGTGGGGATACTATAAAGCTCCAGGCCATTTAACTCCCTGTGATCCATGAAAACTTATCAAAATGCATTTATTCTCTTTGTTTTTTTAAAAGATTGGTGGTTTTCAAAGAAAAGAATAAAAATATCAAAAAGTAGCACACATTTGTAAAGATGTTAAGTATGCTAAAAGAAGATTATAAATAGAGTTGGATTTCATTCATTCAATTTTTTTCCCAATATTAATAAGCCTGATTATCCAACATTCTTATTGTATGGATTTGGAGAATTGTTTTTTTAAATTTTTTTATAAACTTTAGAATAAAAATATTCTGCAAATTTTAGCTTTATAAATATTACTCCCTTTGTCCTTCTAGAAACCTCCAAAAACTTTCCCAATGAGGGATTAACTACATTTTTAGTCTTTGTACTAGTAATACATGCATTCAAGAACCAATAGCCCATCCCTTAGATCTATACCCAATCTCCAGCCTAGGTACTGTCGTTCAAGCACACAAATCCATGCACAAAGTATCATATATGAGTATTGTTGGTGAATGCTATCAATTGGTCATTTTTGATGGTTTAAAGGTTGGTGGCAACAATGGGATTCTGAAAATTTGCTCCTAGTCTAAATACCTGCAACAAGAAAACATAGCCCCCTTCATGAATAAATCTTTGTAGCGCCCAAGTGGTCACTGAATCCATCTTCAACACAATTGTTTGAAGAGCAACAAGTACAAGGTGCTTCATATGGGCAAGGCCAAAATTTATATTAAATTTGTATTGTATGAAATACTTAGTGATAATATGGGCATATGTATTTATACATATGTAATCTATAATTATCCATTATTCCTTTTTATTCAAAAAATATTATCATATTCAAATTTTAGGATATTTTCAATAAATCTTAGCTAAAAGTTTTCTAAAAGATCATAAATTATTGGACTATACTACTAGGACTATATTTAAAACACTCCTTTCTCTTGTAGTGATTCTTCTACCTTTGGACTTAGAGTTCTAGCCACTTAAACATCACTACGTTTGACACTTTAAACTCTAAAGGACCATTGTCTCCTTGGGGGACAAAATGGATTTCGGGTCGGTTCCTATGACCTCAATTTTTGGTGAAACATTTTGAAGCTTTTTCAAAAGATAGAAAAACTTCTTAATTTTGTGGAAATATAGTTTTTATTTCAATCAGTGCCAAAGAGCAAAAGTTATGCCATTCTAAATATGATTTTCACGCCACCGGGCAGAAAAAAAATCTACAAAAATTTGAAATTAAAATTATTATTATTTTCCTTTATAGGTTATTTTTTTTGTTTTACATGCAAAGCTTTGATTCATTCTATTTGGATTAATGATGTGAGAATTATGAACAATCTTGTTTTTTAAGCAATCTAAGCATCTTTTTGAAAAATAACTTACATGATTCATTTCTAAGTGCAATTTTCACAATTTTTGAAAAAATATTTATTATTTTTCTATTAAAGATTTTGTCCAAGGTTTTATATTTTTCACAAAACGATCAATCGAATTGATCATTTGAATTCTATAAATCCTTGGTCTTTTAGAGGTTATGCCTCTACTATATATTTCATAGTACTAGACTAATATAAATAGGGTCCAATGATATTTAAAGAATGATAGCTTTTGTTGGATAAGTGCCATATTGTTCAGACATCTCTAAACCTTGTAGAAACACCACGGACAAGAGACTTACATTTAATGCACAAAGAAAGACTTAGCACAATGTTATTGAACAACTTAAATTTTGTTAAATGTGGCCTAAACCCTTGTTGTTGCTGATTCAAATACAAACTCCATCGCCGAGATATTTTTGCATTCTATAGTAGTCTTTGCTCATTTTAATTTATTTGTAGTTTGTCTACAATAATTTGAAGTTGCTACTACAAAGGCTTTCAAGTGCTTCATTTCCATTATCTAACCGAGTTGTAGATGACATGGTTTTGTCTCCCTCTTTGAAATCAAAGAAAATGACTCTATTATAAGTAAAGTCAATGCATCAATCTTGGTAGATGTTGAAGGTAGCCAATATAAAACAGAAACCAAATTCATGACAAGGCATTGCAAACTCTTAATAGAGAAGTGACAAGACCTCCATAATTCTACCAAAGAGCTATATTTTGCCTTATATTGCCTAGAACCAATGCCATTACCAAGTTCTTTAAGAAAAAAACTTGTAAAGCATCATTGGCGGGAGCTATAACTCTGTATATAACACCTTTTCTATATTAGAATTATTGACAATGTCAATGAAGGAGAATTTACAATGTTGCTCTCAATCTTCATACACGGAGTTGATTTCTCCACAACTACTAATACAAATAACTACTCCTCTAAAACCTAACACTCTGGACAATCCAAATGTAAGTTCAAGAATAAGATGCTTTCAACTTAGAAATGCAAAGTTTGGATATGTGTGACAACTGAAGGCCTTGTTTGATTTTTAGGGCAATAATAACATATGCAGAATTTTGTGCAAGATTTCTTAAATGAACTCGGCTTTCTGACATACAATTATTTTTTGCATTGAAGGAGAAAAGTCAAGCCATTAATTACAAAACCACTTCAAACAAGTCTATGTCATCAATCTTGAATTACCTCCTTAGAAATCAACTTCTTAACTAAAAAGTGCTCCTTCACTACTTTAGTTTTATATTGTTGAAATCTCCCCAAAGCGAATGAATAATTCAAGTAAATTAAATTATTGGTTCAAGCTTAATGGATAGTGATCACTTGACACAACAATGGAAAGGCTTTCAAATTAACAGTTTAATTACAAGAAAATGTCCAAGATGACAAAGTCCACGTTTTTATGTCCTATCTTTTGTTATTTTGTTGAATTTTGCATTGATGGTTCATAGAAGCCCCTACAATCCCTATGCTCTCACGCTCTTGTTTGTTTTGCTTGGCTTCTTTTTTGCGTTGCCATAGCGTCTCTCAAGTTCTCAAAATAGAAGGATTTTTTTGACAACGATGCTGGTTCTCCGTGGCCATGCAACTTTCACATCCATCGCTTATTGTGACAAAAGGAAATGGGAAGTTGTTACATGATAAGTAGGCATTGGGCACAAAAGTTTTCAAAGAAGAGCCCGTGCACTACTTATGTTTATTCTACTATAAGAGTCTACAATTACAATTGGAGTGTGAAGGCAATTAGGAAGAATTCTAAAGTAGGGTTCTTTTTTTGCGTTGCCAACGTGTTTTTGTTTGGGAGATTTTACACTTGGCCAAACTTAGGCATTGCATTTCTTCCATTTTAGTCTATCTATTTTTTTGGTGTCTGACTATCTTGTGAGAAGAAATAGGCAGCCCTTCCTTGACCTACCCCCCACTCCAAAAAATCAAGGGCCGTGAGATAAAAATAAATTAATAATGATCCCTCCCTCTGTCGTCCGATTGGAAATGAAGTAATGTTGTCTGTCAAAGGGAGTTAGAAGAGACCCGCGTGCACCTTCATAACCTGTAGCAATTGATCAAATTGACTCGAGGAATTCGGCACAATTTCCAACTATAGCCTGCATTTGTTTATAGACTACAGGTTCATCTATAGTTTTGCAAAGTAACAGGGTCAAAAATGATGATCTGATTTCATTTCTCGGCCTGATTGGTCAACCTCAACTTTGCAAGCCTTGTTAGTAAGAAGTCTATGCATATTGACTTGTTATCCACCTCGAACTAATAATGATTGATTCCTAATATATGGTACTTCTACTATCCACGTTGATTCAGTTGGAGGCGGTCTGAGTGACGAAGGCAATTTGTGGGATGAAGGTGATTTGAGGGACAAAGACAATCTGCAGGATGAAGGTGGCCTACACGGTAAAATAATTTTCTACGTTAATCTCTAGGTATGCCACGTAGTGCAAAACATGAGGTCCCTCAGAGTGAGCAATGCCACGTAGAACAAGAGATGTGTCTTTCGGAGTGAGCAAGGTAGAAGAGAGCAAGGTAGACTGTATTGTATCTTCCGTTGATTTTTAAGTATGCTAGTAGGTCATCCGGTGTCAGTGCTGCATATTGAGTAAGATTGAACAACATCAACAGTAAAAGAAACGTATAGATCACCTTCATGGTGAGATCAAAGACGGTATTAGGAAAATGTTCAATTATTCTTGAAATCAACATATAAGAAGGCTCGTATACTCTAACATACATTTGATTGGTTTGAACTTGGACAAATAACAAGAGAGAAGTCAATAATTAAGAGTTTAGTTGCAAGCATTGTACATTCTACCAAATGTGTGAAGGTTTGGAAAGACATATGCTAGTATGTCAATTCCCAAGTTTATCCAAATATGCCAATTTCATTTAGGAATTTGTTACGTATGGTGGCTGGATGCGAAGGCATATGTATAGGAAGACAGAGTCATTGTAAGTTTTTCAGCTCCCTATGGATGTTGTCAAACAGTCTTTAGTGCTTCTTTTGGTGTGGAAGATAATTTATAGAAGATGCAACTATAGATTCTTTTGTGACTCTACATATTATGGCATTCTCTTTACAAGTAGTTAACTCATGACATATGTCTTCTTTGTGTATTCATTGTGGATGATAGGTACGGCTTTATGGAGGCAATGCTTTAAGAATTTAGAAAAGTATTCATTAAATTACTGATTGACAACAATAGGGTGTAAAAGAATAAGAGTTGCGCGGTGGTATTCTTTAACATGATTGAGCTGCACTTGTCCAATTGACTACATCAGGGAGGTTTGTGTCTTTGCAACGTTGCTCAATCTTGTCGAGTACTGTAACAAATGGGACCACCTATGTCACAAATCAAGAAGGTAGCAACCCGAAAAGGTAGATAGGTGGGAGTAGAAAAAACAACAGATTTTTAGGGAAAAGTAAATGCAACGCATCTAAAAAGGACTGCATAGAACAAAACAACAATTAAAAAAAGAACCCAAGGAAATGGCCCAATACAGAGGCAAAATAATTGGATCTCAGTGTCACTATTGCAGTGGGCAATTTTGACATTCCCATTGACTGTCTGAAGAAAATTGAACAATTCATTGAAAATAATGTGTCTCTGGGTTGTGCTCTATTGAACAAAGTAGAGTTCTGTCCAAGCTCCACTTATGAATGGTCTACTAGATTTTGGCATCCTCGACTACCACAATAAGTAAGCGAATTAAAAATTGTCTTGGATGGGATCATGTTGAATCAATACCAACAGGCCACCATATTCTTACTAAAACCCTCAAGAATACCGGTTTGCATACCTATGTTGGTATGCTCGGATATTGCATTAAAGACAAAGGAGAAGAGCATTTTGAATGTGTGCATTGCAATGTCACATTTGAGCAAATAGTAGAAAGGATTGAAGAGTATGTCAAGTACGGCACTCCATTTGCGAAGAATAGAGTCATCTTGACTCACAAGAATCTCATTGAGAGGGCTGCAATATTTGGCAAGTAAAAAATGAAAAAGCAGCTAGGAAGTACTTGGGTGTTTGTTGTCCATGTTGCGATTTAGGCAGTACATGCCCTCAGCATTGTGGGTGCTACTTGTTTGCTAAGGTGGAATGGAGTACACCAAAGCATCAGCGCTCTAAAAGTGTATGATGCAGCCAGATGATATCACTACGGATGATGTTACTCAAATATCTTTTGAGCACACAAATCCAAGATCTCGACTAGTAGGTTTAGGGCTGCAAAGACTAGCAACATATTTGGATGACGCTTGAGAAAGTGCACACTGTGAATGTGTAGTTCCAAGTATTTTCCTATCCTCTAATTTTTCCTTCTAAGAGTTTTATTGATTTATGTTTTGTCATATGATGTTTTCAAATGACAATTTTCCTTGTCAATAGGTATTGTTCTAGGTGAGGCACAAAACCAAGTGCACAATGTCATTGTGCTCAATGACAACGATGATGTGACTACATGTCCTATGCGGTTGGCAAAGAGTGATGGTGAAGGTGGCCTACAAAATGAATGTGTTTTTACATATATTCCAGTGGTTTACGGTGACTGGGATGTGCTCAATAGTTTTTTAGTATAATTATGACCATTGAAACACTTCTTGTGTTTTGTATAATACATGTGTAATTTATATGAAAATTAAATTAAATTTCCTTCCAATGATGGTGTACCATGTGTGCATAAATTATTGTTTGACTACCCTACTATTGTATGATTGTGTACATGGTTTTACAATATCACTTTGTACTACTATGTGACATTATAAAACCATGTAATATTGTAAATATTGCCTCTTTGTGTACATGGTATTACAAAAGAGGCAATATTTGCTTGTTACTGTGGTATGACCCGAACCTTTTAGTGTTCAATAATATTTATAATCCTTCTCACTACAAGAGAAAGGGGTGTTTTAAGTATAGTCCTAGAGATAAGTTTTTAAGTAATGACCTTTTTAGGAGACTTTTAGTAAAAATTTATTCAAAATACGTGTCTTTTTAGTAAAATTTTACTAAAAAGACACGTGTTTTGAATAAATTTTTACTAAAAGTCTCCTAAAAAGGTCATTACTTTAAAACTTATCTCTAGGACTATACTTAAATCACCCGTTTCTCTTGTAGTGTCTAGATATGTGACAATAGAAACCATGCGTTAGAAGTGGAGCTGGGGTGGATGTAGGTGTACTATTTGAATGCAAAAGTTCTAGAGTTTGAGAGTGATTTGCATGATACCTATTTGCAATATGGAAAAGTGAAGACATCATTTAGATCTTTTTGACAATGCTTGTGAGACCTTAGTTGGTAGCCATATTGGTTGTAGCCTTAGGAAATAGGAATGTAATTTGTGTACATTGACGGAGTGTTTTTTACTATTTTGCTTTTGATGAACAATCTTGATTATGTGAATAATAGTGTTGGAGCTTCAACAAGAGGTTGAAGAGATGCATTGCGATTTTCTTGAATAAAAGAATATGATTTGAAAAGTTTTTCAAAGGTCACACAAATCTCTTGTGATGTTTTGAAGAGGGGTAGTTGTAAGAAACACCTGCTATTTTGTGGCCAAAATGGCTTCAGTACTGGAGTACTATGACCTTTTGGAATAAAACTTTTAAAAATAAATAAAATATATATAATATGTAAAGCTTTTAAAATAATATATGGGTGAAAATTCAGGCCTAAAAAAATTTATCTCTAAAAGTTATGCACAAAAAAAGCGTGATGGAAAAATACAAGAAAATAGATACTTTTGAATTTGATTTTTAGAAATTAGTAAAAAAATTCAAAAAATTCTCAAAAATAAAGACATTTTTACTAACATTAAGATGCTTCCTCTCAGCCATTTTCATCTTGGGAAAAGCAAAATTGTGTTCTTTGCGCGTGTGAGAAGGTAGTGCACTTTGAGCACATGTGGAAGGTGGAAAATTTACTATTTTTAAAAAATCCTTTGTGAACTTGAGTAACTTTAGTACAAATCCTTATATCCCAATTTAGAGCTTCAAAATTGCATTTTTGGATCAAAAATAGGACTGAAAACCTCCAAAATGGCCAAGGTAGACATCCAATTGGGGGCAGTTTTAAAATAGTAAATAAATTTTTTTAAATTGGAAAAAATTAGAGAATGTCTAATAGTACATATACCTTCCCTTCAAATTTTATAGAAAACAAACATACGATGCAAAAGTTATGAGCCAAAAACCACTTGTTTAAGACCAAGGGGACAAGAAATAGGACAAGTGTTTCTTGTAATCACCCAGAGCGAGAATGTGCTTGCCTTTTATAAAGCAGTATTGCGCTAATATGGAGTCTAGGATTGTTGCTCCGATCTTAGATTAGTCACTTATCCTAATTTGCCAAAGTCATTGTTGTTTTCAATGCATGAGTTTGAAAAAAATTCATACTTGATGGCTGTGTTGATTTCGGGGGGGGGGGAGGGGTCACTTAGAGTATCCATTAAAAACCATGTGGAAACAAAACTTTGAACCTTCTATATACTTTTTGAATTTTAAATTTAAAAAAAAGAATATGAATAGATTTTCCTACTTTGAAAGTTTATGTTTTGAATTATTGATATTTTTATTTGTTAATAATAATTAGTTACAAATTTTTGAAGTAAAAAGATACATTGTAGAATTAAAAAATAACTTTCATACCCCTATATTATATAAGAAAAAATTGTCTAAAAAATGAACAAAAAATTCCTAAAAATAAATCTCTGTTGAAAGCTCATTTGAATTGAATACTGATTCAATGGTCATCCAATGTGTTCTTTATAATTATTTGAGTTGAAAAACATGCCATTTTAGTTCATTTTCAACCTCTTTCAGAAATCATTTCATATTTTATTTGAATTGAAAAATTTGGCAATAGAAACCTATAGTCGTTATTAAACAATGCTCAAAATTTTAGGTTGAAATTATAGTTTATTAGAAACAACTTGTTCGCATGTGGTTTGTTGTAGTAGAATTAAGTGCACCCCTTGAGGTGTTGATGCAATTGCACATCTTCTAGATGGTGCCGCAATGACTTTCTTTTGTAATTTATTTTTTATTTTTTGCTAGCATGATTCCAGTTCCAATAAAGTTTGCATGATTTTCTTATCATTTTGCTACCTTCATTTTAGTTTCTAGTTTATAGAAAAATTCTAGATAAGGTACACTAAAATTGGTAAATAGTGTTGGCAACACTAACTGTCCCACCTAATACTAATTGTGATTTGCAAGGTTAGTGTTAGATCATTATTTATCCATTCTAACACTATTTAAGCTCTATAGTAAAATTTGGTTATTTCTAGGGAAAGACCAGAGTTTGACGGCGGGAGTTAAGAGCTTCTCCACTGCAGCTCTCGAAACAAGCTCAAAACGGCGAATGGTCAGGCGGAGCCTGAGGAAGGGCCCCATGGCAGGCGAAAACAGACTGGGCTCACTACATTTTAATGAATACATGGCCAAATGGTGGAGCTTTATTGCGGCTAACCATATAGTCAAATTGTGCTTTTCACCCCATTCCCAAGGTAAAGACCCACAGCTGACCTCCAGTTAGTCACTCCTAGTTTGCTATTCCTAGGATCCAAGTATTACAAGTTGTAAAAAAATGAGATAATGCCAATGTTATTTCACACAACACCTCACAAAAATCTATTGACAATGTATGTAATTTACGGCATTGGCATACCTTATATTCTAAGAGGGTGAAGAGGTGGTTTTATAAAAAAACTCATTGTCCATTATGGATTCTCAAAGAGTATGGGATAAATTGAAGATGAAAACTTGATCATTCATTGTCAAAACTTAGGAATTGTGTTGAGCTCCTAGTAATTCCAATTTGCATATACCATATTGATTGTTCAATATCCTACCACTTCACATGCATATAAATGTATACTATTATCAATAGTAAAATCGACTTAAGTTGTACATTCTTTTGAAAGCTCAATAGACCTATTTCCATGAATTGAAAGTTGATTTTCATAATTTACAATCTTGAGATATAATTCTTACAATTAATTTTTTATCAACGAAATTTTCACAGGGCGTGTACCCTACTTGGCGAGCCTGTTTGGCGCGTTTGCCACCACAAAAGAAGTTGGCGTGCCCATTTGTCAGTCGTAGCGATGCTGTAAATGCCCCAACACTATTTACACATGAATTGGTAAATAGTGTTGGGGGTAAAAAACAAGGAGCAACACTAATTGTCACCCAACACTATTTACCAATTTTAGTGTAGTGGAACTAAACCAAATATTTGAATGAAATTTGACAATATTTAGCCAAGAAAGAAGTACTATTGTATGCAATGGAGGTTTTAAAAAAAAATTCAGATAAAGGAAGATTGCAATTTACACAAGAGTTGCAAGACGAAGATGGCAATAGAGAGTTTCCATCTACGGGTTTGGATTGTTGCTTTTAGGTTCAATTTTTAGATTCCGTTTTTGTTGTGGTTCATATGATTAAGGTGTATTTGTGCTTGTTGATTTCACGTAGTTGATTTGTAGTATTGAGATGGAAAAAAAATGTGTTCTGTACACGTTTCCAAACTTGTACAAGTTTGCAAGATATCCTTGCTCCCCATTGCATTGTTATCAGTGGCACTCCAACTCATAATCATCTTCAAGTATGGTCCTTTTACAGCACTAGTTCTAGAGACTCATGATCATTTTTTATAGTTATTTCAACATTTTTATGAAATACATGGAGATCATTATAGTTTGATGTTGCATCATAGTGTGTTTTGCTAACTTGTAACTATTGCTTTTAGTGTAGGAAATGTGGACATTCTTTGATTTCTATTGTTCTAACCTTCTTGGCTATTGAAAATAATAGGTGCCTTCTTTCTAGGATTTGTTTTTGTCATCTTAAATGCCATGGTCGTTGGAGGAGGTAAAGGAAGTTTTCACATTTGTAGAGGATAGATGTGTTTTTAAGCTTGCATCCAAATTCAAGAAAAAGTATAAGTGCCAAATCCTTGTTGGGACTGAAAAAAATGTTTTTTGTTGACAAAAATGATATTGAAAAGGATAAAATGTTGTTGCAACATATACTATGTTATACTAGGAGAGGGAGGTTTAGATATGTTATACTTTTCATTTTAACATAGATGTGAAAGCAACAAGTTACTTACACTTCTATAACCAACTTCATTATTCAAATGCAAAGAAAGAGCTCTTGTTCAAGTGATGTTTGAATAAACAATTATTTCTTGAATTTCAAACTACTTTTTGTGATTTTGATTGCGGCATTTTGGTGCACTCACTACAAGAGAAAAGAGTCTTTTAAGTATAGTCCTAGTAGTATAATCCTATAATTTATGACCCTTAAAGAGATTTTTAGTAAAATTTTACTGAAAATACATGTAATTCTAGTAAATGTTTATTAAAAATCTCCTAAAAGGTCATAAATTATAGGACTATACTATCAGGACTATACCTAAAACACCCCTTTCACTTTTAGTGACAAGGAATTATGGCACAATGCTTCATGTAAAGACAATCAACTTTGTGGGATTAAATGTATATTATTAGGTACAATAGAAGCTCCAATATTAGCTTTCAGGTATCATAGCAATTCTAATATTAGCTCGCGAGTACCATAGTAGCTTCAATATTATTGTTTCATGTTATAGGAATTATTTGATCCTCACAATCGAAAGGTGGTGTTTATAAAATTTTATTGGTTATCAATCTTTTTGAACCCCCGTTTGAATATGAGTTTAAGTGCATGAAAAAAAACATGCATTTGGAACATGTTGAAATATTTTACATACATTTGTATTTGTAAAAATATTATGATTTTGCTACAGCACTTCATCACTGTCTAGTATCTTGGAGATAATATTTTGTCAAAGTTTTGCAAAATTTTGCAAAAGCATAAGCTTTGGTATCAGAATTTTGTTTTTTTTACTTTTTTTTTAGATTTTAGTGCAAAATATAGAAAAAAAAACCCATTAAAAAAGTGTTTTAACCATAATTAATAGAAGCCCCTATTAATATAGTAGAATGTCTCTTTAGAAGCTTGGAGTGCCTATATCACTCTAATTCTCCACTTCTAGAGTTTAATCCATTGTTTGAGAGGTAGATTAGGTGTCTGAGAGATGCTAGGGTTTTGAAGGATAGCCATACTTAACTGTTGCAAGGTTCTTGTTATAAGCTGAAATTGCATCTTTGAGTGTATATCACAAGTTTGGTTAAACAAAGAATTCATAGTCTAGAGTGGAGAGTCTTTCAGTTTTAAAGATACTAGTAGTTAGTTTACATAGAAGTCACTAGTTTAATTCGACAAAGTACAAGAAAATTAGACTATTCCTTAACAACAATATTCAAATAGTACAAGATGGAGTTTCAAGCAGTACAAGGAACAACACAATTCAAAATTGAAGAGAGGTGATTTTAGCATAAAAACTTGCAAAGAGCTCAACGACAAAATTGTTTTGTCAAAATTCTCTTCATTAAGAAAATTTCAGGCCTCAAATAGGTTTCAAGTTTTGGATGGCAGCGGTACAATTAGAGAAAATATGACAATTTTAAAAATAAAAAATAAAAAATAAAAAATAAAAAATAAAAACATTGTCAAGTACTAGAATTAGTAGCTACATCAAATTTAGGTGGAATTTAAATGTATTTGACATATTGATTGACTTAATAGGAGCATGCAACATCCAGATTAGGCTAGTGAGGATCCTTTACTTACTATCATAAACCTTCCAAACAATCCAAGTTAGTCAAATCCTTTGAAAAATGCAAATTTTATCATTTGAAATTTCTATATTAACTTGAATTTACAATTTGTTGGCTTTCACAAGCCCAATTGATCTGGAAGTAGGGATAAGGGTTTCTTAGCCTAATTTGAAACTTCTAAAGTCAATGGAACATTCCATTTGTCATGGAGCCAGTAACCTATAGGTCTTTCTAGAAAGACCTATAGATTAAAGTGAAAAAGAGATGGCCTTGGGAAGAGGATAAAAGTCCTCCTCTAGCTTCACAATCCACCCCTTTTCTTGTATTGTCAACTTATTGATACTCTTTTTCTTCTAAGTTTTAGCTATTTGAGCCATACTTTGTATTTTCTTTTGTATTTTGAGCATTAACTTACATTTCTTGTGCTTTTGGATCTTTTCTTGGAGAATATAGAGTTCTTGCAAACATTAGCTTCTAATTTCGTGCTTTGAGAAGTGTAGTCTCTCCAATTTTAAATTTTTTTAAAGTTATTGATTTCTTTACTAACTCCTAGAATTTTTGAGCCAAATTTTGGCGAGGTAGTTAGTTGGAGTTTTTAGAGTTTGTTTTTAGTTTGATAAGTGATTTTGCACAAGCTCCTTGTGTGGGAGACCTTGACATGGAGGTATCCTTCTAGAATCAACATTTGCAAACACTTGATTGTTGGGTTTGGATTTAAGTTTAGCATTTCTTTCATTGTCGTCTTGCACCATCTTCTTGGGCAGAAATTTGTTTTAGAAAGACCCTTTAGAGCCTTGACTTGCTTAATACATGTCCTTATTTGGGTTTTTAAGCTTATGTCATCATTTTAAAGTCTTATGTACTAACCAAATTATTTCCTTTATTGTTACACTACCCCCTTTATTGTTTGTTTTAGTCATTGTGTTGTCCTCGAATTGTCTTTAAGTTCCCCTTTTCTTGTGTAACTTTTGCGTCATAAGGCGAAGCATTAACTTGGTCCTTAACTAAAGTAGTATGCTCTAAAAGTGACCCACAGGGAATTCACTTAGAGTGTCCATTTGAACCCACCCGCAAATAAAATTTTGGACCCCCTGTTTATTTTTTGATGTTGAATTAAAAATAATAATAATAATAAAAATAATAATAGATTTTCCTACTTTGAAAGTTTATGTTTTGAATTATTGATATTTTTATTTGTTAATAATAATTAGTTACAAATTTCTGAAGTAAAAAGATACACTGTAGAACTGAAAATAACTTTCACACCCCTATATTATATAAGAAAAAATTGTCTAAAAAATGAACAAAAAATTTCTAAAAATAAATCTCTATTGAAAGCTCATTTTGAGTTGAATACTGATTCAATGGTCATCTAAATGTGTTCTCTATAGTTATTTGAGTTGAAAAACATGCCATTTTAGTTCATTTTCAACCTTTTCTAGAAATCATTTCATATTTTATTTGATTTGGAAATTTTGGCAATGGAAACCTATAGTCATTATTAAACAGTGCTCAAAATTTTAGATTGAAATTATAGTTTATTAGAAACCACTTTGCACGTGGTTTGTTGTAGTAGAACTAAGTGCACTCCCCCAAAAGTGAACATTTAAGGGTTGGTTCGTCTTTCTCATAGGTTTGCATGAATAAAATTATTTTTAAATTATTTTTCAAAGAAAAAAAATAGATGCCAAACGTAGCACAAGTGTTTTTTTGACGCATTTTTGAATTAATTAAGAATTTTCAAATATATCTATTATAGGTACCTATTAGTGACCCTAGGTCCTCCAAAATGCGTCTACTTGCAACTTCTAAAGGAATTTGAGGAAATCAAGGCCAATGATTGGCTCTTGAATTAAAGAATATTTTTTTCTTGATTCAATTAATAGCTAAAGAAGTCCATTTAAGGACCAAATCATATCCATTCAATAGCTTTTTATAAGAGCCATTCAAGAAGATGGATGTTTTTAGAGTGTACTACCTTATTTGTTCTTTTTGTTTTGTTGTTGTCTCTCTAATGACAAAGCTTTGACTTACAACCAGTCAACCATGTGCTGAATTTGTGTGAGAGCTTGTTGATGTTTTAATTTCAATTGTCAAGACTGTTAGAAGCTATTAATTAAGCTTTTTAAGAACAATAAAATTATTGAAAACTACCAAACTACCAAAAGATTTTGAAGATTTGAAGTTTGAAAGTCGAACAAGGGTTGTTTTGCAAGCAATTATTGATGTTTTAACAACATTGACAAGATTAGCAAAAGGTGAGAGAAAAAGAAAGAAGGAAGTTCCTAAGAGGCTTTGTCTATTTAAGAAGCTTCTAAGACGGTGCCATTGATGGTAAGGTGATAAGATTGGTTGATTTTTTGTTAAAGATGACATTGTTGTTGATAAGGTGATAAGATTGATTGACTTTTTTTTATTAGAGATGACATTGGTAATGATAAAGTGATAAATTGGTTGATTTTTCCATCATTTTTTATATTAAGCTAAAAAATTACCAAAATAATTATTGTAATAATCTTCAAAATTACCTAGATAGTTACAACAGTTGTTTGAACAGTTGATCAATGACTTCAACATTCAACATGTTAGCTTCGGCGCCATTTTAATGACTAGCAGTCATTATTTAGTTGTTTTCAAGTTACACTCATTGTTTCACTAGTTACAAAACACCTTCTTTTCTACTCATGTGTAAGATGTTAGTAAGTTGAGGTAAAAGACTTGTGTTTCATTTTTATTGCATAATAATAGGTTGTATTTATTAAATAAAAGACTCAACAAGAGGTTGTATTTATTACATTAATAGATTTGAAGAATCATGTGTTTGCTAGCCGTTCTTTGTTTTTGTCTTTTTATTGGAGAGGTGAACATAGCTTGACAAACTAGTTGAATTCTTACACTGCTCCAAACAAATTACACACGTATTAGCTACAACATATAGTGAGCACTTTGTCCTCACCTTTAATCCCTAAAGTCCCAAAATCGCAACGGGGGACTCTTGGGATTTCAAGTAGGCTTGTGTGATTTAAATTTTTAAATTTTTTTTTGAAGATAAGAAATTAGATTAGCTTCTTGGAAATATAGATTTTATTTCAATTGGTGCTTGGGAGCAAAAGTTATGTCACCTTAAGTCCAAAAAGCAATTCGAGGGGCACCCCCCAAAAAATCACAAAAATTGAATTATTTTAAATTTTTTTCTAAAAAATTATATTTTTGTTTACATCTGAAGCTTTGAATCATTCTATTTGGACTAATGGAGAGAAAATTATGGACAGTCTTGTTTTTCGGGCAATCTGAGCATCTTCTTGAAAAAACTTATTTTCTTCATTTTAAATGCAAATATCTTACAATCTACGAAGTCAAGGGATTTGGAATTAGTCTTAAGGTCAAAATTCATGACCAACGGATGTTAGGGGAGCTACATAGTCAAGACATGGGTTGAAGTCCATTTGATTTGTGTGGTTTAGGTAGAAGATAAGATGGAGGAAAAGAGGAAACACTATTCATCTTCTTTCTCATTATTGTTGGTAAGGTCCAAATGTTTGAGGAGCCATAGTGTGTTGTATTTTGAGAATTTTGAAATAAAAACTAGAGGAGTTGTGTATCATGCTATGAAGTTTTTGAATTAATCTCATTTACTTGATTTGGAGTTGTCAATCAAAAGTTGTTCTAGTTTGAGTGGAGGGAGGTCTATTGCCTTCTATGAAAAAGGGCAGAGGCTTCGACTAGCCAAAAAAGACGAACAAGTCTTTTGTTTGAAATAAAATTTAGAGAGAGTGTAGACAATTGCGTTGGCTTTCTATAAAGCTATCATTCATTATATTTGGAGTTTATATGAGTGAGTTGTGAGTAACTAGGTGAGGAAGGGTCTGTTGCCTTCTTGAGGCCGAAACTTTGGATGTCCATAGAAGTTGGACAAAATGCTTGAATGATTTGAATTTTGGAGGAGAAATAAACAATTATGCTAGCTTTCCAAAAAGCCATCACACATTTCATTTGAACTTTGCATGAAATAGTGACACTGAATCTAAATTCAGTCAAGGAGTTGGAGTTGAAATTGGAGTTGAAGAAGACATTAAAAATTTGTGTATTATGTGTTGTGGCTTGTCTTTCATTGTAAACTTAATTGTTGCGGGTGGCGTGGATGAAACCATTGCTTAGCTTCTTTTGGGGCTATAAATATGACGGAATGGGATTTTTCACCTACATGGTCGTACTTTTATGTTGTTCCCATTCACTACAACAAAACTTTCATTTTATGACTGCAAAAATATGACTAGGGATGACTGGCAACTGCTCGCACTCATATTTTGGGAGGTCAACATTTTGAAAAAAAATATGACTGCAAATATGACTGCTAGTCATATTTTGGCCTTGTTCTTCATGGGCGTATAGTATACATCCATTGGGAACGGCTAAATACTTTATAGGGAACAATAGGGAACATATTCAGGAAACGTCTAGTCATATTATGTAGTCATATTTTCGTGTCAGTCATATTTTATAGTCATATATTTTTGGTAGTGACATTTTTTTGTTTTTGGGTAGCCCAAGGAAAATTTGGACAAGGAACATGTTTGAAGAGCACCTAGTCATATTTTTGCTTGAGTCATATTTTGTAGTTATATTTTTTGAAGAGTCATATTTTGTAGTCGCATTTTTTTTCATAATTTTTTTATTTTTTGAGCAAGGAACATGTTTGAAGAGCAACTAATCATATTTTTGCTTGAGGCATAATTTGTAGTCATATTTTGGTGGGAGTCATATTTTGCAGTCACATTTTTTTAATAGTCATTTTATCTCCTTTTGGGGCAATCAATGGAAAATTTGGACAGGGAACATATTTGGAGAGCACCTAGTCATATTTTTGCTTTAGTCATATTTGGAGGGGAAGTCATTTTTTTAACTTTTTGGATAGTCCAAGGAGAAGGGGGTCAATCTAAGATGACCTTCTAGTATTTTGGTTGAATGTAGATCTCATTCCTTAGGGTGTAGGCATAACTTTATTTCATGCCTATTAAAAATTTGTTGTTGTTGTATGTTGTGCCTATTATAGAATTTGTGTTCAAATATTTGGAGTGGCATATGTTTATATTTTAATTAATAATTTTAAAATTTCCATAGGGGTTACAAAAGAAGTAGAGAAAAGTGAAACAATTAACAACATGAGACAATAGATGAATTCATTCTTGGCCCATTTTGTTGAAAAGGATAGGAAAATGATCTCAAAATGCATATTAAATATGTTTTGATTCTTTATGGTGGATTTTTTTCAAGTTGAAATATATATTTGGTGGCAAAGATAGTCCTATAAAGTATTGGTTCAAATATAGAGATTATTGATTTTTTTAATGAGAGAGAAGGAATATTGTCTAACAAATATCTTAAGTCATGAGGACATGAATTAACATCTAGTTTGTACACTAACAGATTGGTTGCATTAGCATATTAACTAATTATATTGATTGATTGTGGTGGCTTAAACAAATTAAAAGCTGATTAGATTGGTTGATACAAAGTGAAATTGAATGCAATTAATTATTGATTGAAGATTGTGGGGTTTAGAAAAAATACTTGAAGCTTGAATAAAATCTAATTTAAGGAGAGAAAAAGAGTATAAGAAAAATCCATACTTGAGTATTCATAAAACAAGAGCAAGTGAGGAATGCCATTTGTATTCAAAGTCTAAAAGTTTGAAGTAGAAGTAGAAGTTCCAAGCTGTTATTTAAAGCTGTGGGTTGCTGGGCATAGTTAAGAGACTAAGTTGACCCCCTTACAGAGTTTTGACTTTGTATTAAACAAATATAGTTGATTGTAATATGCATAGTTGACCAATTTTTTTTTTAAGGTCTTCAATAGATACTTATTTAGCACTTATGAGGATTATGTCATTACAATTGTTTGACTTCTAGAATTAAAAAAAAATTAATTAGTAGTAAATGAAATTAAAGATTGCAATTCTAAAATAATCCAAAAAAAGAAGAAAAAATAAAAATATATATAATTTTTTTGAAAAAAGTCAAGAGAGAGAAGTAGAAAGAAATATGTTGAAAGAATTTTTTTTGATCATCGATAGAATTTATACACCTTATTGTAGAAGTCGTTATTTAACCCCTAAAGGATCAAACACCGTTTTTTGACAACACAGCGATTTTACGCAGCTCACTACAACCGGAACTCTTTTCTTTTTTTCTTTGAAAATTTCACATAAAATGTGCCCAAGGAATAGCTTTAAGGCCCAACAATTTTTATAACTATTGACTATGTGGTTAAAAAATTATTGCATGATATGTCATTTTCATTGGTCAGCAGGCAGCCCGGATAGTTGAAAAAACTTCTTTAAGAATCACTTGAAAAATAAATTAAAATATGAAATTGGTTCTTTAGATTTATATATATAAGGGAAGCTTTGAATCATTCCATTTTGATTAATGAAATGAAAGTTATGAAGAGTTTTATTTTGAGGGTAGTTACGGAATCTCTATTTTAAAATAAACTTTGAAGTCCTTTATTTAACTCAATTTCAGTATATTTGAAAAAAAATAAAAACATTGGGTGTAGATTTTTTATTATAACATTGCAACCATTGGAATTGTCATTTTTCAATTCCATATTTAAATTCTTAACAGTTTAGTGTTTTGAACATTCTCTACCACTTTCTATTTACTATTTTTTTCCTATTTGTTTTACAATTCCAAATAATTTGAAAACTTTCAAGCATGTAGCCAACTTGCCTTGAAGAATGAATCCAAAGAAGTACCACCATTTTGGACATTTTTTCATACAAATGTGACCTTGTGAAGTGCAGCTGCTTGGATTTTTGTCAATTCAAACACTATTATCTTGCACTCCAGACGGTGGAAATTTCTGAATTTTTTTTGACAACTTCTCAAACTAGTTTAATACAAGATCCTACGGTTACATTTTTCCAATTTTTTTTTTTCTAAAATTTGGTACTTGTACTAGAAATAGCAGTTTTAAAGCGATTTTGGTGAAAACATAATCTCTGACCTTTAGGGGTTAAGTTGTATACAAAGATACAAACAATGCAAATAAAAATGAATCAAGGCAGGCCTTATGATACAACCATAATATGCATGTTGAAAAATGGGGATGAGGTGAAAATGGATTTGGAGGCATGCCCTTGAATTTGGCACTTTGTTATTTTTTTGGTAGAAACCATAATTATATTAAAAATTAGAAGTTTAACTCAAATTTAAGAATTTATTAAAACCCAACTTTGAATTCAAAATCATTTAGGTAATTTTTAAAGGTTTTCAAGAATATATCACATTTTTAAAAATGGATTAAAAAATAAGGAAAATTGATTAAAATAAAATTGGATAATCAAGAGCATTAATTTTGGATTAAAAACATCAAAATTCATCTAATCCAAGCTAGAAAGGGACCTTACATTTAGATGACATTTACAATGCAATCTTGAAACCAAAAGTGAATTTAGACTTATAGGCTAGAAGAAAATGTTAGATAAAGTCTTGAAAAAATATAAGAGATAGAACTTTATCCATCCATGATTTTTTCTAAAAATATCCCACTTTAAAGATTTTATTATTTTTGAATAGGCATGCAACACTCTACAATTTAAGCTATCAAAAATTTGAAATTTTCAACTTGGATTTGGAAGTCTAGAGCTTTGGTTTGGATTGGCCCAAACCATCCAAAACCATCTCAAACTTCTAATTTTCATATTTCTTGTCATTTTTAATTATGATGTGAACTATTTATGGTTTATCATTAGAAATTTTTTGTTCAATGATTAGAATGCCAATTGAATAATATTAAATATCCAACTTAAGACTTAGCTCAACAATAAAGAATATGATTGTGCGTGCTTTATCTCAAGGATATAGTAAAAACACTCACACATGTTATGTTTTTAAGTTTGTTTATTTATTAGGAAGGTTCACAACAATGTCATACAAGCCACATTTTAGAGGGGCTCTGTAGGCCCTATATGAGTTACAAAATTATTCATATGAAAATTGGGGCTCACTATAGGCATGCGTGTGCTTGTATTGCAATTAAAAGATGGTTGTTTGGATGTTCTTACAAGGATATACTTAGACTGTAAAAGTATCATCCCTTGTTTTACTTCAAAAGTGCATTTAAATAGCACTTCTATTAAATACTTTTACTCCCACATTTTTTGTATACTTTTTTTTCTATAATTGTAGGTGCTTAAGGCCTTGCAATTTTCCTTTAAGCATTTTATAGAGTTGTAGTGTCAACATGTATTCACTTTGGATCAAATTTGATTATTAAAATAGCTTAGTTGCTTAGTATAGTCATATTTGGTCAGTTGTGTGACTATGTCAAGTCACATGACTAGAACAAGTCATGTGCATGACTAAGACAAGTCACACGATTAGGTTTTTGAAACCCTAGCCGCCACTAATTTAGGGTTTTGAAACCTTAGCCGTTGTTTTTTGTACCTCCCCTTCAAAGTGTAACATTTGACTATTTGCCTTTCGTTGTCTCTTAAGTTTTGTTGCCTCTTAGTTCTTGTTTCTTGCTACCTTTTAGCTCTTGCTTCTTGTTGTCTCCTAAGTTTTATTGTCTCTTAGTTCTTGTTTCTTGCTACCTTTTAACTCTTCCTTCTCTTTGTCTCCTAAATTTTGTTGCCTCTTAGTTCTTGTTTTTTGCTACCTTTTAGCTCTTGCTTCTTGTTGTCTCCTAAATTTTATTGTTTCTTAATTCTTGTTTCTTGCTACCTTTTAATTGTTCCTTATCTTTGCTTCTTAATTCTTGCTTCTTGTTGCCTCTTAGTTCTTGTTTTTGCTACTTTTTAGCTTTTGTTTCTTTTTGCTTCTTAGTTCTTGTTTCTTTTTGTTTTTTAATTTTTGCTTCTTGTTGCCTCTTTGTTCATGTTTCTTGTTGTTTCTTAATTTATATCCTTTGTTTGCTCTTGTTGCTTTTTGCTTCTTATTGCCTCTTATTTCTTGCTTTTTCTTGTTATTTGTTGCATTTTGTTGCATCTTAATTTGTGCTTCTTGTTGTTTCTTGTTACATCTTAATTTTGTTTTTTTCTTACTTCTTGTTGCATTTTGTTGCATTTTACCTTTCAGCACTTGTTATCTTTTGCTTTTTGTTTCTTCTATCACTATTATTATTCTTTCTTCTTGTTTATTTGTAATTTCTAGAGATATAATGGTTATGGTGTCATTATTTATTCTTATTTACTTGTAATTTCTAAAGATATAGTGGTTAAGGTGTTATTCTTTCCTCTTTATTATTTTCAATTTGTAAAGATATAGTGGTTAACTGGCTATGACTTTTTTTTAAATCTTAAATTTATACTACATATTTTGTGTTGCCTTAAATCTTTGAAGGTTAATCTATATTGTTCATTCACTGAAAATTAACCTTGTTGATTGTATATGTAGCCACCAGAAGTTAAGAATAAAGTTATTGGAAGCTACTTACAACATTAGATTCAAAGCAACATCTTCACATTTTTGTAAAGAATACAAGTTCTATAAGTGTGTGGAAATATACATTTATAGAATGTCATTATGATATATTTTGTATTAGTGACTAATAAATGTCACTGAAAAGAGAAATTATTTCTTGTATTTTTTTTTTAGTGTAAGTATCTTTTGTACATTTCAAAAATCGTACGTACTTGTTTTTAATTTGATAGTCTTTTGATTAGTTGCTAAACCATGTTGGTGCATGATTGCAATGCGTCATGTTCATTTTGAATATATAGAAATTATGATTGTGATTCATGACATAAACTATTTTATAAACCTTAATTATTCCAATTACAAACTACACACAAATCTAAGAAATGCAACTCTCACTAATATGAAATTTCATTTGCTTGAGTCATATTTCACAATATATCTTGGCCAAAATATGATTGGCTGTAGTTACATAATACTCATAATCATACCAAAATGTAACTCAATATTTTTTAACATATGACTACATTCAATCATTAAATTATTAGTAATACTCCATAGAAATTGCCACATTAGCCAAAAATATAAATCACAATAGTCATATTTTATATTTTTTTTAAGTCGGTAATGACCCAGTCATATCGAACGTCATCTATAGTGATTTCTACAGGAGTCATATTTTGAGATTTTACGACTCACTGTAGTCATATTTTGCAATCATAAAACATTCATTTTGTTGTAGTGATTGTTGTAGCATGATTGCCAGTCACCGTGGGTTTGAAATTTAGAAATCAATCCCTCGGATGGTTCAGCCCGTGGTCTAGTTGTTTTATTTTATCCGTCCAAAGACCGTGATTTCTTATCACCTACCCTAACCTTTGAATCCAATTAGAGCCACAACAGGATAGGCCAACAGGGAGCAGTTTGAAGATTCAACAATCGAGTTTGAAAAATCTACACAACTACAACTTCTTTAATTCCTAAGCCATTTCTGGTCGCAACCAAAATCCCCGTGATTTTCCAAGGCAAACCACTCTCAACATGACATCGTCCACAAGCGTCCGCGCCTAGACATCTTATGTTCCCACCTTGATTGCATCCGCACCTTGAAAATGCTATTGCCACCCGTACACAGGCGTCTATGCCCAAACCACCTATATCTTTGTCCTAATTACATTTGTGTCCTGACACTAACGACGCTGCCTCTCCATAGACGTCCATGCCAGACCTCCTACGTTTCCCTCCAACAACATTCACGCCCATCTAGGCATTCACAGATGTCCCCATCCATACGTCCCCGCCTAGAATCCAATATGGTAGCCCACGTAGACAAGCTTTATGCCATGTCATGCATGTGAGGTAAATCATTGTTATCTTTTTTTTATCCCTTGCCCTAATTTGATGAAGCCAATCCGACACATCCATTCGTTCCATTCAGACCGCCTGTTCGATCACTCTGATCCATCTGATGTGACAACCTTGGTCTAGAGACCTGGTAGAGACGAAATTTAGAGTTAGGTTGTTTTTTCAAGATCTAGATCTGGCAGTTGGCAATGGCGTCGTACGCTGATTCGATGTGATTGACACATGCTCCGGTGGCGTTGACAACAACTAAGATGGCTAGAGGTCGAGGCGCAACAACTCGGGAAGACAACAAAATCAAACTGGAACTTGTAGCAACGGATACGAACTTGGATAAGCATGATCAGATTCACCCAACTGTTGCCATTTTAGGAGAGAAACTGCTGGAGGGCTTTTCTTGCAATTGCGCGAGGTTCCTGTTCAACAATTGCTTGCTGGAAATTGATGTGGACTAGGACATTGTGCAAAGAGACATTGAGCACTTCAAGAAACATACGATAGTTGCATATTTCGTGGACGGCAAACTATCTTTGGAAGCTACGACATTGTGGGTGAAAAACATGCAAACGACAGTGGGAGATTGGGTTGGGTTGGCTCGGGTTGGGTCAAGATCTAGGAAGAGGATTATTCCAGATCTTGAACAAACAACCTACGGTCACATAGAAGTTGCTTATGATGACGTTGCACAAATCTAGGTGGAGAATACGCATACTACAAATGTGGACACTGGGATTCAATGTGGCCAAGCTAGTTGGTATAGAATATCCCAATATAGGTCATATTGAAGGATGTTCTAGACGAATTCGTAGGAGTATTGACGTAGATTGCTGGTGGCCTTGGGGAGGTGCTTGGAATGGATTGTCGTAACAAAAGACTGATGGACTAAAGATTTTGCATTGGTTTATTATGAGTGTCGGGCTAGAAGATACAAGTGGTGGTCAAGAATCATTTAATGGGTAAGCAAGAGGTGATTAAAGTTGATTATTGCAACTTGCCGATTTATTGTAGATTCTGTCTCTCAACAGAGCACCTAGTGAAGGACTGCATGGGTGTCTCGGCTAGAGCAAAAGAAGGTCCATTGGAAGCTAAGGGGAGAACAAATCAAAGCTTGGACAATGGAAAAGGTAGCAATCAGTAGAAGTATGGCGTTGCCGCAAACCCTGATCCATGGCCTGGCTCGTCGATGAGGAGAAGCATGTGTAGACCATGGGAGTGTGAGCCCCTAATTCGTCACTTGGGACTCACAATTTTTTTTTTCATTAGTTATAAATTAAACTAATAAAAACATACAAAAAGTCCAGAAAAAAGTGTAGAACCAAAATTGGTATATTATGTACCAATATTATTTGGTCTAAAATAGAATTTTATACTCAAAATACCCTAGAATCCCACTTGTAAATAAATTAGAACCGGGAGAATAGTCGAACTTGAAAGGTTTGAGAGTTATTACCCAAAAATAGCCTAAATCTAATGTGGCTCACACAGGCTAAATTGGTTTGAAGGAGGTCCTGTGAGGTCTTTAGGTACATTCCTAGAGATATGTTTCAGTTTCCCCATTCTACTGACAAAATCGTGGAAACCCCAATTGTTAGCTTGCACAAGTCACTACCTTAAAATGGACCAACAGAGGAATCTATGGCCATCGGATTGTAATCTAGGATTGAAAGCATGCTAGGAGGTTAGAAGCAAAGTCCATTCGCCAAGATTCCCTTGGATGCGGAAGAATCGGAAGATTCTTTGATTGGTGGTAATTCAAAGAGGGTGAGATTTGCCCTTCTCTTCCAAACGTGCAAAGGAAGAGGATAAATTTGCCCACCTTTAGGGGAATTCCATGAGAGGTTCCCCCAAAAGTTTAAGAATTTTCTGACTTGCAAAAATTTCCCTTTCGGATGGTCAACCACCCAAACCTACAATAGAAAATTCTTAGAAATGATCCAAGTGGTGGTAAAATCTCACTAAAAATTAGTATAGCTTCTCTAATGTTAATAACACGCCCTGACAAGCTTCAAGACATTCCAATAGCGGGAGGTAGCTGAACTGGCAAGATTCCTCCAAAATTGCAACATGGAAGACTCTACGTGGAGTTGACTAGCGTGTCGGGAGCACATGAAATTAGAACAAAGTCAATAAGGGGTCTTTTCTCCCTCCCTCAAATCTTCTGGACAACCTTGTCTAGTTATTTTTGTCAAATAGATCAACCGCCAAAAGTTAAATTTTTATTACTTAATTTTACAGAAGTTGGGGCTAGATTGCGACAAGTTTTTCGTGTTGGGATAGGAGATAGTCGACTTTTGGATTTAAAATGACCTTCTAGAGCTATTGGTGCTGTCCATTTTTTATTTGGAATTTACCTCCCAAAGTTAGGATGTTGGTCCAGCATAGATGGTAGATAGTTAAAATTTAGGGATTAGGATGAAAATCTTGAGGATGAGGATGAAAATCCAAGTTGATAAGATTACTAGTAGGAAATTAGGGAGGGGAGTGGGCCTTTAAAAACCTAAATAAGGGCCCCATTTTCCTCTCTAATATCACCTCCAATACTTGTTTTGGGTCCGTGGGTCCAAGTTACTTTGGATATTTTGGCATTTGAAGCCAAAAACCTCTACGGTGTTTTTGGAGCACTTTTGACTCCATTGTTGTTCAACTTGAGCTTTTGAAGGTCCTTGGGATCCTTCTATCTTGTCTTTGCCTACTTTTGTGTATTAAAATTGAGTATAGAGTCTTTTTCATCTTTTGTATATCCTTGTGAGCTAACTTGTGTGTTTTTTGGAGGGCCTGTAGTGTATAAGTTGTACTAACTAGCGAAAAGTGCATTTTATTTTTGTACTCCTCTTCTTGCCCTTGTGTTCTAATTTTTCCCTAACGTTTCCCTTGTTGAGTGGACCCCCCTCCAAGACGGCAAAGCTTTGAATCCCTTTTGTGTGTTTTCTTTAAGTGTAGATTTATCTTCTTCTAAAGTCTCCCTTGTTGTGTGGGCCCCCTCTAGGACAGCGAAGCTTTGAATCCATGATGTGATAAAAGTCCTACAATGTGTGTTAGATAGTTCCAAACGGTGGAATTACAGCCCCCACTAGAAGAAAATGAGGAGTTCTGCGATTGCAAAGAGCAATTGTTTTTTGAGTTGTGTGACTAATTTGCGACAGGTGAGAATCTAGAGGTCCGTAGTTGCAGTGGACAAGTCGCATGGAAAATTAGAGTCACAAAATGAAGTGAATATGTTTTTCATCTGGCAGCGTAGTTTGAACTTCATCGATGGCCTTTTCTGACGTGGTCGTTTATGTGTACTTGCTGCCATGTGACGTCAGTCATTCAATCAATGAGTTGTGCGACTTGTTTGCGACTTATCTATGACTCCATTGCAACTTGTTGGCGACTCATTTGCGACTTGTTTGTAACTTGTTTGCGACTTGTAGATTTGTAGATTTTGAAATTTTAATTTTAATGATTTGTAGATTTTGGATATTACAAATCTAAATTCTATTTTAGATTTTAGATATTTAGATTTAAAAGATTTCAATGGTTTAGAAAATTATGTAATTTAAAATTCTTGGATTTTTACAGTTTGTAGAAACCTACAATTTGTAGAAATCTACAAACTATAGAAATGTACACCTAATAGAAATCTTAAAATTCTACTAAGGGAGTTCATTACATAAAAATACAACAACTTACAAGTCTTATATGTCTAATCTAATGGTACTCTTGTCAATTGATATGGGACAATTGCTATAAGACAAATAATCGGGAAACAAATTAGAAAATGACTAGAAAATGATTACAAAACAACCAAAAGAATTCTAGAAAATTCTAGTTGTTTTCTAGTCATTCTGTAGTTGCAATCTAGTCACAAAGAAGCTCTTTAGTAGTGTAGGGTTACAAGACTGTAATAGAGTTGTCATTTACAAATTCTAGTTGTTTTTAGTTGCAATCTAGTCGTTTTTTAGTCGAACTATAGTTGTTTTCTAGTTGTAGTCTAGTTGTTTTCTAGTCAAACTATAGTTGTTTTCTAGTCGTTTTCTAGTCGAATTGTGGTCAAAATTTAGATAATATGCGATTGTGGTTTGCCACAATGGACTCGACGATGCGTAGAGTTGTCTACATTGACAACTATGATGAAAACTAGATGTAGAATACCTCACAGTAATTATAATTGCCAAATTTGTTACAATCCTGTAACCCTACACTTCATTCTACGACTACTTTGCGATTAAACAACCTAGTTGTCAAATTTGGTGCATATAGAGAGGATTACAGTTGCAGGATAGTTGTATAGGCCACTAGTTGCATAGTAGTCGGTTGTGCCGGACACGTTTTTCTTCTAGTGCCCTTGGAGTGCCACAAAGTCCTAAAATTGGTGTTAAAATCAAGTTAGCGGCAAAGCTTAGAACCTCCATATTTCGTAGTTCCAAAGTATAGTTTTCAAGATCTTCTTGGGAAAGTCCAAAGTTTAGCTTCTAAGAATATTAGTGGGTAAAATAGGAGAACGTAGAGTCGTAGATCCTTCCATGTAAATTCTAGTAAATCTATTATTCTACCCAATTGAGTCTTAATATGTCTAGCACTTCCCAGGTAGTTTTAATATCCCACCAAATTATTCTATAAAGGAAAAAATCCAAGTTGGCATTAAGCCAAAACTAGAAAAATCAACATTCCACCCCACCCAACCAACTGGCTGGTGGGATCTAAAGTCTGCTCATAGTCTGAGGTTTTATGGGCTATGTTCACAGGGCTTGGGGTTCACAATCTGAGTTCTCCTACACTAGGTCTCACGAGCTTGGGGTTTATGGGCGGGATTTTACAGGCGGGATTTTCACAATCTGGATTCTCAGTGAGCTTGGGGTTCGCGGGCTAGGTTCTCACAAGTTGGGATTCTCACGGGCTGGTATACAAGGCTTGGGGTTCTCTCGGGTTGGGGTCTTACAAAACTTAGGGGTTACAAGGCTGGGTTTACAAAACTTGGGGTTCTCTCGGGTTGGGGTCTTACAAAACTTAGGGGTTACAAGGCTGGGTTTACAAAACTTGGGGTGTACAAGGCTTGGGTCCATTTTTTTGGGAACAAAAAGATGGGATTAAGGACCAACTTACACTAAGGACAAGGGGCTAAAGTAGGAAAAGACGCCAAGGGAGGGGGAAGAAAAGAAATAACACCTCCGTGTGCCACACTTGTACACAAACACTTATATCCTCACTCTTTCACCAACAAAACGGAAAAGCAAGCAATGAAGGGGAATTTTGAAAAAAAAAGATGAAGTAGGAGAAAAAAGGAGATAGATGATAAATAGTACCCTTGCTATAGGATTAACAAGACTTAGGAGGGAAATCTAAATAATCCTTTATAACTATTGGAAGGAGGATTTGAATGACACAAAAGAGAAATACGTAAGAGGATAGGAGTACCATCAACTCTCTCGGAAGTAGAAGTAAATTTCAGATTACCAGTTGGTATAAAATAGTGGATGAAGTTTGGAGTATCGCTTAGTGTGGGCGCAAGATTACCCACCCTCGGTAATCGGGCGAAAACCAACCAGGTTCTATGCCTTTATCCACCTTTTGAATATATGGGGGTGTTTGTGAGCGCGGTCCACTGTGCCTTTCAAGCAATGGATCTTTTTGTGCTAACGTTTTCTAAATGTCGTGGATGGCAGCGAATACTATTAGAAATGCATGGATAACCAACAAGTTAACTGCAATGGCCAAGGGAGATAGTAAATCCGAACTTTTAACTAACTACCCTTTGTCTAGGATTGGTTGGATAGTTGGCGTCATTTCTAACGTCCCTAACTACGTGAAAGGGAACCCCCCGTGTTCCTTCTACGAACCTCTAAGACTACTTCTTTCGGAAGTTCCAATTCTACAAGCTAATCCTGAGCTTAGTTTTTACTCAAATCTCTAACCTCTAAATGTAACTATGGATTTTTACCCTTGGATTTGACTCCTAAATTAATCCTAGATTTTTACTCCTAAATTAATTCTAAGTTTCTACCCCTCAATTTAACTCTAGCTTTTTACTCCTAAACTAACTCTAAGTTTTTACTCCTCAATTTAGCTCTAGCTTTTTACTCCTAAACTAACTCTAAGTTTTTACTCCTCAATTTAGCTCTAGCTTTTTACTCCTAAACTAACTCTAAGTTTTTACTCCGCAATTTAACTCTAGCTTTTTTATTCCTAAACTAACTCTAAGTTTTTACTCCTCAATTTAACTCTAGCTTTTTACTCCTAAACTAACTCTAAAATTTAGCTTCTATTCCTAATTTTTACTTTACCTACCACGGATTACTATTCATAAGAAGTGGGTTAAGTTCACGGGAAAAATCAAAAACTAACTGGGAACAACACACCCAAGATTAAATCAAAAACTCACCCCTTCACTGCCGGTATCGGAGAGAAGTTTGTCCCCGTCTGTATGCACATTCTCGTGCTCCATGGTGGTCCTTGATTTTGGTTGAATTTCTTCGAGCTCACCGCTTATTTTTGGGGGAAATTATGACCCCGTGCTATCTAAACCTTTCTCCTTCTCTTCCTCCTTCTTTCTCCTTTCTTTCTCCCTCTTTTTCTTTCCTGTCTTCTCTTTCTACCCTAACACTATTCTACTTAAGTCAATAAGAATGTCTTACAACTATAGACTCTAACTTCGAGGGGGTGTAATGTCCCTCCTACCCTCTTACACGACCTTGCTTTTGTGTCATCCTAATCCGCCTTCTAATGGTCGCTTGCAAATTCTTGAGATTTCCTCCCCTAAGTCTACTTAGCCACGCCTAGGTCACTATTTATTGTCTCTCCCACCTCCTATCCTACTTCATCCTACTTCCCTCTAATCCTCTTCCATTCTCGTTGGGTTCAATTTGGTGTAGAGAGAGATGGTCCGTGAGTATTGTATGCAAGGTTTTTAAGGCAAATCGGCGTGTGACTCCCTTTCTCCCCCTTCCTTTTATTTCCCTCTCTCTCTTGGTATTTTGCATTAGATTCTTGGTTTTGTTTAAGTCGAGCCTTGATCCTTAGTTTCCGATTTTTTTTTAAACCAACTCTAAAAAAAAAAAAAGGATGGAGGGACCCCAACTCCCTAAGGACCCCGACTCCCCAGACCTCATGGACTCCCTAGACCTCCGGAACTCTCGGGACCTCTGGGACTCCCTGGACCCCCCTGGACTTCCCGACTCTGCAACTTGGCTGACTCCCCGATTCTACGACCTTCCCCCCGGTGTGACCTGGCTGACTCCCCAATTCTGCGACCTTCCCCCTGGTGCGACCTGGTTGACTCCCCGACCCTGCGACCTTCCCCTCGGGGCGACTTGACTGACTCCCCAACTCTGCAACCTAGGTACTCTCCGATTCTGCGACCCCCCACCCTGGTGCGACCTGGCTGACTGCCCGACCCTGCGACCTGGCTGACTCGCCCGACCCTCCCCAGGGACTCCTCCGGACTGGCCCAATGACTGATTTAAGCTAAACCCAACTGGCCCAATGACTGATTTAAGCTAAACCCAACTGGACTCAATGACTGAGTTTAAGCTAAAATTCAACTGGCCTCAACCAACCTTTTAACAGAATTGAGGGGGGTTGTTTGGTTGGGTTTCTTTAGCAATGGTTTTTCTCTCTTCTCTTCTCCAAATTGGAGTCCTGGGTTTAGGGCGTGGAAATAACTGGGGGGATTATTCCGCTGGTTGAGGGGGGCTCTAAGGTTCTCACTACTGCTCTTGTCCCTAATATTTTTGGATGCTAAACTTTGGTATTTTCCAAACACGTTTTGGAAACTAAACTTTGGAGTTGGGAATAGGGGGGGCTCAAAGCTCTATGGTCTTGGTGGCTTTAACACCAATTCTAGGACTTCCTAAGGACCCTAGGTTCAAAACTCCCTTGTTGGTTACTATTTTAACACACGATCTAGAACTTCTTGATACTGACGGGTTCAAAGCTTCGCCGTCTTTTAGGGGTCCTACACACGATCTAGGACTTCTTGATACTGACGGGTTCAAAGCTTCGCCGTCTTCTAGGAGTCCCACACACAATCTAGGACTTCTGACACTGACAGGTTCAAAGCTTCGCCGTCTCTGGGGGTTCCACACACAGTGAACGCGACTTTGGACAAAGTTTAGTTCCCAAATGGAATCACTCCACACGAAAAAAATGCTTCCAGGGGTTAGTGCCACTTAACATGCATGGTTTAGTACGGAAAGAGTTAGTTTAAGCACTCAACAACCCACACTAAAGGTCCCCCAAAGCGGCATCGCCAAGGTACGATGGGGGGTATCTTTAGGATTAGTACAACACTCGAAAAAGACTTGACCAAAAAACTCGTTAGTCCAAGCGAATAAGAAGAGAAGAGCCAAATGACACTCACAATAAAGTAGAAGGACTCCACAAAGACTTCAAAGCTTGAATTTTAACAACAACGGAGCCCAAAAGAGCTCAAAAAACACCGTAGAGGTTTCTTGGCTAAAACGCCAAAATCTCCCAACATAAGTTGGACCCACGGACCCAAAACAAGATTTGGGGGTGTTCTTGAGAGAAAAATAGGGACCTTAAATAGGTTTCCAAGGCCCCACCCTTCCCTCAAGAGTTCTAAAGTAACCTTATCAACTTGGATTTTCATCCTCATCTTCAAAGATTTTCATCCTAATCCCTAAAAAACTACTTTTACCTATCTACGCTGGACCAACCTCCTAACTTTTGGAGATTAACTCCAATTGTCAAACGGATTGCGCCATTGACTCCAGATCGCCGTGTTTAGTTGAAGAGCCCCATACCTCCCGTACTGAGGACAAAAAACCATCATAGGCTAATTTAGTTTAAAAACTAAACCGTGATAAAATCGAGCGTTGCTAGCGCGTGAGCGGGGAGCGGGGAGCGGGGAGGGCAGATTTTAATTATTAAAAAGAAATTCTTCAAAATAAGAAAATAAACTTGAATGAACACGAATAAAAAATATGATGTAAACTGATGGAAATGGATGAAAAAAAATCTGGATGTACATAGAAATGGACGAAGCACGGGGCGGACAATAGATGAAATTGGATGAAAAAAGTAGATGAAAAGTGGACCCAAAAAGTAGATGAAAAGTGGACCAAAAAGTAGATGAAAAATTTGGATGACAAATGGGTAGCAAAGTAGATGAAAGTGGATGAAGAAATTGGATGGGAAAGGTGGGTGACAATAAATGGGACAGCTTCACAACATCAGAGCTTCAAAAATTGGAACTCGCTCATGAAAATGGATAACTACTTGAATGACAAACTCATCAAAATCCAAATGACTAACTGATGACAAGGATTCGCTGAAAAATATTGCCTTTTACGAGAACGGCGACACTACATTTACAAAAGAGGGTTCAGCGCACTGAGGACCTAAGATCGCGTAATGACAATGCTTTATAACCGTGGAAGACAATAGATCAGTGTTATAGAGAACTGATGTTTTGAAGTGGCTGCATGGTTAATGAATCTAGTTAATGAACCTAGTTAACTATGCATTCCTTTGTTGTACAGTTCGGAATCATAAAACATTTACACAGAATTGTAGCATTTCACTTGTAAGCCAAAACTCAGAAGGTTCCATTGCTTTATGCAGTGTACTGAAATTAAATGTGGAAATTCATACAATGCTAATTGAAAACACAAAACATAATGTCTGAATCTAAAAAAGCAATATAGAGAACTCCAGTACATTATTTTGATAGCATGGCTTACTCCTACAAGGTTCAGAAAATGCAAGTAGTGACCCTTCTGGTCTCACTACTACTTCATTAATAACACTTGTGGTCACATGAAGATCTTTGGGAATGTATAAGCACTTTCTCTCTAATTAGTGTCTAAGTGGTTAAGTATCCCACTAAGAAGTATTAGCTTCACCTCATTGAAACTAAAACTGCGAGCATGAATGAAGCCATGTACTAGGGATTGCAGGTTACAAATGACGGTAAGAAGGAAATAAAGGTGCTTACAGTTTGACCACTGACCGCGCTTTCCTAAGGCCTTTGTCTTCATCTCTTTGAAATAAGGACACGTGCACTCTAGAAACGATGAAATCGTAAGCATGTATTGCTCAGTGCCTTAGTCCGCGGTTCTACTCCAAAAGTTAAACAAACTATGCATCCAAATCCAGGGTGAGGAACCATAGTCACTCTATGAATTTGTGCATTCAATATCATAGTTGAAGCGGTATTGTTTGCATGCTTCCCTGTAGGTGCCTTCAGGTTCCGACGAATGATTTTTCTTGATCGTAATTTAGGATGTTCGTCAGGTGCCAATGGAATGGGATAAGCATTGACCAAGTCAACCCCACACTCTCCCCCAAATAACCTGCGAGGTGAAATTACTTCACGTTGAGGAAGTCTAAAGCCAGCTGATTCTAAGGCTAAAATCTCTTGCTTTGACAAGGCAGTGCCCCTTTTAACAGGCCAAATGTCAGGAACGGGGGGTTTAGACAACACCCACTTCCGCTTCGTCTCCTTCACACAACGTTCTATATCATCATTGCAAAAATAGAACTCCATACGCTCGTTTTTATTTTTCTTGTAATTCACCATCATACCTGTATATGTTGGTGCGGCTGTGCTGACGCTATTTTGGACAATCCTTGTTGTGCATTTCTTCTTTGTATTCGCTTGAAGGGCAAAACATGCCTTTGCAGATGTTTGGGGAAGTCTTGCAATGTGCCAGGTCAAGACATCACAGTCGGTCTCTTGGATACATGATACATGGAAGGAAGGACCTTGAGTACGGCACTGGATTCCTGCCGCGTTTCAATAAACAAGGATACGTCTACTTCCACAATTGGGCACACATCCTCTACAATTGGGGTTAGAGAAGGAGCACTTGTGGAAGCCTTCCACGATCTTGTCTGTACTCGGGGATGTGAGAAGTTCACTTTATCCGGTCTATGTGAATCGTGCTCGCATCCCAAAGGGTGGTCCGCCTTTCTTTTCTGTGATCCAAATACTTCTTCACCTTCAAAATGAGGCTGTCTACTAAAAAATTCTTGAACTGATGGAAGGCTTGAAATAGCTTCAGTGAGCACCTTCGGATTCCCGCTTCGTTGAGCTGATCGTTGGGCAACGCAGAGTAGTAATTCTTCCTTTCCAGGACCCGTCCCCGCATCTCCGCCTTTAAGGTATTGGTAATACCTTACCATCTGCATAAACGCTCTGACAAAATCATCAACAATGGCAATGTATAAATCGTTCCCACGATTTCCAGACTGTTGAAGCCACTTATTGTGTACAGTCTCAGCGAGGTTGCACGAGGGCATCTCGGCCTTCTCCGTGTCAAACAGATCCTGAAGACATCGGAAGCATGTCAGATTAGTATAAACGACTAACATCATTAATTCACTTGCCACTTGTCAAAACATAAAAATAAGACTTGCTGAAGAAATACACTTACCAGTTGCATGAACCCCCCCCATTGTCGATAACGAAAGTGCCAAAATGAGAGCCAAAGTTCCAAACAATGTAGGCCGTCTTCAGTTGTGGCACCGGATGAGGTCCACCATACTTTAATCGCAAGGTAACGTTCTTCAGATTGTTCCGTTGAAATGGCATTTTTGTACTGTTTGCATAGAAGTCGGTGTTGATCTTGTAAGTCCGCCCGTATATCAGCCTTTGTATGCTTTTCCATGGATTGGGTCCAATGAAAAAGGCAAGTTCGCTCTCGATTCTCCATGGGTACACTAGTGTCACCTGATCCGTAGATAATTCGTACCGCATTCCAATTTGCTTGGGCACTATCTGCCATGAATCCTTTGAACTGAGTTTTCGGGACCTCATGTCTCTGCAGAACTGAATTTAGGTTTGTCCAGAATATGACTTGTGCAATACAGTCTTCTGATTGCATGTCGCACATGGCAATGGTCATTACTCGACAGTATACACTGTCATAAACGTGGTGTGCCATGGTAGTCCATCCTTTTACCCGTTTCACATGATCAAACATCATCCAAGCATCCTGGAGGTCACCACCACTTTGCATACGCTTGACCAAGTCTACTCCATTGCCTAGACCTACTTCAGACATTTTGAAGACAAAGACCTTGTCCTTGCCAGAGCCTTGACTTGGGAATTTGCTCTCTTGAACAAATGCCCAAGTACTTGCCCCCCGCAACTTTGTTATGCTATCCATAACTCCAAACCTCCTCAGGTACTTGAAAGAAACGACCTCGTTACGAATACTGGGTGAACTGAAATACTTACATTTATCCAAGACAGGTACGAGTTCTTCAATATTCAAAGTCTTCTGCAATTCTCCATCAGGGCGTAGAAGAAGTTCACCCAACAGTTCTTTTGTGGCCTCCAAAACAATGGCTGAATTTCTGCCAATTGGTGTCTTCTCCATTTGATCTCCTATTAGGCTTCGAGTCCTCTCCTTCATGTCGCGAAGCTCACCATCCTTGACGGGATGTTGATGATCGCCGAGATGAACAAATGCACGAGTTATAAGCGGATTCCCCAAGACGTAATACACCCTCACAGCGCAACGAGATATACAACTTGGCGCTTCCTTACAAATCTTGCAGACAAGGGTAGAGCCAGTTGGATGCGGTACTCCAATATCAAGCGGGCTAGGAGAGAAGCCTTCCCACTCCAACTCGTTTACTGGATTTGTTCTTTGCACTCGACCCAAGTACTCGCAATTCCCGTTCTCGCATCTGAGATGACCGACACATATGGAGGTACAAAATGACAAGCCATGACTGTTTGTTATATTTGTAGTAATCGTTTTCGTCCACACATGACCATCGTACCTCTTATCCATACCAATCATTTGTTTCGCATATGATGGAGCCCCCAACGAATCAATGGCTGGTAATTCAAAAATAATGTCGCCATTGAAATTCGAAGGAAGCACTGTAACCTTGTGTGTTGTAATTGTGTCGTAATCTATTTTAGACATAGCATTTCTACATCCCTTCCGTCCACGAAGTCCTTTCAAACAATCAATTATCGATGCTACAGAAGCAGTTTTGGTATTGGAAATCACAGTAACAGTCTGCTCTTCCAAATTAGAACTAGGGACTGGAATATCTGACGAGCAATCACATGCTTTCAAAGTTGGTTCCGTGTTCTCAGTGTCAGAGTCATCGTTGAGAAGGGTTACTGTGAAGACACCAGACTCAACTTTAGAAACCTTCATAGGTGGCGTCTGAAATGACGAAGAAGAAAAACGCTGATCAGGCACTAAGTCTGCGGATTCCGACCGATCAGAATTACTTACTCCATAGGCCCTATATTTCCCAGCTTTCAAATGCCACAATCTATTCACGCCTTCCAAAATAGGTACTTGACCGAGAGTGTGAGTTAGGACTTTCGTCAGTACATTAGATATTTCTTCATCGATATGCAGAGAGTCCGCATGTAAGTTAAATCTAATACCCAATCGAAAGGCGGACACCGCAGCGAGACCATCAAGGTCCAGTGGAAACAGTATAGGAACCCCATCAGCGGCGCCATTCACGATCACCATATCCAGAAACTCTGACATTGCTAAATATTCCAATTCACAGCATGGACACAAATAATCTCACGATCACCATGTGACGCTCTCTAACACGTAAACTACGAACTCATAGTCCAGGGAGGTACATGAAATAACACAGCAAGCAAATAAACGGAATCCTGCATACCGGACGATGCGGAGGATGATAGTTTATCTATAATTCAATGAAACAAATATTAGGAACGCCTCATTACACATTTTGGCGTTACGGCCGTCATTATATATAATGAAATTTATAATTAATTTTTGACCTCACTAGAAGTAACAACTGAGTTGGTTAAGAGGATTTCGGCCGTCCTACAAAACTAAGAATATAGACTCCTCCAACGTTAACATGTAAGCACATTGTATGCAATAAAATATAACCGAAACATTTGTAATAAAGACCAAATTCTATGACAAGGCAACCTTCCGAAGAGGCACTGCGATTGAAAAATGGATATCCCGGCCACTAATTAGGACGGTAGGCATTAATTTTTGTTCCCACAGTGATGGTACGAAGTTAATTAAGTAACAAAATACAATAAATGTCTGACAATAATTAAATACAATGTCAGCTTTCTCCAGCCAATCACTCGACAATCAGTTATTTCTTAAAATGTATTTAAAGTGATAAACAAGGGAATCCTGACGGCTATGCATCAAGATACACAGGCACGGAATGAACTTGAATTACTAATATCCATTGTCATGAAGATGCATATTATGTGATAGACTATTTTATTTGCTACTACTAACTAAACTGTGACTTTACCGTTTGAGATGAATACAGTTCGATCATTCGTATCAACAACGACCTAGGAGTATTTAATGTGTATGAGTAATCATTGTATAACATCCTGAACTACCCCAACATTATTCGACTATACGTGGGGGACCATGAAGGCCATACCCTTCGAACAACTACTACTGTACATCAAAGAAATCTAGATCAGAAACAATCGTAACAGCATAAATGCCAATATCCATGAGTGTAATCGTGTCGAGTATGTTCGACACTGTCTATGCGTGTCCATCAGGGCTAATAAGGATTTCATCACTGTAGTAAGAGACCATTACGTAGAACTTCTTATTAGAATTTAAGAATACAGAAAATACTATTAAGTGACTCTATCAACATGTTATTAAGGCTAATAACATTAATGAACTTGTAAACTCACAACGTTATAATCGTTTTATAAATTATACTAATCGAATCACTGACACACTATCGACAAAATAAATCCCCACAGACAGAAGGCACAAGATATATGGATTATCCATTACCTTAGGAAACAACGGATGGGAAATTTCAGAACTGAGAAATACTGAAACACCGTCAGAGAAATCCAAGGTAAAGTCCATCCAAAGGACTAATGACGCACCAGTTCTCCCAGGAAGTCAAGGTCGGCGAGAAAGGATGGGGCGACCGGGAAGTGTGTGACGGCGGGGATCCAGCTGGCGCGTCGGGGACGACACGAGTGGTAAGGAACGACGGGGAAGAGAAGGGCAACGAGGTAGCCCGGACTGGCGCAGCGGTGCATTCCTTTCGACAAAATTGTTCTCCTTGCATTTCTGATTTCCGACGTCGTTGGAGCGTGGACTATCTGAAGTTTAGGGCAAGCGCAGCAAAGATGGATGGGGCTCACAACTTACGGCCAAGGGCGGGGAGGACGAACGCAATCCCAGGACCTTCGGCAAACTCGGGACAGGCGATAGTGCGTTTGGAAGAAGCCTCTCCGGGGAACCAGGTAAGGGTTTTGAACTCTCAACTTCTCATCCTGTCTCGCATGCATGACTCAGTACATGTCGCCCACGGTCTGAATGGCTAAATCCAGAGACAGTTCTTATTAGGGTTTAAGGCAAGCCCAATCCGCTCCGCTCAAGGCAGCTAGTCACCTCAGCGAGCGGGGGCCAAACCTGCCAATCGTGTTCATATTTTTTTTTGGGTTTCGTCTACGTGCTAGGGTCACGTTCTCTTCAGTTATGTATTACCGCTGCATGGATTTGTCATGGGGGACCTCGTCTCGGCCCCGAGAGAAGTCACAGGGTCACGGGGTCATGCATAAATTCTTTGGATCGAGAGCGTTTCGTGACGGAGCTCAGTCCCTCTTGAGAAATCCACCCGCTCTGCTGTGACCAACTGGCCACCGCACCAGAGGCCGGACAAGCCAGCGATTCCCCATTGGATATATTTTTTTTTTGTTTCTCTTGTCGGTCTCATGTAACGTTCTCTTCAGTTTTGTATTCTGCTGCATGGCTTGGTCACGGGGGACCTTGTCTAAGCCCCGAGAGAAGTCACAGGGTCACGGGTCATGCATAACTTCGTTTGATCGTTCTTGTTCTGGTGACGGAGCTCAGTCCCGTTCTGGAATACCACCCGCTCCTTGTGACCATCTGGTCACCGGACCAGAGAGAGAGCCATGCCTGCCAATCCCTTTGGATATATTTTTTTATTTCTCCTATTGGCTTTATGTCACGCTCTTCTCAGTTTTGTGTTAGTGCTGCATAGCTTGGTCATAGGGGACCTCGTCTCGGCCCCGAGAGAAGTCAAAGGGTCACGGGGTGATGCACATATTTCCTTGACTGGTATGCGTCTAGCTGACGGAGCTAAGCCTTGATCGGGAGTTCTCACCCGATCCTCTGTGTTCTGGTGGTCACAACACCAAGGAACTAGCCATGCCTGCCAATCATGTTCGCTTTTTTGTTTTTCATTTGGTCCATTTGTTATAGTCACGACCTCTTATATTCGGTCTCTCTATGCTGCTTGGCTTGATCACCGGGAACTTTATCTCGGCCCCGAGAGGGACTCTAGATGCATGTGCTCATGGGTCAAATATAGTATCCTTTTATTCTTATGCCCGACATACCTGCTTGTTCTACACAGTTTTGTCTTTTTTTTTATCCGTGTACTAATTGTGTGGTCTTCTCTATTCTCTATATTGCTAGCAGGTGCGGGCTTCTGAGGATTTAATGCAAGAGGATACTGGACCGGCTGGTGTTACAGTGGTCCATTCAGCCGGCGCAGAAGTTGGTGTCCCTGAGCTGCCTGAGGAGGTTCCCATGGCAGTGGTAAATCTTAACAATCTATTACGTGACCTAGATCAAGCACTGGATGATATGTATAGGGATCGTCGCATGCCCCCTCCTGAGTCTACTTGTACTTCACTGGGATCCAATGATGTTGAGGTTCATGACTTCTGTACATGTAATCATCAAGATGATGAGGTTACCTCTGCAGTAGATGGAGACAAGGACATTTATATCTTGTGCTGTGGAAACTACAGATCCTTAGCATATGTGGCATTTAATTGGTTTTATTGGGGAGCCGCGGTTGAATCTGCTGGATTATTCAATCCAGTAAGTTCATTCTCTTGAGGATATAAACAAGGTTTATCATTGGCTCACACACCCATAAGTCTACCATTCATTGATTGGAGTAGTATCTGTATTTATTAATTTTGTGTTTCATGTGTGTGGCTAATAGTGGAAGGAACCATACGATTGCTCCACCGATGAGGTCATCGAGGTTGATGAGCTGGAGGATGATAGAATTCGGGGAATTGAACCCCACTACATGGAGGATGACATTCGGTGATCCCAGACGATGGACACAGTTTCTATCATTTCCAGTCTGAAGCTCACTTTCTCTGATCAATCTCGTATGAAGATACCTCTATATAGGATGGTTCCAATGCCAATGGTACGACCAACCCTGGAATGTGATCTTACACTGTTAGAGAATCAATTTAGCCGAGGATACGACGAAGGCGCAAGAGTATTCTACGTCTCTACATCTGATGAGCAGGGACAATCAGCTGTATTTTCAGATGCTGAGAAAACTGAATGGGGACCACATTGGAATGCGGCGAATGACAAGTTCAACGTATTCTTGAAGTCGCAGACATCGTTGAAGCATTTGCTGGATTACAAGTTTTATGTCTGTGATGGTAATCACAAACAAATTGCTTGGATGAAGCACATCCAGAGGCTTCACAACACCAAGGCGGCTTGGCATGTTAGTGTTGATGCCATTGTCCTCGACACTAGGAATCGAATTGGAGTCGCTATGCAGGCAAAGCACGACATAAACAAGTAAGCGAGGTCATGCTGGGTTCATCCATGTGTTGGAGTTCTCTAATTCTGGTATTGATTAAATTCATTCATGTTTCTAGTGATATTTGATGTTCTTGTTCTTCTCTGGTTCAGGCAGACGGAGAATTCTCATATTAAAACGAACCTCGTACATACCCTATATCGGGTCCAGAAGTACGGGGTCATGGGACTTGAGAAATTCCATGAGCTCCTTAGTCCAGAAGAAGCGCACACTTGTAGCCAAAATTCTCGCAAGACTTGGTACAGTATGCCGCTTGAGATCTTTACGTTGTTCATATTCAAGGTATGAAGTTCTGTCTATTTGATGATATTGCATGCTTCGTATGAGTGAAGGATCACTTTGTTGTACTCTAAAATGGTGCTACCGTGTTGAGGTCCGAATTCGGTTTTCTTTTTCTTCAGCAAGACATTGCGTCGGCTGCTGATGCTGCAGTCAGGAAGTATAACGAAGATACTCCACCTAGTGAAGCTACGAAGGAGGGAGTGGCAACGGCCATGCGAGTTTCGATTAAAGATTCTACGGAGAAGCTCTACAAGAAACTGTCAAAGATTGTTGCGGTTGCGAATCCCACGCTTGGTTCTGAGTCGTTGCAGGAGGTATTTTGTCTTCCTTTATTCAATTATGTGAAGTCAGATGTTTCCAGTTCGATTCATCTCACTCTCTTTTCATTGATTGTCTGCAGATTGAGAGGCATTGGAGCTTATATTCTGTCCCCGAATTAACATTGGAGAAGTTACAAATGATTGCGACATGCAATACGAGTCCACCATTCAAAGTGAGGTGGCTGAAATGGATGAATTCCTCCGGCCCCTCACGAGAGGCACGTAGATTTCCGGCCAGACTGATCAACGAGGAGAGGTTATTACAGTTTCTTGCAAAGGCATGTTGGTATGCTGGGGTAAGCATTGGAATTGTCTTGTTTGGTGCTTTTTGAATAAACCATCTATTGTATTTCTTCAATGTGTAGGATATTTTGATGGTGCATGAGACCCTTAATATTTTGTCATATTATCCTGTATCCAGATCGAGGACTCTGCATCTGAAATGTTTGATGCAATCATTCGATCTGATAACATTTCTATCGATCTCACTGTCGCTATGGAGCCGAAGACCCTGTTAGAATATATCGAGAGTTGGCGCATGAAGCTCTGGGAACATGCGTACACAGGGGTGTTCAAGGGTGCTGATGCATACAAGAAGTCTGAGTCGTTCAAAGATTACAGAGGGTCTATTCTGGCTGTCAAGCGAGTTATATACCGGTACAATGTTTTTGCCCTTTCCTTGTTGGTCAGGTCATTGTATATCGGACAATATACTTTAATTGATTCACTTTATAAGTTCTGTCAATAGCCTTGAATTCAAAGTGGACCTCGGGCCCAATGGAAGACGGGCTAGCAGGCGTCATTGCACCCTCTACTTTTCCCTTCCTGATACTATGTATTTTTGGGGTGATGTAGGTACTTCAAGTTTGAGTTGTACATCAAGAAGGCCATCTCCAAAGAAGATCTACCGCTGTTCCTTACGACATGGTTGGATCGCTCTTCTCCAGACTGCATGTTTTCTCCTATGCAATTGAAGAATTGGACCAGTGCTCACCTGCAAGCCTGCCCGTGGTACCTCGAGTGCAACTTCGGCACTACTCCACCCGAAGAGGAAGCACTCTTTGACACTTTGAATGACACTGGGATTGTGGACCCAGAGTTCGATGAGTTCGCTGGTCTGGATCCTGATGCTCGAGTGAAGGCCATAAAACGACGGGATATATCAGACAAGAAGAAATTGGAGAAGCTGGAGGAGGCTAAGAAGAAGGCCGAGGACAGCAAGATGAAGAGACTGGCCGCTCAGGCTGAGAAGGACCAAGAGAAGTCGAAGAAGAGAGGGACAAAGAGGAAAGCCTACACTCCGGATCCCCAACCTGCCACAAGTGCAGCTAACGTTAGGGAAGGGTCATCTGGCTTCTCCCTTACTCAAGAGAGACTTGTACATGGACTGACACCAACGGTTCAAACTCTTCCTGCCGTTCCAGACATTGATGAGTGCATACTGAACTTGTTAGTGGGTTCCTTACCTATAGATGAAAAGGCCTTCGATGACGTCCTCGCCTTTCTAGACATGATTAGTCATGTTAACATTTATTTGTTCGTGCATTATTGGAACATGGATAGAATACATGTCAATTGAAGGTCTTTAGAACATGTTTGTTCTGGCCATGGTGTGATGCTCCAATTGCATGTCCAGGTGAATTAACTGACACCTCTTTGTACTCTGCAGCACTATACTGATAAGGACAGGTACTTCGATGGTGTATTGAATACTCAAGAGGCAGTGGATCTCATCTTTGTGGATGTTCCTGAAGGTCTACATGTGCCGACTGTGTCTGCTCCGCCTGCCTCGATTCCCGACTGGAATGAGTTCAAGAAAGGATTCCTAGTTCCCGTTTTTGACTTTGCGAAGGAGTACCTCCACGACAAGGGCGCCTTATTGGTCATGTATCCAACGCCCTCCACTCGACACAAGAGTCACCTTCTCGGATGTTGCAAGACGTACAATTTTAGAATTCTTCTTACGTGGTTCGGCATGAACCACCTACATTTCACATCGCTAGTTGATCAAACCAAAACGGTAATTACATTTCTTTATTTTTTATTTTGTCAAATCTTGTGATTCTTTGATCTATTGTATGTTAACCTCTCCATTGTTTGCAGACCATGCAATTCTCAATCTCTCTTTTAGTGAAGGAGTCGGGACCCAAAACCGAATCGGAGTTTTCATTCCAGTTTGTTCCATCCCATCAAGAGGTGGGTGTGGATGTGGCTAGGGACGATATACTCCAGAATTTCTGCAACAAATAAGATGTCACCATGAATGGTTCCATTCCGTGGAGAGGTCCTCGAGAGAAGGCGCGACAATTCATGCAAATGCTTGTCGAGGCGTTATCGGAACCAGGGGACGTCGTGGTAGACTGCACAGCAGCGATAGGTAACAAAATTTCTCTAATTCATTGATATTTTTAACCAAACTGAAAGGGATTTTCAGAAGTAATTTTTTTTAATCACATGGATGTTTTCAGGATCAAGCATTCAAGCATGCCGTGCATGGCGTCGGCACGTCTTGGTATTTGAGGAGGATAAGGAGATTTTTGACGCTCTGATTGCATCGGTTCTACGCACGGATGGATTTTCTCGACCGGCACCGGCACAGAATATTCCAGAAATTCAGGATGTGGATGAAGAGGACGTGGAGCCTGAGCATGTTGTGAAGACATCTCGATTCAGTAAGTAAGTTTAACTCAAAAATCTATTCTTTACATTGTCTATTCTCATTCCACTAAGCATTCAATCTAATTATCTCTTCATTCCATTATCCAGGCAGGCCAAGAAAGTGAGGTCTCTGACACATGTGGCAATCTTTGGGAGGCCTGAGTTCTTTCCAAGCCCCCCTAAACCATTTAGGCTACCTGTGTATGTTGAGTCCAACGTTGGAGAGTTTATTGCCCTTGAGCTAAAGCCAAGCTCTCGAGCTCGGTGGGTAGATCCTCGTGTTCTAGACTTCGTGGATGACTGTACTGTTGAGTCACAGTCAGAAACGTCAAACAGCGAGGGTAGTACAATATGAGATCTCTCTATATCCTAAACTTCCAAACCCTACTTTTATATCTTCCGTATATGCTTATGTCCCTAAATCGGGAATTATTTTCTCTACATTGTTGCCGGTCCTTTATTTATTTCTGCTGAATGCATTGTCTACTTTTTGCCATCTTCCTGCGATATTGTGCTTGTCGTATCATCCCTTGTCCTTAGTATTACATATCATTCTCTTGATGTGCCCTTCGAGGACCGTAATGTTTCCATTTTTATTACTGTGTCCAGAACTTACTTATATACGAATCATATATATAATTTCGTTGACCGCGTATTGGACTTGGTATTTGTGTTTTGGTACCTTTGAACCTGATAGTCCCGTGTTGCATGAGTCCTAAACCCTAAACGCATCTCTTGGTGTCGAGACGAGACTATATTAATTTTATTCGTTCATGAAACCACGTGTTTGATTTCATAAAATACTTATCATTGTGAACTATATTTCCCTAAAATTTGTCATACCTGTTCAAAGAAGCCAACACTCCCGAAGTCTTCTTGGGCCCAAGACATGGACCTTGAAGACCTCTTGCCCATGCACCTGCCCTGGGTTGGGCTGTCCGTTCTGCATTTGTCTTCTTTTGCGTAATCTGCCACTCTTTTTTGTCTTCGGTTGTACACATTAGTTTAGGATTTGAAATTGCATTGTTATCCAAGCATTAATGTTAGAGGATTATTTTGTCCAGATTATCTCGCGGAGCTTTTTACACTACGAAATACGAACACCCTCTCCGTGTTAGTCATTGTGCACTTCTTTCAGCCATGTCGTGTAATTGTCTACTAACCACTTTGAAGTACTACACTATGTACTCGACTAATCACAACGTGTAGAGGCTTTGTTTTCCTAAAACCGCACATGCTACAAAATTGCCTTCGCCGGCTATTGTCACATTCTAAATGAACTAGGATACGAGTTCTTCATCAGTTTGCATCCAATTTTTTATCTACTTTTTCATCCACTTTTTCATCCACCTTCTTCATCCACTTTACATCCACTTCTCATCCACTTCTCATCCACTTTTCATCCAATAGCATCAAGTCCTCCCTCAACTTTTTCCTAAACTTTAATCTATTTTCAAATTTCTCACTTTCCAAAAATTATATTATAGTGCTAATATTGTGGCTCCCCGCTTACCAATTCCCGCTTCCCGCTCGCTGCTTGCCGCTCCACGCTCACATACCAGCATTCCCCTGATAAAATCCTAGATCTTGGGGGTCTCCTATTTTGAGAAATGTAAATATCCTAGGGTCTCCGGTAGGTGTGAGGGAGTCGGTAAAGACTCTTGGTTGACTTTGTTTCGCTGTCGTATGGTCCCGGGATGCCGGTCAACGTGGCGGGGACCTCGCCACGTGATTAATTCTTGAGGAATCTCGCCGGTTTGGGTACTTGCTGCTATCGGAATGTCGTGAAACTTCATGGAGCGCATTATTAACATAAAACAAGCTAGTCTAATTTTTAGTGAGATTTTTCGATAACCTGGGTAATTTTCATGAAATTCCCATTGGAGGTTACCAGGGTTGACCACCCGCAAAAGGTTCTTCTGCAAGTCGGAAGATGACGGGATTTTTCACATGACCTCTCAGGGGGTCTCATGAAAGATGTGCAGGTGCTTTTCCGTACCTGGCACAATTGGTCAGTGGAGATAAAACCGCCATCTCCTTGAATTATCGATGGTGCGGGAATCTTTTGCAGATAGAGGAATCTTGGCGAATCGATTTCGTCGTTGGACTCCTGGCATGGGATTTACCATAGAACACCACCCTTGGGTTGTAGATTCCTCCACGGGTCCGGTCTTGCGTCAGTGGCTCCTACATGTTAACAATCGGGGTTTGGAGAATTTCTAAATCTAACTCTAGGACCCGACCTAGTGGCCTCGTTGTGGATCCCTCGGACCGACTTAGCCATGAATTGCCTCATTCATGATGGGATTTAGCCCCTTCGGGCCTATGTGACTTGAATCCTCCAAATCTAATCGTTTCGCTCTTTCTACCTATTTTGGGGCCAGGTTTGGTGGGATTCTAAGTCTAAATACAAATCTAGACCAAATACTATAATGGGTATGTTACAACCCTATTTTGGTTGTACACTCTTTTTATGGCTTTTTGTATATTTTTCTTAACTTTAAATTGCAAATTTAAAAAAAAATAATTCTACGAGTCCCAAGTGACAAATTGGGAACTCACACTTAGCGGCCAAACTTCATCTATAGATAACTCTATCTAGGAAGGCCCAAATCCAAAACAACTTAGAGTTTCAAGTAGGATAAATTAACCCTTTAGCACAAAAATAGTAGATTTAAAAAAATAGTAAGTAGCCTAGATTAATTCAGCCCCCTAAATAGGAGTAGAAGCTATAATAGCATACTATAATTTAGTCCTAGGTCCAAATTAGGCTTAGAACCTCCTAGATTAAGATTATACCAACCATAAACTAGATTAGATTTAAAAGAGAACTAAAAATCCTAAAGACTAGAGAGGGATGAAGTTTGGGATTGGTAGTGGTCTAGTGGATGAAACCTCGGAGATTTTGTTCATCTAGGTCAATCTGTAGCATTTAGATAAATCCTAGTAATTCAAACTCATAGAAAAAATCTCAGATCAAATCAAAATTAGGAGTCTATAGAAAAGAATGGATGAAGTTTAGAGCGTCCCTTTAGGATCAAACTTCATCTATCCGTAACTTTTGCTAGGAGTGTCCAGAGCAAGAGAATCTTATGTTTTTAGAATTATCATGAAGCCATCTTCAACTTAGGTTTGATGCATTAGGATTGTAGAATCCCTAAATTAGAACCACCGTAGCTTTATTAGCTCTGTAAATTAGCAAGGGCTAGTCCCCATCCCCCGCAAATTTCCTTGCAAAATTAGGACATGTAGGACACGTAGCAAAGATCCATTGCTTGGAAGGCACCATGGACCGATATTAGGCACATGTTAGGATAAAATTAAAACTTTTACTAGAACTTGTTTGTGCTCATGTATTTACCAAGGGTAGGTACTAAATAAACATTCACAAAGAGCAAGGAGGCGCTACAGACTGCCAAGCTGCCAACACCTCGACGTCCCAATTGCAGCCTGTTAGAAGACCTAAGGAAGACCCAGCGTTGTACCTTAGCCATCTGAAGTAGCTAAGCATGCATTCCAATAATACAAATGAAGCAGCGGGGAATGTCGTAGAGGAAGTAGAGTCACGGGAAACTCCAGAATACAAATGGAATAGGTGGGAGAAGGTCTCCCATGGCTCTAAAGATATACAACCGCAATTCAATCCAAATCGCGACAGACATAATCATAAATTGGCAGATGTGAACGCTTATTTATCCACCCTTGGTAAATAATTGAGCACAATTAGGCTCTTGATACTTCAAGTCTAATTTCATCTATGAGTGTCTAGCATCAATCCATTGTGCCTTCCAAGCAATGGATCTTTTTTACATTCCTAAGCATTCCCACTTATGCAAAAAGAGAAGGAAGAAATAAAACCTAATTCAAATTTGGATGACTTCCGTAATTAATTCAAGGCTACAAAGTCAGGGTAGTTCCTAAGGTGAGATGGTTACAACTCAAATCTAACTACTTCACGTGCTAGGGCCTCTCATGCCATTTCCGGAAACATCAAACTCTACTCTATCCGCCTCCCCTAGCAAGAGGTATCGATAGATGAAGTTTGATTGCTAAACAACTTTTGAAACTTCATCCACTAATTACCGCTAGTCCTAATCCCAAGATTAACTTCTAATTTTACTTTTGGATTCTAGATTAACTTTGCTTACTAATCTCTTAATTGTTACTCTTGTTGTTATTCCTAATTGCTTTATCCAAACTAAGTACCTACTTCATCCATGAATTACTGCTTAATCCTAATTCCAAACTAACTTCTAATTTTACTCTTAAATTTTAAATTAACTTTGCTTACTAATCTTCTAATTTTATATCCTTGTTGTTATACCTAATTTTTTTAATCAAAACTAATTACCTACTTCATCTGTGAATTATTGCTTAACATTGATTCCAAACTAACTTCTAATTTTATTATTGGGTTCTAGATTATTCCTATTTCTAAATTCTATTTTTGTTCCTCTTGGAGAAATTGGCTAAGCTTCATCCAATATGACTCCCAAACTTCATCTGCTAATATCTTTTTTGTTTTTGACTTTGATTTTGATGTATTTTAGGCTTTGGAAAATCACTAGACCTCTACTCTAGGATTCTCTATTCAATTTGAATTTGAAATTCTTCAAGTCCTAACTTATTTCTAGGTTTCGGTCCTAACTGTCAATTGTTAATTGTAGAAGTTAAAATGGAAAGAAAAGGTTTATGACCCTACTTCATACTAAAAGTCTTGGACTAGGTCGTTGAGGTTTCCATCATGTGCCATTTTTGGTTGCCATTTTATTGCTTGGAATTCTCCCCAATTTGTATTATGGAAATTTTGGCTTCAATTTGAATTTCCCACCTAGTGTTCTCCTTGCCTTCCTCTTCCTCCTCTTCTTTTCTTTCTACAATATTCTTTCACCTTGTAATGGCTTCATCACAAAGTTCCCCTGTCACAAATTGTCGCTAGTAATTGTACAATTATCGTCGGACATTGCTTTCATGTTACATTCATTAATTTGGAAATATTGTTGTAATACAATATTGACATTCATTATCACCATGCAGTTTATTCATATCATTCATATTTGAGTTTGACTTCAGTGGTTTAGTGATTGGCGACTAATTTTGTGCAGCATTAGTGCTTTTCTAAGACACATAAAGTTAGTGCAATAATCATACAACATCATGTTCATGCATAGTTATTGTACTAACATTGCATATTTTTATTTTTCACAATTTCAATACTAAGTCAATTGAAAAGCAGAAATTGTTTCAAAGTAAAAATTCAGACTTCATTTAGGCATAGTAGAATAATTTTTTTCAAAAAACTTTGAACCAAGAAAAGTTGGTAAATGAATTTAGATTTTGTGTCCAAAAATCCGTTTGAGATTTAGAATCTTCAATCAAAAGTTATGGACAAAGTTTAGAGACGGATTGGAAAGGATATTTTTTTGACATTTTCAAACATTGCCTTTGAATTTTCTCCATAACTTTTGATTGGAGGCTCTAAATTTTAAACGGATTTTTGGAGATGAAATCTAGATTCATTTAACAACTTATACTAGTTTAAAGTTTTTTGAAAAAATGTATTCTACTATGCCAAACTAAGGTCTGAATTTTACTTTGAATACGATTTATATATTTTCAAAATAACTTGACTATGAGAAGTGAAGCTGTCATCTTCAATTTATCCCATATCTTTTGAATGTCTATAGATTGGAGTATATTATAAAGAGGACCTCTCCACCCTCAACTAGCACTAAGTGCCAGTGAAAAGATTCCATTAGTATGTTACCAAGTTTCTTGTTGACGTACTCATGTAATCAATTCAAGATAAAATAAAGTAATTCTTTCACTACGCTATTAAGTTTCTTGGTAGCCTACTGATAGATTTAGTTCAAACTTAACTTTAATGGCCTACAGTAATGATGGATATAATTCAAAATGCTAGAGATTTAGTAAAGGAATTTTTTTAAATTAGAATGGTGATCAACAATTGAACATTGACAATAATTTTTGGAATAGAGATACTATTTAATAAGCATTATTCCCGTAATGACTCCAATGACATTTGTTGTCATGGATTTTTTTGTTGTCTTGCATAGAAAATGCACAATAAAGAATGTAAATTTTTGTGCATAATTTGTGTTTTTTGTGCACTTATGATTTACGTATAAAAGCTACATAGTTAATATAAGTGACAAAATAGTGCCATTTCTATGCAGTAATCATGTGCATCGTAACAATGCAATAACTTGCAAATTAACATACGCACCTATGAAATAATAGTAACTACATGATAATTGCTAACAGTTCGTCGGTTCTGAACTTTGAGATGTACTTCTATCGTTCCCCTTTTGTTTTGTCCTAACCTAGCTTAATTTCTTAGACCTCCTCCTAATTCCACTCTATCTTCCTTTCTCTCCTTAATTCCCCTAGTTTTAGTCTTCCTTAATTCAGACAAAAAAGAAGGAAAAAAAATGGAAGCAAGGAGCGCCTGGAGGAGCAGAGCGTGGATAGAACAGAGCCTGGGCGGAGGGGCCTAGCCAAGGCGGAGCGGGGCCGAGTTGCCTGGCCTTGGATTTTTTTTGTACTTGTTTTTTTGGTGCCTTGGCTGCCGAATTGCCTTTTATTCTTTGGTGCCTTTGCCTCTAGCCTACGTGAAAACCTTTCTAAAACATACACACAAAGATGAATCGGAGGGGGCTAGGAGACATTTACTTAACCAAGGACGGAGGCTACTTCTCCTAACGCTTCCCTTAGTTTTCCCTTGGCTATATCCACTCCCTTAGAATTTTGGATGCTAAACTTTAACCTCTAAAGCCCTGCTTGTCTCCTCGGGGGACAATTTGGGTCCGAGTAGGTTCCTATTGTCTCAATTTGAGGTGAATTTTTTTGAGATTTTTTGAGGTTGTGTAGCTTTGCAAGAGCTTTGTGGATATATAATTTTTGTTTCAATTGGATGCCGGATGAAAAAGTTATGGCACAATGAGCAAGAAATGGAGATTGGCGGGCAGCCCCAAAAAATCACAAAAAGTCAAAATAATTTTTTTGAATTTTTTTCCTAAAAGATTATGTTTTTACCTATACGTAAAGCTTTGATTCATTCTTTTTGGACTAGGGATGAGAAAGTTATGGACAATCTTAGTTTTTTGAGCAATTTAAGCATCTTCTTGGAAAAAAAAATTTGTTCAACTTTGAATGCTAATATCTTCCAATTCGTACGGTGAAATTTGATGACATTTTTACTACATAATCTCAAACAAGTTAAGTATAAGATCCTACTATTAAATTTCCAAAAAAACAAAAAGATTGGTTTCCTTAAGTGAATACAACAGAAGTGGTAGTTTTGAGTGGTTTTTGGCAGAAAACACCCTCGGGGTTTTAGGGGTTAACTTGTTTCCAAGATCTTTTGGAAACTAAACCTTGACACCTAAGGTTTGAGGGGGTTCAAATCTTCACCACTATTTTGGTTTCAACACCAATCTAGGACTTCTTAGGACCTATGAGGTCAAAGCTCCACCATTCGCCACATTTTAACACACCATCTAGGACTTGCTCCCCCGAGGAGTTCATAGCTTCACCATTGACAAAGGTTCCACTAGTATCAAGTGCCCCTTTTAACAAAGTTTAGTTCACCCAAGTACTTCCAACAAAAATCCACAGTTGCTACATGCATTGATACAAGACTCCTCCTAATATTACTTCATAATCCACCCAATAAATCCACACTAAAGGTCCCCCAAAGCGGCATCACTAAGGTACGGTGGGGGGTAACTTTAGAATTAGCATATGATCTTGGGGTGTGCACTTAGTTGTACTACAACAAACCATGTGCGACCAAGTGGTTTCTAATAAACTATAATTTCAACCTAAAATTTTGAGCATTGTTTAATAATGACTATAGGTTTCTATTGCCAAAATTTCCAAATAAAATAAAATATGAAATGATTTCTAGAAGAGGTTGAAAACGAACTAAAATGGCATGTTTTTCAACTCAAATAATTATAGAGAACACATTTAGATGACCATTGAATCAGTATTCAATTCAAAATGAGCTTTCAATAGAGACTTATTCTTAGGAATTTTTTGTTCATTTTTTAGACAAGTTTTTTATATATAATATAGGGGTGTGAAAGTTATTTTTTAGTTCTACAATGTATCTTTTTACTTCTAAAATTTGTAATTGATTATTATTAATAAATAAAAATATCAATAATTCAAAATATAAACTTTCAAAGTAGGCATTTTTTATAATATTTATAATATTTTTTAAAATTTTAAATGCAAAAAATATATAGAAGGTCCAAAGTTTTGTTCCCACATGGTTTTTAATGGATACTTTAAGTGAGCTCCTCGAACGTATGGTACCCAACATGTAACAAAGACACATAATCCGGCCAAACTAGTCACCACATGGCACAAAGATACCCACAAACACTTGGAGGTACCCCCAAGTTTTGTCAAGAGCTTGCAAAAAATCAACGATGGGGCCAAAAGTGCCCCGGAAACATCGTTTAAGTTTTTTTTGCTAAAACACCAAAAAAAATTCAACATAAATTGGACCTATAGACTCCAAAACAAGAATGGGTGGTGGTTTGAGAGAGAAATGGGTGCCCTTCTATACATTTTCAAGGCACTCACCTCTCTCTTTGTAAATTAGGTAATCCTATCTTTCCAAATTTTCATCCTTATTTTTTAGGATTTTCATTTATTTTGGGATTTACGTTGGTCCAAACTTCTAACTAATGGAGATCAACTCCAAATTGAAAATAGATTACGCCATTGACTTCAAACAGCCATTTTTAGCGTAAGGGTCTTCCTACCCCCTATTCCGGCACAAAAAATCCATCTAAAGCTAGTGCTAACTAGGATCAGTAAAAGGGTAAAAATGTAATTCTTAGAGTTTATCTTTTTTGACCAAGGAAAATAGCTAGGGTTGTCTAGAAGGCTTTTGGGAGTATGAACAAACTCCTTGTTGACTTCGTTCCGACTTCGTGTGCTCCTGGGACGCCGGTCAATATGACGTAAATTCTGCCATGTGGATAATCTGGAAGAATGTCAATGATTCAGATACCTGAAATTTGTTGGGACGCATTATTAGCATAAAAAAGGCTAACCTAATTTTTAGTGAGATTTTACTACACCCCAGATAATTACCACAAATTTCCCATCGGATTTTTAAGGAGTTGATCGTCCAGAAAGGGTATCTCTTTGATTTAGAAAATTTGGAAACTTCTTGGAGAACCTCTCATAGGGTCTCCCAAAAGGTGTATAAACTTATGCCTTCATCTTTCACGTTTTGATATGGAAGGCAAAATACACCTTCATTGATTTTTTGGCAATTAGAGAATCTTCCGCATATGAGGAAATCTTGGCTAACGGATTTCTCTTTTGACTTCTTGACATGGTTCTAATCTTAGATCACAATCTGGTGGTCATAGATTCTTTTGCTGGACCATCTTGAAAAAGTGACACTTGCATGCTAACAATTGAGGTTTTTCCTATTTCATCAATGGGATGGGAAAACTAAAACCTATCTTTGGAAACCTATCTAAGGAATTTATGGACTCCTCAGACCAATTTAGTCAGCATGGTCACATGCACAGTGGTTTTTAGGCTATTTCAGGTAAGAACCCTCAAACCTATTAACTCCCACTACTTCTATAGTTCTAACCTATTTATAAGTGGGGCCTAGGGGTGTTCTTGGGATAAAAGCTTATAGATAAAAGCTTTAAGACCAAAGGCTACATTAGTATGTAACATAACCATTTTGATTTTGCACTCTTTTTAGGATTTTTTGTATAAAATTACATATCAAATTGCAACAATTAGAAAAAAAGAAAGCTATGAGTTCCAAGTGATGAATTGGGAGCTTACAACAAAGAAGATTATATTCAATACTCAAAATGAGGTCTCGTTGGAGAATTCCTCTAGACCTCGACCGTTGTCTTTGATCTTCAAGGAGAAGAAATCAGGGCCTCAGAGAAGTTTAACAAGATCCAATGGTAATCAGACAAGTGAAGGGAGTCGCCCCACATAGTCAGGCAATAAACGGGCAAAGGCAGCGGAACCAACTACATGCTTACAAGCCCGATCCAATATTGTAGATGTCAAGAGAGCTGGTTTAGCAGCCTTGGTCAAGATTGCGAGGATGAATTGGGTCCTCGTCCACTCCACCATCCCAGGCCTCAAAGTTGGCAAAGCAACAAACAAAAGGAGCGATGCGCTATCCCTTCTTAACGACTATCACACTTTGCCAAACGTTGCACGGGGTTCAGCTGAAGGATCGTAGGACCTAGCAAGCCAGAGCATATTAGGGACGACCTCAATGAAGGAGGAAGTCAGGGCAATAGAGGTTGCGGTGGGCGAGAAGGGTGAGGATTGTGATATCTTAGCGACGATAGTGCCGAACCAAGATGCAAGGCAAGTGCAGATTGATCTTAATAGAGTTGCTCAGGAGTCAAGATTGCTCTTGCTCGATTCCTCGTGATAATCTAGAAGAAGGGGCACAAGCCACTCTAAGTTGCATTCATGCCCCTCATGAATTTCCTAATTTCCAACCTCATATAGTGGAGGTATCAATCCCATATACCCCAGAATTGGTTACAAGTGCATGGAGTTCACTCCCAGATCATTTACATGTTGAGTTTATTAAGTGGTATAGATTTAGGTGTGAAGCGTAGGCAAATGGAGGTTTTCTCACCCCACAGACACAAAAGCTTACTGACTTCTAAATACAAAGGAGAAAAGACAATGTAGGCTCATCACAGAAGAATTAGTCTTCAGTCCTCCAATGCAGACGTAAGACCCCAGGACGAGCGGATGTGAATTGGAAAACTACTCCTAGAGATGATGATAGTAGAGAAGTGATAAGAGGGCCCTTAGTGTTCCACTTAATGCCAATCCTCAAGTATGAAAGTCACAGTTATAACACAAAATTTGCAAGGCACATATGACCCCTTTAAGGTAGATGTTATTAGGAATTACTTTTGGTTGATAAAGTCCAATTTATATTTTTTGTATTTTCAAGAGCATAAACTTCAAGGCCCCGGGCTTTTGGCATTTGGGAAGGCAATATGGCCTCGAGTAAGGTTTATTGGTAAAGAAGAAACCCTTGGATATGGGCATTCTCTAGGTGACAAAGAGGTTGGCAAAGGAAGAATATGTCTTTGAGTTTCACCCACCATCCAATACCTAGTAACTTCATCGGGCTACTCTAGGTGTAGACAAGCCCAATGGGTATAGTTGGGCGGCACGCCTGGGGGTGATTTATCTCTATTTAATGTTTATGCCTCTACAATTGAAAGAAAGCGCATTGAGTTACAGAGCAAGCTCTTGACAGGTCTGGATAAGGATTGCAAGTGGATTTTAGATGCGGATAGGAACTTTGTAGAGCAACGCTAAGATAAATCCATTCTTTGTGGTAGACTTATCTCCCCCATTGAGCGTTGAATGTTTGAGCACCTTCTTGGTGCTCTCAACCTTGGTGATCACTTCTTGAGGTCCAACTCAATTAAATTCTTGTGGGATAACTATAGGCAGGATGGGGTGAGAATTATGGCCCGATTGGACCATAAATCTATTCTTTTCTCCAACCTGGTGGTCAACCAAGTCCAACTATCGAGTACTTTATGTCGACTGTAATCATTCTGACCACTTCCCAGTATGGGGACAATTTTTTCTACAAGCCACGAGTAGAAGGTTATCTACCTATAAGATGAGCGCACGTCATCTAGACGACATAGAAGTTAAGTCTAAAGTAGAGCAAAGTTGGAAGAATAATTCTACAATGGGTTTTTTTGGTAAACTTTGGAAGGTTGTGAAGTCTTACAAAGTCTATTGTGTACGGGTAGCCAAGGCCCAACGGATAAAAGAAGCTCATCTACAATGCCAATTGGTAGAAACAACAGAGGCATTCCAAGTCGATCCTTCCAATGAAGTATGTCAAAGGAAGCTTAGTATAATTGGAGAGCAATTGGGAGTCATGGAGAAATACCATATAGAAGGCCTTAAAATTTGCAATCGGATACGGTGGAAGAGAGTAGGAGATGCTTGTTCTAAAGAATTCTTCCAAACCCACAAGGACCAGGGAGTTGGCTCACAAATCACATAGTTAGAAGATGCCAAAGGGATTGTTTACACAAATCAAGCTTCCCTAGAAAAAATTTGCTCATAGTACTATGCTAAGTTCTACACAATGGCCCCTCCTTCACCAACGCAGGAAGGGGCTGAACACCAATGCCTACGGGGTGTCAAGGGGAGAGTCTCCATGGAAATGCAAGACTCTCTACAACGCCCTATTAACCTTATTGAACTGGAAGCACCCTACAAGGTATGGATGCCAGTAAGGCTCCAGGCCCGGATGGGGTCATCATGGGTTTCTTTAAGCGAATTTGGGGTGTTATCAAAGAGGATTACTTTGCCTTGATATCCGAGGCAGTACAATTTGGTACTATGCCACTGGAATCACCCGTGGCCTTATTTCCCTACTACACAAAGGAGAAGAGAGGGAAAAATTCTCCAATTGGTGCCCTATTACTCTACTAAATGTAGTATATAAGGTATACACAAAAGCCTTGCAACTTCAGCTCCACCCAATTCTAATGGAAATCATCTCATTGGACTAGTCAACCTTTTTATCCATGCGATTTCTCCTTGACAATATTTTGTTGATACATGAAACTTTAGATTGGACTCTTCACTCAGAACAACTTGTGATTTTCTTGAAGTTAGACTTTAGTAAAGCATACGACATGGTTGATTTGGGATTCTTATTTAGAGTAATGGTGACTATGGGCTTCCCTAGGAATTTTGTGTCCAAGGTCAAATTGCTCTTCCAAGATGCCCAAGAAGTGGTAAAAGTTAATGGGACTCACTCACCCACTTTTCACATCTGTAGAGGGATACGCCAAGGGTGTCCTCTAGCCCCCTATTTATTTTTACTCATCACTACAATGCTCAATTCTATAGTCAAACATGGGATAAGAAGGTATAATTAAAGGGATCACATTACTAGTAGAAGACAAGCAACAAGTCATGGTGCAATTTGCAAATGACACATCTATAACGCTGCAAGGAGAGTAACTCTCAATGAGAAGTACTATCTACACTTTGGACACCTTTTGTTTAGGCTCAGGCCTGGTTATGAATTGGGATAATCTTGTGGATACTGGTGGTTCCCAGATGGCCTAGAGAGATCAGAATTGACAAACACGCTACATATAACGTGGGCAAAGGATGGCAATGTGAGCAAACTGTTGGGCTCTATCTTTGGATTAAATCTAGCCACATTAGATGTGAACCAATTTCTGCTAGACATAATTCATACACTAGAAGAAACCCGTGTTTTTTCTTACATCTAAAAATTGGATGTCAAATTTTTTGGACATCAAACATAACATTAGAATGCTAGTTTTGATGTCAAAACTAGCATCCTAATGTTATGTTTGATGTCCAAAAAATTTGACATCCAATTTTTAGACGTAAGAAAAAACACGGGTTTCTTCTAGTGATAAGAAATTGGAATTTGGGTGCATTGCTAAAACTAATATTGTTGGATGCACAATTGTTGTCAATCATGTACTTTTATCATCACTTTTCTTCTTTGTCGCTGTTTGGGCAGGCTCTCAAGCCAGTATTGCCAAATGTAAGGGCACAATGCAGAACTACATGTGGTCAGGATCCCTCCATCAATCTCATGTAAAAGTGGTTTGGCTCCAGTGTTGTAAGAACAAGGATGATGGCGGTCTTGGCCTAATCAACCCTACCCATGCACTTATGGCCCTTATGACTAAGTGGATCATTAAAGCTTGTGAGTTTAGTTTGTCCAATCTTTATGTTCTCTTACGCTATAGATTGTCCCATTTCCAACCTTATAGTAGAAGACATTCATCTCCTAGTTTGGAATATTTCTCACTTGTCAAGTTCTAAAGTAAGCAAGGTTCTAAGACATGGAATTGGGCATGTGACACGTGGCAGAAAATTGTAGGCAACTTGCTCTCAATCCTCCCATGACTACCTGAGGAGGTCCTTTGTGAATCCTTTTAGTGGTCACCATTTTCACCCTTAATAGACCTAGGCTTTGGACGGGCAAGGGCATCCAAGTTTTATAAAAGAGGCCTCCCAAAACCTAGTGATGCTTGGAATGGCAATTGATTCCTTACAAATTTAAAAGCTATGGATTGCTTTGGTCTCCTATCCAATGAAAGTGGAGCGTGGGATGCTGCCATCCTTTCTTTGCACAACACATGGAAAAACCTTCTTACCTCTAGCTTCTCAGCTCCTAGAGCCAGGGTTGTCCATCTTGACGTGACGTTGGCTTTTCACGTCGGGATGTCCGTCAGCGACGGTCTGGACGCGTCCAGATGCGTCGGGATCGCGTCAGGATCCAAAAAAAAAAAAAATTTTTTTTTTCCCAGAATGGCCTGTCCGTCGACCTAGATGAACCGACCGTCAACAAGACGGACCAGCCGTCGACAAGAAGGACGAACCGTCCAAAAAAAAAAAAAATTCTTTTCTTTTGGATACGGACGGACAATGGGATTGGATCTTGACGTTTTGTCAGCGTCACGTCCGTCCAGACATGACGTGACGGTGACAACCCTGCCTAGAGCAAATGAGTGACTCAGGTGATTCTGAGATTCTGAAGCTATGTCGCTTGTGCTTGTCCTCCAATGGCATCAAGATAGGCTGGATAACTTCATTGACATTGGCGGTCCCTCTTGAGTTTGGCCCCTTCTAATTCGTATGACCTCCTGAGTTGTGCTCTCGACATCGAGTACCTTTGTGGATTGTTGTGAGCATTTATTTACCCACCCTTGATAAATACACGAGCACAATTAGGTTCTAGGGGGAGCTTTAATTTCTATCCTACGGGGTGCCTATCGTCGGTCCATTGTGACTTCCAAGCAATGGATCTTTTGCTAAATACCCTACCTATCCTAACTTTGCCAAACAAATTACGGGAATGATAACCGTCCCTAGGTAATCAGCACAGCTGTGAACACTATAGTGATCCGGCTTGGAAATTCTAAAGTTTTAATCTAACTAGCCTAGGTTGGACATTGCATCATGCCAATCTTGGAAACCTAAGGCTTGCCTCCTTTGGACCTCCTTAACCTAACTTGGGTTGGTCTAAATCTTTTCCAAGGGATTCTTCACTTAATTTGGACCTCGGTATATGTGGCCAACTCTAGTATGGCTTTTATTCTTATCTAAAGGGGGTTGAATTAGTCCGTGCTACTTGCTATTGTAGGGGACGTTCTATTTTTATCTTGTAGTGCCTACTCTATCCTATCCGGAACCCTAAGTGGTTTTGGATTCGGACTTCCCTACAAGGAGCTAGCTAGGGATGAAGTTTGGCTGCTAGGTGATACTCTGAACTTCATCCGCTAATTTCTATTAATTGGGGAGTTTTAAATTTACTTCTAAGGGTCTCCTGGGGTTCTAAGTCCCTATTACTACCACCTACTTGAGTCCTCCCTTGATTGGTCACTTCTTCTAATTTTTCATCCAATTTCGGGTCTAACCTTTGTCCATTCCTATCTTCTTTGTTACAACTCCAATTTCTACGTATCTTATGTTTTTGGAAACCTCTAGACATGTACTATATGGTTATATGCTCAAACTTATTCTGACTTTTGGTCTTGGTGACCCTAGCTCTCGGCCCTAATCCTACCTTGCTAATTAGAATGCGGAAAACGGAAAATAAAGGAGTTAATGTCATACCTCAGACCATCCTCCCCGAGCCAGGTGGGGTTGTGTCCCTAAGCTCCCCATCCCAGGGTCCCCTTTAGTCAAGGAATGTCCAATTACGCCTTCGGATTCCTTTATAAATGTCTTTAATTTACAATTTTGGGGCCCCCCTTGGTTCCTTCTTTCCCTAGTGTACTCTCCCTTCTCCTTGGTTTCCTCCCCTTCTTTTACCTTGGCATATTCCAACCATATTTTGATGGTGGTCTTACAACTTATCCCCTTGTATTCCGAGAAGATTGGTAGTACTTCCTATCTTCTTACGTATTTTTATTTTGTGTCATTCTATTCTCTTCCTCAATGGTCCCTAATGGAGTTCCTAGATTTTCGTCATACATGGTGCTAATCCTACTCCTAGGCTACTATTGATCATCTCTCTCCTTTCCTCTCTTATTTCTATCCTTCTATCTAATCCTTCCTCATTGTTTATAGACTTGTTTGGTGGTGATGTAGGTTGGATTTGGACGTTTTTGTGCAGGTGGTGCATGGAGTGGCAACCTCTATTTCTCCCCCCTCCCTCTTGTGTTCTTTTAAGTTCCAATCTGATTTTCCTCCCCCCTAACTAGATTCCAAAATTTCAGTCTTAGTACAATCAAAAATAAAAAAAAGGTTAGTTGGGTCCCCGCAGGGCATTGTCCCGTTTGGTCTGGAAATCCAGTAGTAATCAGGTTTCATGTTCAGTCAAGCCAACTGGCCCAATGGCTGAGGTTCAAGTTTAGTCAAGCTGACTGCCCAATGGCTGTATGCTAGTTGGTATGCCAACTAGGTGTTGGTCGATATGTTGGCTGTATACTAGCCGGTATGCTGGTTGGCCTTTCCTAAAATCCACGCCCCCGGGTTCCCTTAGGGGAACCCACTAACACAAACTAAATTGGATTTTTAGTAGGGAGTTAGTGCCAGGATCGAAACTTCGCCGTCCGGGGGATTAGGCCCTAATTTTTAGAAAGGTCATCTAAGCTAAACATCACAGGACGGTTACTTGGTTTTCTTTTTCTAGGGACTCTTAACCAATCTTGGAAGCTAAACTCTAGACTTTGCTAAAACTCGGATGAAAACTTGGGCTTGGCTACACTGAGTTAAAACTTAATCTTTTGGAAGCTAAACTTTGGATGTTTCCAACAATGTCTTGAAAACTAGACTTTGGAGCTAAGGATTGAGGAGCTAAGGATTGGGGAGGTTCAAAGTTTTGCCGACCAGTTGGATTTAACACCAACTTTAGGACTTTGTGGCACTCCTAAGTTCAAAGCTTTGCCGTGTGGGACGGTTTAACACACACTGTAGAACTTGACTTAATCATAAGTTCAAAGCTTTGCCGTTCCGTAGGGGGGTCCACACAACAAGGGAGTTTTTAGAAGAGCGTAGAATAGACACATTTAAAAAAAACCCACAACAAAGTCAAAGCTTTGCCGTCCCATAAGGGGTTCCACTCAACAAGGGAAAGGTTAGTAGAAGGTAAGATCACACTTAGAGAAAGAAACACGTGCGTGAGGACAACGTGACAACAAAAAAACCTACACACTAAAGGCCGCCCAAAGCGGCATCGCCAAGGTACGGTTGGGGGTATCTTTAGGATTAGCACAATCAAGACAATGATACTTCAAAAAGCACGTTAGTCCAAAGGAACACAAAAAAAAGAAAAAAACAAATGACACACAAATAAGATGGAAGGACTCCCAAAGAACTTCAAAGCTTGAATTTTAAGAACAATGGAGCTTGAAAAGAGCTCCAAAAACACCTTAGAGGTTTTTGGCTTCAAATGCCAAAATATCCAAAGTAACTTGGACCCACGGACCCAACAACAAAATGAAGGGGGTTGATTTTAGAGAGGAAAGTGGGGTCCTTATATAGGTTTCCAAGGGCCCACTCTCCCCCCCCCCCCTAATTTCCTACTAGTAACCTTATCGATTCAGATTTTCATCCTTATCCTCCAAGATTTTCATCCAAATCCCTAAATTTGACTATCTACCATCTATGCTAGACCAACACTCTAACTTTTGAAGATTAACTCCAAATTGCAAAAGGACAACGCCAATGGTTCCAGAAGGCCATTTTTAGTCCACAAGTTTCCCTACTCCCTACTCCGGTGCAAAAAGTTCACCACCACCTAGTCCCAACTTCTGTTTAATTAAGTGATAAAAATCTAACTCTTGGTGGTTGACTCCTATGACAAAAGTAACTACTTAGGGTTGTTTAGAAGGCTCAAGGGAGTGGGAAAAGACCCTTTGTTGACTTTGTTTCGACTTCATGTGCCCCCGAGACATTGGTCAACTTCACGCAAATTCCCCCACGTTGTAATTTTGGAGGCATCTTGCCAGTTTGGATTCCTCCCACTATCGGCATGTCTTGAAACTTGTCGGGGCGTGTTATTAACATAAAAGAAGCTATACTAATTTTTAGTGAGATTTTACCATGCTTGAGGTAATTATTAGAAATTTCCTATCAAGTTTTGAGGCGGTTGACCGTCTGGAAGGGGTATTTCTGCAATCTAGAAAATTCTGAAACTTTTGGGGGAACCTCTCATGGAGTTTCCTAAGAGATGTGTCAGCTCATATCTTTCGTTGGCACATTTGTCAGGGGGGGCAAAACCTTGGCTCCTCGTATTTATCGGTAGTCAGGGAATCTTTCACATGTGGGAGAATCTTGGTGAATGGGTTTCGCTTCTGACCCCATGACATGTTTCCGAACCAAGATTACAATCCGGTAGCCATAGATTCCATTGCTGGCTTATATTGAGGGAGTGACACATGTATGCTAACAATTGGGGTTTCTACTATTCGTCGCTAGAATGGGGAACTGAAACCTATCTTTGGAAATTTGTCTACGAACCTCCATGGACTTCCCTTAGACCAATTTGGCTACTACAATTGCGTGCCACATGGATTTAGGCTATTTTGGGTAAGAACCCTCATACCTAGCAATTCCTCGGGGAGGTCACTTAGCTCTACTACAACAAACCACGTGCGAACAAGTGGTTTCTAATAAACTATAATTTCAACCTAAAATTTTGAGCATTGTTTAATAATGACTATAGATTTCTATTGCCAAATTTTCCAACTCAAATAAAATATGAAATGATTTCTAGAAGAGGTTGAAAATGGGCTAAAATGGCATGTTTTTCAACTCAAATAATTATAGAGAACACATTTAGATGACCATTGAATCAATATTCAACTCAAAATGAGCTTTCAATAGAGAGTTATTTTTCAGAATTTTTTGTTTATTTTTTAGACAATTTTTTCTTATATAATATAGGGGTGTGAAAGTTATTTTTCAGTTCTACAATGTATCTTTTTACTTCAAAAATTTGTAACTAATTATCATTAACAAATAAAAATATCAATAATTCAAAACATAAACTTTCAAAGTAGAAAATTCTATTCGTATTTTTTTAATTTTGTTTTATTTAAAATTCAAAAAGTAAATAGGGGGTCCAAAGTTTTGATCACACATGGGTTCTAATGGACACTCTAAGTGACCTCCCCGAGAGCAATTCCCACTAATTTCGCGGATCCAACCTATGTACAAGTGGGATTTGGGATTATTTTAGGGAAAATACTCTATTATAGACCAAATGCTATATTGGTATGTGACATACATATTCTAGTTCTACACTCTTTTGGGGTTTTTTTGTATGATTTTTTTAGTTTAATTTAATATTAATGAAAAAAAAAGACTATAAGTCCCAAGTGACGAATTTGGGGCTCACACTTTTCAACCAATATTCCATACTTTAGTGGATGGTGAGCAAGTGGTAGTCACCACAGGATCCTTCCATCGAATCTGGGTGTCAAATGGTACTCGAGGCCTCCGAAAGTCACTTATTCGGCTATACTATAGGTGTATTAACAAGCTTGCTTGGAACCCTCATAAACTTCAGTGGCCCTCTTTGAAGGATATGATTCCTTTCCTTCAATATAGCACCAAATTGGGACGAGCATTGCTTGGGGCCAAAAATACCATCCCCAATGTCATTGAATATAAGTGGCAAGGAATCCTTCCACTCACCCATAGACTTTGGTGGAGGACAGTCTGGACCAACTATTGCACCCCTAAAGAAGTAGGACTACTTTGGTGGATATAGCATAGGGCTATTGCTAATAATGCTTGGCTTGGGTGCATTCATCATACAATTGATATGGATTGCCCAATTTGCCCGAGACGCTTGCATGAATCTATTTTCTATAGGTTTTGGAAATGCCCAGCGGCACAATATGTGAGGCAATAGGGCTTTCACATTGTGATTACCTTGATCACCTCTAAAGACGCCAAGGAATTTTGGCAGCCACTTACATAGAAGCAAGGGGTTTTCTGATTTTTCTCTAACCATATTCCAAAGAAGTTTGATTGCATCAATAGTAATTGGTCAGTCCCTCCGCATGTTTATCATCTAGAATTTTTGGACTAAACGCAACAACGTTGCGTTCAATAACATCCGTTGGCACCCTATGAAGCAACTTCAAAAGACTTAGCTTGGCCTGGTTGATTACGGGTGGCTAGAGTAGGACTTAGTGAGTCATATGTTGGTGAAGCAATCCAACAAAGCTGGAAGTGCTACAAACTATTTTGTGAAGAGGTGGTGCAGAAATGGTTTGACTGCAGAGTGGGTGGATGATAACCCTCGATGGGCTCTCTTTGGGCCGCACGCGGGCTTTGTCTTTGAGCTTCTTTAGGCACCATACACTGGCATGGCGCGGCTCACACCATGCCATTCCTATGCACTTCTCCCCCTTGTACTTTAGTTTCCATTTGTTCATTTGCTCTCTTATGTGCCCAGGCCGTTTGCGACTAGGCCTTGTACTTTTTTCTCTCTTTTGCAGTAAAGGGTTCCCTTTATTTGTGTAAAAAATAAATGGTGTAGCGAGTTTTCTCTTTTTATTTGATATTCACTTCTAGAATGGACTTTACTAATTGTGGCTGTGTGGGCGCAAGATTACCCACCTTCGGTAATCGGACGAACACCGACCAGATTCTATGCCTTTATCTACCTTTTAAATATATGGGGGTGTTGTGAGCACGGTCCATTGTGCCTTCCAAGCAATGGATCTTTTTGTGCTAATGTTTTCTAAGTGTCGTGGATGGCAACGAATACTACTAGAAATGCATGGGTAACTAACAAGCTGACTGCGATGATCAAAGGTGATGGTAACTCCTAACTCCCTAACTACCTATCCTATGTTTAGGTTTGGCTGGGTGGTTGGCGTCATTTCTAACGTCCCTAACTACGGAAAAGGGGAACCCTTACGTTCCTTCCATAATCTCTAAGACTACCTTTTGAGGTTGATCACTTCTTTCGGAAGCTGTAACTTTACGGCTAATCCTAAGCTTACTTTTTATTCCTATTTCTAGCTTCTAATTATACTCTCAATTTTTACTCCTAGATTTAACTCTAAAGTTTTACCTCTACGGTTACCTCTAAACTTTTACTCCTAATTTTAACCCTAAGGTTTTACCCCTATGTTTAACTTTAAGTTTTTACTCCTAATTTAACTCTAAATTTTGACTCCTATATTTAACTCTAAGGTTTTACCCCTTTGTTTAACCCCTAAAGGACCAAACACCGTTTTTTGACAACATAGCGATTTTGGGCAGCTCACTATGACCGGAATTTTTCTTTTTTTTCTTTTAAATTTTCACATAAGATGTGCCTGAGGAGTAGCTTTAAGGTCCAACAATTTTTGTAACTTTTGATTACATGGTTAAAAAGTTATTGCATGATATGTCATTTTCATTGTTCGGCGGGCAGCCGGGGCAGCAAAAAAACTTCTTTAAAAATCACTTTTAAAAAAAACTAAAATTTGAAATTGGTTCTTTAGATTTATATGTACGTGGGAGGTTTTGAATCATTCCATTCCGATCAATGAGTCAAAAGTTATGAGGATTCTTAGTTTGAGGGTAGTTATGGAATCTCTACTCTAAAATAAACTTTGAAGTTCTTTATTTAACTCAATTTTCAATATTTTTGAAAAAAATATAAAAACATTGGGTGTAGATTGTTTATTACAACATTACAATCGTTGGGATTGGCATTTTTCAATTTCATAAATAAATTCTTGACAATTTAGTGCTTTGAATCATTCTCTACCTCTTCCTACTTACTATTTTTTTCCTATATATTGTACAATTCCAAATGATCTGAAATTTTTCAAGCATGTAGCTAACTTGCTTTGAAGAATGAATCCAAAGAGTAACCATCATTTTGGACATTTTTTCATACAAATGTGACCTTGTGGAGGGCAGCTGCCCGTTTTTTCGCAGGGACAAAAAAAGGATTTTTGTCAATTCAAACGCTATTATCTTGCAATCCACTATGTGGGAAATTCTGAATTTTTTTTCACATCTTCTTAAACAAGTTTACTACAAGATCCTACGGCTACAAGTGTCCAAAAATGTTTTTTTTCTAAAATTTGGCACTAGTATTAGAAATGGCAGTTCTGGAGCGGTTTTGGTGAAAACATAGTCAAAAACCTTTAGGGGTTAACTCCTAATTTAACTCTAAATCTTTACTCCTATTTCTAATTTTTTACTTTTACTTATCACGGTTTACTATTATCGTGAAAAGGCTAATTAAGAAAATCAATACTAACGAGGAGAAAACACCAAGTATTGATTCAAGAACTCACCTCGTCACTATCGGTGTCGGAAATACGCTCGTCCGCATCCGTGCGTACATCCTTGTGCTCCATGGTGGTCCTTGATTTTTGGTTGAACTTCTTCAAGCTCACCGCTTATTTTGGGGGAAAATATTACACCCGTGTGGTTTAAACGTCTTCCTTCCTTTCCCCTCCCTTTCTCTTTTCTTTTCTTTCCCTTCCTTTCTTTTGCACTAGTACTATTCTACCTACTCTTTTATGGATGTCTTACAACTATAAATTCGAACCCCAAGGGGTGTTAATGTCACTCTTACCCTCTTACGCGACCTTGTCCTCGTGTCATCCTAATCCTCCTCCTAATGGTCGCTATGAATTCTCGAGATTTTCTTCCTAACACCTACTTAGCTAACCTAGGTCACTATTTATCGTCACTCTCACCTAAGTTGCCCATATAGCCATCCCCTCCTCTCCTCCTCCTTCTATCTTTGAGTGGTTTTTGCAGGTTTTGGACGGACAATTTCCTTACGTGGAGTTTAGCCAGGACTGGACCCCATTTTCTCTTCCTTTCTCCTCTCAACTATTTCCTTATCCGGTTTTTGTTTCGAAAACAAGCCCGACTCCCCGCCCGGACTCTAATTTCAATAGCCTTGTATGTGATTTTTTTTTCTTTAGAATCTGATTTTCTTTTCTCCTTGAACCTTGGTAACCAGTTTTCTCTTTCCAAAGGCCCTGGGCTCTGACCCCCTTGGACTGCCCTGGTTCCCCGACTCCCCTGGACTGCCTAGTTCCCTGACTCCCCGGACTGCCTAGCTGAACGACCCGACCCGCTGACTGGACAAGGACCCCCCCCCGCTGACTGGACGAGACACCTCCACCCGCTGACTAGACGAGACACCCCACTGTGTGCTGGACGAGACACCCTATTGTGTGCTGGACGAGACCCCCTCCTCTGGGCTTACTGGTTGCTCTAAACTGAAACTGATTGCTTTAACTAAACTGGTTGCTCTAAACTAAAAACTGGTTGCTCTAAACTAAAACTGATTTTTCCCTATTTAAGAACTTGATTTCTCTAACTAAAAGACTAGTTTTTTCTAGCTTAAGGAAGTAACTTGGACACTAAGCTTATTAGCCGTAAGGGCCCTACCTATCTTGGAAGCTAAACTTTGAATGTTTCTACAAAGATCTTGGAAACTAGACTTTGGAACTAAACACTGGAGGAGGGTCAAAGCTTCGCCGCCAAGTTGGTTTTAACACCAACTTTAGGACTTGAGGACACCCCGGGGGTTCAAAGCTCCGCCGTCTTAGTTTTAACACACACTCTAGGACTTCCAATACTCACGTGTTCAAAGCTTTGCCGTGTATTGGGGATCCACACACGGGAACACGACTTTACGCGAAGGTTAGTTCCCAAATGGGGTCACTCGAACACAAGGACGCTCAAAGGATAATGCCACTTGACATGCATGAGTTAGTATGATAATGGTTAATGTAAACACTCAACAATCCACACAAAAGGCCCCCAAAGCAGCATCGCCAAGGTACGGTGGGGGGTATCTTTAGGATTAGTACAACAACCCAAGAATACTTGACCAAAGAACTCGTTAGTCCAACAACCAAGAAGAAAACTAGAGCCCAATGACACGTACAATAAAGTAAAAGGACCCCACAAGAACTTCAAAGCTTGAATTTTAACAACAACGGAGCCCAAAAGAGCTCAAAAAACACTGTAGAGGTTTCTTGGCTAAAACGCCAAAATCTCCCAACATAAGTTGGACCCACGGACCCAAAACAAGATTTGGGGGTGTTCTTGAGAGAAAAATGGGGACCTTAAATAGGTTTCCAAGGCCCCACCCCTTCCTCAAGAGTTCTAAAGTAACCTTATCAACTTGGATTTTCATCCTCATCTTCAAAGATTTTCATCCTAATCCCTAAAAAACTACTTTTACCTATCTACACTGGACCAACCTCCTAACTTTTGGAGATTAACTCCAATCGTCAAACGGATTGCGCCATTGGCTCCAGATCGCCGTGTTTAGTCGAAGAGCCCCATACCCCCCGTACCGAGGACAAAAAACCATCATAGGCTAATTTAGTTTAAAAACTAAACCGTGATAAAATCCTAGATCTTGGGGGTCTCCTATTTTGAGAAATATAAATATCCTAGGGTCTCCGGTAGGTGTGAGGGAGTCGGAAAAGACTCTTGGTCGACTTCGTTTCGCCATCGTATGGTCTCGGAATGCCGGTCAACGGGGTGGGGACCCCGCCACGTGATTAATTCTCGAGGAATCTCGCCGGTTTGGGTACTTGCTACTATCGGAATGTCGTGAAACTTCACGGAGCGCATTATTAACATAAAACAAGCTAGTCTAATTTTTAGTGAGATTTTTTGGCAACCTGGGTAATTTCCATGAAATTCCCGTTGGAGGTTACTAGTGTTGACTACCCGCAAAAGGTTCTTCTACAAGTCGGAAATGACGGGATTTTTCACATGACCTCTCAGAGGGTCACATGAAAGATGTGCAGGTGCGTTTCTGTACCTGGCACAATTGGTCAGTGGAGATGAAATCGCCATCTCCTTGAATTATTGATGGTGCGGGAATCTTTTGCAGATAGAGGAATCTTGGCGAATCGTTTTTGTTGTTGGACTCCTGGCATGGGATTTACCAGAGGACACCACCTTTGGGCTATAGATTCCTCCACGGGCCCGGTCTTGTGTTAGTGGCTCCTGCAAGCTAACAATCGGGGTTTGGAGAATTTCTAAACCTAACTCTAGGACCCGACCTAGTGGCCTCGTTGTGGATCCCTCTGTCGAAGACCAAAATGTGAAGATTAGCCTAAATACCTAGAAAGATGGGGGAACAAATTAGTATTGATACATTTTTTTTGGTTTGTAGAGGTGTAAATCAGGAATCTTATTAAGATTAACATTCCCTTACAATAGGTGTAGTAGTGGAGAGATAATTATGTTAACAGGAAGTTAAGATTTCCTGTTTTTATCGGGAACCGGATTCGGAAGAGGATCCGGATCAGTACCCGGGAATATCTCGAAATGATGAGATCGGATGCAGACACGTACCGAAAGAGGCTGCGGGACCTACCGGAAGCCAGTGGAGCATTTCTTGAATCCAACGGCTCTACCGAAAATTAGGTATGACTGTTCAACGGTCAGATCCTCCCAGGATTGCGGTGGAAACGGGAAACCTAAACGGTTAGGAACCAAGTGGAGGAAGATGACCCAGGGGTTAGGACTTCCACTTTCTTTTCTCGTTGTAATGTTTGCAGCACTTCTCGAGCGCTTGGAGTTGTTTGGAATTGTCAAGGTATGAGAGGAAAGCAAGTTCAGAGTTTCCGGATCCAGTAGAGAGGAAGGATCCAATCGCTTGTAGTTTCTGAGGGACCGTGCGAGGATTGTAGTGGAAGACAGATCTCTGAGGGAGAGATGGTGAAGGCGGAAGGCAGTGGGTCTGGAGCGCTTAAGATCAAGAACATCTTTCCTGCTATTCCGAAGGATGAGAGAGAGAGGAAACAGTTGGAGGAGGATCTCAGCCAAATCGGAGTAGCGGGGTTTCTTAGTCACCCCTGGAGTTTGAAGAGTGAGGAGATGATCCAGGAGTTGCTGAGCGGACAGTCCAACGAGTGGGTGAAGACAAATCGTGCTTTGCCCGGAAAGTGGACGATTGAGACGTGGAAGAAGGTGTATGAGTTTCTGCGTCCGGGAGAAGGGATGGCTTCGCGGACGGACAAGTTCGCGGAAGGTAAATTTTCTAATCCTCCCCATGCTAAGGACGGCTATACAATAGCTGATTGTAAGATAGGGAGAGAAAGGAGGATGCTGGAGTTTGTAGTCCCGATTCTGTATCCGGAGCGTCCAAACCGGATCACAGTCATTTGGGCTAATACGATCTTTGGAGCGCTGAGTGGAGAGAGAAAAATCTTCTGGGTAGGAATAGTGAAGGACCTGGTCGGGAAGACGGTCATCTCTTTAGGGAACATGAAGGCAACCCCAATTGGGCCTTTCCTCTTCCACTTGTACGATTACCTAGGTACGCTGAGGAACTCTGAAAGGACGATTTACAAGGCAGCAGCAACCTTGGTAAAACTGAACATAACTCCACCCCGAGAGAGTGAGGAAAGAGAGAAGAAGAGAGGACCGGATGAGGAATCCGGGAGGGGTTCATCCGAGAGGAAGAAAGGGTCTTCCGAACGGAAGACAGTGTCAGAGAGGATCCCAGCCTCTTTTAAGGAGAAAGGACCCCAGAGGGATAGAATGAATACTCCGGATTCGGAAGTCCAGAGAGAGGATCCACTGGGGAGGGTTATTCTGGATCTAGAGGTGATCCGGGAAGAGCTAGACACGGAGAGAGGCGCAGTGAGAAAGGTATGTGGACTGCTTGGTGGGATCAAAGTGTCCGAGCTAGTAGAGAAAGTAGAGGATCTGATCCGGGATAGTGATGCCCGGAAGTGGGAAACTCTAGTGAAGGAGCTGACTGAGAGGAATGAGGATCTTCACCGGCAGTTAGAGAAGAGTTTGGAGAAGAGTAAGGAAGCGAGAGACCTGTCGGCTGAGTCTGATGAGATCCTAAAGAGGGTACGGAGTTTTGTATCCCATTCCGGGGATGTGTTAAACAAAGCTCGGCTTTATGATGAGGAAATCCACAAGGCTGGTACGGAAGCAGCAGCCAAGGCAGTCATGGTTTTGGCGGAGTACTCGGAGGCAGTCGAAAAGTTCATGTACGAGATCCGCGAAGCCCTCTAACAGGCCGGATACCTTCCGGATTCAGAGAGGAAGACAAGGGTGGAAACGAGGAAAGAGACGACACCGATACGGCAAGCTCAGATCATGTCTCCTGCAAAGGAAAGAGAAGTGGAGAGGAAGACACCAGCGAAGGATTCCTCTAAGGCCAAGACAGAGGCGAGGGAAGGATCTGCACACGGATCCGGATCGAAGGAAGGCACCCGGAAGTCGGAATCCGACTTAGAAACATCGAAGAGTAAGGGTTCTAAACCCTCTTCTCATACCCCCAGCACGACAAAGAGAAAGATTACGCCGAAGAGGGCGAGGGAGGTGTCTTCAGAGAGTCACCATTCGGAGGAAGATGAGACTCCGAGTAATTCCGAGAAAGAGGAAGGCCAGTCGCGATCCGATTCCGGATCAGAGTCTCATCCGGAATCCGGATCCGAAGAGAAATTCGAGCCAGTTCGTATCTCTCCAGCGAGTTTCAAGGGAAAGGCCCAAATGCCGTCTAAGGGGAAAGCGACAACTGGTGTGAAGGCATCAACAAGTAGAGTACAACCGCCTAGGAAGGGATCCGCCAAGCATGAGGAACCTTCTCCTAAACGGCTTAGGAAATAGATAGGAAGTGGCTTCTGAAGTAGGAAGGAAGTTATTTAGGAAGGATTATAGGAAGTTAAATGAAAACAAGAGTTGGAAGTAGGTAGAAAGTTACTTGTGAGGTGCTTTCCAGGAAGATGCACCTGGACTTCCTCTTTTCCGGGAATTTCGGATCTGAGATCCACTTTTTGCGGAAAGGGGAGGATGTTAGGAAAGTCAACTGTTAGTGGATAGGGAATGACGCGTGTCATTCTCTGGTCCTGATTTTGGGATTTCTGGGAACCTTTAGGGTTTTCCTGCAGTTTGGTATTTAGGGGTTGAGAGTTAGTTCCAACTCCGGGCAGTTTGTACTCTTGTTTTTCCTAATGTCAATTTTCTGCAAAGAAAGCTTGAGCTTCTACTCCGCATGTTTCGTCTATAAAGTCTGAGTTTCGTGTTGAGAGGAGGGGTGGTGTTTTGTCCACTACTAGTTCAAGTAACTTGATTTCAAGGAGTTGAAAAGGAGGAGTTACCCCCGGATTCTGTCTGGATCCGGTTCTGAGAGTCTTTGAATTTGGTTGGTAAACCTATTGTGTACTAGGATAAATTCTGGTTGTTGAAGTTCCTTGGATGTCTTCTGAGCAGGATAGCCGTTCTTAGGTTAGGTAAATCTTCCGAGAGTGGAGGTGAGCGCTAGCTGACGTCCGAGAGGTCCAGCTGAATCCGGAAGAGAGGAACAGGAAGATTGTCAGGATCCCCTAGTTATCAAAGTACCAAAAATCCGACCCTTCACTAGTAGAAAATTCAGTGACAGAATCAACAGAATACTGTTGATTTTTTTGTTGATTTGGACGTGTTAATTCGGGTAGTTTTTAGCAGAGAAGTGTTGATCAATTAACAAAAAACTGTTGAACCTATAACAAAATTCTGTTGATTCCCTAACAAAAATATGTGTATTTTTTGGTTACTGTGATCACTTTCTGAGTACACATCATGAATTCCTAGACTCTGTACGTGTGCTTGCAAATGATTGAAATGGCAGATGATGTTTTCCAATACAATAAAAATTTGAATATAATTCATCACTGAATGAAAAATTCGATGTCTTCTGTTCAACCGTGTTTGGGAAACTACTGTTCCCCACACGATCTAGTCTTACTTTTTATTGGAATCCAAATTTCATTTCCAAATTTTCAGTGGAGTGATTCCTGATATGGCATTTACACAGTCAGAAGCAGAATTGATTGTTCTAAAACTAATTCAACACACTTCTCTTCAAAATTGCTGCTCTAAAAGAAATTCAACACACTTCTCTTCAAAATTGCTACTTCTATTGTAGCCTTTGTAAGTTACATCTACGCACTGTGCGCCCTCTTTCTTCAGTTTCTTCCTGTGTCACCTCCCCTTGCATACTGTCACTTGGCCTGTACATGTACCACATACATGAAATGGCTTTGCAAAGTTGTACCATCTATCAAAACTGCTCCAATGTAAGTAACAATAATTGACATGTTTTTCATTGTTAATATTTTTGTTAATGAGACTTCCCATCACATTACCTATGACTTCAATCTTTGCAATTCAAATATACTGCAAAAAATGACCGTCCGTCTTCTAAAAACCGGGGCACTGCAGCTTCTACTAACACATCGAACTACCAGAGACATACATTGCTTCCTAAAATTTGTAATTTCTTTTAAGGTAGGGGCCTGTAAAAGCAACCTGTCTCGATAACGATTAGGTACATTTCACTTCTAACATTCACCATAACTGTACATTTCTTGAGTGGATTGCTTTTACAAAAAATAGAGTTTTCAAATTAAAAAATTCATCACTAATTCCATGAAGGTCCAAAACATATGAAACGACTTCTGCTACATGCCAAATCCATTTTCTTTACCACGAAAATGTATTGCATATTGATTGCAGAAGTTCATCTTCTCCCAAATATGCAATCTAATCTTCCAGGGTCGCTTTCACAGCCCCATATCTTACCTCCAATCATTTAGACTAGTTCACATGTAATTTTGATAATTTTATCCGCTGCATTCCACATCTACTAGTTCTTCAGATTATTTATGACATTGCAATTTCAAAACCCCCACTATCAATTAACACAGTCGGAAGACTCACATTGTTCAAAGCGTGCTGTCCGTCGACCATGTCAGAAACTCTTGCATTCGGTACGTCAGCCTTATCCACTCACAGTCCTCTTGCAATCTCGAGGTTGCTCTTTCTCTTCCCGTCCACTTCTAGCGCTCTTCAAGGAACGACATTCCTGCTTCACGATTGCAAAAAAGAATTTTAACATTGGGAGTAGCCTTCGGTCAATTTTGCAATGACACTGTCTTCATAAAGGCAAAGCTGTACATGTCCTCCAAGTTTCAAATAATCTTCCACTTGTAAATTCATAGCAATCTAAATCAATGTACAAAATTTCTTGGGAGGAAATGCAATCCCTACAGATTCTATTTGTACACATGGGAAAGATTCACCTACCGAATGAAACTGTGATCTGAATATGAGGAACTCTGTTCACGTGGGTTCGGCACAGCCAACGACTGACTCAACATGCCCTTGAACTACTACTTCGACATTATGCCTTACCCGTTCATTTTCTACGTACAGAACGAAATGACTTCCTACTTCCTAGTCTTCTACTTAAAACTTCAAAGTTTCTTCCTTACCATTATGAAACGTCTTCCTCCTCGCATATGCCGTGTGCAGAAAAACATCTGAAACCTGTGACATTCACTCTTTCAATTCAGTATGTGCAAGAATAAATGAATTTAGTGGTACACTTACTGACATCAACACGCCTGCACTTCAAAATCAAGAACAGCTTTTAAAAGTATGAACACGGAGTTACTAGAATCTTCTCGAATTCAAGCCTTCTTCTATGATCACTGACATTATACAAAACAAAGCATTTCAAGTAAGAAAGCCCACTACAAATTCATTACTTCTACTGCAAATTCCATTATCTGAACATCATTTTATCAAACTCTGCCCTCTCTTTGTAGCACTGCTGCCACAAAGGTGTTCTACGTTCGGGAATCGTCAGAAACATTAGTACGCACTTCACAAATTTTTAACTTCCACTTCCCATAAGTGCTTGTATAGCACTCCGGGGAAAGAAACAAACAAAGAAATCCTCTACGCACACACCGGTTTAAACCCATGCACCGCCGGCAAAATCAGAACATTCAAATGAAAGACCGCAAAAACCATTACAGTATTTTGGACTGAAAGAAAATAACAAAGAAGTGCTAACCTCCAACAACCGTCACTGACAATAGTTCTATCGATCACCGCTTTCTCAATCCGTGCAGTACAGATTTACAGCAACATCTCCACGAAACCTTAAACACCTCAGTCACTGTCCACCATTCCATTACGACTGCCTCTACCACTTTCATACAATAGTACGTTGTGCATGCAAGTTCGTACTCTTGTGAGTAGTGATCACTACTATTACATGCCAATATTATATATAGGTCTACTACTGCACTCTTCACAAACCATCATACAATCCAATGACATGCATCGACATTCCGTATGCACGGCATTCTACCTATCAATATTAAAGATTTCAAGCTACACTGAAACAATCCTGACATGCGTATCAATCCTACTTAAAATTGCAAAAAAGGACTCCCAAGCATTTTGATTTCACGATATATTATCTTTAAACTTGTATCCTACAAGATCTTGAATCCTACAAAATCAATTCACTGACAGAAGTCATTACCTACTAACACAGCATTGTAAGCAGTCGGATATAAATTACCGTATGTTCACGTCCTGAATAAAGGTCATGCGTTGACAACGCTTTAGAGAATCACAAATAACCGAATTCCTTTATATAATCATCAAAGTTCATCATAGCCACTACAAATAATACTATATGAAATTGGAGTTCCCCCAAAAGAAGCTCACTACTTCACTTCCAAAATTACCTGTTCAAAACAGATTGCTTCATCACCACTTTGAATTTATTGAACGTCCGCTGCGATTTCAAAGGTCTGTTAACTTTGGAAACCGGATTTCATCAAGCTCCCTCTGCACCATACAATAAACATTGACGGCGTAAGAACCATTAATATAAAACAAGAAATTTCACACCATGTAACAGTGCATGCAAACAACACATATGAAAAACTGAAAACAACATCCCAGCCTTTCTTTGACCAAAAAACCTTCCAATAACTCAAAGCCTTCATATACATATGACTTGCTACTGTATTGCCAACCCTAGCATCAATTATTCTCTTTTGTGCACGGTGTCCCATGTACAAACTTCGTTGCACTAAAAACAACACACAACAAAGTGAATTGCATTATGTTTTTTTCCTCACTTTGACATGCATCTTCTACAATACACAATGGTTTCAGACAACCTCGGCCAATAGACATGCATTCCTGTACCGAAAGCCTCCTCGCTTTGCCATCCAATTTATCGCCAAACAAATACGTTCATGCAACAAATCATATCATTCAAAAGACACATAGTACTGACCTCAAACTTTAAAGGGTTCATACAATAAAAAATTCATCTCTTACTTCAAGTTCCACGTGTTCCACATGAGTACCTCCAACTACTACATTCTGAAAATTTACAGCAGACTACACAAATCATGAATGCAAGGACCAATGTTCATTCTGCAATTCGTACTTCTGCACAATATCCCTTTGAACATTGCAGGTGCAGCTGCACTGTCCTGTGACGCTACATGCATCGACTTCTGTGTGCATGAGAATGACTATGCTTCAATACTATTGCATGTACGCTTAAAATTCAGTTAAGTTCTAAACTTCACTTAATACACCGTCAACATTAATACTGAACCTCATTTCATACCTTAATCTAATGGAGACACCAACTGATTTTAGTGTCATTTCAATGCTACACAATTAATAATTGATGTGAAGGAATTCATTTCATATGACTGATGCTAGCAATTTCAAAGAACTGAACTACCTATACACTTTGATTTAGCGTAAGTTTCACGTGCTTGCATGCATGTCTATGGCTACTGCTATTTTAAAATGGGACACTGAAAATCATTTCGGAAGAACTTCGGTTGTCCACTATCCCTTCCATAGTCATCTACAGCCTTCCACTTCGAATGACTGCATCAGATTCAATGATGCTAGCAAACGAGCTTGGAGCGGTGAGCTTGTGAGCTGTGAGCGTGGATCTCGTGAGCTTGGAGCCCCCAAACTTAAAAAAATTGAAAATTCGAACTCCCAAATTGGTTTTTCCGATTTTGTTGGGAGAAAAGAGGGAAAATGTCAATTTTTTGACCTATTACCGTGTACCCTATAATCGTGGATTGTGTGAAATTTTATTTTTGATTGGGAGGCAATTCCATCACTCACCATATTTATTTTCCTAGAAGTTGTGAAAGCCAAGCCGCACTGATGAACAGAAATTCATCGACAAAATTTAATGGGGGCCCAATTCCATCACTCATCGATTTTTTTTAAATATTTTGGGTAAAAGCAAGGCACCATCGGTGAGTAGAAATTAATCTACAAATTTCAATGGGGGGCAACTCCGTCACTCAACATATTTTTTTTTCCTATAGGTTGTGAAAGCCAATCACTACCAGCGAACAAAAATTCATTCACAAATGGTAATGGGGAGGCAACTCCATCACTCACAATTTTTTGTGCCCAAATACGAAGTTGTCTGAATACAAAATACACATGACGTAATTCGTCTTGAACAAAATGCTAGAGGACCATTGGGAATATAATATGCCACACAATTACGGCCAAGGTCTATTCTCCAAACAGTCCTCCCGCAATGATTGTTCATTGAACGTAACTACTTATATAGTGACTCATTCCCAAATGCCAATCGTTATGGGACAACTGAAGATTTAAAAGTGACCTCTGAACATGTGTTGTGGGACACTTGAATAGGAACCTGGACATTGGTCTTGTTGCTCTTCCCCATTTTCAGCTCTCATCAGTATTGTACGCTCATGTATTAGCAAAGGCCGCCTTGTATTTGGGTGTGTAGTATTACAGTAAAATATAAGGTTGGAACTCATGCATATGCATTTTAATTATCCACACGTATTCTTACATATGAGACATGCTCCTCTATTTTCTGAAACCAATAACTTCTTCTATGCCATGTACTTCATATCATTTCAAGGTATGAGGGCCATTACAATACTTTGCACTACATAAAAAAAGTAGCCATGCTTACTCTGGCAATATGATAATCCTTGCCCGCACTAGGAGTATCTTCAATTCATTGTAGCTATAACTAGGTGCATGAATGAATTTGTCTTCATGGAGGTCCATCTTGCAGAAGTACCTATACAAGTAGTACAAGTGCTTACAATTCACGTATTGTTGGCGACCTCCAACAGCGGACACAACCATATTCACAAAGTCCGGACATGTGCATGTAGGAAACATACCAATAGTAATTCGGTATATATGGCTGTTGGAGTCCACCCCACTCTCGAGTACCACTATTGCTCCAAGGCCTGGAAAAGGGAGAAGGGTCACTCCTAAAATTTGGCCTCTAACATTCCGAGCACTCTCCCACTTGTTCCGTTGCTCTACAGTAGGGGCATTTGTAGCTCTCCTAATGGTCCGGTTGTTCCTCACTATTGGATATGCATCCGGATTTGGTGGAGATGCTTGGTCAAACAAAACAGGTTCAAAAATATTAGACATGGAGAAGAGCTGACGTGGCGACAATGTAGGCCGTTCTTGGAGGCGGAAGCCTGCATGCTCCAGCAACAATGTCTCTTCTCGATCCAAGTTGGTTCCAGCCAACACTTGCCAAATTTTCGGCACCTCAGGCCAATCTATGACCCACTTACGCTTTGTACCTTGCACACATCGTTCAATATCATCCCAACAAAACCAAAAATCGGCCACCACCTCACGCTTACTCCCGTACTCTTCTTTTCTACCACGGTAGGTGGGAGCTGGAGTTCCCTTTCTTCCTTTTGCAATTTTTGCGGTACACTTGATCTTTGACATTCGTTGCTGAGCTTGGCATCTTGCATTTGATTTGTGACTTATCCTTGCAATGTGCCACTTTGATGTGTCGCAGTCACTTTCAAATGCGATTGGCACATACTGGTGTGGAGTGACCTCGCTGTGTGATTGGTTGACTTCCAATGGCTCCGTGAAAACCTTGGTTGACCTTGTTCGAACTCGAGGTTGAGAAAAGTTGACCTTGTGGGGGCGATGTGAATCTCCGGCATCACCAATAGGTATGTCCAACTTTCTCTTCGTGCTTCCAAATATTTCTTCTCCTTCCAAATGCGGTACTCGAGTTCCTACACCATGTGCTTCCGGCAATGTGTTCAATGCCTCCGCAATTTTTTTTGGGCATCCGCTGCGTCTGGCAGCTCTCAACTTCAATTCTCCCTTGGATGGTCCTGAACCAGAAGTGTGACCTCTCAAATATGCACGGTAGTTTGTCATTTGCATCCAAGCACGAATACTATCATCACAAGTGGCGTCAAACAAATTGTTTGCACGTTTACCGGACATTTGAAGCCACTTGTTATGAACCGTTTCGGACAGATTACAAAAAGGTAAATCTGTCATCTCTTCCAAACTCAAGCCCTAAAAATCCAACCGAAGCAATTAGAAACTATTCTAAGCATACATGAAACATTTGTATGAGAAAAATGAATTCTAAAAATTCACACTGTACAACTACGATACCTTGTAAGGAATATTGAAAATGTGAATTCTTAATTTAGGACCTTTCAAATTCCTTGCAACTAATGAATACCCAAAATAGGAGTAGTACCAGACAACACATGAACATCCATCGGATCCGACGGATGTTTAAGTATTGCTTGGTACTACTCCCATTTTTTAAATTTATCAATAAATCAAAGAAATTTACTTGTCAAAATTTCACGTATGTTGTCATGTACAGAAACCCAAAAAAACAAAAGCCATTGAAATTTTTTTCTGGTACAAAGTATAACTCTATTTTGCAACACTTTGTAATAAATAAAAAATGAAGCTAGAAACAAAAAATCTTAATTGAGCTTACCATGGTCATGAAGCCTCCCCATTGTAAATATCGAAAATGCCAAAATGCCAACCAGTGGTCTAGGTGATGAAGTGCTTCTTCGGCTGCAGCTCCAGACGAAAGCCACCATGAACGAATTGCAAGGTACCGACTCTCTGCTTCATCCACGGTCTTTGATTCTTTATATTGCTTGCATAACATAATGTGTTGTTGTTGAAATGCATGCTTGATGTGCTTCTGTGTGTGTTTTATAAGAGAAGTACTCCAGTGTAGCAAACACGTCCTTTCACGGTTCTCCATTACTTCATCAGGTCTGCCACTACCGTACACAATACGAACTGCGTTCCAATTGGCCATGGCGCTATCTGCCATAAATCCCTTGAAGTTCGGATCAACCAATCCATGTCGTGCCATGACCAAATTCAAACTCTTCCAAAATTGTACTTGGACTTCGGTATCTTCAGATTGCATGTCACACATGGCAATGGTCATCACTTTTTTGTACTGTGAATCATACACGTCGCAAGCCATTGTGGTCCAGTCCTTCACGCGCTTTACGTAGTCAAACATCATCCACGTGTTTTGCAGATCACCACCTGGTTGCATACGCCTTATCAAGTCCACTCCACTTCCAGGTCCTTCAGTGAGCATTTTGAAAATGTACACCTTCTCTTTGCCTTGGCCTGGGAAGACGCTATCATGTATAAATTCGAACTTTGATTCTTTCTTCATGGTCATAATGTTGTCAATGACTCCTCCTCGGTTGTTTGAGCGAAAAGAAGAGATGACGTTTCATATACTTGGACTGCTCAGAAACTGGAAGCGGTCCATGACCTCTTCCATTTCTTCTCCCTTCAACATTTCCTTCTCTCCTTCTCCGTGATGAAATAGGTGATTTTGTAGAAAATCTTTGCTAGCAGATAGCGCAATGGCAGAGTTGGTGGCTGTGGGGGTTCTAGACACCTGCTCTGCAATGAGATCACTAATTTCTTTTGCGGAGTCCCTATACAAGCCCATAGCTACCGGATGAATATGATTACCGAGGTGAATAGCAGCCCTACTCATCTTTGCATCATCGCTGTAGCAATAGTAAATTCTAGCGCCGCATGAGCTCACGCACGTAGGTATTGTTTTGCAAACCTTACAAACTAGCCTACAATCTTTAGGAGGACCCTCTCCTATTGCAAAAGGAAAAACTATAGAACCGCTCCACTCTGTCTCATTCTTTCTGGAAGCCCTCTTCATATACTCACACTCAGTATTTTCACAAACAAGATGACCAGCGCAGTATGACTTACGGAACTTTAAGTTGTCGGAGTTGTGGATGTTTGTTGTCACCAACTTGCACCAAGGATGTCCGTCGTATCGCTTGTCCATTCCTTCCAAGTTCTTTGCACAAGATGAATAAGATTGTGGTCCACACGGAGGTAATTCGAAGATGGTGTCCCCATTGTATGTAGGAGGCAAAAACTTCACTTCATGGTGTTCCACAGTGTCAAAGTCCATTGTAGACAACTCACTCCTAGAATGGTGAAGCTTAGAAAGTCTCCTCAAGCACTTCATTATACTGGGTTGGTGGAAAGGCCTTGGGTGCAATGGAGGACGGGACAACACAGAGCGCACATGACTACTAGATGGGGTATTGGATTCAGAGTTCCCATTTCCCTTCTCCTCTAAAGCATTGTTAATTGTAAGGGGGTTCAGTTGAAGGGTTAAGGGTGGAGAGTCTTCTTCTGAATCGCTAGCCAACTCTATGATAGAATCCAAGTTCTCTATCTTCGGTATAACAGGAATTGGACTTCTAGGAAATATTGAGAGACGTTCACGACACGGACCTTCTGTAGTTGCCTCTCTCATGAGTGGGATATCCACTGTTGAATTCACTGATTGCCGACTTCCTATCTCAAGAGAAGAGGGTACCATTGATAGTGAGATACCATAAACTCTATAATTCCCAGACGCTAGGTACCAACAGAAGCCCTCATCACACATGGACTTTAGTATAGGAACTGATTGTTGCAATTCACCTAACTCAGACCTTCTTTCTTCCTCTACATAGATAGTCGATTCAACAAATTTGAATCTCACATGAAGCAAATGATTCAGTACTTTAGCTCGCCCTCCTTCATCAAGTGGAAACACTAAGGGTGCCTCCTAACCATCTACACATATGCAGGCCATGTTTCTATCAATAGACAAGTAGATGCTGAAATCCAAAAGAGTCACACTGTATATGAAGGATACACAGGTTACTTGGCTGTCTCCATGTTTTATAGTGATCCATGCCATTCCCCATTATGGACAAAGGCGCCAAAGGTAAATTTGATTATAATTTTTACTTTCATCATTAATGACGGTAGATGCCATCCTTTTGATGTTTTTCAAGTTCATAAGCGCCAGCATTTACTAAATATTTTGGAAAGGGACAACTGCTACAATACGGTCTCATCATCATTGTAGTGCATTTAGGTATGAAGTGAAGGAATCACTGCAGATAGATTTGATTTAAGATATGTCCTAAATTTCTTTTTGAGATATTTATCCTCTTCTGATTATATGACACACAATCCACGCTTGTACCATGGCATGTGCAGAATTTCACATTTACCAAAAAAGTACTGTCAGAATTGATGTTGCTCTTCTTAACTGTCATAGATGTTGACGGCACCATCAAGCGTCGTGATGCGGCACGCTTTGCAACAATAACAAGCCAAAATGGCAGCCTATGCTATAGCACAACTTGTGTGAAGTTATGGAGGCCAACGTCCATTTTCAAAGAGTACTTATAGTCTTTTTGAGGAGGAGGGATTCATTTGTACATCATCTTTTTGGTGTGTTAGTGCTTGCTCTTTGAGGAAGTTCTCATTATCCTTTCTCTTAGCACATGCTCATAGAAGACCGGGGAGATTTGTTTAGCTTGCCATTGCAGGGTAGAAAGAGGAAGAGGCGATCTTCATTCTATTTTTCTTCTTCTAGAGCATTGAGTAGAGCTAGAATGAATCGATCCAAGAGAGCTATGTCAAAGTCCGGAAATTCTGGAGCTGGCGAGTTTCGGAAGACTCTTCACTTCGAGGTGGGAGAAAGTGGGGATGCAATGGGTGTTGCAGGCGAGGAGGTTGGTGGAGAAGGGGAAGAGTCTCAGCAAAATTTCACGTATGACGAAGTTTCAGCTCATCACGTCAGCACTAATGTACGATAATATCTATTCTCTCTATTCTCAAGAGCTTGTTGTTTTTATCCAGTGCTCATTACACAAGCGCCATATGTTTGAATGCGATATTCCTTGAGGCCAGACATTAGTTTAATCATGTATTGCTATTATACATACAAGCACAAAAAGGACACCAAATTGCATATGTTTTAGGATACAAATATATAGGGCCCTTTATAGTTTGCCAACTTGGAACTGCAGTAGTTGTGAGTACTCAAATGAAATTCTAAGAAGAAAGTGAAGCTATGTTCAAGTATTGATGTTGTGATCTGAGTAGAGTCTAATGACAAGGGATCAAGAATGTTTTCAATGTCTCTACAGTGAACGTTGTTGTGCTTGAGGACAAGTGCATGCATCACATTACAAGCTGTGCTTTAACCATGACTCCCCAAATCAAATAATGAACCGTATTTAGAATAAATTAATGATTATCCTTTCTTTTTGGTGAAATGGTAGAGATTGATTTATAGATTGACACTTCGTACTGAGCACTATAAAATAATGAGTGGATGGTCTCTGGTAGATGCAAAATGATAAACAAATTAGTTGCTTTGCAGGATTTTTGAAAAGATGGATATCTTTGACTTCATTGTCATTTTTTTTTTCCGGAAACTAGCATTCAATCAGTCTAGGCTTCAATATTACTCTTCATACATATTGTACCTTCACTTTGGTGGCTTCAAATTTGGAAGTTAGTATTCCAAATTCTTGGACCACAACAGAATACATCTCACTATCCACAAAGAACAACATATAAGTAGTTCTAGATTTAAGTCGACTTCTTTGTTGCTGAGAAGCTATGAGAGCGTGCGCGCCACGTCACGCATCTGGCAAGTTCACCGAGACATTCGGGCAGCTAAAGTTGATACGTTTAGGCAGTAAGGGAACGACCATTCATGAACCACAAATCACGCAAGTAAGTGAGGCCACTAAACCGCAACTGGACTCTTAAGCACAGTTGGTGTAAATTACAGAAGGTAACTCCGATTCAAGAATAGAAAGATGAATCTCTTTTGAACATGATTGCGTTCCTTAGATAATATTTGCATAGATGAGGAATTGAAGATTCGTGGAAAAAATATCCATGCAATCGGGTCTGCATTCAATTCGCCGCCCAAAGATTCCGCTGTCACGGAGGCAAGTCAGCCGAGCCGAAAGCTCCATCGATCACAGCCTGTGACTCAAACTACGTGTGGTTGAGGAAACACTGAACTTCGATACTAAATCGGCCACCATCAGTCCCATATCCATCCATTCTTGCATATCGACTGAATCTCTGAGGGACTGCGCAGGAATAGGGAGCGATGAGGAGGAGTATGCGGAGCCGATCCAAGCAGGGCAACTTTGGAAATGAAGTTGGGAGCCACTCGGAGCCAGCTGACGCAACAAAGGTATGTGCTTCATTTTGATCTCGTTTTGTGCATGACCGCGAGCATGACCGCGAGGGTTGTGTCACCTGCACTTGGACCTGCCGTGTGAGTCTGTCTCAGACGTATTTACATATCAAAAGTGACAGACGTAGGATTCGATTCAATGGTACAAAATTTTGCGAGTGATGATTGACTTGAGAACGAAATTGCTCGTCGAATGCCTCGGGCTGCAAGGACCCTGGCTTTCTGGTCGCTTGAAGCTAGAATTTCGTGAGAACGAGGTTGCACACATTAGGAGTTTCACGCATCTGTCAAGCTTTGTGTTATGAGTGCCATGTTCGTGCTGCGCGCTCCGCTCCCCGCCTGGTCTGCCGTCACGCGTGGCGCGTCCACAACGAGGCTCTCGGCCGGTGAGTGTCGCGCGTCAGGTGAGAAGCTGGGGTCTTTCATGGCGCGCGAATGGTGCGACACTGGGGTTGACGTTTCTCGGGTTCGTGTGTGGCATTTGAACATGATTGCAACGCTGTTGTCGTTGTCTAGGGGGTGCTTTCTTCAAATTCATACCGAACCTATCATTCAAAATGTCAAGTTGGGATGTCAACGGTCCCCTTTTCTGGGGTTGTAGCAGGTAGCTGAGTGACAGGCGTCGGATCCGACGCTACTATTTCAAGTGGCTGCTACTACCCCACCAACTGGAACTTTAAACAAATTTGGTGACGATCTGTTTCGTTTCCGACCGCAACTGGCGTCTCAATATGTCTTTGACAAAGAAGATTCCTCCGAGGTTCGAGCTCAAATGAGTATAGGTTTTATTTTCTTCATAAGTTGAATCGCCTCTGACTTCCATTCGGTTTTTGAATCATGTCCCTAGTTAGTTCTGCTCGCTTCTGCAACCTGTCGATCCTAGTCCCAAGCATATTTCATTTCACAGATTGAAATATAGTTTTCGGTGATGATCGAGATTCTGGTGTAGCTTTATTCACTTCTCCGGTACTTGACGAGGATCAAGGAGTCTCATATGGTCAGTACTTGCTGTCGGATTCTTGGAAGCAGTTCTCGTGGATCTCGATTTCTGGGGTACCAGTAAGAAGCCACCGAATGGGCGTCGAATCCGACGCAGTCTTAGCTGGTGGCATGCGGTACCCACGGAACTGGCAACTTCAGCGGTTCTTTCCCAAAAATTTAGCACTTGATCGGTTATAGGATAGTCAAAGGACGAATTTACATGTCCAGCTCCGCGAGGGCACGGTGAAGCCATGATTTCCAAGATAGTGAGACCAAATATATTTGATATATTTGCAAAGTTTCTGGTTTAGGTGTTTACATATCTGATTCCAAATTCTATACAATGCAGGCAAATGATGCATCTCTGCGAATTGCCATGGAATCTCAGAGAGAAGGTGAACAGGTAACTCACGAAATCAGCAAAGTCTTAGGCAATGGTATGTTGTGATATTTTCAAATTTAGATAAAATATTGTTACATAATTTAACGGTGGGATTACTTACTTTTTCCATAAGCAAATGGTTTCGTATATTCTTCATTCACGTTCTAGAGAATTCGAAATTGGTCACTCACAAGGACCCGTTTCTGGGGTAGCTCTAGATACCTAAGAAAGGTCCTTCGGATCCGACGAGTACTTTGGGGATCCCAAAATCACCTGAGATAAAGGGTTTCCCAGCCCTTCAGATAGGTGCGCCTTCAAAGACCAAGAAGTGGCCTCAACCAGGCGTGGACCTCTCAAGCGACTCAAGTGATGAAGAGGACACATTGGTGAGTTTTGCAGACATCATGGATGCCGCTGAGCGAGCGGCAGATGCTTTTGAGGGCGACTGTGTTAGTCAGACACGTGAGCCTGTCCCTTGGTGGTTGTCACCAGAGAGCTCTAATACAGAATTTTCTTCTGCTATTGAGCTCTCTAACTCTCCGTGTAGTCCTCAGTTTGAGGGTGGATGTGAGTCTATGTGTGAGTGCCCGCTTAATGGTAGGGTTTATTCTGACGAGGTTATCATCCTTAGCTCAGATTCAGATGAGGACAATGAAGTGGACGTGGTAGGATAGGATATGTCTTGGTAGTGATCTTCTTGAGCAGCATGTTATTAGAATGCCCCATGAAGGCAATCATTTTCTCAATCATGTATGCAGTTATCTACCTATCTATCATTAAAGATTCGTATTTTTTTGGCATAAGCATAGCACTGTGAATTTCGACTCAAGTGAATGCTTTACATCATTCGTCTCACATGTTTATGATCATGATTTCTAAATTTATCATACATAAATTTGTATATGCAGATGGACATATCGCCGGTCAAAGAAACACAAGAAGAAACTCTTAGAGAGACTCCTGGAACGGATGATACTATGCAGCCAGAGATTGAAGAGGGGGACGAAGGAGAAGAAGGCAAGTTCATGCAGGAGGATAGTGTTGAAGACGAGGAAGAAAAGGGCTTGCTGGAAGACGATCTGCGGCGTATTCACAAAGGAGATTCGGTGGAAACGCTCCGTGGCTTGCGGATGAAGCCTGAAGAACTCTTTCGCCTACACATTCCATTGTGTAGGCTTGTAGCCATGCCCATGGTCCGGCCTACACTCTCTTGCGACATCAAAAAGTTAGAGCAAGAATTTGCTGGAGGATATCGTGATGGAGCAGCGGTGTTCTACGTTTCAACGTCAAATGAGCAAGGAGAAAGCTCAGAATTTACGGAGGCTGAGATGAGCGAGTGGGATGCACTCTGGAAAGAAAATAATGAAGTCTTCACTAAGTATGTGGAGTCCAGACCCAAGCTCAAGTTCATGAAGAACTTGAAGTTCTACATATGCGATGGAAACCACCGTCGAATTGCTTGGATGAACCTGATTGGCAGGTGCTACGCACTGGATCCAACATGGCATTGTGCCATCAATTGTATAGTGTTGGACACCAAAGGTCGGATTGAAGTTGTCATGCAAGTGATGCATGACATCAACAAGTGAGTTATCTTTGTATTTTTTGTTTTATTTTTAATTTTGATTTATTATATATCTTTAGAAGATTAAGGCAAAAATTATTTATTTGAATACTGGTTTCATTTCAGATCGGTTGAAGACTCCCATGTCAAGACTAACTTGGTACACACTCTGTATCAAGTTCAAAAGTATGGACTTCTGCCAATTCAGAGATTTGCTGATCTGCTTAGGCTGTCAGAGAGAAAGAGATGTCTTGAAAACACTGTTTCCAAGAAATGGTACTCCATACCAGTGCAGGTCTTCACATCATTTCTTTTTCGGGTAAGATATTTTGTTTCACATGAAAGTTCACATTCCTTGTCTTCTCATGCTTTTGAATCTTATGAGGTGATTACCTAAAATTGGGGTGCTTCTGTAGCAAGACATTTCTCAAGCCGCAGATGCTGCTGTGCGGAAGTATATCGAGGTCACGCCTGAAAGTGAGAGGAAGGCAGAAGATTTGGCGCTTGCCATGAAGGCTGGAGCAAAAGAGAGAACTAAACATTTGAGTGTGAAGATGGGCAAACTGTTGGCGGTGGCGAATCCTGCAAATGGGCCTGGATTTCTAGAACAAGTGAGTAAAGTTTCTCAAAATTGAGTGATTTACATTTTCCACATGTTATGTTTAGTTGGAAATTGATCTTCTATTGGTGTAGGTGGAGAGGCATTGGAGCACGAATGAGGTTCCCGAAATGACCTTGGAGAAGTTGCAGATGGTAGCCACATGCAACATGACAGCCGCACACAAGATCAAGATTCTGAAGTGGTGGAACTCCTCTGCTCCATCTCGTGAAGCGAGGAAGTTCCCACAGAAGCCTCTTTCCGAAAACTACCTTTCTCCTTTTCTTGCCAAATGCGTTTGGTATGCAGACGTAAGTGAGCAATATTTTTTATGTTCATGTAATTGAATTTGTTGATGGTTCGTATTGAATGTTCGATTCATGACTTTGGAAAAAACTTTGTCATATCCGAAATTATGGAATTTCATAGTCTGTCATTTTTTTTAGATCAAAGATGCAGCTGTGGAGTACTTCGATTCAGTGGTGAGGCAAGACAACATCAACATCAATTACAATGTACCGCAGCAGCCACAGTATTTGCCAGAGTACATTGAAGGATGGAGGTAGAAAATATGGGATCATGGCTTCATGACGTACTTCAAGGGACAAAACTATTTCAAGAAGGGAGAGTCTTTTGTGGCTCACGAAGGTTCAGGCTCCGCAGTTCGTAGAGTTCTCTTCCGGTAAGTACATTGAACTTATTTCTATAAAATGTAGTTCGCTATCAAGTACTAATGTAATTTGTCTTTCATCACTTCGAATAAGAACTTAAAATTGTTGCTATGGTTCTACACACTTGTGTTTGTGAAATAATTTGTGAGAGACAAAGTGAGGGTATAAACCTTGTTCAACCTTACTTGGATTGTCCTTCTAATATTTTAGTTAGTCTTTTATTGTCCTCGTAATATTTTTCTTATAGAGAACTGTAATTGTGTTGCAGTTATTTCAAATTAGAGCTTGAAGCCAAAGGGGCCATTTCTCGCTTGGACCTTCCTCCATTCATATCGTCATTTCTTGACCGCACCTCAACGGCTTGTATGTTCAGTCCGCATCAGCTACGAACCTGCACCACAGCTCATCTCAGCAGTGGAGGATGGTATTTGGACTGTACAATGGCCTTCACTCCTCCTTCAGAAGTAGAATTGAGGAGATCTTTGGATGGCAAAGGTGCTGTTGATTTGGACATTGACGAGTTTGCCGGCCTGGATGATAAAGCAAGAACAAAGGCCATTAGGAAGAGAGATGCTCATGACAAAAAGAAAGAAGCACGAGCGCAAGTGAAACTGGAAACCTCGGAAAAGAGGGAGGCTGAGCGAGCAGCAAAGAAGGCGGAGAAAGAGAAGGATGATAAAGCCAAGGGCAAGGGTAAGAAGAAGGACGAAGCACCATCTCTCATAGTGGATTATGATTTGGAAATTGTCAGCGGAGGGAAGCGGAAGGCCACTCTATCGCAGCTCACGGAAGATGTCATTACTCACGTGACCCAAGCGATGGTCTTCACAGAGGATGATGTGGTGAAGACCGAGGATTTAATCCTCAACGTCTCGATTGAAGACCTTGTGGTCGACATGGAGGAGAAGAAGCCGACTTCGTACAAAGACGTCCTTGTCTTTTTGAAAAAGGTGACCATCTTTCTCTTCATAGTAATAAATGATTTATTTTTTTGGAGTGACATTATCATTGTTTGTATTCATTCTCTCAATTTTAATGCATGACATGTTTGTAGTCTATGTCAGCTGGAAAAGCTCGCAAGTTCGAAGGGGTGACAAACGCTAAGCCAGGGGTGGACGTCATTTTTATTGATTGCCCAGAGAACTTGCCCGTGCCAGGGGTCTCTTCTCCAGCAAACGAAGTGCCGGAATGGAATGCAGACGAAGATGCTGAGGCCCTCCAATCAGCATGCAGCTTTGCCGCCGAGCATCTACAAGACGACGAATGCATCATAGTGTTTCACTCGTACAGCATCAAAGCGAAGGAGGACATTGCTGGAGTGTGTGAGACATACCAGATGGTGAAGAAGAAGGAGTGGATGGGAATGAACCGTATGCACTTGACCTCGGCTGTAGGCAAAACAAAGACGGTAACTTTCATTCAGATTTTTTGGGGCTTTCATGAGCAATTCACTTTGTGCTCTACTAACATTCAATGCATTCTAATATCCATTTTGCTTGGCTCCTGCAGACACAAAAGTTTGGAATCACCCTCCTTGTCAAGGACCTTGGCGCCAAAGGGAATTCCAAATTCTCTTTCAAGCGCACTGTGAGCGCTTATTTACCCACCCTTGGTAAATAAGTAAACACAACCAGGTTCTTAGTATTTCGAGAAATTCTAACCTATGGGTGTCCTAACGTCGGTCCATTGTGCCTTCCAAGCAATGGATCTTTTTTCTAAGTCCCTAAATACCAACAATTGCAATCAAACTCAAAAAGAATGCAACAATTACAATTTCTACCAAAACTACTTCAATCAAAGAGGCCACGGTGATTTTTGAACGCAACTAGCTACAGTCTAAATTTAGCAATCCTAAGTTGTAGAGAATCTCATGCCATTTCTAAAAACATAAAATTCATCCCTATCCCCTTCTCCTAGCAAAAGATATCAACGGATGAAGTTTTAGCCTTTCCGGGGCAAATTAAACTTCATCCATGACTTTGGACTTGTTCCCTATTTCAATTAATCGTTAAATTTAAACCCTAGTTTGATATAGTGAAACTCTAACTAAATTCTAAGTTTAGTCTTAATTGGACTAATCTAAGTTGACTTCATCCGTTTCCTGGTCCAAATTTCATCCTTCTATTTCTTCTAGGTAACTTGGTATTTCTCAAAGCTTGAACTACGATTGGAACACTTGAAGTTGTCACTCTAACATTCTAATGCTAACTTTCTTCCTTAATCGCGTTTGGACACCCTAATTCTATCCCCCCTTGCTCTTTGAAGCTTGGAATGGATTCTGGTCAGTTGCTATTTTTAGTACTTTGAAATTTGTTCCTCAAAGAGGCTAATTCAAGCTTTCCAAAATGGTCTCTAACTTGATTTTAAACTTATCCTAGCAAAAGTTATTGATGGATGAAGTTTGACCGCTAATCGGTTCCTCAAAATTCATCCGTTGATTACTACTAATCCTACTTTTGAATTTTACTTTTAATTCCACTCCTATGATTCAGATTACTTCTACTTGCTAATTTTCTAATTAACTTTCACTTGGACACTTCTAAATATTTTTCATCCGATTTTTACTCTAAACTTCATCCAAAGCTAACTCCTTCGTTTTAGATCGAAATTCTAAGTTTAAGGTGTTTTCGGAGAGCTCTAATCATAATCTACCAACTTTGACAGATAAACTTGGGAAAAATCCTAATTTAGACTCTCTGAATCGACCTTGAAGTTCCGGCTAAGTATTTAGTTGCTAATCTAAACAATTCCAAAAGAAAGGTAAAAGTTAGTAAGTTACCCCAAGTTGAGCTTCATCCGCCGTGTTGTAGATGAGCTCATCCAAATATTCTTGGTCCGCCATGGTTGAGAGTGCTTTTGTATTTTTGCTCACCGCTTAAAGTTTGGGTTCTAATACAAATTTTCCTATTCTTTCCTTTTCTTTCTAACTCTCCTTCTTCCTTTTCTTTCTACACTATTCTTACTCAATTATTTAGTTATCCCAAAGGTTGACTAGTTGGAATAAATAATTGACTCTTGACTCCTAAATAATAATTGACTCCTATCTTCTTCTAAGTCAATTATTATTTTATCCAAAAACTAATGGTCCAAATTGACTCTTCAAGATTTCTTAGCAATTCTCCCTAATCCTAATCTCCCTTCATCCTTCTAACTCCCCATTCTCAACTCATTCTACAATTGTGGTTCTCAAGAGCTTGAAGTGTACTATGAGAGTTTTAAGTGGTTTTTCCTTCTATGATGTTTTTTGGGCTCTTCTTTGGTGATGGAAACGTTGCTAATTGAGACTTTTCTCTTCCTATTTCTATAATCTCTAATGGTTTCTTCTCCCTTTTGACTTCTTACAAGTTCCTATCCAATTTTGAATTCGAATTGCAACTTCAATCTTAGCTTGAAAAGATTGAAATTGGCATCAAATTCCTAATTTGGTTTTGGGAGAAGGTATTCCCAAAATTCTGACTTCCCTATGAGAACTCGAACCTGTCCAGGCAGCTCAAAACCTGGAGCACCGCCCCTCCAGTCGGAAGCCCTCAATCGCAAGCCAGCATCGGGACCTCAGTCGGAAGCCCAGTCGCGAGCCCCTCTCCCGTACCCCCGGTCAATTGCTGCCACGTGGCGAGGCGTCACTGGTCCAGTCCCGGTGGCTGGCCAGAGGCGCTGACTGGACAGGGCCGGTGACCGGACAGGGCCGGTTTTGGTCAGGCTCTTGTCCTGGTCAGGCTCTCGTTCTGTCAGGCTCTTGTTCTGGTCAGGCTCTTGTTCTGGTCAGGCTCTCGTCATGGTCAGGCTTCCGATTACTCACAACTGGTGGGATTTAACTACCCACAGGTTTGGTGATGGTTTTCCCCCTAACTCTTACAAAATACTTTGAAGATGATTTCTAAGACTTGACAAGCTCAAGCTTCACTTAAAATTCTAGTCCTTCCAACAACTAGTGGTCTCTTTAAAACATCCTAAGTCAAAGCTTCGCCGTCGTTCTAAAAATCACTAAAAATCACACAAGCTAGGACCAAGGGGGTCCAAAGCTTCGCCGTATTTCAAAAATCACAAAAAAATATTCCACAACTAAGACCAAGGAGGTACAAAGCTTCGCCGTACAAGGGCAATATATAAAAAAACAATAAGTGTTAGTTTAACGAGGATACTCCTACTACGTGTGTTAGTGGAGGTTAGTACTTCAAGACTTCTAAACACAAGTTAGTAATGCTCAAATCTACCCAAGAACTTAGAATTAGAGCACTAGAGGTTCCCCCAAGCGGCAAGCCGGGCATAAAGAGGTTTCCCTAGGATTAGTACAAGGACTTCAAAAAAATTCAACAAAACACAAGTAGTACAAAAGCACAAGAAAACCAAGGCAATCTTTGAAGGGACCCCAATGTCCTTCAAAGAGAGCTTGAGAAAGAGTGACAATGGAGCTAAAAAATGCTCCAAAAACACAAGAATTTGGCAACGTGGCCTAAAATGGCCAAAATCCAACTAAATGGACCCAAAACTTGAAAAGAGGTTCAAAATGAACCTAAAGGGGTGAAATGAGAGGAAAATGAGAGCCCTTATATAGTTTTCCAAGGCCCTCACCCCCCTCTCTTTTCCTACATGGTAATCTTATCAATTAAGATTTTCATCCTAATCTTCTAGATTTTCACTTTCTACGCTGGATTTAAACTCTAACTTTTGGAGGTTTACTCCAAATCACAAACGGATTGCGCCATTGGCTTCAGAAGGCCATTTTTAGTCCAAGGATCCCCCTACCCCCTATTTTGACGCTAAAAACTCAACAAAACTTAGCGCTAACTGAACACCAAATTAAGGTAAAAACCCAGTTTTTGGAGTTTGACCTTTCTGAGAAAAGTAACTAGCCTAAGTTCTCTAAAAGGTATAAGGGAGTAAGAAAAGACCCAATTTTGACCTCATTCCGATTCCGTATGCTCCCGGGACGCCGGTCAACTTTCCCGCATTCTTTAAATTTGTCAATTTCCGGGGAATCTTGCCGGTTCGGGTACTTCTGACTATCAGAATGTCTTGAAACTTGTTGGGGCATCTTATTAACATAAAAGATGCTATTCTAATTTTTAGTGAGATTTTACCGCAACCTGGGTGATTTCCAAGAATTTCCCATCGTAGGTTTTGGCGGTTGACCGTCCGGAAAGACATTTTCTGCAAGTTAGAAAATTCCGAAACTTTTTATGGAACCTCTCATGGAATTCCACAAAGGATGTGCAAGCTAACATTCTTACTTTGCACAAGGGTCGGAGGAGAACCAAATCTTGACTTCTCCTTCAAAATCCGGCCACCAGGGAATCTTCTTTGTCGGGGGGAATCTTGGCAAACCGATTTCGCCGTTGATCTCCAAATGCGATTTCCACCCCAAAATGACATGCGGCATCCTCCGATTCCTCCCAGGCGTCGGTCATGAGGTTGTAACTCCTGCAGGCTAACAATTCGGGGTTTCTGCTATTTCGTCGGTAAAATGGGGAAAGTGAAACCTATCGTCGGGAATGGATTATCTGACCTCAACGGTGTTCCTTCGGACCAAATCTAGCCCTAAGAGGTTACCTAGCCCTCGGTTTGGCAGTTTAAGCCCTATTTACCAAAAACCCGTTTTAATCACTCGGAATCCCGATTTTAGTCTATTTACAATGGGAATTGGGTTTAGTTTGAGGGGATTATAGATATAAGTGACCAAATGCTATATGGGTATGTGCCACACCTATTTTGGTCTTACACTCTTTTTAGGTCTTTTTACGTTTAAACTACACTCAAAATCATAATAATTAACAAAAAGAAAAGCGTGAGTCCCGAGTGACGAATCGGGGGCTCACACGCACTAACACCATGATCAAGGCTGGTGTTGACATAGCATGTGATGACATGTTGATGAACTATACCCATCCGGATGACATGGCGATGAATGGAGAAAAGCCATGGCGAGGCGGGCGCGAAAAAGATCCAAGGTTTTTTACAATCCTCCTTGAAGCAACAAGCATCGAAGGAGATCTGATATTGGATTGCACTGCATCTACAGGTGAATGCTCAATTCAATTATGTTACATTTTAATTGTAATCTTCAAATCTAATCAAGGAACTAAGGTATTTCAATTTTTTGGCCTGTAGGTGCATGCATTTCAGCTTGTCGTGGCACCGGTCGCCACATTGTGGCCTTGGAGGGGAATAGGGACATTTATAACGCAATCTTGAAACCGATGAGGAAGTCAACAGGGACTGTGGTGGCAGCATCAATGTCGGTGTCGATGGAGGTGGTTTTAGAAGATCCGGATGATATGCCCGTGGTGCCTCGTAAATTCGCTCGCAAGGGGAAATTTAGTAAGTAAGTTGGCACTTTTTAAAATCTTCCATAACATGGTGACTCACATTTCAAAACCCTAACATTATTTTGTTCATTTTGCAGGGATCGACGATTGATGGCAGCAGGTGCTATTATGCCAAAACCAAGTCTTCTCATTAGTCCGGAGAAGCCTTTTGACCTTCCGGTCTATGCCGAGCAAATGGCAAGTGCCTTCGCGGAGTTTGGTTGCTCCAAAGCAAAACGCCGTAAAGACACATATGCTCTAAACGTTTTGCAGTACATAGATGGATCTGCATCCGAGGGTAGAGAGTCCTCAGAATCATCTACGAGTTCCGAATCTGCACCTGAGTTCATAGCAAATTAGATTCATGAGGTTGATAAATCTCTTGGGTCCCACTATTGTCTATTTCATTTCTATTATGATTGGATTTGTGTGTTTTATGGCTACATCTCGGATATTTTTCATTTCCTATTTTTTTTAATTGCTTCACTTTATTTACAGCCCTCATATTTCACTATTGTTGCCTAGAAAGAAATGTCAATAAATACAAATAGGCACGTAACATCCAAACAAAAACCTTATATTTTTCACATTGCACTACGTATGTCATCCACGGTCATAGGTCCTTTACACTAATTTTTCAAATTAATTTTTTCCCGCTCACCGGCTCACCGCTCCAAGCTCGCCTGCTAGCAACCCTGCATCAGATTTGACTGTACATTATTTAATTCATAAACAGTTCAACTACAAAGAGTGTGGGTCATACTTCGAGTTCTCTCTCCACAACTCCATGGTGATCTTGTACAAAAAAATCTTGCTTACCTCCTCCGACATGCTAGAATTAAAAATAACGTAGTCCCCAGTACCACCCTAGCAATGTCACCGACTGGAAGCTTCCTTTCCAAGTGTCCACGTACTGCATATTCAAAATAAAAAGATATTAAACAATGGAGATCCACGAACTCTCTAAGAAACTTACTCACCAAATTCTTGAACAAACACTGAAACTTGCTCTCCCTAAATGTATGCTACTTTCATTACTTGCACTAATTGTTGGAGAACAGAATTTACACAAAACACTAATTACAGTGTACTCTATGATGGCCACAGTGCGACTGCAAGGCAATCCTTCTCAATTTAAAAACGTCAATCTTCAAAGCACATACAATGTTCGCGGTTTTGGAAAATCTGTTAATTGGGACATGCGATGCAGTTCCATGCAAAAAAAAGTGAAAAAAAAGGGTAGTTTCTTTACAAAGGGTATCATTAGGGTTCAAAGTTTTCATAGTACTGAACTAAAAAGGCAACAACAATTATGTCTTGAACTCAATGACCGAAACCTTAATTTCTATGAACAACGATACGCATTAGTAGGCATTAAACGTCCAAGGAAGTACCATTTCCGGCAGACAGTTATAAATTCAAACAATTTAAAGTTCTGGTACAGGGAGTACGAAAAGTTGCCTCCCAGTCCCTGCAGTTACATTCCAAAACGGTTCTGCAACAGACAACAAAGCATCATTTCTGTAGAACTCTAAATTCAAAATTGCACAATTGAAATAAAAACGAAGATGCACATGTGGCGGACAAAAACTTTCTTGATGCCGCACTCACGAAATATTGTTTTCCAGCTTTGGCCGAACGCCTCGGAAACACTTACACTCCAAGCTTCAGGACACTGTCACAACAAGAAAACTTAAACTTAATAAACGCGAGCACAAAGATTCTTCCTCCCAAAACACGCAACCAGATAAACATAAAGAAACACATGCACCATGAAGTTATCTAATCACATTACATTAACTGAGGACTCTTAAAACCATACTATACAGAGAGTGTCATCTATATTTCCTGTAAGACATACGAGTGACCACCTTAAGGAGGAGACGTTGTTCATAATAATGGACACAATTTCAGTTTCTACATTAACGCTCCTGAAACACTCGAGCTAATTACACTATAAATTGTGCTGCTCCACACGACAGGATAACAATGAACAAAACTACATAGTAACCTCATTTGTATACTCTTACACATTTTCAAATGCAGGGGTAGTGCTGTTCCTCAAAACTGGTAAGATTGTACCACAAATCAGATTTTTCTTGAGTTGTCTACAATGCCAGAAATAAAAAAATCATGTCCGCCCATGTCGTGAATTATGTAAAAAGACACTCTGAAATTATCGTAGCAGCTGACATTCTAAACACACAGCTCTTCTTACCGTGTCCAAAATTTCATTTTTGCAACCGCAAGCACAGTCCCCAAAATTGAAGTAACAAAGAGGATTACACCTTCATCGAATCATACTAATAGGGGACCAAGTCACGTCCACACTTACCGACGCAAAAGTTCAGGCAGTCCCAACAGCCCTGCAAGAAGAGTGACATACCTACAATTGACATGGAGTGATCTGCAGCCACATAATAAAATTCATCGTTATTGTTAAGTCTATTTTAACTGCAAATACACTCTGCATGCATGTTGCCTGCTTTTGAATATAGTCCTTGCACATAGGGAAGATTTGAGGCATCTCACAATTCTTCGAGGTTGGTCAATGCACGCATACCACTGAAATAAAACAAATCAGAGCTTACACGCGTAACAGAACCCGCTCTCTCGTTTTTTGAATCACTTATACGTTACTTTAATTCTACTGCAGCTTTGCATGGCTTAAAACAGCGCAAAAGGGCAGGCAGATTTCGATGTGATAATATGCATGACCTTCAAAAATCTAAGATAAGAACACAGGTCAATTCACAGACGGCATGCTCATTCTCTTGACTTTCACAATAACTTCCTTCAAAGTTTGCAGTTTTTGTGGATTACAGGAGAAACCATCTTCCTATCACAACTCATTAGCAAACCTGAACGTCGCAAAAAAAAACATAACCACAATGCAACAGAGACGAATACAGTTGCACCTGCCTCTGTTTGCTTTAGTGCTATGCTGATGGATTTTTTTAACACATGCAATCAATTCAACTTAACTGTATCACGTGAGCAAACTGTCCAATCCTAGAACATGTATACTTTTCAGCGGCTCACTGACAATTACGAACCCACATACCCGAGGATACTCATCTGACGAATGCAGTAGCGCTCTCCTCGAATGTCTTCTCCACTGTCGTCAACCTATTCTGAAGCCACTTCGGATTTCGTTGTTGGCACTAGTTTGGCCAAACAACCCTAGACTTTCATAATTGATTTAATGTACTTTGCAATGCTGGAGACCAATTCATGTGCACAATATGACGTCAAAATGAACACAGCTGAACTAATGTCACTGAGAAGCATAATCCTACAGTCCCAGACCACCCGGATTGTAGAGGAGTACTTCTTCAATCGAATTCCACGTATACATCATTGTCCTCTGCATATCAAAATTTTGAAAAGAAGGTCCATTATTACGTACCTCCCAAAGCGTTTCTACGCGAGGCACAGCAGCCATGCCTTACAAGAACTACCCGTCCTACACTTCTGTTTAGCAGCGACCAAGAACAACAACACCAGGCACACATACATTTCAATTGTATCACAACGATGCAATTAGGCCTCTGCTATAACAATTCAATTCACTAAAACGTGCACCTCCCGGTCATGTTAAACAAAAGCACTGAAATAAACATTGACTCCTCTTCTCTTGCAAATTAAAATCTTGCACTTGACATACATTTGTTGACGGCTTTCTTCTCAAATCTACCTACATGTACTTTCTATGAACTTCAGAACTGATCCAAAACTGAACTGAAATGACGCGCAACCTGAAGTTCCTCTATCAGTTTCACAAATGCACCATCCACCATTAGCGTGACGTTCACTTCTGCTTTCTTTCCTTCATTTACGTCTTTGCACTCAAGTACAAACAATCGCCTTCGGCTATGTTTTTTAAGTTTAACATCATGAGACTTCCTCCACACAATTTACAGAATCAAGGTCATTAATAACTACATCATTTTCTCAATCACATGTGATTGAGGAAATGCACACTGGATTAGACAAACTGGAGAAACCTACAAATTAATGCATTCATTACAAGCTAATCAGATGAAATCTGAGGAAATCAAACAATTGTTTACGGTGCATTGCACTGGACGCAGCCTTAAATACTCCCTCTATCCCTTCCATCATACTTCTCTCTTTCCGTCGATTAGCACATACTGAAACTCCTCCTTCTGCCATTCCTTCAATCTCTCCGACTTTCATCTTCAGTTCCTCCTGCTCTGCTGTACATCACACCAAAATGCCGCAACAAAGACTTACAGTCGCCACTGTCATCACAGACGCATCTTCCCATGGCAGCGACAAAGTATTCCGAAAAATTATGAAGAAAACCTCCTCCCGGACCTTGGTAAGTTCCGCTCTAGCCTTCATGCACTGAACTGTTTCCACTCTCTTTTACGTGTTGCCATCCGCTGCACTTCAAGAATACGACTTGCCTGCACCCTGTGCTTCTCTACCTTCCCCATCATATTCTGTAAACTATGCTCAAATTAATCAAAAACTCAAGCAAGCTGCTGCATACAATTAGTCAATAACGTCTTCGCAAGTATATATGAACACAAAAACATTGTCACCTTATCCGACTACAGTCTCTGAGAACCCCGTCAATTGCATTTCAGATATTCACCTTCCGGATTACTGTAATTTTATTGTCTTTTCTTTTTCCGCAGGGCATTCCCACTTCGTTCATTCAAGAGTACGCCCAAGACCTTAAAGGAAAAGTAGGAATGTCCTACGAAGGAGGCGGCCTCCGCTGGGAAGTGAAGGTCAATCTAAGCTACATCAACAAGAAACCTCACCGGGCTTTTGGAGGCGGATGGACTGACTTCGCTCTTTTCCATAACATTCGCGAAGGGGACTTCATCAAATTCACTCTCCTCGATGGTCCGTACTTCATTGTTCAGCATGCTACACCGGGTGAGACATCGGCTGGACCCATGTTGTTCAACGAGCAAATTCCCAGCTCTGATGAAGACTACGACTAAAACGGTCAATGCCGCTTCTGGGAGAAAGGTCCTCCCCGCGCATCGCCACAGCGACAACCGTATGTGCCACTCAGAAAGACCTCCAATCCTATGTTATATATTCCTTACAAGTACGACATAACTTCACAGAGATTGTGGCTGTCCAGAATTTCTTCGCTTCTGTTATTGCAGGGAAGACGAGGTTAATTGAAGACGATATACGCAGAGATGCACTGTTCATTTCAATTCTCTTAGATACCACTTCTGAATACTTTTGTAGCATGTCTTTAATTCCGCAGTTTATCAGTTTCACCTTCCTTGTTTCTGCTTGCGACTGAAGAGTAGGCTCAACCAAAAACTTAATGCAAATCTTCGACATTTTGATATTTTGACTTGTTTACATATATGCAGCCTCCATGTATACTATGTATAATTTGCAGTTCCACCGTATAGAATACCTTCGAAATGTGTTGTGAACCAAGTCTTCTACGGCATGGAAACAACCTCCACGTAAAAAAAAAGCTACATGATTGTCAAACCAGTTGAATTCGTGAGCGTTGAATATTACGGAATGGAAAAAAAGGCTCTCGCAATAAACTGCAGAAGTCTTTAAGAACAGCGTGAATGAGTCGGAGCTGCTCATTTCATTAGCTATACTGTGAAGCAAGTATGTCTGAGCACTACGATATGAATACAAGAACAAAAAAATAAAAATTGCTCCCAGCAAATATTTTTCAATTCATTTGTATTCCCTACCTAGGAATTTCATTACATTTTCCCTAAAATACTGTTAATATGCGTCCTACAATTCACATGTACTTGCATATGCATGAATGCAATCTCACCTAAACACTTCGAGTGGTTAAAATAAAATTCTCCGGAAAAAAGGGCGCTCACACAGTCACATACCAGAAATCGAGTTCTCTATGTGTTCCGAAGGATGATCCATTGTATACCTCGCAGCACAAACAGCCACAAAGTGCAAACAATAAAATTAAAGTACGCACAGGACATTCTACTCATACATAGGAATTTCTTCGAAAAACTACCAACAAAAGCATAATGACCAAGAACTACTCCAAATCAACCTCATTTTTTCAAACACATTCGTTTTCAAAGGTATAAAAGTCTGCAGTGAACAAGAAACTCACATGTGTTTAATTGTTGTCTGCAGATCTTGAAATCAATTCTAATGTTAATATCTTCATGTCTGCAAGCACAATGTCACTTGCAATGAAACAGTATTGTGCACATCAAAGCAACTCTATGTACAATTCGGCATATGACGCGAGGACTAATACAACTTAGTTTACACAAAAAATCAAAACTGAACCGCGTGACTGTTTATATCGGTCACATACAAATCTGCTCAAACAACTACTTCCAATGTCTTCATATTGCCGCTGAAACAGTTAACCTTTTGAAAAATATAAAGAATAAGTGGGATGTCGTAGTCTGTGGATTATCACACTTTTGTTGGAGAAGATCAAACAGGTTCCTACGGTTAACAATAATTCATTACTCTCCAGTGACGTGTATAGCATTTTCTAGACTTGCACATCTGTTGCATTCAACTACAACTACAAACGCTACACTGAAACAAAATATATTCAGCTGCAGTCTTCCATTAGAGAAACCACTGAGAACGGTGCCAGATAATGATATTTGTAGAAAACCGCATGCGCGGCAAAATGCCTTGGTAATAGTTCACTGCTCATTAACCAACAAAGGAACATCCAACTCTGTGAATTACACACCCTATTGCCAGTTAATCATCACTAGACGAAGCAATGCTGAACAAATGTGTTAACCTAATTACATAGGTGTTCACCTCTTGCAAGCTGCTTCTTATAAGCATTAGGTCTACAAATGTCATGCAAGCAGAATACAGAAATTCATAAAATTCTTTTGTATAGTTTCCAATGTCCACAACCTTTTGCCAAAGAAAACATCAATTTGTTCTGAATTGAGTTTCTACTATGGTTTTCTCAAGACGTGCATTCATTGGAAGAGGGAAAACTCCCAACATTGTGTGAGTCAGTGCGGACACTCCTAAAAGAACAGAACCTGCAACAAACCCAGCATGACAAGCTTTCTCTTTCAAATAACACTATGTCGTGCATGCCTTTCTGTTTGCTTCTACGTAATGAATAGGACCATTTGTTTACGTTGAAATTAGGTATACCTTTGAATTGTCTATAATAATAGAACACAAACAATATTGCTAGGTCTATAATAATAAAACACAAGGACACGCACTCACATACCGCTTGCAGGACTTTTTCCCAATCAAAAATCTGGAGAGCAGAGTATTTAGAAATCTGGAAACACGATCATCACTCAGTCACAATCAATGCGAAAAACGCAAACAAAAAACGTAAACCACAGAAAATGAGTTGAAGAATTCCGTGCTATTTTTTTAATAAACAGTGTACTACCTCTCCACTACTACCAATTAATCAAACGACGACTGGATTCCACAAGACTGGACAGTTCAAGAAGCAAATTCTGTGAACCTTCTATTGACCATACGGAATTAAACTTATATGAACCATGAACGTCCACAAGATGTGTTAACAAACACATCATATTCCAGTACTGTTTGTGCGAGTTCTTCCATTACGAAACTTAATGTACCTAAAAATTAGAGACACGAAATTCAGATGCGCTGCGTTCATTTCTTGACTTGAACATGCACATTCAAAAGTACACATTGGCTCCATGCATCTTCTGTCTACAAACATACATACCTCTAGCATGAGCCTCGTTGGTTCGCCTTCACAATGACAGCCAATCACATGCATGCAAGAAATCGATGTTAGAGTCAGACGCAGCAATGAGTTCAAACTTTTGAAGGGTTAATAGTAAAAACAAACATCCTTGATGTATTATCCTACATGTTACTTATGTATCACTCGAAAGACCGGACTGTAGGAAAAATAAAGTGGAATATGCAATTCGTTAAAGCCTGCAAGCATGTACATTGTTACATTTTCAGTGGTGCACAAAATCCGGTATAAATTTCCAACAACGGTGCACACTAATGTGACGCTAAATAAAAAAATACATGGATTTCTTCGTACAAAGAAATCTATACATTTAATTCATAACTGCACTATTTCCGAAATTGATTGCTATTTAAAACTTTTATAATACACCGTAAACCTCAGTAGTGTTCCTTCGTTCTCTACCGTCAAATGTGCATGATCTTCTACATTTCGTTCAAGCGATATAAACTATTCAAAGGTAGACCGCCGACAGTTGTCCTCTGTCATAACTGTAACTGTAGGAAAGGAGAATTAGATGCACTTTCGTTTGGAAAGCGAACTCCTGATCCTTGACAAGTCCAGGTACTCAGGTACTTCTACGCAACAACAAGGTGCATGCGTATTTCTTACTCCTCTCTGCAAAATCATGTCGCCACGCAGATAACAACGTGAAACAAAACAGCAATACGGTAGTCCTCGAACCTTGTTTGGGGCAGTCCTATCGAACAAGCATGAAAACAACAATACATGACGTCTACATCAATAATTTTTTGCACACATAAAAAAACAGATGCGTCTTCAAATAATTCGAAGCATACGACAATTCACATTGCAATTGGCTTTTACCAAACAGCGCCTGCATAGGTAAAGTCTAACGGCTACTTCATGCAACAATTCATGCTTTCTATGAAGTAAAGAGTTGTTTCCACATTCAATGAGTACGACTTGATACTCCAACAACAGAAACAACTTCCATAGTTGCCGACTTCCTGAGATGTTTTCACATAAATAACTCTTGGAAAAACCTCCTTCTTCTCTTGTACTGTTCAACTCATGCCGAATATTACAAAACAGGCACACTCTCGTTACACTTACGCAAAACATTTCAACAAATATCAAACTAAGGTCCATTTTTTACATTACTTCCTTCCAAATAGTTCTCCTCACGTGCTCATCGAACATCTGCAAGAAAAACCACTAATGTGTCTAAACAATGACAATGCATAGTCATGCATGTGATCATGGTTTCTGCTTCAAAACTAACAGTGCCATTGACGATATTCAAGAGAATAAATGTTTTTTCATCATTTAATCATTCCACAAAATATTGACGGTAACAGGCCTTTTTTAGCAAACTGTCGTATGAGTACACGTTCGTCAATCGTCACCATTGCAGTATGAATAGGAATTCCAACTCACATATATTGTGAAACAGAAACAAAGTCAATGCCCCTTCTGGAATATAACTTCCGAATTCTAGCCCTGGCACGCACAGAAGCGTTGAAACCCGTACTGAATTCACGTTCCTTCATACAACTTCTACACCACATCTTCTTACTGCTTTCCAGAAAAACAAAAACTACAAACCACTTCTACACCACATCTTCCGTGTTGCTTTCCAAAATACGAAAACCCTGAGAGACAACTTCGTTCTAGTATGTGTACCCCGCCACAAACAAGTTCGCTGCGTCAAAAGTCACCGACCTAACCTACAATATGTCGTTCTTTTACTTCTGGCTGAGCTTCTAGTCGCCTGGTCCTCCTGGGTCGCGAATTCTCCGGAGCGTATTCAACCTACAAATATGACATAAATCTCTTTTGACACATAAGTCAGCTACTCCAAGTGCAACTGGTATGTAAAATGCAAGTTCAGTCAGAAAGTACAACTACAGCGTTCTAATTCCAGCACTACATACTTTTGAAAAAGTTTATTCCACGCACCTGACCTCCATCACTGTCCTCCCTTGTATATAGTGAAGGCTTGGACGGCAGTATTGCTCGAGAAGAAGACCCCTTTCCACGAACATCTCTGAAACTCCGAAGTTCTGCTTCAAGCAGTTTGATGTACTCATCTGTGGAAGTGTTATCTAATCGGGGAAGTGTTTGTTTTTTGGCTTGTACAGAAATTCCTCGTGGTCGTGCCTCTGTCTTATTTTGCTGCATTATTACCAATGCATGAGTGCCCTTCAAAATAAAGAAGCAAAGAAATACATGTATTAGTTCAGGGAAACAATGATAGACTACGACAATTATTTGCAAAAGAGCAAGGTAAAATTCTCATTCCTACACCAAAGACATTTCCACGCACCTCTGTCATTGTTTTGTCTGGGCTTTCTTCGCTACTGTCGCCCTCCAGTATAGTTTTCTGAGATCCTGTATGCATTGACCGCTTGTGGAGGTCGTCTTCATTGAAGCCCTTCACCTCCCGTCCCAAAACAGTATCCAAAGCAGCCCTTTCTTTCCCATACCCCTTATCTCGTTGCATTTCGTCAGCCACTTCGTCCAGGTCTGGTGACCTCCCATACCATTGGTGAAGTCGTTGATGCACACCATCTTCGCCTACTGCACCGGTTCTTCCAAATGTACGACGACATGCATTGGCATATCGACCATGTTCAGTTCTTTCTGCTCTCTGCCTGCTACTTGATAGCTTCTCGAGCCTGCTCCAAATTTCCTTGTCTGTATTTTTGGGTTGCTCTAAATTCTTCCTGATCATGGATATTAGTTCTGTCCTCCTCCTGGTGACAGCTTTACCGAGCAAACCTCTCAAGAAGTCTTCACTGAGATCTCGTGAATATTCAAAGTTATCGTTCAAACGATCCTTTAGTGTGCACATGCTTTCGTGAGTCTGCTTTCTGATGTGTATGCACGATGGATCCAATGCTGCCGCTAGCTTATTAACTTGTGCAACCCATGCTGGCTTCCCAGGTCCGTAAGGTTCTCCTTGAGGATCCACTGTCAAGTAAAACGGGTTTTTTCCAACTCTCTCTCGTTCGAATCTTTCTTCTTCACGAACTGTTTCTTTATATCGTCTTGTTCTTCTGTCCATTGATGAAGACGAACGTGTTGGACCTTCTCTTTTCACAATTTCACTTTCTGTACGATTGTTTAAGCGTGCATCCTGCATTGGTGGCGACGACGACAAAGGTGGGGATGCAGATCTAGAATACCTTGGACTACTTCTACGCTTTCTTTGTTTTTGGTAAGGTGATCTTGACCTCCTTGCTGTGTGGTGGCTATCATTGGAGGAATAGTCTTTGGTACGACGACGCTCCTTTCGCTCCGCATGACTGAAGACTTCATGTCGATCTCCTGCCCCCAAGGATAAGAGGTAATTGTCATTTTCAAGTCAGACGGATTATTGCAGCGCTATTTGGTAAAATAGTTGTGTATTTCTAATCAGCTAATGAACAAAATACAATCAAGATTTTTTATGCACAAGAAACAATTACTGAACAATGTAAAAGTTTAAATTCTTTTGCACCTCCACTTCTTTGTGATGACGTCCCTAATATTCAAATAGCAAGGTCCGATTCTTTTACTGTTCGAAAAGTTAGACGGTCCACATTCTGTGCTGCATTTTTCTTTCTAAATAGAATGTACGTACGTTTGTAATTTCACATGCACTGAAACTGAACTATGCACATTAGTTCTGGTAGATGCACCCATATTCTCTATGAACATGCAGATTCATGAACTTCTATTTGGAAAAAGCACATCATCAAGACACACTTACAATAGAAGTACAGGACAAAAATCTTTCTCGTCATACAAAATGGGTGGAACATCTCACCACGTGAACGCTTGTCGAAAAACTGACGTTCGTCTATATCTTCTGCGAAGTTTTTACCCTTTCTCGATTCGTGTACTCTTCTAGACAATTCACGACTTGCACGGCGTTCTGGACTACTGATTCGTCGTTTCGCAGTTCTGCTCGGTGGACGACTTCGAGGACTCCTACACATGGAGTCCCGTGACTGCGGTTGTCGAGATACCTTGGCCCGTGTAGGGGAAATGGCTCCCACTCCTTCCGCGCGTCTAGACTGCAACAATACAATAGACAATTCTAGTTACCACACAATCACTTAATGACGTGGGCACTTTTCAAAAAATCATTCGAAGTTCTGAAAGATTTTGAAGACACTGTACTATTTTATTTCAAGCGAAGTTGTAAATGAATGGAAAATGTACTGCAATTATATATGTGTCCTTTACCATTTGCAAACATGTGAAAACAAAGATAGGGACCACCGTTTTGCAAATTACCATTCAGCATGCGCTTCCGCCTGTAATAGTTAGCATTTTGCCAATTCAATTCATTTTTGGAAAAAAAGGCTATTTCGTAATTCCCATGTACAATATATGGTTTCTGTTGTAAGCTGGAAAAAGTTTTTTAAAAAACAACTAAATGTTCATTGTAATGAGAAATACTTACATTCTGACAGTAATTTATAATTGGTGATGGGCTACGTTCCCAGTCTTCTACATCCTCGACGAAGTTCACAGACGGGTTTAACTGCTGCAACTCCATGTCACAATGTACTGCTCTATCCATTGTGTTTCTTAAACTAGTGTTGCCGGAACCATTTGCATTCCGCACTTGTTGCTGCACATTCGAAGAACTTCGCTTGTTTGAAGCTTCACCAACAAACGGTTGCTCGACGGCGTCATGGATTTCCTGCTCAGCTTCCATGAATGCCTTCAGAGTCCTATTGCGAACCTCTACAATGCAACACTCCGCTGTCAATGGCACTTATTATGTAATTTTTTCATTCTGCAATACTTTACGAATCAGTGAAAGGCGTAGGCAGCTGAAATCACTTACCAGTGGATGTTTGCATTAATGATCTATTCGGAGACAGTTCAGGAAATTCTGAGAAAAGTTCTTCCGTCTGAACATTAATTCGGGTGCTATTTTCCATAGCAGTGGACGACTTGAAGTGGACAATTTCTTCATTCAATGAATCGCCTACACTCCTTATGACACGGCCACATTTCACTGCGTCTTGTTCTCTCTTCTGTCGCATTTCTTCCATGTCCTACACTGCAGTCTTCATGGAGCCAAAAACAACGTCAACGACTGCCGAGGAAAGTGGTTTACCTTTTCTTGCACCCTTCATTCGAACAGACTCTTTTCGTACACACTTCACGAGGGTTCCGCTCCCAGTGGGCAAGCCAGCATCTTCATCCCCGTCGTTTATATTTGCTGCACTGTCTTTTTTTGTTGCCGCTCTAGTCTGTCTTCGGTTCAGTACTCCTCGTTTTTGCCTTTTCAAAGAGTTATGTGGCAATTCGTCATGTTGTCGAGAGGTCACCATTGTCGTATTCAGAATTTCCTACACACAACAAATAACAGTAACCTTTCAGAAACCAATTGATGGACGACAATGAATCTGACTACACAGTTACAGAGCGTAAATTTTGGTAAATTGAGAAAACTTAAACATTAATCCTCTAAATGTGAATGATGCCCAACCTTGCTCTCCTGTCCCCTTTTTTCCTGAAGGTGACAAAATTTCTTTGTAGTTCTTTTATGTGATTTTGGAATCGCTTAATTCACAAATAATACGAATTGTAGTTCAGCATTCAATCCCAGAAAGCGACCTCACTATACTAAGCACACCGAGTACTGAACTGTGCAATGCACTTGTACACCACAATAGCTCACGAGAAAGCTTTCTATTCTGTAATAAATAACTGTGACGGCAATCACATTATACAAGAATTTGTTTGTTATGAAGGCAGTTGTGAAAACAACTAATACTTTCTACATTTCCTAACGAGGCTTCCAAGCAACCACCCTTGCCAAGCCGTCCCTACTATACCTTCATTCCGAAGACCTAACATCACTTCTGTAATATAAATTGTACATAGTCTGTGACTGTTACGTTGAAAACTGCATCGTACGTCCACAAAAAGGCGGAGTTGAGAACGACATATCTATGAATTACTCGATAATTCTAGTGTTGCCCTTAGTAATCTTCTTTGTTTCTAATTACAATTTAAAGACTCAGTTGGTCATGCAGCAACGAATCAACAATCACATGAATGTGGGCTTGCATTCATCTTCTAACAATGCATTGGAAATTTGCTCGCGAACAGCATTTAACCTTGTCAAACACGGAATACAGAACTCAAGCACGCATTGAATTTGTGTTGCAATACAAACTTACCTTCTTTTGCTTGCTCTCTTCTTTCTTTGCTGCGCTGTTTGTTTCGTTCCTCACTGGCATGTCACGGTTCTCACACTCTTTCGGAGGTCCCTTGCAACGACAGAAGTCGTCGTCTGTATCGCTGTCTAGTACTACAATAACCTTGGACAATATCCCGTTCGACAACTGCTTCATCGGAGAAACAACTTTAAGTGACTGTGTGACAGAAATACTCCCGCATCCTTGAGTTCTTCCCAGACACAGTGCTTGAACATCCCTATCGAAGTCGATGCAAGCATGTACTGCTTGGTTTCTCTCGGTTACTGTTTGAAAATAGAAGTCGGCATCTTGTGGAGCCTCTTTCTTGACTTCGTTGTATCTGCATTGATACAAGCGGTAATAGTTTACTTGAATTTGCAAAACAGAATTAGTCATCAACAGAAATAAACATGGCTTCCGCCCTCAAATTTTAAGTGCTTTTGAAATTAAAAAAAATTCCACTTACTACTGGTATGTAAAAGGCTACAGATAAGAAAAAGTTAGACGAAAGAAACGAAGCAGCTTAAAGCATATGATTGGCTCAAGTTTCCAAAGCAAAACAGCAGCACACTATTTGCTAGTCCCTCAGGCGGCGGCAGAAGAGAATAAAAAATTGCTTCACAGGTTCTGTATGAACCTAATTTTTTTCATCCAACTTCCTAAATTAGGGTTCTGAGAAGGCACATGTAACGAGGACCGGATGAACGTGATTCCATTTCTAAGAAATCGGATTCATATCATACTCTGCGGAGTTTGGACATGGCTATGTCCTACAAATAGAATGTCCGCTTACAGGCGTCAAGTTATTGCATCAAGTGAAAGCTGTATTGGCGTTCGCAAGTTTTCTTTGGAAAAGTGACGGAGGGAATCCCGCATTTTTGGACATGTGTTACTTACAAGTGCATCAAATTGGAATGGTTTGGACGGCGGAATGAAATTAGAGAGTGGACAATCTAAACTTAGTAAGATTACGTAGGCGGCATTTAATACAGGCATGGGACATTGCGGGCGACTGGCATAGCTGGCGTACAAGAGAGAGAGTTGGAACTATCACAGAAAGACTTTGCAAGCGGCTGAAATGCGCAGTAGGCAGTGAATATAGTACAGGAATTTTTAACCTCTCTTGCAAAGCCTTTTCACTCCACTACCAATACTTCTAACTTCAAGGTTTTTGCCATTCCGGTTGGGAATACTCACACGCAATTCTCCTGTTGAAGCAGCTCTTGGAAAAGCTGACTGGTACCAATTGTCGCCTCTACGCGCAATTTCTCCCTGTCTTTATGAATCTGCATTTTGGTTGCTTTGTATTTCGTATTCATTCCATTGGAAAAGAAGACACGGAACCCTGTAGAGGAGAGGAGGTTCACAATTATCGACGACTTCCGACAACGTCAAAATAAGAAGCGGCAAGGATTGCAGGAACTCAGTGTCTGCATTGCACTGAAGGTGAGAAGTGCTCTATTCGAATTGCATTCTTTATTTCATTATTTGTGATGCTATTACTCTCTTTGAAGACAAACTTTCTCGTCACTAATGATGTTCTGCTTAATGAGACACTCATTGTTTACTGAAGCACTATCGATTGCCCTTACCTGTGAACTTGACAGTGGAGGTAAACAGTGGTCCCCTGCATATTTGAATGCGATGAAGTACCATAATGGATTTTTCAGACGCCGTTTTAATTAGGACAGCCATAATCAAGCAGGTTATTTGAAATTAGTTTCGTTGGGGAAGTGCACTGTATTTCGGGCATTGCAGTCGTTCTTCGTAGTTTCCGTTGCTTCTGTCATGTAAAAGAAACCAAGTCCCTAACTTTTTCAGCTTCTCATTTCGGTGGATCAATTCTGCAATACTTTGTTAACTCTTTCGGCGTAGATATAGATTTTATTGTGGTCGAAAAATCAAGTGGAACAGATAAGGTACTACTACTAAATTTTCCATAAGCATCTGATTATTACTACTTCAACCGAGTGTAGTTACTGCACACTGATGTACCTCCAATTTTGTTTGTACTTATTTTTTGTGGTACCGACGAAGTGTGAATTACTGACGTCTTTTTACCTTGTCTACGAGGTGCAACGTTGAAATGTGGACAATCTTCCACGAACTTATTCTTGAACCTTCAATTCCTCTCTTCTTTTATGCCGATTTGTAATCTTATTTCCAATAAGTGGCTGTTATAAAAGGAATTCGTACAAAACAGGAATGGAAGGACTTGTTTTCTTAGTGACACGAGTACTGGGGACAGAGTAAAATGTATTAGGTCGAGTACGCTAATGTCTGAAGTATTCAAGTCCCTCTGTTTTTTCTTTTTTTTAATTACAACAAGCAATATGACAAATGAAGAATACCTCACGTAACTTATTTGTTGTAATTTGCAGCATCAGAAACATGTGTGGCAGTTTTCGGAAAGACACCTTCACTTCGAAGTTCCCGTCAACATCCAACTGAAGACGCGACTTGTGCAGGCATGTCTCTATACCAGTCTTTGGTTCATGTCAGTACATACTTCAAGTTTTATTAAGTAGTTTAAGTATATTGAAGATGGAAAAGTTTGAACACCAAGGAAGGTCAAGCGCTCATATTTGTTTGAAGTGGGCCTAACAGATTTGCGCCCAATTGTGTATGTCCTGCAGATTACAATTACATGCATCTTGTATTAGTTTTTTGTACTGCTTTCCAGCTATGTCGCTTGCAATTCTTGTTTTCTACGTAATTCGCAAACAGTAATGCAATGCGTAGTGCTCAGAGTCAAAGTTTTTTAATTGTAGCGAAAACTTTCAAGAATTGAGAGACTAGGAAGGATTTCCGACAGAATTGCGTATTACATAAAATGTAGGTAGTTTTAAACATTGTGAAGCCCTACCCATGACCCTATTACTACTATACAGTTTATTTTGTGAGCCTCTGCATGAAAATGAAAGTCCATGTAGTGATAATGCCACATACAGAAAAATAAATGTTCACTTAAAGACGCTGTCTGATGAACTGAAAAACACTTTGCATCTCTAACAGTGAATATGTAACCTGAGTTACGTGCTTCCGTGCATGAAATTATTCAGAATTGGAAGGGTGACAATAGTACTACAAACAAGAAAGAACATAACGAAGTGCACTACAGGATTGTTAGTTGTTAAGTTTTGCAATAAAGTGATTTATTTTTTTGTCACTCCAATTTCAGAATGAATTATATATGCAAGTGCACATAACATTGTAAGTTATAGGCAACAACATGTTACAGTTGACTGACTTTCTAACTTCGTTTATCGACTCGTGCAGGAACTTCAGTAAGATTGATCGAACGTAAAACTGGCGGACGGAGTTTGAAGAACGTGCGGAACCTTTTATCCTCGGTCAGTAATCTTTCACCCATGTATGTTTACATTGAAATAGAAAGCCTAAGGTTGACGTACTCTTCAGTGAAGGAAGACATCTTTGAACGTTGTCTTCGTGTACATGACTGACACAGGGAGATCGGGGAGGCGTCACCCCCCCCCGGTGTAAACTTGGGGGGTGTAGCTTTACCCCCCCAAACTTTCTGTTTTTAGAAAATTTGGGGGGGGTAAAGCTGCATCCCCCAAGTTTACACTGGGGGGGTAACGCCTCCCCGTTCTCCCTGTGTGACTGTGCATCATTGCTAAATCCAAGTCTGTACACATGAGTCTCTGTAGAAGTTCTTATCCCATGTCCACTTCCCCTGAAGTAGTGCACACACTATGAAGTACATGCATTCAAGAATACATTCACGTACTCGTGAGTCGTAGGGGTTCCACATAATTCTAAAAGGGGATTCCTGTGGTGGACCGTATGACGCTTGAAGATGCAGGAGTGCATGGGTCGTCAGCGGCAAACAGGTGCTACATGATTAAGTAGTACTGAAGATGTAGGCACTGATGTGCAAGTCCAAATGTTAGGGATTCCGTCACTTTCGTATCGTGGAATTTGTGAATTGTCACATTCGGAATGATCGCGTAAGAGGTACAGTAACTGGATTTCAGAAAATTGTAGTACAGGAAGTCAAATACGGTATAGGTGCAGTCGAAGCAAGAAAGTGAAGACGAAGAAGTTGTTGCTAGACGTGGTCAATGAATCGACTGCAATCCTGTTGAAGGCAAATTCACTGAAAGAAAAGTGCGAGAGTTTACTTCAGGAAGATTGAAACTAGTGACATTCTAACTTCCGTCGTATGGTGGGTGGAAAATGACTTCAATTGTGACAGTGCGAACATTATGAATGCAAGTCTGCAAATTCTGACAAGTCCTGGGATGCACTGACTGCTGAAGTGTGTACGTGGACATGTCTGTGCATTTTCTAAAAATGTATAACTTCCAAAATGTGATGATTTTTTCTCTGAATGTTTTCTTTTCAGTGTAGCTGCTTCTATACTTGACGAGAGATTTGGACCTGTCATTACACTGTGGTTAGCAGAATACGAGGTATGTTTGCAGACATCATGCGCTATATATGTACCAACATCATTTCTTCTCTAGGTTGATGGGCTCCATTCTGATGAGATATTACTTGTGACTTTCAATACGCGTATATTACAACGCACAGAGTTTTTTGTGAGCGTCTTCAGATCAATCAGATGAATAATGATTTTAGTTTTGACTAAAATTGGGTCTCACCGAAGGAAGTGTCTAGGCAAAATGTTTTAAAGCCACAGACTTGTAGTGTGGTTTTACGATCAAATTTTGCTTGCGGGGTGAACGTTGACGGTTAAGGTTCTATTCCTAAAACATGTAGTGCAAGGAATCCTTATATACTGCTGGACATAGTTGTTCAACGCTGATGACAGGCTCTCTCTGTCGAGGAAAATATAGTTGCGATATTTTCCTGAATGTCCAGGCGTCACCTAGTAGGAGCTATCAAGATGAAAATGACAGAAAACTTGATGTATGCAATACATCAGGCAAGAATAGATTTTCACAGACTCCGCTGAGAAGTGTTTCCTGCAATTACAGTTACTCGCTGTTTTAATGCTTCATTATTGCTCATCCAGTAAAACTGAATGCGCTATTTCGATGAAAAAATTAATGAAAATAAAATGAATATATTTGCTGTGGTTTCGGTAAGTATTGAAAAACTTCAACTGCTGCTATCTCTCTAGGAAGAAGTAATAAGCGTGCAATGGTCATGAATTTATTAAAGGAATTTTGAAACATGCGAAAAGTATGTCGAAGTTTTGGTATGTTCGGTACGACAGCAGAGTATTCGAACTCTGCTGTAAACGTTATCCACTACTGCCAATTTCAACTGCACATGCACTTGTCGTCCTCCACGCATAAACTGCCGTACAAAAGAGTAATACACTAATAGAGGAAAGTGTTTTATACAATGTTGAATTCTATTTAGTCACTTAATGGGGAATGAAATCTCTAACTTAGAAAGCAGCAATGCAAATTTCCCTGCTAACCACATGGTCGTACCATGATAGGCATTTTTAAGCACCTCTTCATGGAAGAGGAGTAGGAATTCAAGGATTTTCTAGTTAGTCGCTTTTCCAGACACGTATATGCGAGAGAACTGGCTATCCATATCTTGAAAAATAATACGTGTTTTGTGAATGAATTTCACAGTGTCGTAATTTTTCTCTTTTAACTCTAGAGTACTGTAATAGGTTGCTTGAAACAACTTCATTTGGTGACTGCTCTTTTCATATCTTCAGTTAGAAGGAAATCGCAGTACAGAGTGTTAATTCTTGTCGGAAGCCCTTTGAATGATGCTTTTCATGTGGCAATGTTGAGCGAAAAGATGTACTAAAGCTGCAGTTCAAAATTTTTTAAATGAAGTTCATGTACTCGTTTAGTTTTGGAAATGAAACGTCCTCACGTTTGGAAAGTGACTTATCTTGTATTTGATGTTCAAATTAAAGTATTCAACGTGATTCAGTATTACGAAAATGTTGTTGTGTTTTCTTTTGTTTAGGCAATGTGTTTGGGCACTGCAAGAACTAGCAGGTGTTGGGTAACATGCATTTTAGTTCAGCAAGTCCGTGACATTTTATTTTTTCGCTTTACATGTTCTGTACACTCTTTGTGAACTGGATCTACGTTTTCTGTGGAGGTCGTCAAGTGGTTTGGGTAAACGTGCGTCCCATTGTGAATTTGTAAGAGGAAAATGTGAAAGTTCAAGACATGCAGTACTCTGTCTTTCTTAGATAATTTCACGTCATGAATTCAGTTACGAGACAGTTCCATGTACTCAGATAGCAATGACTACGACTGACAGTACAAATCACAGACAAAGGAGTATGCATTTGTAAAGTGTAATCCTCAAAAGCTATTGTCAGTAGTTGTTTTGGTGAAAATGAAGAGTAATATTAAAGTGCACTGAAAATTCTCATATGTCACCGTATGACGAAGTTGTTCACTTGGTAAATATCTGAGAGAGTGAAGACTGGAATGAAGTAGGAATTGGTCATTCAGTCGTTGAAGTTATTGAACTTTCAATAGAAATGTACTTGTGTGAATGACGAGGAAGCGGTTGTCATTGTGTGTCTTTATAATTTTTCGTTCACACCAAAGTAGTGGTTGCTGAAATTTTTCGTAATGACATTTTTTATTTTGTTTGATTTTGTGTTGGGGCGACAATGGCAGGCGAAGATACTACTTTTTAATAATGAATGGAACCGCAGAAACTACGTGTCATTTGTAATTGATCAGATAGTGTAAGAAATAAAAAACACTCTATTGCGTAACATGAAATTCTGTGCGGGCAGGCGTTCCTTGCCAAAATTTTCAGTGCCTTGCTTTCAAATCGTACTCGAAATAAGTAGCGGACTAGCGTTATTAGGTGTTGCAGCTTTGACAATGTTGGTCTGTCCTTAGTCTCATTGAATCAGGCTTTCTGCAGACGTGTGTTCCGCACTGAATGTACTTAATAGAAGAATGAAATATCGCAACTGTTTGTGTGTCTTTGAACCGCAGCGTGCAGGCAGAGTATGAATTCTGTTGCAATGCAATGTCGCGTATGAGAAATCTCCGAGTGCATGCAAGTTCAGAAACGCAGTCATGGTCATTACTGTTTTGAAGTGACACTAAAATTAGGATTAGTACACGTCTAAAACCTTACCGGAATGTAATTTCACTTTCAAAGTTCTGTTGTCTAGTGACTTAATAATACTGAAAAGTACCGGCTCATTGTCGATCAGCTTATAAATTAAGCGTTACGTAAAGTATGCAGAGACGATGCTTGATTTACTTATGAACTGCAATTGTTTTTCAGGATGCATCCCGATCTAAATTCGGCTTACCACATCGAACGTTCTATAGCGAATTGATTAGGAATGCCCGAATATCCTTGCGCTTGCAAGTGATGTAGAGGCAGTTGTCTGCAGAAGGTGGAGATTGTAGCAAGGCACCATGTACGCAATGGGCGTGATCCATACTTGATTTATCCAGTAATGGTCAGTTAAATCTAATGTACTACAGTTAATTATGTTGTACAAATTATATCTCCCTGCTGTCATTTACGGAGACCGAGCCTTTCAATTGAACCTTAAATGCATGTTCTTATGTAGCACGACTTATGCATATGAACAAGTTTTTGGAGTTTTAGACGAGATGGCAGTTCCTTACTATAACTTTTGTTGCCAAGTTCAGAAACATCTGTTCCTCAATGCTTTGCTCTTAATGCATGGAAACATTTAGAGCTGACTGTCGATATGTTGTGCTCACTTCTAATTTTTGCAAATAAGCTTACCTATTACGAATTGTGGCCACGCAGACAGTGGATGGCCAAAATGTCAGGGGTCCTGCTCGTCATCCATATGAAGGACCAGAACCATATCATCACACAGTTGATGACGAAGCGGAGGGTGTATTCGTGTGGCCTGATAGGGCAGAGATCGACGTAGAGTCCATGGTTCGTGATGCCTTCAATCGGGCTGACAACATTCACAATGACGTTATGAATGGAGAAGGGAATGCAGAAGTTGATGGAGAGGACCGTGAAGAAGACGGGGACTTGAATGATGTAGAGATGGAGACCCTTCTGCAGCAATCAACTGAAAAAGTCTATGAAGGTAGCGAACTCAACCGACTGCAGAGCGCTATTATAATCTTCTCCCTCTGCAGCCTTTATTCTGTGCCCAACACGTTCGTGGATTCTTTGCTAACTTGGATAGCTGGGGATGTGCTACCTACATCTAATTGCTTTCCTAGAACATCATATGAAGTGAAGAGCATTTTGATGAAATGGGGACTCAAGCATAGGCAAGTGCATTGTTGTCCTGATGGCCACGTATTATATGAAGGGGAGAACGAGGACCTCACACATTGTCCTACATGCAATAGTTCACGCTACGTTGAAGGTTCTAATAAAGTTCCTAAACGAATAGTCAGGTACTTCGATATTGTGAAACATCTTTTGAGGATGTTTAGGTGCCCCGAAATAGCAAGGCACATGACTTGGTACAGTGCAAACAAATCCCGTGATCAGAAAATGAGGTCGGTAGCTGATAGTGAACAGTGGAAGGCAATAGACGAAGCATACCCTGAATTTGCCTAAGTTCTAACCAATTTGCGCCTGGGATTGGTAGGAGATGGTATAGTTCCATTCAAAAATAATGCAATTAAACATTCGACCTGGGTTATGCTGATTACCATTTACAACCTTCCGCCGTGGTTGTTAACCAAAAAGTTCTTCATTTCACTAGCTATATTAATTCCCGGACCGAAGGCACCTACTGCAGAGAATATAGATGTTTTCTTGGCTCCTTTGGTTAGGGACTTGCTGAAGCTGTGGGACGGAGTTCCAGTGGTGAATATGTCTAAGCCAGAGGGAGAAAGGAGATTCACATTGAGAGCAATCTTAATGTGGACAGTTAATGACTTTCCTGCTTATGGTCTTCTGTCGAGTCAACAAGTTCACGGTTACAAAGCCTGTCCATTATGTGGACCAGAAACGTGCAGTGAGTATACAATGCTTCTAGGAAAAATGATTTATCTAAGAGGCAGGCGATTCTTGAATGAGAATCACAGGTTTCGTAGGGCACGTGCATCATTTAATAACCAACAAGAATTGCAATTACGTCCTGGGAGAAGTACAAGTGAAGAAGTTTTTTGTTGGGGTACGGAAAGATCAAGTTTTCTGGCAAATGGAGGAGTGGAGAATTCAAATGAAGATCCAGTGAAGCTCCATGGTGTGAAGCGATGCAGCATCTTTTTTCTACTTCCTTATTGGAAGGTAAGTTTGCATTTACTGATGTAGAATTAAAATTGGTCCCCATCATATCTTGTAGAAGAAATGCATGTTTGAAGCTTGAAGAATTTGTAAAAAAAGGATTTTTATGAAGGGAAGAAGTGTTTGCAAAATTGTATTGTAAAGAGATTCCGCATTTGAGAGGATATGTTTGAGGTTTTGAGTTTCTACAGAGTGGTTCCTGCAATAGGAGAATTTCAGTCACTTTGGAAATTGTTTTTCTTTACAAACGTGAATTGCACATATGAGGAACATGGAGTAGAACGTGATGCAAGGAATAAGTGAATATTTTTTTTTTTAACGGAGTCAGTTCACTAGTTTAATAACAGAACGTAAGCTTACGCAGTTGTATTACATAATATCGTCAAACGTACCAATAATTTTGTTGTCGTAGTGCGCTTGCCTAGTCTTTCACAACGTACTATGAGTACGTATATTTCAACTGAGAGAATAGAAAGGAAATTATTTTCCTGGCTTCATTGATACAAATTGGGATCGAGGTCATTCCTCTATACAGTTTCAGAAATTGTGACTTAGATGACGAGAGTAGTTTCTGAAATTGAGAGTGCACAGAAAACAATGGATGGGTGGAAGGTAAATGCGGTACTCGTGAGTTGTGTGACATTTACGGTAGCTTCACGCATAAGCGTCATATTTTAGTTTCGTAACGAATGTAACCAAAATTAAGTTGAAGCTGTCTCCATACTGTGTTGTAGTTATTTGGTTTGGTTTCTCAAAATATCTATGTAAGAATCGAGGCAAATTAAGTGGAATGCAGTTGGAGGTCTGTGAAGTGGTTTTATGTTTAGAATTTGGAAGAATAAGATGCCTTAGTGAAATTTTTCTTCTTTTGTAATGTGGAAAAATTCAATATGTGATTTCAAGAAAAATGATTTTTTAGGAAGCGATGGTTGCGTTCTCTGCTGTTTTTTGGAATTGAAGGGGAAGGGATGCTCTAGCCTGTGCATTGTACGATTTTTCTTAGAGACAAATACATTGTAAGTTGTGGTCACTAATTCATAACATTGAGGTAGTTGTTGCAGTAGTAGGTTGCAAATCGCTTTGCAGTTATTGTTTCACAAGGTGATTAAGGAATGTCCACATGTATAAAATTAGAAATGAAGTGTTTTGCAGAAACATTAAAAAAAATTTACTTATTATCCTGCTGCGGTGAAATGCTGTAGTTGAATGTGAAGAACATGGCAGACATGGGTAGATCTGAGATGGGATTAGCGAAAGAAATGCATATATGAAGAGGAAATCTGATCACAGTAAGGTGGAAGCACCCAAAACCGTCACTTTAAGGAATTCAGCATACTTGGAGGCATCATTTCAAAATTTAAAAAAAATTCTGATGTTAGCGAGAGAAAATCATGAATTTTCCAAAAAAAAGTTAGATTTTTCGGATGTCATATGTAATTTCTATGATTTTTCAAAGTTGTGGGTCTCTAGATCACTGGAACCATCATGTAGGTGCACCCAAAACTGAACCCTGCGGAAATCAGCTCTTAAGCCAGTCAGATATTGGTAAGTGTCCTTCAAATATGTCAGCCAATTAAAGCCAAGCATTTGGCTGACGGATTAACTAAAGTCTAGGGACATAATTGGGTGAGTCTAGGGTCCATGGCAAGGTACAGGGACAGGAATGGGTGTTTTCACCCAAGTGAATACTTTGTGGTTAGAATAGGAGTAAATTAGCATCAATTTCAGTGTATCTATTTTAATGTATCATAGGGTTGCTACGAAATTGTATGTGCCCATCACCTTTCACGTCTTTCCCTTAAGTGTGATACAATGGCAATTTAACTTTGTAGTACCTTATATTACTTTGCATGGAATCTTATTGAAAATGAAATTGCAGGGAAGATGGCAACAAACAGTACAATGTACACTTACCGTATCCATGTTGGCAATAGAATCTATGTAGGTTGTGTTTTTTTATATTGTTTCAAAAGGAACTCGTACTCTACAGAATGAACGTATGTAGCAAATGCAGCTGCCTTCTCTGATGTAGTAGTGGATCGTTGGAGGCTATCATGATTTTCCTGTATGTCATGTCCACATGTGAACTTCTGAGAACTTCGAAGGCCTTACGTGACTGTCTGTCTTTGAAAACCCGTTTTTGGACAAGGAGTATATCTAACTTATCTGATTTGCTTGACACTTTGAATAATATGTCTGTGGAAAACTCCTAAAAGAAGTCAATGCACCAGTCTTGAAGTATGATATCCAGTTTCAAGAGGTCAGAGGTACCAGTATTTGAAAAATGGAAGAACAGCATTGAGTTTGTCATGGGAGTTGGGGATATGTTGTATTGCTTAAGAGGAAGAGGATGTGTACACTTGGTCTTGTAGGAAGAATCTTGTATACCTAGAATGATTAAAAAATTATGCAAAGAGTTTCTGTCATGTGAGACAGTCAACAAGGAAGGCAATTGACAGAACAGCGTGTAGAAAGTGTCGTATATCATGGTACAGTAACATCCTATAAGGACGGGTACGTTTTTGCTATTTTAGAATTGTGAAGCAGAAGATCATCCGTGCTCCAGATTTAATATTATGAATCATTTCCTAATTTTAGCTTTAGCTACTAAAAGAGAGAATGTCATCAGAAGGTAGTTTTTTTTGGGAAGAAAATTTTGGAGCCTATGTAACTCATCATTGACTACTGTAGATTTTCCAAGCAACATGTGACTAATTCCAAGGTAGTGATAATGTTTAAAACTCATTCATTGTTGGAGGACAATACATACGTGTGCTGGAAATTGGTAAAACTATTGTCAGTATGTTTGTTCCTAAACGAAGTGTTGAACTTGAATTGTAGGCTGTCATTTTGATTCATGAACATGTTCCCTTTCTTCTCTTTTTTTATCACTTAGTTTTATTTTGAAATTCAATGAAACAATATGTCACTACAATTTTTCAGAACCAGCAAATCCTAGGGGCATCGATATGCATTGAACCTTTTGTACCAGCAGAAGCTTCCAAATGGCAGCACCTGTACGTTTTAAATTATGTTATCATGATGGTAACAGAAATGGTCACAGAAGTCCGAGTAGCAATCATTGTATACTCAGAGAAGTGCACTGCCTTTTACATTGTTAAAGGAATCTGTACATCAGAAGAACAGGGACTTGATATTTTAGGATTCAAGGCACTGCATCCAACTGGAAATGTATGGATTTAATTTCTTCATGTTCATTACTCAGTGTTCAGTGTGTTGTGAGCGTTGATGGCAGGTTTTACCGGTGCGTCATGTTCTTGACGTTATGCATTGCGAAAAAAATTTGTCGGAGAACATATTGAAAACTACGATGGGGGAGAAGGATACTCCAGCAGTCAGGGTTGACATGCAGGCTTGAGGTATACGTCCTCATCTTCACTTGCAGCGTACAGGCCCAAACCATGACCAATTGCACATGCCGAATGCATCATATGTTTTGTCATCAGCTGATAAAGCAAAGGTATTACGAGTTTTAAAAAATTTGAGAATCCCTACACATTATGTGTCAGCTCTACATACTAAAATAAGTTAAGGAAAACTCAGTGGCTTGAAATCACATGACTTTCATGTGTTATTGCAACAAATTTTACCTTTATGCTATAGGAAAGTATCGAATAGGGGTTTGATGCAAGCAATCATGCGACTGAGTAGATTGTTTAGGAAGTTGTGGAAAGGTAGTAAATCGAGATGACAAAGACCAGATGATGGTAGACTCAGCAGAAACAATGTGTTTGTTAGAGAAGGAAATGCCCCCTTCTTTTTTTGACATCATGTCACACTTGCCAAATCATTTGGTGGAGGAGTTGTTTCTATGTGGCCCCGTTCATACTAGGTGGATGTACCCTTATGAACGGTATTTCAAAACTTTAAAAGGGTATGTAAGAAACTTGGCAAAACCTGAGGCCAGCATTGCACAAGGTTACCAAACAGAAGAGGCATTGGGGTTCATCACTGAATACATGTCAGATTATAATTTGACATCTCGTAGAGTCTGGGATGACAAGGAGGAACCAACAATGGTGGATGAAATATTGGAAGGGAAAGGGCAGTTGAAGTTGCTATCGGAAGACGTACGAGCTGCAATGCATGAATTCATCTTGGACAATGCCTCCCACATTGAGCCGTATCGCAGGTGAGACTTTTTCATTACTAGCAAGTTGAAATATGATCAGAGTACTGTGTGGTGACAAAGTAATATCTTTTTTTTATGTGAAAGGCATGTAGACAGAATTGTACGTGCACCTAGTCATGTAATTGATGTTGTTTTCAGCTTTTCCATTTAACACAAGACTTAGTTACGGGAAAAGTTAGTGAGGATTTGTGAAAGTGAAGTGAAGATTGATGTCAGTAACTACATGGCCCATGAACAATGATTGCAGCACGTGTGCACAAGTTCTAGAAGTGAGGAAAAAGAATTCTGCAAATGTATGTATGGTTACTTCTCTTTACCGTGAACTAAGGTCAAGTCAGCCTTTGTAGATGAGTGACCCTTATCCAAGCTGTAGGTGAAATTTTTTACTACCTTAGTGACTGAAGTTTGGAATTTTTCTTTTTGAACTTGTCAAAATTGAAACTAATAATTTCATGGTACATTTCTTTAAAGAGACATGGGAAAAGTAGGAAGGAATGAGTAAAAAATTAGTGCTGAAACAATTTGAATTGGATGAAGGTGTACGTCATGGCTGCATATGACTTTCTTACTCTGAAAGTGAATAGTGATGTCAATTTAGACATGGAAGGTAGAAAAAGAATGGTAGTCCCTGTCATCTCTAGTGATGCCCCTGTAAAATTATTTTCTTTAACTTGTAGTTCTCCAAAGCATGTTGAATGCTGTCTAAGATATTGGTGATGGGTGTGTCCAACATAGTCCTGTATTAATGAATTGATTAAATAATTTATTTGGGGTAGCCAAATATGTATTGGCTTCTTCTGTAATAAAAAAAAATTTATGGATCTAATTAGAAGCAGAAGAAGTTGATTTTAGGATCAAATCATTTCCATGAGGTCCCTCTCTATATTAATTAGTAAAAGAGGATGGATACATTCAGAATATAGTAAGTTATGTGAGTACTAAGAGTGAGTATTATAAAACCCAGTGCGTGATTTCCGTAACAGAATGTAGAGTTTTGAATATTACAATGCAGTACATAACCTACCGAATTTTGTTTTTAGTCTTGTAGATGTGAGGGACACCTTAATGGAAGTGTGAATGTACCATAAGTAATAGAGTGTATCAAATGAATCAGAATTATTTGTAGGGTGAACACAGGTAGGTGGGGTGTGAGTAGCGAATGTGGAGGGGGAAGTCCCTGGCTGTATTGCAGATGTGGCTGTCAAACAACATGTTTAGGACAGACAATTATTGTGATTTGGCATGCTTTGGAATTAGTTGGTGCATATCATTTTCAGCAAGTGGGAATGAACTGTTCGTTGTGATGAAAACTGTTGTTTGATAAACCTGTTGGGTTGTGGTGAGATGAGGCGTTCATGTGATCTATGGAGGTCACAGTGTAAATGAGACTAAACGTCATGAATTCGAACTCTTCTTCCTGAATAAAATAAATGTTGAATTTTAGAAGTGATATTGTTATAATCAATGTACACAATAGAAGTATAGCCTTGTTTTTGTGAAGTTGAAGGTCAGTTCTTTAAACATAAATAAGTTTTAGTGATTCTTGAAGGAAGTTTTAAGTCAATGGAGTGGAATATATGAAGTATCCATTTATTGTACTCACTGAGAAGCAAGGTCTGTAGCTACAAAATAATGTTCTGTTGCTAGCGGTGGGGTGAATTTACACATATAAGGAAGCAAGACAATTTTATAAAATTCAGTACCAACTGCATTCCTAGGGGACAAAGGGAATGACATGTACAGGAGTGTAAATGGGATAAGTTAATTTCGCACGAAGATGTTGGTTAGCTGAAAGTATCCATTAACGTTTAGTGTACTTGATTGTGTTTTTTTTTCAAAGAGGTTTGAAATGCTAATGGAATTAGTAGTACAGGATGTAGAAGATCGGGGTGGATTGACCCCCTCACTATACCTTAGCAAGAGTGCATGTATAAAAACAGCTCCCCATTTGTGGCCGTTCCAGGGTATGTCCTGCACTTGATTTCAGGAATTGGGGGTCTATGATTGCAAATATGACTTCAGAATTTGCAAATGGAATCATCTGATGAAAACAGGGTTTGCCCTCAGGGTCGAGTGAGGGGGTCTATCCACTTCAGCCATCTAGAAGTGTACATGACACATTATTCTCACAACTGGTTTTGTGGGTTTTCTAAAAGAATTACCGGAATGTAGAAATTGAAGTGAGGTTGGGTATGCAGATTCACAAAAGCTTAAATTTATAGTGAAGGTATTTGAAAAGGAGTGTATATTTATAGAAGAAATGAAATCGATGCATTATTGCGGTAGCAACGGGTTCAGCTTTATTAGTCACGTATATGAAAATTCAATGAACTAGTAAATTATAGAATGCATTGCAGGAGATATGAGGTGGTATGGCAGGAGAGGATGAATTCCCGAAGTGATTTTCGTCGAAGCAACCCACACAGAAGAGGCAGAAGAGGAGCTCCATTTCCAGTGGGGTTGGAGGAAATTCCTGCATTTGCTAAATGGCTTGAAGAAGACATAGAAAGAGCTCTCGAACGGAGCGAAGTGGTTCCTTCGGATGTAGAAGACTCATCGAAATTACCCTCCCTACGTGCAAAGAGCTATAGAAGTATGTACGCATACGGGTATCACTTCCGAGTGAAGAGTGTTGAAGAGAGCAGAACAAATACCTGTGATTCTGGAGTAGCAGCCATATTTCGACAACCATGTCGTTCGGGTAGGCGAGACCAGAACATTCTGAATGAGGAACTTGAATATATAGGTGAAGTCCAGGAGATTGTTGAATTGGATTATGGGAGACATTGTGTGGTGCTGCTACTTTGTGATTGGGTGAAAGCAAATTAAAGAGGTCGGAACGCAACAGTGAAGAAAGATGAATGGGGATTCACCATGGCAAATTTCAGAGCACTAGTACCATTCGGTTATGAATCATTTGCTTTCCCAATTCATTGTCACCAAGTTTTCTTTTCTGAGGATGAAGATGAGCCAGGTTGGAAAGTAGTATTAAGAACAGAAGTGAGGGGACGCAGAGTTGACAATGAAATAGAGGAAGAGCAGGAGCCACCAATGTTTGCTGTGGGACGAGATGAAGACTTCGAGGGTTTGCATGTAGCAGAAGAAGGTCAAGAAAGTGTTCCTAACGCAGTTCCCGGTGGCAGAGATATTTCATTGACTGAAGTTCTTCATGATATCCGTGAAGAGGATCCCATGATGTTCGACAGGGACGTAGGAGAGTCCTCAGAAGACAACGATTGAAGGAAGAGGAGAAATTGCATCGGATGAGCACACACAAGTTTTCCCAGTTCGTAAAATCATTTAAAAGCAGAGTGTGACTATTGAGCAAAGAAAAGAAGAATTGACAGACATGTGTACAAAAATGATGTGTACATAATGAGGGTGCTATGTAAGTGCTAATGAAATTGAGGTATCCATTTATACAATTAGGAATCATTATATCTTGAACTGGCAGGTGAATTGCTTCATCCGTGTTTAATTAAGTAGGGAAGGGAAGTAAATTTGAATTGTCATTGTAACAAAGTCTTTTAGAATTTTATAAACCTTTGTGGAATGAGTTATGAATTAAAGATGTGTAGTCACAGGCATCACAGGAAGTGACTGAGCCCAAAAATGTGAAGTATGGGTTCATTGAAGTAGTCATGATCAAATGTAGAGCAATGCGGCCTTCTGATCTGAGAAGCTGAATAATTGGTAGCGTTATTGTCTTTCATGCATGTCACAATTTCGTTTTATTAGTAGAAAGAGAAAATGCCAAATTAAAGTTACAAAATTATAAGTCACAGATGTTGTCTATGAGGAAGTCATGCGACATCCATGGGGGACAATACATGAAGGCTGCAGGGAAAGATGTGAAGTAGGAAACTGTTAAAGCAACCGGGAAGTCATTCATTCCATTTTGGGGGGGGCTGATCTCCTTCAAACAATTTCCAGAGGAGTTCAGTAGGTCTGAAAATGGAATTGGCATATAATCCAAGTTGTTTCATTTTTGGCAGACCTTTGTGGAAGTATTGACAAATTTTTTAATGTGATTCGCAGTGGTTTTAAAAAGAACTCCATCCTGAAATGCAGTGTAGTTTTACATTATAGACACAGAAATGTACCTTTGTATTAGAGGTAGCAGTGTAGAGCCAAGTTTCTTCTGCAACCACCTTTCTTGTATTGAATGAATTGCATGTAAAAAAAAATTAAATAAAAGAGAATTTGAACTTTTTACAATTGGTAGATGAAAAGCTATTCAATTTCTACTGATTATCCTTTTATGTGGGTGGGATTTTTCTTGGCAGGAAATCAGAGGACAATACTACAGTGATGTCATGGCTGGTAGTAGGTGACGTAGATCTGGGGAGGGGATTTGTGAAGTCAGTTTCGATGTCACAGAAGGTAACTGGGGTGTTTCTGAAATCGTTATTTTCGATAGCCTGAACTTATTGGTATACTTCTATGCAGCACAAAGGTCATTGAAGTGGTGTGGATTGGACAGAAGTATTAGTTAACAGTAACTTGGTGTATGACATTTGTGACTAGTACTACTATCTTGTTAGGATATTGAAAGTGAAAGTACAGGAAGACACGTGGTATGGAACACAGGAATCCCAGAGTTCATTGAAATAAAACATGTAGAAGAAAACTTATGTGTACGGTGTGCGCTCGTAATGTGAACTTACAATGTGATTGGATTGTAACTGAAGCATGCTTTCAGATTAGTAATTTCAACAGTGCAGTAGCATCTATGGTTGCTGGCATACAAGAGCAATGGCAGTTGTTAAAAAATTTCAGTACAAAATCTGAAACATACAATAGAATGTGCTTAGAATATGTTCTCAGTTTTCTCATACTGTAGAAGAGAAGGTGCACTGTGGATCCATTTTCAAAAGTGTTTCCTTATTTTGGTTTGGATTGAGTACTTCTGTGTAAAATTGAAAACTAATTTTTGGAAACAATTATTATGAGTTGCCTATTTGGAAACTCAGACAGCATTCTAGCATTTTGAATTAAAATGGTAAATTCTCCTACAGGAAAATTCACTAAGGACTTATGAAAAAGTACTATGTAAGAATGTTGAAGTTCCAGAAGGCCAGAACTGTGGAAAACTGTGCACAAAAATGTTCCAAAGAAATTATTAAGCTTATGAATTTTGAAAAAAACAGTGCCGAAATCAACAGAAAATTGGTCATAGTTTTAACAGAATTAACAAAACGTTCAAGTATTTGTAAAAACGGACATTGCAATGACCAAATCAACATAAAAGTGTTGTTGATTTGTTGATTTGGTCACTCATTTTCTACTAGTGCTTGGAATTCTGTCCGGATGAGTCTGTCGTTGTAGTAAGAGAGGAAGGTGGAGGTTTCCTGAGTGACCTACTGGTGGGGAGTGATGTCCAGACTAGTTGTGAGGAAGATTCCGCATCCAGGCTTTGGTGTTTGTTTTGTGTTTGTTTTATATTTCTTTTGAGTGAGACTTCAATCACTATAATCCATTGAGGGGTAGGATTTACGCTTCCTTCCTAAATTCAAGAGCGGAACCCTCTGGATAAGAGGTTAAACTTCTACTTTCAGTTACTAAAAGACCAGGGTACAGATCCGGATTCGGAAGAGGAACAAGGTTTGGACACTCCTTCCGGTTCCGCATCCGCATTTCAGAGAAATAAGTAGTTACTATAGACAAGGAGAGGCACAGGATGATGACACTCCTCCATGTCTAGTGAGGTTGTATGAAATTATATAAGATAGAAGATACAGTAATTTTGGAGTAAGGGTGTCAAAGAGGGTGTTTCCGGGATTCCGTTCCGGATCCTCTTTGTCTTGGTTTGTGGTTCCGGATCCCATTCCGGTAATTTTGAGGAATCTGCAGTTAAAGTCCTTTGGAAACGATACACAGGTCATCTTGGGTGTTTTGTCGTTTAAAACACCTAAAGGTAGGATTTGTGCTTCCTTGTGCTACGACACCCTCGGACCGACTTAGCCATGAATTGCCACATTCATGGTGGAATTTAGCCCCTTCAGGCCTATGTGACTTGAATCCTCCAAATCTAACCGTTTCGCTCTTTCTACCTAATTTAGGGCCAGGTTTGGTGGGATTCTAAGTCTAAACACAAATCTAGACCAAATACTATAATGGGTATATTACAACCTTATTTTGGTTCTACACTCTTTTTATGGCTTTTTGGATATTTTTTTTAACTTTAAATTGCAAATTTCCAAAAAAATAATTCTACGAGTTCCAAGTGACAAATTGGGAGCTCACAGGCTGTGATAATTTTAATGTTTGTAAAGGCTGTTTCCCACCAGTTGGCAAGGGCGGTTTTATTTGGATTTGGCAGGAACCATGTTTGGCGTGCATACACACCGTCTTGAATTGGTAAATTCCGATCCTACTTGGAGGCTTAGCTAGCAGACGTTTGCACTGTTGTTTTGAGAAGTAGTGGTCAACTAATATTTTAAAGAGCAATACTTACAGACAATAATAATGTAGGATCGTCAATTTTGCAGGATGTAGATTTTGGAGCTTTAAGAACAATTTGAGATAATAGCCACTTGGGAGAGTAATTAAATGCGGGACTATGTTGTAACGACTTGAAAATTCTTTGTGGCAAACTGGAAGGGAGATCGTAACTAAATCTTGGCGAACTTGACCTTTTTAAGTACAAAAAAAGATTACAAGAATTACACTAATAATTAGCACCTAATCCTTGGAGGGATCCCTCTATCGGATTTTTTGTCCAAATTGGACGCATGATATACCATCAAAAAGCTCTCGACAATACCTTTCCAATGATATATTATAAAGCATATTTAAGTCGTCAGACGGGCAATTGGACGGTCGGTTAGATGAATGGACGGTTGAGTCGACCTCAATCTTTGGAAGGATTTCACCGTCGGAGTTTCTGTCCAAATTAGATGCATAATATACCATTGGAAAGCTCTTCACAATACCTTTCCAATGGTATATTATGAGCCATATTTTAGTCGTCGAACGTTCAGACGGTCGGACGACCTGTCTGCTCGACAATCCGGAGTCCGACGGCCTGTCCGCGCGACCGCTTGTCCGCTCATCAATCCGGAGTCTGACGGCCCATCTGACCTCGCGTCCGACTAGCCCTGCGCCCCCAATCTTTGGAAGGATCTCATCATCGGAGTTTTTGTCCAAATATGACTTATAAGATATCATTGGAAAGCTCTCAAGAATACCTTTCCAATGGTATATTATAAGTCGTATTTTAGTCGTCAGACGTTCAGACGGTTGGACGTCCTGTCCGCTCGACAGTCCGGAGTCCGACAACCCATATGCGCGGACGCGCTGTCTGCTTGAGAGTCCGGAGTTTGACGACCTGTCTGCGCGAACGAGTCGTCCGATCTCTCGTCCGATCTCTCGTCCGACCTCAAATTGGGCACATAATATACCTTTGGAAAGCTCTCAATAAGAGCTTTCCAATGGTATATTATGAGCTATATTTTAGTCGTCGGACGATCAGATGGTCTCACGATTGATTAATTTTGAGCTACATTAAACTACATTAGATTACATTGAAGTGCTTAAAGCATTTTTAATAGCATCCCCTAATACAATAATAAAATAGTATAATTGATTGTATTATATTTAGATTGTTTATTTTGGTGTTTCAAACTATCAATGCATTTTACAACAAAACTTAAAGAAATACTTTAGGTTATAATTACATGTTCTACTTTGTACATTGGTACATAATAATTGATGAAGAAAACAGAGAACACATTGGAAACATAAATGCATAAATCTGTGAGGTTCATATGTGCTATATTTTTATAATGATATTTAAAGGGAATTGAAGGCCAAATATATTTCGCTCATTGCACCAATGTTTCTGGTAAATAATGTAAGGTTCAAAGTTTAGGGTTTAGGATATAGGATTTAGGATATAAGATCTAAGGTATAGCATTTAGATTATAGGCTTAAATTCGTAAAAGAATAACTTCAATTATCCTTATTTGCATACATTAATGTATAGTAGATGCTTATAGCATTGAATAGCAGTCTTTGAAAGCAAATTTGTGCTTTTGAGAATCCAATGTTTTCAGTAGAAGAAGACAATTGGGCGGACGACAAAATAGTTGTTATGCAGAAGGTTGGCTAGATGGGCAAGCCAAGAAGTTGGACGCAAAGCTAGGCAGGTGGACACGAGGTCGGACGAGAGGTCAGACGGGTGGTCGGACAAGCGGGCTGAGGCGGACGAGCGGTCAGCCGTCCAACGACTAAAACATGGCTCATAATATACCATTGAAAAGGTATTGTTAAGAGCTTTCCAATGGTATATTATGCGTCTAATTTGAACAAAAACTTCGACGGTGAGGTCCTTACAAAGATTGAGGTCGACCGAGTTGTCCGTCCATCTGGCCGGCCGATCGTGTGACCGTCCGACGACTTAAATATCCCTTATAATGTATCATTGGAAAGGTATTGTTGAGAATTTTTTAATGGAATGTCATGCGTCTAATTTGGACAAAATTTCAACGGTGGAATCCCTCCGAGGATTAGTTGCTAATCATTAGTGTAATTTTTCTCATTTTCAGCATTCTTGGAGTTATTATCTTCACTTAAGAAGATTGAGTTCATCATTTTTCAATTAGGTAGGTGAATTTTATTAGTCTATTCAAATTTCTAGATAGAATATTTAATTTATATTGCTAGTTTTTTTAAGGTATACAAAACTAAATTATGACTTTCTTGGATATGGAACATTCTAAGTATCGAGGGTGGGTATCCTGGCCATATACTGCCTACCACAATAAGTGATTTATTCTACCTTGGACAATGTATTGTAACTCATTGCAACTCATTTTACATACATTGTGGATTTTTTCAAAATTTTACGACACACATTTTAACATATATTAATGTCGTCACACCTAAATTTGATATTTAAGTCAATGTTATATTCTAAAATCTTAAACGATGTTATTTTGTAGAATGGATACCTTGAAATTAATGATTGGAGTAAGTATGTCATACTTTAATAATTACAAGTAGGTTTCATCTTTAGAAATATTTTTTCTTAACTTCACAAAAAAATTTAAATACTATTGTCAATATCAACTAATAGGACCAAAAATCTTAACATAAATAGAATTATCAATATATGCCACAATCTTAAAGCCAAAGAAATGTGGTAGCAATAAGAAATAATGCATGTACAAATGATTTTATAATTAGAAAGTTAAAATATTTTTATAATCTAGGAGATTACAATACTAATTACATTAATGATTTTAATATTGGTTTAATTGAGAGGTGGAAAAAAAATATGGTTAGAGTCTTGGTAATATATAATTTAAATCAAGCATACAAAGGTTCTGATAATCCAATTGCAAGCAAGCCACCCATCTAACTAAATCTTGACGAAATTGACCTTTTTAAGTACAAAAAAAGATTACAAGATTACAAGAATTACACTAATAATTAGCACCTAATCCTTGGAGGGATCCCACCGCCGAATTTTTTGTCCAAATTGGACGCATGATATACCACTGAAAAGCTCTCGACAATACCTTTCCAATGGTATATTATAAGGCATACTTTAGTCGTCGGACGTTCAGACGGTCGGACGGCCTGTCCGCTCGACAATCTAGAGTCCGACGACCTGTCCACGCAAACGGGCCGTCCGATCTCTTGTCCGACCTCAAATTGGACACATAATATACCTTTGAAAAGCTCTCAATAAGAAATTTTCAATGGTATATTATGCGCTATATTTTAGTAGTCGAACGGTCACACGGTCGAACGACTGATCGCCTGTCCGACCTCGTGTCCGACCATCCTTCCAACCCCAATCTTTGGAAGGATCTCATCATCGTAGTTTTTGTCCAAATTGGACGCATAAGATACCATTGGAAAGCTCTGGAGAAGACCTTTCCAATGGTATATTATGAGCCATATTTTAGTCGTCGGACGTTCAGATGGTCTGACGGCATGTCCGCTCGATAGTTTGGAGTCTGACGGCCCGTCCGCGCGACCGCTTGTCCGCTCAACATTCTGGAGTCCGACGGCCCATCCGACCTCGCGTCCGACCAACCTTCCGACCCCAATCTTTGGAAGGATCTCACCATCGGAGTTTTTGTCCAAATTGGACGCATAAGATATCATTGGAAAGCTCTCGACAATACCTTTCCAATGGTATATGATGAGCCATATTTTAGTCGCTGGACGTTCAGACGGTCGGTCGGCTTGTCCGCTCGACAGTCCGGAGTGTGACGACCCGTCCGACCTTGCGACCGACCATGCGTCCGACTCCAATCTTTGGAATGATCTCACCATCGGAGTTTTTGTCCAAATTGGACGCATAATATACTATTAAAAAGCTCTCAACAATACCTTTCCAATGGTATATTATGAGCCATATTTTAGTTGTTGGACGTTCAGATGGTCGGACAACTAACCGCTCAACGGCTTGTTGTTCCGACGGCCCGTTTGCGCGTCCGACGGCCCGTTATTCCGATGGCTCGTCCGTGCATCCGACAGCCCATCCGCACGTCCGACGGCTCGCCCTTTCGACAGCCCGTCCGCGCGTCCGACGGCTTGCTATTCCGACGGCCTGGCCGTGCGTCGAACGGCTTGCTGTTCCGACGGCTCGTCCGCCGGCCCGCTCTTCCAACGGCCCATCTGCTCGTCCGACCGCCCACTTTTCCGACGGCCCGACCACGCGGACGGGCCATCTGACCGTCCACTGGACGATCGACCTTAAAAAGCAGGTATGTCAAAAGACGTCCAGGGTTCAGCGCCCATGTTCGTGGGACATCCGGACGGATGTCCAAACGTCTGGACGTCCTGTCCTCCAGCTGCCGTCTGACGAACGGTAACCACCGTGTCCACTGCATTGCCTACGTCCGTTGCATACAAACATCTAGACGTCCAATTTTTGGACATGATTTGCCCCGAGACATTCAAATCCGTCAACCCTGCCCATGGTGTATCTAAGATCGAAATGGTAAAACCAGAATTTCAATGAAGCAATATGACTGCATTGTCCTTAGCAAAGATAGAGAAGACGGTTCAACATATGTTCCAAAGTAGAGGAAAATTAAATGTACATCACTTTTATAAATTTCAGACGTTCTATTGCACATGCATAAACTCTCAAGCAAATCTACATAGGAGTAACTTGTTGCTTGACAAGGAAGAAGTCGAGCTCCCTTCGCTTTCTAATTCCGTCGACAAAAGAGCTGTTGTTGGGAGTGGCCTCCTCTAGCACGGCACCAACAGCTGCATCATTGTTCCCTTCTAGTTCCACCACAAAATTCTCTTCACAAAGAACATGAAAGAGTCACTCCACGTCTTCATGACATTGTTTGAATAGCATGTTGTGTAAAAGTGTGCAACAAATAACCACGTATGGAAGGAAAATCACATTTAAATCCAACTTGGTGTGTAGTTCTTTGAAGGACTACTTCAACAAAGCAAATGCATTCTCCATGATGCCTCTGCCTCAAGATAGTCTTTTGTTAAAAAGAGAACTTGCCCGTGCTGATGAGGGACCATAAGCCATGGGAGTACATAGTAACCACCATCACCAAGAAGGGAAGGTGAAAAACCTTCAAAAGTGTGTGCACCTTTCCATAGCGCATTCATTTGCCCTCTATGGTACAACATCGATCTTTATAATACACATGAGTCGTTCGCTGACGTACGAATCCAAGCAATGCTTCGAACTATCTACCACAACATGGCAGCTCATGGAGTAGCCACCAGACTTGAAGTAGTAATAGTCGTTGACATTCTGTTTTGGTTTTGCAATTGGAATTGGAATGTGTGTGCTGTCAATATCTCTAAAAAAGCCAAGTAAGCCATATAAACAATGGAAATCTACAACTATGGTAGGAATTTGCGGTCCCGTTGGCCTTAACCTTTGAAGGCTTTTTTTATTTTGTCAAAAATCCGTTCAAACGTCATTTCTAGTGTAAAGAGCAAAGAATTTTAAAATATTATTTTTACATATCTAACCATAGGATCTTGTAGTAGACTAGTATGAAAATGTATAGAAATAATTTCATACAATTTGATCGCATGTATTGCAAGATAATTGCATTCAAAGTGAAGAAATTATGTTTTGGGGAGCACAATGCAAAAAAAGTTATTAAATTTTTTTTAATAAAATATATTTTAATATACATGGAATGTTTAAGAAAAAATTATTGAGATGTTTTGGAGTGTTTTCTAGACCAATCTTTCTATTAGAATTGATGTATTCCAACTCCATTTTAAAGTTATTAACTATTTAGGTATTATTTCTATCTTTTATCTATTTTTGTTTAACAATTTTTTTAAGATATCTACTTTTGTTTATCAAATTGTTGTTGTTTGAATTTTTCACATAGACTTGACTCAATTGTATATTACAAAGATTTTTTACCTCATATTAGATTTTTTAATTTTGTATTGGAAATTTTTGAATTAAGAAGATTCAAACTCCTATAACCTTGTCTTGTATGAAAATGAACAAAATAAAGTTATTTTTTTACTTTCAACGCTAATATTGTAGCATCCTAGCAAATTGATCGCTAAATAAATAATTAAAAGTGTAACTGCATTTAAAAAATTATTGATCTAATTGTCCAAAATTATTTTATTTATATATATTCAACTCACTTCATACAGTCTTGCATTATTTTTTTGTCAATAACTATAAACATGCATTGCGAATTTTTTGTCTCACCATTTTAACCATACTAAAGTACAAATTCTCACAACAAACCATAGCTCTCACATGCAACAACCCCTAATACTTAACCCCTAAAGAACCAAGCTACATTTTTTGGCAACATAGAAATTTTGGGTAGATACATGTGACTAGTGATTTCCATATTTTTGGCCCAAGTTTTAATAGAAGGTGTGGACAAGGAAAATCTTTCATGTGCACTAAATTTCAGGACATTTTAAAATATGAATAAAAAGTTATGGCCTAATATGTGGTTTGTTTCTCAACTCGGGCAATCCGGGCAAATCTGAAAAAATAACTTCTTTTTAAAATAAAAATTTGAATTTGCTTTTAAAGATTTTTATTTATATATAAAAAGCTTTGAATCATTCCATATTGATCAATGAATCAAAAGTTATGAGGTGTTTAGTTTGCAGGCAGTTATAGATTCTCTACTCTAAAATAAACTTTGAAATCCTTTATTTAATTCAATTTTTTTTTAAATTGGAAAAAAATAAAAATAAACAACTTGTAGATTGTTTATTACAAGATTACAACCATTGGGATTGACATTTTTCAACTCCATAAATAAATTGTTAAGAATTTAGTATTTTGAATCATTATCTACATCTTTCTACCTATTATTTTTTTCCTATATGTTGTACAATTCCAAATGATCTGAAAATTCTCAAGCATGTAATCAACTTGCCTTGAAGAATGAATCCAAACAAGCACCACCATTTTGTATATTTTTTCTTACAAATGTGATCTTCGGAAGTGCAGCTGCCTGATTTTTCACAGGGCCAAAATAAGGGATTTTATCACTTCAAATGCTAATATCCTGCAATCTACATGGTGGAAAATCTTGAAATTTTTTCCACATCTTCTCAAACCAACATGCTATAAGATCCTATGGTTACATGTTCCCCAAAATGATATTTAAAAAAAATTGGTACTTGTACTAAAAATGACAGTTTTTGAACGTTTTGGGTGATAATATAGTCAAGAAACTTTAGGGATCAACAAGACCCTCACACATATGATAAAGGTTTTAGGATTTGGAGGTCAAGACAAGGCTTGAAGTAAATGGGGACGCTTTAGATGAAAAAAACAAAACTATCTAAATCTTTTTTAAACAATATGGATGAGTACCTAACTAATTTTAATTATATTTTAAAACTATCTAATTTTAATATATTACCTTCTTGGTTGCTTAATATTTTTTTACACTTTAATTAATTATTGGATAGAAACTTGCCCAAGCTCCTAGGAAGCTACAGTATCTTGCAATCTACATTGTCAAAATGAAATTTCTTCTACATATTTGCAAACTAGTCTAGTGCAACATTACACGTTTTGTTATGAAAACAATCAATTTTTAAATTTTTTGCTCTTTACACTAGAATGCCAATTTTGGGAGTGTTTTTTTGATAAAATATAAGGTAGAACAACTCATTAAGGTCAAAAGACCCATCACGAACACCTAAAGAATGATTCCATTACAACTTTTTCTCAATATATAAGATTTGGGCCACAATCAATGTCTTAGGTGATAGTGATCAAGTGATTAGTGACAACAAGAGGAACTTCCAACTTTTAAGATTAAATTCATATAGGAAGTGGGTTATTTACGCCTTTATGTTACAACCATGTTATAAAATATTTGTAATTGCTTTAATTGAGTAAGATGAGCATCATGGATATAGTTTTTGTTTGTTTTGGGGTAGTCTAAAGACTCTTTGGGGTTATGAAAAGTAGCACACTTTAAAATTCATAACAAATTTATGTTTTGTCAAAAAAATAGAATTTCAACTATTCTTGCCCTTTCTTAAACTTGTCCTTATGTGGAGAATTTTTTTTCACATTTTTTAATGGTATGAAGGCAAACTAGTAATTCTAACTATAAGGTTGTATGCTCTAAAAGCAACCCACTCCCTCAAATCGATCCCATTTTTAGTTGGAGAATGGAGATGAGGTGATCCTTATATGAACCACTTTAGCAACTAAATGAATCAAGAAAATTTTATTTTTGTATTGCAAGAGTCAATCATTGTCTTTGATTTTGGCATATCCCTTTACAAGTTGCAAGTGGACGGATTTTGGGAGACCTATGGTCACAAATAGGTGTCTATGTCCCGAATCTTTGAAAATTTATAAGTAATTCAAAAATGCTTGGAAAAATACAAAACCACTTGTGTTAGGTTCCACATCTATTTTCTTTCTCTGAAAAATGGTCTAAAAATATTTCTGTCCACTAAAGCCTATGAAAAAGGTGGCCCAGCCCTTAAATGGTTGTTTATTGTAACCATTTAAGAGCATACTACCTTAATGGATTGTTCTACCTTAGTCATAGTCCTTGAGGGATTAAAATATGACTTGGAGTTTTCTGTAATTTAACAATAAGCTTCTGAAGTTAGATTTTTCAGTTTTTGTTTGTTTGTTCACGTAGCTACACCAAAGATGATATTTAGTGTTGAGTGACATTTAGTGTTTTTACCCCCCTACTAGCTACAACACTAAATCTGAACTTGTCCACAATTAGTGTTAGACTTGAATGTGCCGGCTGCAAACTTCAGAGCCTTGTAACTTTTTCAAAAATTCTTCAAATCAGGAAAATGAGATGTTTTTCGGCATCTACAAAAACTGTAGATGCCGAAAAACATCTCATTTTCCTGATTTGAAGAATTTTTGAAAAAGTTACAAGGCTCTGAAGTTTGCAGCCGCCTAGCCCTAATCGGTCCGATTCTGTCCGTGAACAGTGATATTCCGTCTGATATGACAACTCTGGTTCACATTTAGTGTTTGAATTGACATTTAATGTTACTTACTTTCATAGGGTAATTGGCTTTTAGTGTATGCCTTCGTATTTAGTGTACAAGACACTAAATATCATCTTTTGTGTAGTGGTTCAAGAATTTTTAGATTTTCTATTGTAAAATGAATACAGCGTTAGTAAAGTTAACTTGATTTTAGAATTTCTGTGGAAAACCAGGCAAATACAGTATTATTTTTGAGCCAGCTGTCCTTTTGACTTGGAAACATAACTTTTCAGATCTCCCGGATGTACTACTGTATCTTCAATCTCAAAACCAAAACTACCGTACACGCAACTATCAACTCTCCTTTTGGCCTTCTCCCCCTTTTCACATCACCTTTTTTTCTTTCTATATTTTAAACTCAACTCGCCTTTCTTATTTTTGTTACAGTAATAAACAAATGGATCCTACCACCGCTTTGGGGTGGAGTATTTTATTATTCGGTTCCTACTCTAATTCAATGCAGTTTGTCGGCGTTCCCCGTTTGTTCCCAATAAAAATAATAAAAAATAATAAAAAATCCAGTAATTATAACAAACGGGTATGGATTTATCTTTAGCTTACTCAGTGCTTTCTGCCTTTCTGGGTGAAAAAGTTAGGCTCAGTCGGGGGTCATTTAATTATTAATTAATTCAGGTCAATCATGTTCACCGTCCACTCACTCTGGAAAAAGACAAACTTACCTTTTCGAGGATAATTCTTTTGGGAAATTATTGGTATTTTTATTTTTAATTGGGCGAACAAGAATAATAATGTACCGTATTCATTTATGGAAGATTGGAAGTAATCTCTATTGCTACTTTTGTAAATTCGAATAGTGGTATTATTGAAAGGAGTTTTCCGTAACGTAACGTAGCATATGTGACTATTAGAATATGATATTTGGGGTAAAAAATGATATGACCTACACCATTGGATTGATAAGTCAACAATTCACATCTTATATTTGGATGTCATGTTTTAGGATCTTAAACTTTACCATGCTCAAATACGATACCATACAAGTAGAATAAAGTTAGTGACCATTTTGAAGTTTAACATATATGTTTTCTAATGTGTAGTTCAAATTGGAAGTGCTATGCTAACAATAACAATAACAAACAAAACTAAGTATATATTTGAAATTTTTCCATTAATACAAACATACCATAAGTACCAATAGACAAACTTCAAAAGTAAATTTACCAAAGTTGTAATATGCGACATATAACACAATACAATAAATTTTGATGAGATTTTTTTTTGTTATTTGAAAGAAATTTAATTTCAAAATTAGCCATGTCTAAAACTTTATATTTTGTCAAGTTTTCTTGAAACTTTAAAAATCATTATGTGCCTTGGTATATTGGTTTACATCATTACAAATTGTTGTACACAAAAATTGAAGGAAGTTGACATCAATTGAATCTAAAATATTTACAGTTTGACAAACATGCAAATGATGTTAGTTTGCATGATATTTGAATATATATTTTTTGAATTGAGAGCATGAAATTGCATTAACCAATCTAGGGAGTATATTTTATTAAGTTTTTGGGTGTTTCTTTTTGGAACAAATGGAAAGTACCATTGCATTAGATTAGTTAAACCAGTTTTTGGGTTGACTGTTTTTATTGTGAGTGGAATAATTTTTTTTCCTAGGGTGTATGCACAATAGGGTGACACATTTTGAAACCCCATGCACCAAAAGTGGCACTTTTGAGGATTTCAAAAAATCATAGACAAATATAGAAAATTAATTTTGGTATTAAATAAAATTTTGATGATTTGAGAATGATAATCTTGTATAATTATCCACAAAAAAATACAGAAAATAGATATTTAGATTCTCTGAAAACACTACTTTTCCCATTTGCACAAGTATACTCTAATTTTCATGAAAAAAATGGTTCTTGATATAATTTTGAGATATAAAATTTTCATAAGTTTAAAAAATTGAAAATAAAAAACCACAAAAATTCCTTTTTCTATTAATGTTCTTAAATCCTAAATTAAAATTATGTATATTTATTGATAGTATATATTTAAAAACTATCTATTCTAAAATATTTTTATGGATTTTTTTTCGAATATACTTCAAAATATAATTTTGAAATTGAGAATTTTAGTGAATTTTGAATTCTAAAATCTAATGTGGATAATTTTTACAATCAAAGTTGGATAGAAATTGGTCATACTAATATTAAAATGGATATTTTGAAATTCCAAATCTTTAAAGAAATCCAATTTTCCTCTATCCTCCAAGAGGATGATGGTCCTTTAGGCATTGGTCATCAAATAAATGTATTTTACAGTCTCTTTTCCAAAAAACATTCAAAATTGTCATTTCTATTGCAAAGAGAATTTTTTTATTTTTTTATTTTATTGAACATCCAACCATAGCATCTTACACCTAATTAGTATGAAAATAAACAAAAGAAATTTTAGTTGTTTTGATCGCACATATTGTAAGATAGTTGCGTTTAAACTGAAGAAAATAAGTTTTTTGCACATTGCTGGATTAGATTATTTGACTTTGAACCTTTGTAACTTAAATTTTTTGCACTACTAAGTTTTGAGGTTTAAATCTTTATGGTGAGAAATTGAGTTGAGAGTGTAGGAGAAAAATTACACTAAAGAAAAAAATTAATTTTCATTCTTTAATAAAAATTGTTATGTAGAAGTAGTTTCAAGATAGAAGGAAAATCTATATTATTTAAATTTCTAAGATGGAATTAAAACACATTAATCACAATGATGAGATTATTCTAGCAAGAAACTAAACCATGTGGAACCGTTTTTTGTGAAAAAAATATGAAAATTACATTCATAAATGAAACCTACAAGTTATTTTTCGAGAAGATGCTTAGATTGCCTAAAAAACAAGATATGCCCATGACTTTCACATCAATTATCCAAATGAAATGATTAGAAGTTTTGCATATAGAAAAAAATATAATCTATGAGAAAAAGAAATTCAAATTTTTGAAACTGTTGCTTGGTCTCTCTTGATTTTAGGTTATTTGGTCATAACTTTTGTTCATGGGCATCAATTGAAAAAGATCATTTCCACAAAGATAATCAATTTTTCTATCTTGAAAAAAAATTTCAAAAAATCATGACAAAAATTGAAACCATAGATACCTAGCCAAAATCCAATTTGTCCCTCCAAAGACAATGCACCCAAAAGAAGCATTAACTGCCTACTATGATATTTGTATCATAGGATGTAGATTATTTGTTACAACATTATAATTTCAGGGATAGGGATTATAATGGTCCTTTAGGGGTTAAAGTTTTCTAAACAATTTATTTCAAATCGGCAACACTGAAAATTGAAATCTACAATTTGTTCGTTTTGTTAAAAAAAATGAATAATTTGAATGTCAAAATTAATTTTTATTAATAGAAACCTAAAAGTATAAATATAATAAATGAATATGCCATTTTCTTACAAAATACTAGTATTAAATCAAAAAATCTAATTTGGATTACCTAAATGTTGCACAAGTAGCTCACGAACAATTTAAAGTTAATGGTTTCATGTGACAAATTGCAATATTTCATTAGATTTTCTATTTCAGAATTTTTTGAGTGTGCTTATAATGGGTGCATGAAAGTAAAAATCCCTTGTTTATTTATTATTGGGATTTTGAATAGAAGAAGAAAAATATTGAAAATAAATTATTAGAAAATTCATTTTCCTATTGTATTTTAGATACTTGTCAACTTCTAACTCCTTTCTAAGACTTTAATTTCATCCATAATTTTTTTGAGTCCAACTAATGACATCAATTATATCAATTTCAAATTTTGAATATTTTGAAACATTAAAATTTTATTGAAATTTGAATTTTGGGCCTATAACCCCATAGTCTATTGATTTTACAAGTATAGATAGAAAAGAAAAGAAAATTTGTACTATATTATTTGTTTTTGGCCCTACAAAAAACCAAGTAGCTACACTTCAGAAGATCACATTCTTATAAAAAATAATCCATATTGGTGGTGATTCTTTGGATTCATTCTTCAAGGCAAGTTGGCTACATGCTTGAAAAATTTCAAATCATTTCGAATTGTACAACATATAAATAAAAAATGGTAAATAAAAAAAAGTAGAGAATGATTCAAAATACAAAATTGATAAGAATTTAGTTATGGACTTTAAAAATGCTAATTCCAATAGTTGTAATGTTGTAATAAACAATCTACATCTCATGATTTTATTTTTTTTCCCAAAATATTGAAAATTGAGTTAAATAAAAAACTTCAAAGTTTATCTTAGAGTAGAGAATCCATAACTACCTGCAAACTAATAATCCTCATGACTTTCATCTCATTAATCAAAATGGAATCATTCACAACTTTTCACGTGTATATAAATCTAGAGAATTAATTAAAAAAACTTAACTCTTAAGAAAATGATCTTAAAGAAATTTTTTGAGCTGCCCAAGCTGCCTACAGTTTAGAGAAAATTACATATTATATAGTATCTTTTAACCATGTAGTCAAAAGTTATGATTATTGTTGGGCCTTAAAGCTACTCCTTGGACACATGTTGTGTAAAAATTTCAAAGAAAAAAAAAAAAATTTAGTCAACTGCCCAAAATTGCTATGTTTGGTCCTTTAGGGATTAAACTTCATTTGCAAGTGTATATTACTTTAAAGAAAATCATATAATAAACTAAATTTCAATGTTATTTTCCAATTATTAATTGAAGAAACCATAGTTATAGGCCCAAATATTAAATTTCAAATTAATATTCAATTTTATATAATTTAAAATTTTCAACTTAGAACATGAGCTAGAGTGATGTGATAAATGTCATTTCATTAACAAAGCTCAAATTTAAAAGAGGTTATACTTTTTGCCATAATTAAGATCAAGAATAAAAAACTAAAGGTTTTCAAAATACACTACAAAAAGCACCTGGGACATAAGCACTTCCTTTTAAAGAAAATTCATATTTTTTTTTAAATCATGCCTATACTAAAGAAGTAGAAATCACACTTTGAGAGAATCCACTAAGTTTACCAACATGCACGATTCCATCAAGTAATGAAAAACTTCATTTCATTCCATTTCTGCGAGTTGTCTAATTTTGTCAACCTACTTCTAGCCCCAATTCCATCCAAAAACTCATTAATTTTTTGACAAAATCACCCTATCAATGTCCACAAGGTGAATATGGGTGAGCGGTTATGGGTTGTTTATAGGATGTATATAATTTCACTCTATGAGCAATTTTGTAATTTCATGGAAGACCACCTTAGAAATCAATGATGCTAGTGCATGAGATTACAAACTTTGAATGTAATTGTAGGTATATACCTACAACCATTTCAAGAAGGTGTTTATAACATATGTACCTATAAGATAAGTATACTATAACACAGATACCTATAACATGGACACCTATAGAAGCCTAAAAGGTGTCTATAATATAGACTTCTAGGCTCGTAGATTCTATACTCACTTGTTAGTACTTCCCTTCACAAAATCACAAAATTTACAATTTTAATTGAAAAATTTATAATTCCATTTGGGTTTGATTTGTGAAACAAGTGCACACCTTTCAAAAATACGTGCCCTTCTTGAAGTTGGCCCCAAAATTTTCAAATTGCTTATTAAGGTGGTAATAGGCTTGTCTACCTAATCACTAGTGTGATTTCCTCTCTATTTTTTATTTTTTTTAGTATCAATTACACTAATTTACCAAAGTCACGCTATTTTGAATTAGCGTAAATGAAAATATTATTATATTGCTACAATTCTATCATAAATAAAATTTTGCAATGACACTAATTTTGCAAGTAATAATTTAGTAATTCTCCCCATTTACTATTATTACAAATCAATGCACAATACATTGATTTGTCCTAATAATTTGTATAACTCTGATTTACCCAAATCATACTATTTTGAATTACTACAAGCTAAAATATTATTATATTGTATCAATTCCAACATGAATGAAATTTTGTAATGATTAATACTAATTTTGCAAGTAATAACTTAGTAATTCTCCCCATCCATCCATTAACCCCTAAAGTCCCAAGGCCATTTTTCCATCAAAAACCACTCAAAACTGCCATTTCTAGAGCAAAGAGCAAAAAAAAATTTAATGTTTTTTTTGCATATTTAACTGTAGGATCTTGTACTAGACTAGTTTAAGAATGTGTGAAAGAAATTTCAGAAATTTTGACCATGGAGATTGCAAGATATTTGCATTTAAAGTGAAGGAATCTAGTTTTTTTGCACCTTGCTCAACTACATTTTTTGGCTTTGAACCTTTTTAACTTCAAATTTTGCTCTAATGATTTTGAATTTCTAATTTTATATGATGAAGAATTGAGTTGAAAATCTAGAAATTAAAAAACAAACAAGCACACACTTAGTTTTCACTCATTGAAAAATTGTTAAATAGAAGTAGGTTCAAGATTGAAGGAAGAATTAAATCATTAATAGCTCTAAGATAGAATTGAAATACACTAATCTCAACAGTGAGATTGTTCTAGCAAGAAATCTTGACCTTGTTAAACTTTTTTTTTAAAAATTTGTTAAAATTGAGTCCAGAAATTAATCCTACAAGTTATTTTCTCAAAAAGTGCTCTAATTGTCCGAAAAATAATTGACCATAACTATTGCATAACAAATTCAAATGGAATGAATAAAAGCTTCCCATGTAAATAAAAACAAAATATATATGAAACAATTTTAAAATTTTTAAAATTTAAAGTTTTCTTGAGGATTTTTTTCTGCTCGCCGAACTAAAATTTGTTTTTTTTGTGCCATAAGTTTTGCTCCCAGGCACCGATTGAAATAAAAATTACATTTTCGGAAAGCTAATGTGATTCTCTATCTTCACAAAAAAAACATCCCAGAAAATCACAAAAATTATTGAGACTGTAGGAGCCTGCCCAAAATCCATTTTGTCCCCCAAGAGGACAACGGGACTTTAGGTGTTAAGTTAGGTTTTTTGTTTGTTTTGTTTGTTATGTTGAAATCTCCTGGACCACGAGTCCCCTGGTCACGTACTTGATTCCATTGGAAAGCCCTTAGCAAGAAGGGGTGCATGGGCTTTGTTTCGCTGCATTTGCATGTATTGTATTGTGTGAAAGTGACTGAATTTCAAAGTTTTTTATGAATTAAAAAATTAGAAAATTAATTTTACTTTGGCCACTAGTTCATTATTACAACAAATCAATGCATAATACACTGGTTTGTCTTAATACAATAGATTGTATGACTCTAATTTATCAAAGTCACACTATTTTACTTTTGAATTAGTGTGGGTTAAACTATTTTTGTTTTGACCTAATTTCCACCCAATTAATTTTTTTTGTGGTGACACTATTTTTTCTCTAGGTGACGCTAAATTCCTCCCTCACTAGTAGGGAGCAGTGTCAGTAGCGCTTGCTGACACATTCCCGGAATGACAACCCATCCACGCTCCAAACCTGAAAACTGAACTGAATGACACAACTGATCGTAGCCCTTCATCTCGCTTTCTTCCAGTATGGCTCCCTCGTGAGCCCCCCTTATCCGGGCTCCGTATCCCTTTCCCGACGGTGCCCCTTCCGCCGCACTGCACTGCACTGCCCTGCTTTTCTGAAAACCGGGCTTTGAGCAAAGCTTCCGGCATCCAGGAATTCCAGGTGATTGACATTCTGGCGCGTGAGGGCGGCTTCATGCAAAAGCGGGTGGGTCCTCGGAAGCGCACTCAGCTTTCCAGCGAGACACTGAAACTGCTGCCAACCTTTATTATCTGCAGGAGATGGGCACGGCGGGGAGCTGAGGACTTTGGGACGCTTACGGCAACGGACGGACGGTGAACTCGCCATCGAAGGGCTAGCGACGGGCTGTCGACGGGGAATCGACCGTCGAAGGTCGATGGATTCCTTTCCGCCAGCCAAGATAAAGTGGGCCACTTGCCACTGCAGCAACCTGATCAGCCCAGCCCAGGCTACGGCCGCTCCGTCCGTCATCCTCTGTCCGTCAATCGTAAGCTTTGAATGCAACTGAACTTGGGGTGCGCATGGGAAACGGTTCCTGCAGATCCCCCCGCTGGCCTGGCCCCGGCCCGCATGTCATGCTGCTCCCAGCTTATTATTATTATTCCGCCTTTCCACACAGAATAACGTACTCAAGTCAGTATCTGGCAGTAATCCAAAAGTCGCCGTGGAGGGAGCCAGTCTGCAAAGTAAGCAATTGAACCTGCCTCCTGAAACGATGCTGAGCCAGGACACAAAATGTGCGATGGAAGACTTTCTCCGCCACTGTGGAAAGAGAGAATGCACCTACTGGTCCAGAAATTGAAGCATACTTGAGTGGGTACCTATCACCTACTAGGCGGTGTTTAGGCGGTGTTCTTGCAGGGTTAATATGAACATTCTCCACAGTTGAACCATCTACGTATTGAGTACATGGTCCCACGATTGGTGAGTAACACCATGCGTCCATGCATACATTGTGTATTTTTTTAGTGTTAATTAGACTGTGAGCTGAGGTGATTGGCTAGTTGTGTAGTAGAGAAGAGGGTGGTACGATAAACTGATAAGGAGAGGATGGGAAGAATCTTACAGGAGCCCAAAAGGAGAATGATGTTGTTCAAAAAGGTTTTCTAGGGGATGGCTTATAAACCCATGTACATACAATTGTTAATGTTTTCCCTTGCCGACGTACGTTGCCGTCTGAATCACGGTTTTTAAATATTCAATAGAGAATGCAAAGAGTCAAAGACTAGATTCACTAATGCTATTTTAGAGTTTACAATGAAAATGCTACACCAAGATAAGAGATGTAGTTTTATCATCTTATTAGGAGTAGGTAGAGTAGCACTCACTACCTATGTGGCTGTGCCTTTATGACAAAGATAATAAAACTACTCCAATAGACTCTTTATTCACTTTGATAGAAAAAACTTCTTACGTCTCTATCGTTTTTACCTCTTCTTCTTTCGACAAATTACTTGTGCGTCACAAATTACTGTGGGCTATCTTGCATGGACGTGCATCCGCAGGGACACGTTCTTTCAAAAAGTGGAATTCAGTGTCCTTCACAGATAGGAGCTCACAGACACACAGATATGTAGAAAATAAAATGGTCCGACCAAATAAGCACGGGGGTGAATGATCTTACTTTCTGGCATTATTTTTTGGGGGAAGAAAGGTAGGGAGCGTCGGTCATTGCAGAGTAGGGACTGTCTCATTGCAGAGTGCGAGAGAATGACAGCACAACGCCCAGATCTGAAAGAGTGAAAGCCACCTCAGCCTGCGAATGAATATAGCGAGGACAGTCAAGCAAAGCCGGCTGAAACTCGCAAAAGCTGATTGGGAGAATTTGCAAAGTTTGCGATGATGATGGTCGCAAGTTAATGCAATGCCGGTGCACGTGAAAAGTAGGAATGGTTGAATCAGTAGCAAGTTCGACTGATTTTGGATCAGATGGTACCGGTGCCCTTGTATGGGTCGCGACTCGCGACGCCGGGGTTGCGATGAACTTGAGCGCCGAGGTGAAGTGTCGCCGGAGTCCATGATTACCATTAATTTTTCAATGGGAATTTATGACCTTGCAGACACAAGTATCACACGTCCAATTACTTTCTGCAACGCACTTCTGGAACGGACATGTGGCAAAACGCGACGGAGCAGTTGATGACAGAGCCAGCGCAAGACAGGAGATACCTTTCGGAAGGGCAACCAACAAGGGCATGATTCGTGGCCTACCTTCCACCCAGACGACATTCATCCAGTCAAATTAAACATTCATGCAGCCAGAAAAGATATTATAACGGCGAAATTGCCTGCAAATTCATCACAGGCCTCTCACACGATCCGCATAAGTAACGCCTCGCCAGAACCGAAAGCCATTAACTTTGCACCTCGCTTCGATCTCTTCGTCCGGCCTGCCTGCCTGCTGCCTGCTGGCTGCCCTGCTCTGCCAGCCAGTACAGTCGTGGTCGTCGTCTTGTACCAGCCATTTCTGAAAAGCTCACGGTTGTCCTGAGCTTCACCACCATAGGCCCCAGCTGGCACGTTTCATGATAGAAACTTGCACCTGTGGGTGGTATTGATGCACGCACTTAGCATCTAGGGCTGGACTGCGATGAGTCATTCGTTCAGTCTGCTAGCTAGCGTGTGTGATTCGAGTGATATATATAGTACTAGTTTACTTCTCCTGAAGACTGGAGTTGCCTTGGTGATCAACGGAAGGATCGGAATTGAAGCCCAAGCATGTGTGTGTTCTTCTCCCTCAAAGGCTTCCAACAACATCACAAGCTGTTCGACGTCATGGTCTGGTCCTCGCGGCCGTGGCGTTGCAGTTGCAGTGCATGTCCTGGTGCAGCTGTTGGATGCCTCTGTGGGAGATGAACATACTTCTGCTATTTCGACCAGCGCGCGTGAACGGAATATCGTACTCAGACGCGCAGTCCTCGTGGCGTTGCTAAAAGTGTACTCCCTGCTACCCTCGCGTCTACTTCGGGCTGGGTCCTGGTGAAACAAACTAGCTATGCAGCCGCTGACCGTGCTCTTTGTGGTGATCGATCGAATTTATGTCTTGACTTATTTTACATTAGCATTCGTTGTATGTAGTGGCGAGTTTCAGAGCGCCAATATTGTTTAAACTAGGACTAATGTACTTTCAGTTGGGTCACTGATACTGCTACAATTTGCCTGAAACCCGCCATTTTAACGAATATGTGATTGTTTGGTGTTTCTTTGCCGATCGCGAGAGCTACCTGTGTCTTCTGATTCGTCGCAGATTTCTGAATCTTGCCGGCAGTAGGTTGATGCTGTCCACTCTGTAGTTCGCGCATATCGAATTGTGTCACTAGTCCCATCTGTAGCTAGACGAATAATGCTCGTCGCTGCTTCAAATTCGAATTCCCGGATAATTCCTGTTAAGTTTTCAGTGACACTTGTGTGTAGTTTTCCCGTTCAGTCGTCTTCGACAGTGTAGCTCTTGCTTATGGTAAGTTTTCTAGCTTGAATAATACTTACTGCAAGAAACTCGAAGTCCGGTCGAGAACTCTAGCGACATCGGGGTAATATCTAGATGTCGCAATCTTTCTGACAAGTGCACATGCCGAACCCTCACATCAACTGGTGAGAATTTTAAATCAGCTCTTGCATCGCCTACACCCGCATTGTGCAACTCAATTTCACGTAAGAGAAAATACGTACTGGCAACTTACGGTTACCATTAAAATCCCGTCGTAGGCGCATTTCCTCGTTACGACGACAACAATAATTTTCTCGCGATGGCACCTGTTTTACTGCAATTAAATGTATAGAATAGGAGACAGACGTACCCGGCTGTTGCAGAGATCGAGAATCTCTCCCTGCACGCATAGACTAGGTATCCTAGCTAGAAACGATCGAATTCTAGCACGAGAGACATCCAGTTCGTTACTCACGGCGCAGGTGCAGTTTACGAGGCAGACAGTGGAGCTGATTAGATTCTTCATGCGGAAGAATATTCATTTTGCAGCCCAATTGTTTGTCAACGAATTTAAGCTACAGTAGAACTGTTGTTACCTGATCCAACTTGAGCGTGTCCATGCCGTGGTTACATACCGAATAAGCTTTTACTGAATCCGGAATTTTGCTGTACACCTTGCACCTCCAAAACTTTCAAGCATCAGTTGACTCAAGGTATGGGCACCCATTATCGACCATTCGACCCTGTCTAAATATCATCAATATTTACGATATCTACGATATGAGCATGCATGGTGAACCGTTAGTAGAAGAGATAAGTTATTGTGAGTAATTAGTGAACATGTGCAATTCTATGAGACAGTTCGCCATTCTGAATTTCTGAGTAATTGTGTAAGTGTTTATTATAATTCTTTTATCATGTGTTGTACCTGATGTAAGGGTGGTCTTCATGCGAGTGCCACTTTCACATTCAAATGGCGGTATTCCAATTCTTTGGCACCTTTTAAGAACAGGTGCTTTTAAACATAAATTCATATGTATCCTAGATTTTAGACCTTCATGTATATACATGTCACAATTTCTGATGCCAAAATTATGGCACTTCAATGAAATCAACTTTTGTATCAATTTTAGGTGCTATCTCTGGATGAACTTTGGAAGTGAATACTTCTTCAATTTTGCACCAAAGCCTTTTTGTCTCTTATATTTGCAAAGAAGCATAGTGGTCTGTATTCCATGTTTTCCATCACAACAATTCCATAAAGGTTTTGGTTAATATTTGCCAAAAGTGATGATAATGGGAGCGCATCATATTATATGTGAAGGTCTATTTCGGCACTCACTCAAGTGTCAAAATTGAATTTTCATGTCAAATTGACACTATGGGGATCCACATCACCTCACACCATGACACCATCCACAAAATGATGTGTGACATATTTTTACAAAAATGACTTAATTTATGCCGAATGTGACCTTCACGTTGGGTAGTTCATCATAATTGTGCAAAACTTGCTTTTCAAATTGGCGTTTAAGTTTTAAAGAAGGCAAGCTCCTACAGACTAACCAGCCATAAGGTAGAAGGCTTGAAAACAATTCGGGCATTAAAAACCGCCTCTATAGAAGTGCCCAAAAAAGTGCACAGGGATGTAGAAATGGAAGTGACTTTGTGTGGTGAAAAATTGCCATCCCATGTGTGTGATTTTAGGCTATTGAATAGGTGACATGGTTCACAACTATGTGTGATTTTGCTCATAATAAAATCTTGAATTTGTGGAGGTCTGCAAAATGGCATTGAAATGTCAAAAAATAGCAAAAAAACACATCTTAGACTAAACCTCCTTCTACTAAAATACTTCTTAGTCACTCATTACTTCTTGGATTGATGTGGAATTTTAACCACACAAACTAGATTAGTATGCGCAACTTTTCCAAAATGATTTATTAAAAACAAACATTTTTCAAAGAAGAAACAAACCGCCGAAGTTCATTGTAATCCAAAAATGTCGGGATTTTGAACTTCGAATTGCTCCCAGACATTCAAAACAACTTGGATAAGTTGAATTGACATGAAAAATGTACCACAATAACTAGACTGCAAGGGAAACTTTAATCAACAAATTTTATTGAAAACTAACATTATATGAAGGAGATACAAGCTTCCAAAGTTTCAACCATCAAATGTAGTTGGTGAACTCAAATTGAGCCTGTGAACTTCGATTGGCTTCCAAAAAATTAATAAATCTTGAATTGATCTTTAAATTTTATCACACAAACTAGAAGAAAGAGTTTAACTTTCTCAACAATTTTTATTGAATTTAAACATCGGATGCAAAAGTTACAGTACTATAAAATGGACTTCAAACTACGTGAGGAAACCCTGGGGCGTTTAGGGGTTGCAATAATTTTTGATTTACAATGGGGAGTGAATTGAATGGAAATGTATAGTGGATCCTTCTTAACCCCTAAGCGCTCAAACAACCATTTTTTGGCCGTTGCCCGACTTCAGGTAGAATTTTCGGGCATAATTTTCTTTTTTCTTTTTTTTCCCTTGAAAGATTGGATTGTCTTTCAATATTTATATTCAAAACTTAGATTGCTAAGGTCAAACAAAATTATAAGAAAAATAGCACAAAGTGTCTAGAATTGGCTAGTATTGACTATTGAAAAAATTACTATTTCAAAAAAGTGTTGGTGTTTTCATTTCTAGCTTTTATGCATTCTTTTACAAATCAATAGAAATTGCAATTTTGACCAATAAAAAAAATTCAAATCCTAAATGTAAAATTTTTATTTTTGATAAAATTTAAAGTTATATCTTCAAAATTCATTTGAAGAGAATCTAAAAATAAGGTTGTATTTCTGACCATATAGATACTTGATACTTTTTATGATTCACTTTATCTTTTTTGATGTAAGCTTCAAAAAAATTATAGAATTTACATTTTATAACACATTTGTGTTTTGCCCAAATCCCTTGGACTTTTAGGGATTAAATTCACTGGCTCCATTCAATAGCATGTTTTGATTGATTACAGTTGCACCTATAAGCATTAATAGGAACCTAGGCATCTCTGACTTAGAAAAATCATATTTTATTCATTCCAAGTCATAAAATTAAAATTAAAATTTTCATTATTGTATTCTTCATTTCTCTTTCTTCTACAAAAATGTAAAAAGTCTTTGGATCCACCCATTTTTGCACAGGGGTCTTTCTTTCCTTAGATGAGCACTTTCTGAGCCTTCTACCTTATATGCCATGTAGTATTGGATTTCCTAGACATGCTCAATCCGCCCATTTGATTTTGAATTGTTTTTCTTAATTTTATTTTTGTTTGGAACAAATGGGAAATTTTATTGTACAATACCTTGAATTAATTGTTTAATTTTGTCATAGTTCATTGTTCATGATCTAATTTAGCCTTTAACCCCGTAACGTCAAAAGTCTTCTTCAAAATTCACAATTCAAGAAAAATCATCATAAAGTACTATTTTGAAGAATATTTTGGAATTCATATACAAATAAAAGTTGTAGATTTTGAGTTTCAGACTTCATATGTGGTTAGATTCACCAATGCTGTTATTAATGTTTTTTTATAAATTTTAAAAGAAAAATTTCAAAATTCCTTCAAAATTCGATTACAAGCAAAATAGTATCATATTTTGAGCGCAATTTGTTAGAATGGATTTGAAATGAGGTTCTTTTCACATGGTGATTCTTTGAAATTTTTGTATTTTTTGAATCTATGACCTTATTTTTGCAAATCTAGTTTTGAATTAGAGCAAATGCAATTTTGACTTGGTTAACCACTTGACATACTTTCACATTTGTAATTTTAGAAAAATATGTACTCTAGTAATACCAATTCCAACCATTAGATAGGACAACAACTTCATAAAGTATCTCCATAAATCAAGATGATTTTCATCCAAGTAGTAATGAGAATGAAACTTGAGTTTCAATTTGTTAGTTGTTCCACATAAATGAAGAAATCATTGAGGTCTACATATGTAGTACATTCTAATAATTACATTTAAAGGAAATTGAAGGTCAAAATGTCAAATGTGCATATTCAACAATCCACAGTTCCACACATTGCATTAATGTTTTTAATAACCTAATAACTGATGCAAAGCTTAAGGATTAGGGTTTAGGCTATAGAATTTAGAGTTCAGGTTTAAATGTATGGAAGATTAATTTGAATTAACCTTTCATACATAAGTGCTATATTGAATGCTTGTAGCATTGGATAATAGTCTTTGAAAATGGATCTTTGTTTTTTAGAATCCAATGTTTTAATAGATGAGAGCTTCAAAGTTAGTGAGCAAATAAAACTATTAATTAAAAGGCAAATTGCCTCTAATAAATGGGTGGATAAACTAGGCGGCTGCCGGGTGGGCGGGGCAGACAACTAGGTTTGCGATCGGACCTAAAGTTGACCATGTTAGTCCACCTTGTAGACAACATGTTAACAAGGTGGACATGAAGGCAGACAAGTGGATGGGCAAATGGGTGGAAGCCCACTATGTAGTAGCAATCAATCTTTTTGCAATTTTTGATTGCAATTTTTAGAGTTTTGGGGGGTGAGATATACCGTTGGAAAGGTATTTTTAAGACCTTACCAATGAAATATTACATGCTCCAAAACTCCAAAAACTATAGTCAAAAATTGCAAAAGAAGTTGACTGCTATTGCATAGTAAGTGTCTGCCCAATTGTTTGCTTGTCCATCCTTTTGACAAGTGGACGGCTAGGTGGATGGGCAGACAATTAGGCAAATGCTGACCATGTAACACCAATTGATTCTTTAGAAAATTTTCAATTGGATTTTTTTAACTTTTGGCTTTTGATTTTTGAAGCGTATGATATATTGTTGGAAAGATATTTTGAAGACTTTTCCGAAGGTGTATCACACGCCTCCAAACTACAAAAATTGTAGTCGGAAATCATAAAAGAAGTTGACTGCTACTGCATAGTGAACGTTTGCCCTGCTTGTCTGCGCACTTGTGCATTTGGCCCTAAAACAAACACTGAACAATCCGCTCATTCTTGTCTATTAAATCTAGTAGATGTTAAATCGTCTGACTCATCCTGGCCTTCCGATTAGGCGGACTTGATCCTACCGTCGACAAGAGTGATGAATTTGAACGTTTCGAGGCAAATCACGTCCAAAAATCGTGCGTCTGGACATTTGGACCTAGCATCCATAGGTAATGTAGCAGACATAGTGGTCACTGTCTGTCAGTTGATAGCCGGGTGAAAAGTCGGTTTAGATCAAATAGGGTTTTAGGCAGGGCCTTCTATTTCATTTTTTAAATAATGTCAAAGTTGTCATAAAATATTACAATGGATTATTGGTGTTCTAGATTACAACATTCCCTAATGTATTGGATAAAAATATCATATTAGCACATATCACATGTCTACAATTCGGTTTTCATTCACAATTTGAAAATTTCATCCAATTACTTTTGGATAATAGTTATTTGAAAAAATAAAATCCTTATGGTGTACTCAACATTAGGGAGCAAACTTGTACTACAACAAAAAGTTCAAACAATCAATTGCCATGACATGTTGTATTTATCACAAGCAATTGAACATCCAAATCTACATCTTTTCCATCCTTATTTCCTAAAGCTAGTAATCACTATCTCCTTTCATTTTAGCCTCGCTACTATGACTTGTTGTATCCCATCTAAAATCATCGTCTTTGGATGAATTTTGTATACTGTCTGATGAAGATTGTACAATCTTCCCTCCTTCTTGTACTTGTTTTGATGCGCCTGATCTCATTGGTCTAGCCTTCTCATGGTCCCTTCTAGCTTTTAGTATAGACTTTTCAATGTCTCCCTTAGGGTTGTGGATTGGTTTTACCTTCTGCTTGGTTAGAGGCAGACATGTATCAAGGGGGGTTCTACCTAGATTCTCTTTTTTTTTATGGAGAAATTGCAAAAGGTTCCATTATTCTTTTCCTCTTTGCATTTTTGGACTCCTTCACCATGGATGGTCTTCCTTGCAATCCTCCTCGAATGCTTGTCTTCTCTGCGGTTAAAACTTCCGATGTAGAGTTTAAAGATTTGAATAAAGAACGGATTGGATGGCTAGAAAGTCGACCAAACATAGACTCCAAATGTTTCCACATAATTCATCGTTGTCTGATGAAATGGATGGATTTAGGTTGACACAAGTGTGCAATTATTTAAAACTACTCAAATGCTGTTTGTTAAACTGTGAGTCTCCAGGACTGTTTAAAGTTGTACTACCGTTTGTATATACAGTCCAGATTGTCTGATTCGGACTTGCCGTCCACCCATTGGACCTTCCCGTCCGCTTGTCCGACCATCCCGTCCGACCATCTGATGTCCGACCACCCGTTGGACCATCTCATCTGCCCGTCCGATCAGGCGTTTGCCAATTTTGGAGTCCATGTTTTTTTCCCATTTGCTGTAGTTTGGTGAAGCATAAGATTCTGAAAATTGCCGGTTCACCTTCAAAGAGTGCCCCTTGATGACAACAAGCATCCAATGTGAATCCTTAAAGGATATTGGAATCCCCACGAGCCTTTTTAAAGTCCATTCTTCAATTTGCACTTGATATTTTGAAGATCCCATCTTGAAAGATCAAAATGGAATGCTACCTATAGTTCTAGAGATATTTTTTTCTAAATCATCCAAATTTTGATATGATAGATCATAGATTTAATTATTCAAAAATTTATTTGGATTTTAATCATATATTAATATATATTGTAAGACATCTCAATTTTAAAATAATTGTTTTTATGAAGAAATTTGTTGAAGTTGATCAAACCCAGACATAAAATGTCCATTCCAAGTTAAAAGCATTTGAATTGGTTGAATTAAAAGATGTCAATGTCATTAAATCCAGTAGAAGGTGGTATTTCTTGTACTTTATATTCCTATAATTTCTAGGTTCTAGTTTAAGTTTAGCAATTTGAATAGGATTTATGAATGATTAATTTTCATGAACTAGTTATTGACTTATTGTTTAACTAGTTAAACTTGTAATCCATATTCTTATTGAATATTATGAAGAAAAAATATTCTTGAACTCCAATGAATGTAAAAATATATACTTCATGCACACATGCGGATGTACACTTTTGTATTTCTATTCATTGTAATCCACCTATGCAGTAAACGAATATTTGAGAAAATATTTTTTAAATGCAATGAATGAAAACAAAATTTATGTTCACGTTCTCTCCGTCCTTTTTCGTCTTTGTTCTTTGTAATGCAGCTATGATGTAAATGAATGTTGATGGATTTGAGTGGCCATATAAATTAATGCGCCTTTCATGGAAAAAACAAAGTTCTTAAAAATAATTTCGCTAACTTGATGCCATGAAATTAGAAACATTGCTATATACTTATATAATACTATTGCATCAAAATTACAATCTTCTAATATATTTGCATGCAAGGTTGTAATATAGGATTTAGGGTTTAGAATTTATGTCATTCCTATAAATATTGCAAAAGTTAGAAGTGTATTTTGAAAATAGATAGGTGATAATATTTTGATGCAATATTAAAAAATCATTTTGTGCATGATAGTATAGATTGATACCTAATTACCTACTTATAAGAAATTTTCCCATTCAATCTCAAATAATGTTGTAAAATACCCTTTGGAATTATATGTTGCAGAGTGCGGACAATGAAGTTAGAAAATACATGTGGAGTTGTCTTATGTTTCTAAAATTCCAAATTCTTTATTCCAAATTGAAAACAAAGGATACTAATTGTCTATTAGAATATTTTCACCATTGGAATTAACAATTCTTAAATTCTTCCAAAAGTTAGTAGCGTATTATTTTTTTGACAACAGTGAAACTCCTTCTCTTGACAATTTAAAAAAAATGAATGTGTAGTTTTTTTTTGTTTTAATATTTTTCATTTATTCCAAATTCAGTTGCCCAAATTTGGGCTAAAATGCACAAAGTATAAGACGTACGTGAATATTCCTAAAAAGATTGAATGACCAAACATCACATTTTGGAAAGACTAGAGAAGTAAACATTTTAAAGTTGATGCACATTGATGAATTCTTTAGGGGAGAAATTCATTCTACAATTGTGGGACAATGGTGTTGATGAAGTTAACTAAAAGGTCTACTCTTGAATTTGTTTAACTAGAAATATTCATAAAAGAATTGACTTAAAAGTCTTATTTGCGAACTTGTGGGTGCTTTGAATCCAAGAAATACCTAAACCCAATTGAGAATTTTTAGGCTAAGTCGGTAATTCAAGATGCTATATATACTTGAAAAAATATCAACTTAATTTAGATTTGTTTTGATATTTTAAGTTAGTTATGATTTTCTTACATTTGTGGCTTTAGAGTATAGAATTTAGGATTTAGGGTTTAGAGTATAGGATTGAGGACCATTGCATTAGAAAACCTACTTAGTTATGTTCAATGCATCAAGTTTTTTAAGTCTGAAAGTGGATCTCGATGGCACTTCCCTCTTTCCCATCCGCTTGATTATTCCTTGGTTGAGGTTGTCTGATTAGTCAGACGATTGACCCATCCACCCGATCGGATTGCCTCGATAAATCTCACGAATTTTTGTCCGCTCCATCGAGGCCATCTGATGAGTCAGAAAGCCCACTTGTCGTAGCACAAGGAAGCACTAATTCTCCTATTGGTGTTAAAAAATTGACTAAAATACCATTCAGATGATTTAGACTGATTTATACATTCAGACTGGTGTATTGTTCCACAGAGATTTAGTTTGTAGTTCCTAAGAAGATGACCGGAACAAGATACATAAATCAACTTCAACTCTCACACACACATATACATGATGAAGAGCCGAAAGTATTAGACTTACGTCCTGATTTACTTCTAATTCTTTTTTACTACAATATTATAATTCTGTAATTATCCACTAACCCAGAAGGAGTGTCCAAACCCTGTACCTCTTCTGGTTCCGATTCTAGTAACCAATTTAGGAATTTAGACTCTACATCAGAGGGGTCCGCTATTTGGAATTAAAAAAGGATGCGTCGAACCCTACCCTTCTAGAGATTAAAGTGACTGAAGTTCTACTTTAAGAAAATAACAACAAGACAAAGAAAACATGATGCAAGTATTTCCTCACAACAGATCCGGAAACTAATCCGAACTAGGAGGTCACATAGAAAACCATTCCCAGTAGATGTAAACCACTCATATAAGGTACTCCTTCTCAATCCATCATACATACTACAGACTTGTCCTAGCTCTTCATAAACAACTCGTAAATAAAGTAAAAGCAGCGAGATAATTTCAATGACATTGCATAGGAGCATAAATAGGGCGCCAAAGGGAAGGACAAAACAAATTGGTATAAGCACCTCTAACCTTTATTGTCTTCATTGATTTCTCCAACTTGGGCTTCAATAGTTGTAGAATAACTTCACTTTTTGGATGTCCAATACTCCTTTTTGATGTTGCAACCTTTGATACTGCTTGTTTCATCTCCATCTCAGCATTGAACACCTCCAACTCGTAAGAAATGGATTCGAATCTTTCATCTTTGCTAATAGTGCCAAACAAGTTACTAATCATCAATTGCTTCTTAGCCATTTTGAAACCACATGCCCTAAACACAGCACTCAAATATCGTCTGTCTTTTAAAAATCACCATTAGCAAAACTAAAAGAAGATTACAATAAGACTTCTTAACTTTTACTTGAAATTTGAGGAATCATTTTAGGATAAGCCGTCATAGATGGATGAATTTGAAAAAAAATTATCTCTATTCTATTGAAAAAAGTAGTTGGCTGTCAAATAATGACAAATATTTTTTTGAAAAGGCCAAATCTTATTTTAATTGCTATTTTTAGTGCCGAATCAAGCTTTCTGGAAAAATTTTAAATTTGGTGGTGGACTGCCGAATCTACTACCGACCTACAGTAATATAGGGGTGTGAAAGTTATTTTTTAGTTCTACAATGTATCTTTTTACCTCAAAAATTTGTAACTCATTATTGTTAACAAATAAAAATATCAATAATTCAAAACATAAACTTTCAAAGTAGAAAAATCTATTCATATTATTATTATTTTTTAAAATTCAAAAAGTAAATAGGGGGTCCAAAGTTTTGTTTGCACGTGGTTTCTAATGGACACTCTAAGTGAACTCCCCAGGGACGTCACAAGTCGTATAGGACAAGTGTTGAACAAACGGAAATGAGGCGTCACGTAGAAATTTAGGATTTTAATTTTTTTAACTCTAGGCTATTCGAATTTGTCTTACATGGTTAGTTGTCAAGAGTGACATGGAAAGAGAGAACCACATCATCTAGGGCTACTTTGGGTCGGGCGCGTGTAGGTTTGAATTGGACAACCACAAGTCCTAAGATTAAAACAACTTTGGGTTTAGGATGTAAGGTGATTTCAAGTATGTCTGGGAGATCATGTCTCCAGAAAGGGCGACAACGGGTACGTCTGGGCAACCTCGGCTTTAGGTTAATTTGCGGTCGCCCTTCACCGTAGTCATTCATCCGAGGTGTCCACTAAATGTGGTTGCCCCTATCCAATGTTGCCTTGTACTAGCAGTCGCCCCTCCACGTCAGACCCGCATGCACCCGTGAATTTGCCACAGGGCCACCTCATGGCATCCATGTGGTCTGGGCAGCGGAAGAATTTTTTTGGAAAAGTCAAAGGTCAGTTATTTTGTTGGACGTCACAGAGGTTCTATTGCTCTTGAAGGATCTTTATTACTAACCAAGCATTAGGCATTGCCAGGGGTTTGCCATCAAACACTATAAGAGCACAAAGCGTTGGTTCTACCAAATACTTGAAATTTGCATATTCGATCCAAAACGCTTGTGAACAAATGTCCTCTTGTACTCTTTGTACTCAACATTTCATATTAGCTAAGTTTCTTCTGGACGCCAAACCTAGTTCAAAGGGCTCATATTGATCGTCGCCCATCACGAAGTGCAACGCTTGCTTGTACTCAACCAAACGGTCTGTCATGAGGAAGTGAACTGCAAAGCGTATAGAGCTAGGAAGTCTCAACGACTTCTTCGGTGAGTACTTTTAAAAAAGAGCAAAAGTAAGATGGTACGTTTTGATAAACACTACAATTCGTTTACATTTTTCTACCAAGAGCTTTATCCATGGATCCTTACCCCAGTCTTCTACAAGTAAGTCTTCTCGGGGAGGTGTAAGCCTTCAAGTTAGCACTTGAAGCTCTGGATTTATTTTTCGCGATTTACTGTTAGTTTTTAGTGTTAATTCATGCAAAATAGCATGAATTAGTAGTTGAGAGGAGTTTGGTAGAAGTCCCTACCAGATTAGTGAGGAACCTTCCTAAATTCATGAAAAGCACTAAATACTCTGCTTTTCTATGTTTATGTCTTAGTTCAGTGTCTTAGAGTCCATATTAACGTGTTAGAGAAATGTGAAGATGTGAGAGTTAGCCAGTTCTAGTGTCTTGTCCATGTAACACTCGACATGTGAGTACATGTTACATCCTGGTTAAAGTGCAAGAGTCTATATCAAGGTTTAGAAGTATCTAGATCCAATTCATGTAGAATATGGACTAGTTACATGAAGACCTATAAATGTTGAAGAATATGAATCAAAATGCAAAGTAGAAGAAGGGTGAGGTGATTGGAGCTTATAGAAAGGTGCTTTTAGGATAAAAGCATGCCAAGAGATCAACAGCGGAGCTAATCATCCATGACAAACCCCAGCACCAGATAAATTTCCACCTTAGGCGGAAATTATTAAGGAATTGCTAAATTTAGCATCCTTATTGGAGGTTTGGTTTTGCCCTTGACTTTTGAACACTTCTCGGAAGATTACTCAAGAGTTTCGGGATTTTACAAAACTCCACGTTGACTCCATGGGAAGTCAACCGCCTTTGAAACTGATGGTAATTTCCTAGAAATTACCCAAAGTGCGGTAAAATCTCACTAAAAATTAAATTAGAGTTTTATATATTAGATAAGCGACTTGTCAAGTTTGAAGACTTTCTGATAGTCAGAAGTACCCGAATCGGCAACGACATCAAATTTAACAAGAATTTACAACATGGCGGCGGGTTGACTGGTGAACCAGAAGCTAGCGATGTCCAAATGTCGCAAACAAGGAATATTTTCTTACTCTCACAAACCTTTCAAACAACCCTAGCCAGTTAGTTTTCTCGGGAAACTCAAATTCCATTAGTTGGGATTTTGACTTTTCTCTAGAATTATCGTTAGTGGTTTTTACGAATATTTACAGCCTGGAAGAAGGGGGTAGGGGGCCCCTAGATTACTTGGGGTCTTCTGAACGCGATGGCGCAATCGGTTTTCAATTTGGAGTTTTTCCCTAAAAGATAGACAGGGCCAGCTCTTAGTTTGACTTTTTTAGAGTAATTAGCAGTAATTCGAGGTTAATTAACAAAATATCTTGGTGAAAATTGAAGATTGGATTTAGTTAAGATGTCAAATCTTTCTTTTAAAAGCCAATTTAGATTAAACTAAGAATATTTGGAATTGACCTAGGATTAATTTGCAAATATCTAGGTTAATTAGGGTTATTTTCATAAAATCTTTGGGGAAGATCAAGGATTTGATTTAGGCAAGATTCCAAGGCTAATTAGAGCCTCCAAGGAACTTGCTTGAAGACCTTTCTTCTTATTAAACAAAAATTAAATGCAAAATATCTCGTGGTAGTTTTGAATTTAATTAGGTAGTTAGTTAAACGTTTTTAATCGACAACTTACCAGGGAGGGCTTGGCTCGAGTATAAAAGGCCTCCCCTCGAGGTTGTCGGTACCCTCATTTTTCATTATCAAATCCATGCTCACTTTTCATTTCTTTGTGATTTCTTTGTTGTACTACCGACACGTTGTCGGAGTACTTTTAAGCCAAAAATTGGCTATTTCTTTCTATTTCTTTACAACTTGTGCTATTTCTCTTGTGTTTTGAAGGACTAGAGGGTCCCTTCAAAACATATTGCTTTCTTGTTTGAATTTGGAGGTTGAAAGCCCCAAAACTTTTATTCTTTGCTTAAGATTACTTGAATACTAATCCATTGTGGCACGTGAACTGTATTTGGTACTAAAATATTTAAAGCGGCAAAGCTTGACTTTGCCAAAAGTATTTTAGACTGATTTCCCACTCAAAGTTCGTTGTATAACGGAATTTGAGAATTTAGTTGCTAATGTTCGGTTAAATACTTTCATGTGTACCTCCTTTAGCGTCTAACTTTCGAGATATTTAAATTGGCTTAAGAAGCTGCGTTTGTCCTAGGGTTGCACCCGCACGGCGAAGCTTTGACTTTTTGAAACCTGGAAACGATACTGGAAACTTAAAATTGTTTGATTTGACATGGGGTTGCCCCCCCACGGCAAAGCTTTGACTTTTAAATTTTGCCATTGAAAACTTAGATTTACCTAGTACGGTGAAGCTTTGGCTTGGAATCACAAAATAAGGTTCTTTTGAACTTTATTTAAAGTCCTAGTTTTAATGGTTTCATTATCTTTTGTTGTGCGCACATTGGAGGTATTTTTGCTTCCAAAAACACCACTTGTTGCTTTTATTTGCTTTCAAAATTGCCAATTGTTGCATCATTTCCGTTAAAATTCGTTAAAATTCATCCTAGTTTTAATCTTCATCAAAAATTTGGTTTATCTTCGATTTCCCATATTTTTGATGAACTTCATGAAAATTAATCTTTTTTATGTTTAGTGGTATTTTCTTTGAAGGTTGCTGAAATTTAGCCTTTAATTAAATTTACAGAAACCAGTCCATAAAAAATGCTTAAGGGAGCAAGCTTGGGGTACGACCCAGCCGGTATCAATAACGAGGCCGGGTATTGGGCTGCGGCGGTTATCTGTTGCAGTACCGAGAGTGTAAGGACGGACTGACCAAGACGGGGTCGTGGTATCGGGAACCCCGGGGACCAGTGCGGGGAACAAGAAGCAGGGGACAGCTGAACCACGACGACGGGGACGGAGCTGCAACGGGAACGGAGCTGGGATGGAGGCTGGAGCTAGTAATGCCTCGCCACGTGGCGGTCCCATGGGCTGTCACAAGGGCTGTCATACGGCTGTGAGTTTTCAAACCAACTTCGGCCTGTCCAGGGACCATTTCGGCAGTCCAGGGACCAGTTCGGCAGTCCAGGAACTCAACGAAAGTTCAAACTTTGGAAAAATACAACACTCAACCGCAATCTTGGTGGGTTATATTATACCCAAAATCTCTCAAAGTTCAAATTGCTCAAAATAATATACACACAAAAGGGTTGGCCGTTGCTCGCCACACCCAAACTTTTGTGTTTAATGGGAAAATTGGAACACTCAAAATCTCAACTAACATTCTTTCTCTCGGTTCATGCAAATTCTCACAACGCCATAGTCAAAAGATTAACAACAACAACAACAAAAATTGAACGAAGAAGAAGAATAAGAAGGGAGTGAAATCAACACGTGAAGGAATTGACAAATTAAAATACAATTAAGGTAAGAATCTAACTATTCATCGATCAATTATTTTGTTATTGTTTATTCAAATTATTCTTTCTACTATTCATTGATAGATTTGTTTTTTATTGTTTTTTATTATTTTATTAAAATACTATTCATTCATTTGGTTTTAGTCATTAATTGGAATTCCAAAGCCAAATTAATTGTTTGTTTGTAGTTTGGGGATTTGTTTTATTGGGCCTAATAAGCCAAAACAATAAAAACAAACAACAACTAATATCTTGGAATATTTAACAAAATAACTATTAAACAATTGGCAATCGAATAAAACTACTATTCATTGAAAACTTGGGAAAATTGAATTAAATTTATCATTTAATTTAAATCCCTAAAACCAAAGGATTATTTCCAATTGCCAAAACTAACAAAATTTGACTTTTAGATAGGTTTTAGAATTACAACTCAACAACAATTGACTCAAATTTAACTAAAATGGCGTGATTCATGAAAGGCGATGGAGGACCACGAGGAGACGATCATGTTTGTGTATTGCGACGACGGAACTGTTGATGTTTTCGATACCGAGGTATGATTTCCAAAACTCATTTGACTTTTCTTTTCATTCTTTAGATTAGATTTAAAAATCAAAATTAACAATTAGAACCCCGATAGCTAGTTAGAATTTAGAAATTGCTAAAACCTTTTAACTTAACTAAAATTGTGGAAGTAATAATTGGATGAACTTTGAATCAATTTGGGAATATTAATTTCATCCAAAAGAATTTCAAAAGGAATCTAACTTGATTTAGGAATCTTAGGAATACTAGAATATTGGAAAAAAGTTAAAATCTAATTTATCCTTTTATTCTATAAAAACTTGTTGAATAACGAATTCCATCCAACTAAGGGGAATTTTAATTCATCCATAAGTTTTTACCTAACAATCCAAAATTCTTGCTTTTTACCTTGATAGAAAGGTAATTTCTTACTTTCTTCATAAAAACCATAAACCCTAAAAAATCGCTAAATTTAAATTAATAACTTAGAATTGGAATTCATCTAATAACAATTAGGAATATTTTTAAGGAACAATTAAGGAATCTTTTGAGACTATAATCTTTTAGAGAATCTTTTGAAGAATCCTAAACCACCTCTTCCTTTCAAAATTACTTTAATTTCAAAAGGAATAAAGAGTGGATAAATTTTGGCTTAATTTTGAATGCAAATTCTTAAAATAGGTCAAAATTAGGTTTTCTCTCAAAAATCCATTAGTAAAACTAATTAACATTTAAACCCTAACATTCAGATTTACTTATAATAGATTCTAGCTTAGATAGAAATCTACTTGCATTCAACTAACCATAAAAGTCCTAATTCTTTAACCATTAGTGTGTTTCGAATTACTTAGATTAGATCAAAACCAACATAGCAAAGTGTCCATTGCTTGGAAGGCCAAAGAACACTACATTTGATTTCATCCCCTAGAAATTACTTTTCAGGCCGCTAAAACCCGTGTGCACGTTTTACCTCTAAAGGGGGGAGATTAAAACACTCACATGAGGTCACTGTATGCATTTATACAACCCACGTGTGGCAAAGATTTGGGACCCTCTATTTATTTTTTAAAATTTAAATAAAAAAAAAAATATATATATATATATGAGAAGATTTCTCTACTTTGAAAGTTTACGTTATAAATTATTGATAATTTTATACGTAAATTATAATTAGATATAAAATTTTGAAGTAAAAATATACACTGTAAAGCTCAAAATAATTTCACACCTCTATTGTAAATAAGAAAAAATTGTTTAAAAAATACACAAAAAATTCTCGAAAATGAGTCTCTATTGAAAGTTTATATTTCTTGAATATAGATGCAATGGTTGTCTAAATGTATTCTCTATAAATAATTGGTTTGGATAACATGTCATCTTAGTTCATTTTTCAACCTTCTCTAGAAATCATTTCATATATTATTTGGATTGAAGATTTTGGCAATAGAATCTTATAGTCTTAATTAAACAATGCTCAAAATTGTAGGCTAAAATTATAGTTTATTAAAAAGTAAATAGGAGGTCAAAAGATCATTTAGTCGCACGTGGTATACTATAGATACACTAAGTGGCCTCTCTGGGTAAGTCTTAAATGTGGGTGTGAGCCCTCAAGTTAGCACTTGGAGCTCTGGATTTATTTTTCGCGATTTAGTGATAGTTTTTAGTGTCAATTCATGCAAAATAGCATGAATAAGTCAGTTGAGAGGAGTTTGGTAGAAGTCCCTTCCAGATTAGCGAGGAGTCTTTCTAAAATCATGGAAAACACAAAATACTCTGCTTTTCTAGGTTTAGGTCTTAGTTTAGAGTCTTATAGTCCAGATTAGCATTTTTGAGAGATGTGAAGATGTGAGAGTTAGCCAGTTCTAGTGTTTTGTCCATGTAACACTCGACATGTGAGTATATGTGACATCCTGGCTAAAGTGCAAGAGTCTATATCAAAGTTTAGAAGTATCTAGATCCAATTCATGTAGAATATGGACTAGTTACATGAAGACCTATAAATCTTGAAGAATATGAATCAGAATGCAAAGTAGAAAAAGGGTGAAGTGATTGGAGCTTACAAAAAGGTGCTTTTAGGGTAAAGCATGCCAAGAGATCAACAGTGGAACTAATCATCCACAACAACCCCCGGTACCAGAATAATTTTCCCCCCGGGCGGAAATTATTAAGGAATTGCTAAATTTAGCATCCTTATTGGAGGTTTGATTTTGCCCTTGGCTTTTGGACACTTTCTAGAAGTTTGCCCACAAGTTTCAGGATTTTACAAAACTCTACGATGACTCCATGGAAAGTCAACCGCCTTTAAAACTGATGGTAATTTCCTAGAAATTATCCAAAGTGCGGTAAAATCTCACTAAAAATTAGATTAGAGTTTTGTGTGCCAAAAAACCGACCTGTCAAGTTTGAAGACTTTCTGTTAGTCAACAGTACCAGAATCAGCGATGACACCGAATTTAACAAGAATTTACAATATGACGACGGGTTGACCGACAAATCAAGAGCTTACGGTGTTGGAATGTCACAAATAAGGAGTCTTTTCTTGCTCTCATAAAACTTTCAAGCATCCTTAGCTAGTTAGTTTCTTTGAAAATTGCAATGTCCAATAGTTGGAATTTTGACTTTTTTTTGGAATTACCGTTAGTGGGGTTTGCAAATATTTATTACAGCCTAAAGGAAGGGGTTAGGGGGCCCCCTAAACTAATTAGCGTCTACTGAACGCAATGGCGCAATTGGTTTTCAATTTGAAGTTGTTCTCAAGAAGATAGGAAGAGCTCAACCGTAACTTTGACTTTTTTAGAGTAATTAGCGGTAATTCAAGGTTAATTTACAAAATATCTTAGTGAAAGTCAAAAATTGGATTTAGTTAAGATTTCAAATCTTCCTTTAAAAGCCAATTTAGATTAAATTAAGAATATTTGGAAATATCCTAAGGTTGTTTGCAAAATATCTCAAGGTCAAAATAGTTAATTTCCTAAATATCTTTGGGAAAAATTGTAGATTTTATTTGGACAAGATTTCTTTTCTAATTAAAGCTTGTTCTAGAAAATTCTAATGATTAAACAAAGATCATTTAGCAAATATCTTAGGGTAGTTTAGAATTTAGCGTAGGGTAGTTTTTGAGTAAAAGAACTAATATCTCATGGTAAATTAAGGTGGTGGGGCCTTCTAGCAAGTATATAAGGCCCCCCTCCAAAGTTTCTCATATCCCATTTTTTCATTATCTGCCTACCGACACTTTGTCGGAGTGTAGAGATTCTCTTTTGTTCAATTTGCTTACCGGCTTTGTCGGAAACAATTAGTTAGGCCAAATTTGGGTCATCTTTGCTCACTTTGCTTTCTTTGCTTTCTTTTAGTGGAGGATTTGGTTAGAGGACTTGAAGTTCCCTTTTAAACCATCAATACCACACTAAAACCACGCTTTGGGGTGGCCTCATCCCCCCAAACTTGCAAACCTTGTTTACATACTAATTTTGTGTTTTGTAATAGCCATTGAGTCAGAATTCTTAAGGCGGTGAAGCTAGTCTTTACTAAAAGATTCTAATACTCAAAATACCGGCCAAACTTTGTTGTATAACAAAGTTTGGTTTGACTTGATCCCTAATCTTTGGTTTAAATACTTCCATGTGTACCTCAATTAGGAATTAAAACCATCTGATACCTTGAGAATTATTTTAGTTCTTAATTTTTGGTTTAAACACTTTCATGTGTACCTCTTTTAAGAATTAAAACATTCCTACAACCACTTGGAACCATATTTTACGAGTTTAGCCTGGGGTTGCTCCCACACGGCGAAGCTTTGACCTTAGGACAATTTACCTTAAAGGAAGAAAGTTTGGGAAATACCCTTGGTCGTTGGGCTACTTAAGTCAAAACACACCAAGTGGTTTCCTTTCTTCTGCTGGAATTTGCTCACTTTGTTTTGTTTTTGCTTCCATTGCCAAATTGTGGATTTAGTTGATAGTTTAGTTTATCTTTGCCTTTGTTTAGTTTAAATTACTTTGTCTTAGTTTATCCCAAAAAAACCAGAGAACCATTTAGTTTAGTTTATCCTTGCTTAGTTATCCCAAAAATCTCAAAAACCTCATTAATTAGCTGCTTTGTTTTAAAGTTCCTTCAAACCCATAGAAAAACCTTTAGATTAGTTGGAGCCTTAAGTTATTTAGTGAAGTTTAGTTTAGTTTTTTTCTTTTTTATTAATCATTTAGTTTTAGTTTTAGTTTTAGTTTAATTAAGGACTAGTACTCCAGTTTAAAAACCTAAGAATCAGAGTCCAGTTTAAAAAACCCAAGAACCAGAGCCCAATGAGAAGACCATAGGAATCAGCCCAACGAGAAGACTACAAGGATCATTGTTTAATTAAGGACTAGTAGTCCAGTTTAAAAAACCAAGAACTAGAGTCTAGTTTAAAAAACCAAAGAACCAAAGCCCAACGAGAAGACCACAAGGATTAGACCAACAGAATAGTCAGGGAACAAGCGAGGGGAACATGGAAACAATAGGGGAACGAGTCGGGGGAACGGGCGAGTGGCGCCTCACCAAGTGGCAGCCCCGGGCAAGCCCAACTTATGAATTCGGTGTCCAACTCGAATTTGGTGTCCAGTTCGAAAAATTCTCAAAACTTTGGTGAGAACTAATTCCAAAATTCTTAAACAAATTAAGGGTATAACAAAGCCTAGGCAGTTGATAGCCACGCCACAAATTTTGAACTTTCAAAGGAACACTCGGTTGCAACTAACTAGAAGCATAAGTTTTCCCCGCATTTAATTACAACTCATAGTCCTAATCAAAACAACAAGAATGAGAAGATTTGACGAAGAAACATAATAAAAAGACAAAGTGGCGGCTTGAGAAGAAATTAGGATTAAAATACTAATTTTTCCAACGAATCTAACTATTTACGTGGGTTTTGTTTTTGTTTTGTTGCGTGTTTTCCTATTCATTTACTATTCATTTAGGATTTGTTTTGGTTTTTATTCCATTATTATTCATCTACTATTCATTGCAGGACAATTTGTTTTTAATAACATTCTAATGAATAGTTAGTTTTGTTTGTTATTTATTAGTTTATTATTTTTGTTGGATTAATCTATTATTTTTGTTGACTTCTTGTTTTTTCCTATTTGGCTTATTAGTCCTAATAAAACAAAATCCAAGTCAACAAGACCAACTAATTCCTTCCAAAAATACTTTGAATGTTTATTTTATTCTAAATTAATTCTTAAATAAAATAAACATTCAAAGTAGTTGGAAATAAGGCCTTGAAGTTTATTTTAATTCAAAGAGTTGTTTTAAAAATCAACTAAAAATCATTATAAATTTAACGTAAATTCCTAAACTCAAAGGAATTAAGTTAAATACTTAGACTAACCCTTTTATTTATAGGAAATTAGCCAGAAAGGATGTAGGAAAGAGATTTTCCACACATTCTAACACCAAACTCTCATCAAATAGACGGAGTACACATGATGGAGGATGACGGTTATTTTGAGTCCATTATGCTAGTGATTTGCGATGACGGGACTGTGGCCATGATAGACACAGAGGTTTGTTAATTTTGCCCTTTCTTTTGCTTTGTTTTTGTTTTCAAATTAAAGTTAGAATCATTGTTGTTAAAAGTTAGTTTTTAATTAGAATTTTAGGATTTAAGTTAGAGTTTAGAATCTAATAGGTAATTTAGAGGTTACTAAAGTCAAATCACACCTAAAATTTAATCCAACAACGAAAAGTTACTAATAATTAACCGTAACTATAAAATTGGATGATAATTTAAGATTTTCATCCAAAAAAATCTTTAAAGAATATTTTAGGAAAGAATCAAACAAGAATCCATAAAGATTCCAAAATACCTTTTTTACTTTTGAAAATACTTTATTTTTGAAGGATAAAAGGTTGGATGAAGTTTGAGACCAATTTTGGATGAAAAACATCCAAATAGGTCAAAATCCCAATTAATCTTAAGAATCTATAATTTAAAGGAATTACTAACTTAACCTTAGAATTTAGAATTTAGAATTATTTTGGATTGATTTGCTATTTTAGATTAGTGGATGAAGGTTAGCACAACTAAGAGGTCGAACTCATCCCATGGTAAATTTTGCTAGGAATCTTGGAATCTAATTTTTTTACCATTCTGGGAAGGAAATTTTATATTCTAAAAGGCTACTTAGATATAATTTTAGTTAGATTAGATTTCGTTTTCTTTTCTCATTTTACCTAACCATAACGTTTTAACTCATTTAACAATTAGTGTTTATTAGAATTAGTGGAATTTTACATGATTATTAGTCACAAAAAGTGTCCATTGCTTGGAAGGCAAACACTTGTTTAGGAACACCCAATTAGAAGTGAATCTCCAACAAAACAGCCGCTACAATCCGTGTGTAACTTTCTGACTCAAGGGTGGAATTAGAAACACTCACAGTGGGCGGCACATTCTTGGATATGCATGTGAAGATACTTGTCTTTCAACCTTAACAAGGTCTCTGTCGTTATTGAGGCATTTTCCGTACATAATTGCACAACATTCGCAGGTCTAACGGCTTCAATGTATTTTGCCATTACATTTGTCGTGTATGCAATGTCCTTCTTTTCTCTAGTAGTGTCAATTGATCTCAAAAAAATGTCACCGGTAGGGCAAACAAGTATTATGTTCAGCAACGGACGAGTGTTGGTATTAGACTGGCCATCCGAACAAATAGTTGCTCCGTATTGGTTGATAGAGGTCTTTGTACGCTCAGAGACCATGATTTTAATTGCATCCAACTTCACATCTATCATTTTCGTGCACACCTCATTGTAAGATGGCGGTTGGTAGACAAATCTAGCAGTTGTTGTTTCCTTCGTGACTTTTATAAAGGCCAGATGACGCACGGCGTTGAATGCAATGTTTGCCTTATAAAAGAACAATGCCCACAACTTGTCCAACTTCTGTCTAACCCCCATCTGTAACGCCTCATCCATGCTCCACTGACGAGAAGTGGTACGCATAGTCCTCCTTCTTTCCATCGTTGTTGGCGTTGAATCTACTAAATATGTGTTAGGAGGCATTGGTTCGTCATCATTGATAGAACATAAGGGCCTAGCTGCACACACGCCCACATTAGGCTCTACAACGGACTTAGCCACAATTGCAACATTAAGAAATGACGCTTCCAGATTTTCAAGGCACATTTCCATTGTAACAACCCACCACCCACCACAATTCTAAAACTTCTCTAATACAAACGACGGGATTCATCGACAAAGCTCAGATGTGTCCAAGCTACCATATCCAAAGTGAATGAATGCCCTCTTCCGCACAAGCACTTTGATCCAACCGTAGAAAATTCATAACCTCGTGTTCACATTTAATCCATCGTCTGATTCCAAATGCAACCAAGGGTCCCACTCCTTTGTAGCCCTTCTCATATTGTTTACATTCAACCTCCTTTGAACACCTCAACCCACTATATGGAAGATCTTCAATGGTCCTTAATCAAAAGTTATCTTACCAATCCAAGTGACCAATAGAAAGAAGTAATGACAAAGCCACCCGTCTCAAGAGGTCTTTTGAACCCCTCAAAACAACATGGTTGCCCTCTGAAGACTTAAACGTCTACAGGAAGCCTCTTTCGAAGGTTCCAGACAAGAGTTCATCAGCAAAGCGCACCCTCAGGCTTTATAGTCCAATCCCCTTTTGACCTGAGGGCATCCAATCCACGACAAGGGATAATACAGTGTGACATTCATCAACCCAAAGTCACCCTAGGGGCGACCGAGGGTCCAAGGAGACTTATATAGGGCGCGTGCGGCTGAAAGGGCGACTTTGGGTCCAATGAGTGCTTGTAGGTCCCAAGGATGAGTACGCATGTAGGTGAGGTGACCGCGGGTCCTTGCACAACCAAGTCGGATCCAAAGGAGGCGGCCACGGATGCAGAAAGGGTAACTACATGTCTCGTAGGACATGCATACAAATCTGGAATGGACAACTACGGGTCATTAATGGGTGACCACAGATTTTGGTGGATAACCGTGGATCCCTTATTTGAATACAAGTACTGATGTAATGGTATGTGGTTGAACTCTATCATTATTAGAGTAACTTACAATTTCATAAATTCCATAATTTATGAATGTTTATACCAACACTGATTTTGGAATTTGAACTAAATTAACCATTGAATACGTGAATGACATAAGCCTTTGTTGAACTTCTAGAAATTTGATTTAGCTTGGTCACAAAGACAACTTCGTCATAAGTTGTATCAATTATTTTTGGCCATGTAGCCCAGGGTTGTCATAGTGGACGGGTCGAGGTGATCGGACGGGACGGACGAACGGGCAAACCGGACCGGACAACCGGACGTCTCGGACAACCCAGACGCTTTTCATTTTTTCAATTTTCCAATTGACAACTCGCTTCCACGGTGGCGGTCCACGCTGAAATCAGGGCGCGGACGTGAAAGTCGGGGCGGGGATGTCATCGTCAGTGCAGGGACTTTATAGGGCGCGGACGGATTCGTTAAGGCGCGAACGTCCTAGAAGGGCGCGGACATCCCACTCCTCAGCCATAGTATGGGGGGGAAGTAAAAATAGAAGTTGAACTTGGTCATGGGATTCTTCTTTTCCATGGAGAGGGGGAACCCATTAATGCAGCTAGCTTTTAATTTGATTTCAGGGAAATATCTTCAAGTCAATGGCCGCATTAAGGGGTCCAACTACTTTTTGAGTTCAAAGATCATGTATGGAAGCATGTTGCTCCCTTCTTGGGCCCAGACCTCTCCTTCATGCCTTCACCATGCACTTGCGAACTAGGACCTACCCGCAAAAAAGGAAATTTCAGAAAATGAAAATTGACTTGCTCGCTTCAATTAAAAAAATTTGAAAGTAGACGCTAGAAGTTTTTGGATTTATAACAAAAGATAAGGTACATATTTTTCTTAATTCAAGTTGAAGGATGCATTTATAAATTCTCCAAATAGGAACTATACTCTTCTTTTCTTTAATTTTTTTTAATTTTTTTTAAAGGTTTAGCCTTTATATTGATGATTTAGACATTGAATATTCATAAAACTTGTTTGAAATGTTCAATTTCTTTTTTGTCTACATACTAGGTTTTGCTATTGTAATGGACAAATGGAACATTGGAGTTGCATAGGGTTCCCAACAATCATATTGTAATATTATTAAAATTATCCTTAAAATACTTATGTGTCTAAATGTAAAGGTTTTCTAAATACATAACTAACTTTAACATTTGGCTTGTAATTTCATATAAGCCATGTAATCCCAATGTTAAATTACCATCAAAATCTTTCTATGTAGTTATTAAAATAAATCAAATTGATTTAAAAAAATTGAAGAAGAATGAAATTATATCACCATGCATAAATAATCTAAAAGAAATAAAAATAGAATAAAAAAAATGTGGCTAATATAAATCATTGCAAATCCAAATGCTCAATTCACCAATAAAAATGCCAAATTCCTATAAATATCCATTAAAGCAATCAAATTTATTTTTAAAAATAGATTGAAGATGATTGATGTAAATTTTAATAAAGTCCAATGTTCAATTTTTTAATTTAAAGGGCACACTTTTCTACATACCCACAAAACTAATCCAAAAGAATTTTTTTTTATCAAAATCTAAAATATAAGGTTGATGTAAATCTTGATGCAATTCTAATATTGAATTTAATAATTGGAAGGGCAAGTCTTTGTTCCTATGTACAAAAATAGTCTAAATTTGAGATTTAAAAAAAATATTGAATTCACAACATTCAAACTTAATATACAAAATTGTTTTCTAACAAAGACTCTTATCACGTTGTATTACAAACTATGACAATCAAAAATTCTTAACAAAATTCTTATACAATAGGTACCAAGTCAAATTTTTGAATTGAAGATCTATAAAAATATTTAAATTTTAGCAACTAAGAAGAGAATTCATCATTCTTTTATTTTGGAAGAAGAATCCTATGTCACATTGAATGAGTGAGGCTCCCCCCTAAATCAAATTCTTCTATTGGTTTAACTTTCCAAATATCGTTTCCGCTGATGCATTAGCAGCTGTCCCTGCAGAATTTATTTTGACAACAACCTTCTTTTGGGATTTGCGACTTCAATTTTAACAATCTTGGGGCGTGTAATATACCATTGGAAAGGTATTTTCAAGATCTTTCTAATGCTATATTACACGCCTCAATATTCTCAAAATCGTTGTCGCAAAACTGGAATGAAATAGCGTCCCCACCTAGTCACAACTTCCCCGCCCAAGTGTTCCCGTCCAGCCCTAGTGTCCCCGCCCTAGCATCTTTGCCTGTACAAGTGTTTGCGCCCATACGGAAAAATCCCATCGACCTCAAGGTCTAAGTTTTAGCAAAGCCTCTTCCAAAGAAACTTGGCACTCATGCGTTCCCGCCAATGCATTAGCAGCTATCCCTGCAGAATTTGTTTTGGCAGCAACCTTCTTTTCGGATTTGCGACTTCAATTTTAACAATCTTAGGGCTTGTAATATACCATTGGAAAGGTATTTTCAATACCTTTTTCATGGTATATTACAAGCCCCAAGATTGTTAAAATTAAAGTCGCAAAACTGAAATGAAATAGCGTTAATTCTAATGGTGAGATTGTTCTAGCAAAAAACGTTCGTCTGACTTCTGTCCGTGCCCCGACATAGTCTCGTCCCCGCCCTGGCTTCTGTCCGCGCCCCTACCGGTGACGTCCGCACCCTGGATCCTACTTAGCAGCCAGGTGGCGTCAAAGGGGCAGCCACATCACTTATTTTTTCAATGGCAGAAAGTCAACTTAGTGTTGACCACATCGGACGGGCGAGACCTCTATCGGACGGGCGAACCGGACGTCCGTCCACTATGACAACCCTGATGTAGCTGTTAAAATTCAAATTAGACATGTTAAAGATCCAAAAATAAATAAAAATTAAAAATTACGGTATCATTTATGACTTAAAAGATTAAAATGGTTCCTCATGAAAGTGTAAACAATAATGCAAAAGTGATTTAGAATCTTTCAATGCCTTTTCCGAATGTAAAATCTAATAACTAAGTTGGTCACCTAAAAAATATGAGGTTAAAGGGCGTAGCATGGATAACTCCTATCAATTCATGGCTTCTAAAATTGCATTTCTATTGTCATTTTGTTCCAAAGATCTAGTCATCTGGTGTATTTGAGGCTCATATTGAACACCCACTTTCATACAATCAATGTAAAGAGAAAAAATGGTATCTTTGCAATTTACGTTAACCCTCTCAAATATTAGGGGGGGGGGGTGCCTTGGCGTGTTTGTAATTGCGTAACTGCGTTTAGGGCATTTCAAATTATTGTACTCAAATATTGAAGGACTTTGAGGGCTTCATATTAGGAATATAATAAAATAGACACAAATTCATTAACACAACAATGATGGAGTTCATAGAAAAATATATTTTTATTCATCAAAAAGCAACATAGATTTCACCCTAGATTTCACCCACTTAATCCCGTAGAAAAGTCAAAAAATAATACATAGCTTTTCATATATATACTATACTAGAATCTGCAACCACCCAAATCAAGCAACATCCATATAGACCTTCTCTATCACATTCTTCATTGCTTCTTCAACTTCATCTAGAATTCCAGATTGCCCTCTCCTTTGCAAGAACTTCAGTATGGTACCGCTTAACAAAACACTTGTTCTTGATCCACAACTTTTTGAATAATTTATTAAATGAAATGTATTGTCTCTTCAATGAATTGGTCTTCTTGTATTTGCGTTCCAATCTCTTCAAAAAAGCAAACAATTTTTGTAAGCCAGCTACTTCTGATGGAGATGTGTAATATTGCACATCGACATACGCCACATCCAACTCCAAGTATCTATCAAGGGGGGCTTTGTCTTTTATGGAATTGAGGTAATTCAATCTAGATTGTGCTACATGCACATCTCTCTTTTTGTTGGTGCCCCGATTCTCTTCCATCCTACACTCTTCCATAATTTTGTGCAGGTGTTTCTCTCTAACACGCTTAGGACTTAGACTCTATCCTCCGTCTTGCCCCTTATTGAACTTTAGGTAAAATTCTTCCAACTCTACCATCTCTCTTTGTTGGACAACTAAACAAGTTTGCCCTGCATCAATGAGTGCTTCTAGAGTGCGCACGTTGTCAATGATGATATCGTTCATGGTCATGTTCATGAGAATCTTACATTTGGTTTCTTTCTCTTTGATTTTTATAAGAAGAGCCTTCAACTCGACTTTATAAAAAAAATTCCTTGTGGTCTTGGTGTCCTCAAGTAGTAGAGGTTCATCTACTTCTTTCCAATCGTAAACTTCTTCCTCAAAAGGCATTAACATTAAGAGCGGCTTGGGCTCCATTTCGATCACCATCCAACCTATCCTCTGCAATTTCTCTCAAGAGTGCATTCATATGTTGGCATGCTGCCTCACTTCTTCTTCTTCATGCTAAGAGACATGGACTAGATCCACTGATGCGAGAGATTCCATGTATATTGCTACGTCACCTCCTACATTCCCTCCTTCAAATACTATCAGTGCAAGGTTTTTGTCCATTGGTGTATCTTCCATTGGGGACACGGGATTAAGTGTATATTATTCTATAAGCTCGTCGGAGCTTGACCAATCGTAGTCTTCATCAGCCACTCCTCCATGAACGTGCTTTTTTGGCCCCAATCCGTCTGGTAGACTATTTGAAGGATCCACCCTCGGAATGTCTTTAGTGGTTGGAATTACGAGTTTCTTTGATGCCTTCATGCTTCGTCAATCCAAGGTTTGTTCTAACTTCAATTCTGCATAGACCGTTTGGCATATGCCCAATGAGACTTCACTTCATGGTACTTTGTTTGTTTAGTACAACGCTTGGTGAACTTTGATACATTGCTGCACAAATGCATCATTCTTGCAGTAATGAAGATTGGCGAGGTTCTGATTTAGATTAATCTTGTGGCAATAGTGAGGGAAAAGCTTATTGATGTGACACCATCCCACATATGTCTTACAAATCGTCAATATCAAACCTCCTTTCACGTTACGCCATCTTCAAAATGCCTTGGCCGCTGGATCAAGTAGAACGTGTCAATTTTGGGCAAGGCGATCTCCTTTCTTCTTTGTCTTCTTTACATTTGGGTCCATTGTGTGAGATTAGGGTTGAATGGACTATCCTAAAATCTAACAAAGTGCTCCACTAGGTTGAGGGTGTAAATGCAACTATTTGATGAGTCCTAATATCTTTACACGTGTTGTAAATTCAACTAAACCAATTACAAAAACATGCACTTTGCCTTTACAATGGGTACACAAGTGTTTTTCCATAACAACTAAATATCTACAAAGAGTTTGGGAATGTAAGTAGTAATGCAAGGGTTCAAGACTCCAAATTCTAGCACACAAGCACGCATCCAGACGCTTCAAGGTGGATGGAAGACAAAGCGCAATACTAGAACTGACTTCAAGGGGATCCAAAGCTCCCTTAAGTACCCAAGGTTGCCTGGGCGAGTGCACATGGGGGCATTTGAGCGTTTATTTATCCACCCTTGGTAAATACACAAACACAACCAGGTTCTAGGGGGAGCTTTAATTTATATTCTACAGGGTGCCTAACGTTGGTCCATTGTGCCTTCCAAGCAATGGATCTTTTGTTAAATACCCTACATGTCCTAACTTGTCGAAGAAATTACGGGAAATAGTAACCGTCCCTAGGTAACTAGCACAACTGCGAACACTATGGTGATCGTATTGGGAATTCTAAAGTTCTAATCTATCTAGCCTAGGTTGGACATTGCATCATGCCATTCTTAAAAACCTAGGACTCACCTTCTTTGGACCTCCCTAGCGTAAGTTAGGATTGGATGACATTTCACCCCTTAAATGGTCGCTTGAAACTTCATCCACACTTACCTATGATTCCTACTTTTGATTTCACTCAGGATTTTTGCTACGGGTCTAGACGACTATGGATTAGCATTACAAGAATTTTCAGCCCTGGAAGGGGCCGCGAGTTTTGACCCCCCCGGGTGCAATTGCAGAAAAACATTAAAAAAAATTATATTTGATTTCGGGTACTGATGTGGCACTACTTGTGCCACATCAGCACCATGTCAGGCTTTCTTATTTTTAAATATTTTTTAAATATTTTTTAAATAATAATAATAATTTTAAGAAAATTTTGTTTTTTTAATATAAAAAAATATTTTTTTAAGAAAAAAATAGTTTTTTAAGAAAAAAATATTTTCTTACTATTCCTGTAATTGCACCACAGGGGTGCTGAAAATCATCTGTTAACAGCCTCTTTAAGGGCTGAAACTTCTTGTAATACTAATAGGTTCAATATGACCTCAGACGGACATGATCTCCTAGGGTTCATCCGGTATTTATCCCAAACTTCATCCTACTCTAAGTGTTGGACCGGGGGGTCTTCTCCACTTTCTAACCTAACTTTGGGTTGGTCTAAGTTTTACCCAAGGGATTCTAAACAGGGTTGTCTATCCGGACGTGACGTGGGCTTTTCACATCCGGATGTCATGACGCGTCCGTCCTGACGCGTCCTGACGTATCACAGCCCGTCGCCGATACTGACGGGACCATCTGGAGCGCAGATGAAGTCTGTCCATTCTGCGACGGCGTCGGGCCGTCTCTTGGACGGTGACTCCGTCGCCAAATGGACATCCCTCTCTTGGACGGAGAGCCCGTCTGTGGACGAAGAGGCCGTCCGCTGGACGGTAAGCCGTCCCCAGGACGGTAACCTGTCCGTTGGACGGAGAGTGGGTCGCTGGACGGTAACCCGTCCGTTGGACGGAGAGTGGGTCGCTGGACGGTAAGCCGTCCTCTGGACGGAGAGTGGGTCGCTAGACGGTAAGCCGTCCGCTGGACGGAGAGTCCGTCGCTGGATGGTAAGCCGTCCTCTGGACGGAGAGTCCGTCGCTGGACGGTAAGCTGTCCTCTGGACGGAGAGTCCGTCGCTGGACGGTAATCTGTCCTCTGGACGGAGAGTCTGTCGCTGGACGGTAAGCCATCCCCTGGACGGAGAGCCCGTCTCTGGACGGAATTCTTGTCTCCAGGATGGTAATCCGTCCCTTGGACGGCCTCTCCGTCCTCTGGACGGGAAACCGTCCCGTCCCCTGGACCGGAATATCACAGGACGGGACAGTCGCCCCTTGGACAGTTTCGTTGGCAAGGCTGCGGGTTTAGGGTCCACCCCATCAGCCGTCACTCCGTCTAGCTGGGTTTAGGGTTTAGGATTTTAGGGAGGGCTTCAAGGTGTATATTAAGGACTTTTGCCTATTCAAGATTACTTTTCCTTGCTGATTTTGCCTTTCATGACTTGGTTGGAGTACAACCATTGCGGTAGAGCGAAGTCCAAGAAGAGTGTGTTGTGGTGGCACTTGTTGTGAGAGCAACAAGTGTTGTTTCCACATCACATTTCAAACAGAATACTAATCTTTTTTTTGGTCCAGGGGCAGGTACAGGAGGACAAATAAGAGCAATGGGTGGAGCAAGATCACAGTGGGAACCTTGGTACACACTACGGTCAGATGGAAAAGTTGTTTGCAAGTTTTGCGAAGCTTTGCTAAGCTATCGAAAGGATCGGTTGCTTTTCCATTTGAGATATAGACGAAATGACACCCTCCTTGGAGTGAGAGCGTGCACTAAAGTCAATGCAGCCGTGAAGGTAATGTTTTTTAATTGTAGAGGACATATACCTACGGATACTTCGCATGGAACTGGACGCGACGTGGAAGTGACATCACCATCAACGATACTACCAAGTGTAGTACATGGTGAGCAACAACATGATGCTTCAATCTCGGCAAACGATGGAGGAGAAAACACTAGGGGGCAAAGCTCTCAAGTACGATCATCGGAGGCGCCCAACCCTAGTTTGACCCACAGTCGATCGATGAGGCAACTGTCTCTACAAGAAGGACTGAACGCATCAAACAAGCAAGTACTTGACAAGAAGTGGGCTAAGTTTTTCTACGAAGCCAATATACCATTTAATGTAGTGAGGCATCCTGCTTTTCTGGATGCAGTGAAATCAACATCGGAATCAAGAGTTGGCTACAAACCTCCAGCGTACCATGCACTTCGTATAAAGCTCATAAAATCTACAAAAGACGAGGTGGCAGCAATTGTAGCAGAGAAGACGAGGGCACTAATCCACAAATATGGCGTTACAATATGCTCTAATGGATGGGACAACGTTACACATCGACCATTGATGAATGTCATGTTGGCATGTACAAGTGGAGAGGTTTTTCTTGGATCGATAGACACAACAGGCGAATGCAAAGATGCTACTTACGTGGCTAATTGCATGGGTGATTACATTGATGAGGTAGGGGCACAGAACGTGGTACAAGTTTGTACAGACAATGCAGCTAACATGTTGGCCGCTGGCGCTCTGTTACTTCGTAGCTTTCCACACATATATTTTCAAGGGTGTTCAGCACATGCACTTGACCTTCTACTTGAAGATTGGGGAAAACAAGATTGGATTACAAGTATGGTCAAGAAAGCCAAGTCAATTGTGAAATACATTCAAACGCATCACATGCCACTTGCAATCTTTCGACAACATTCTCCTAATCACGTTTTGAAAAATCCCGTTCAAACACGCTTTGCTACCATGTTTTTCATGATCGAACGTTTGGTGGAGGTGAGGGAAGCGATAGAATCGACAGTCCACGATCCGCAGTGGAATGAGTATACGCGGAGATTGGCATCCAATCAAAAGCAAAGAAAAGCTAACGATGTGCGACGATATGTGCGAACGGATGAATTTTGGAGGAAATGTTTGAACTTTGTGTACATAGTGGAGCCCGTGTTGATTGCTCTTCGAGAGTTTGATGGCAAGCACCCGTGCTTAGACAAGGCATGGCTTGTAATGAAAAAGGTGGAAAAGCATGTTTTATCTTTGGAGGATCCACCATTTTCATTAGAGCGGAGATATGCAATTTCCGCCACCGATGATTTCTACAAGCGCTGGGACATGCTCAGGATAGATTTGCATTACGCTGGGGCTCTATTGAATCCCTTTTTACTTGACGAAGTCATGCTAATGGATGATAATGAGGCAAGAGAAGCCATATTGAGAGTTTTGCGCAAATTGGCTGTTGGAGATCAAGCATTTGCTTCAGCTTTGTCTGAGTACCAAGCATTTAGAGATCAACGAGGCATTTTTGGTGGACTTCCTGATGTAAACGCCTTGAATTTACAACCTCACGAATGGTGGGACCTTCTCAGAGCCGGTGCTCGTACACTTGCACCGATTGCTAGAAAGATCCCCGCGCAAGTGTGTTCTGCATCATCCTGTGAACGCAATTGGAGCATGTATTCGTTTGTCCACAACAAATCACGCAATAGATTGACATCAGAGCGTGCTGAGGAATTGGTTTATATTTATACCAATTCCAAGACTCTTAGAGAAAGGGCTGCAGCAAATCCGACAAGGTGGTATACTGAAAACATGATGTCAAAGGATTCCATGACAGATGAATCTAATGGTCTAGACCGTGGTTCGGTTCTCTCTGATCCCAATGATGACGATTCAGATGATAGTTCCAATGACGACGATGAGCCACCGTTTGATAGATTTCGTGGGGCGGGAGGAGTGCGTCCTCTAATTGATGCATCCGTATTTGACTTTGAAGAGGGGGATAACAACGACAATGACTACGAAGGACATCAAGGAAGTCCACCACGAATGCCACAAACGTGGAATGCTGGGCCAACTGGGGGCAATACAAATGAGGACGTTGTGGCACCGAGACCACTAAGTCCAGACCCTATGGATGTACAAGTTGATGCCACAATAGAAAGAGATGGTATTGACGTTCAAAGAGGACGTGAAGAAGACGTAGTAGTACCACCGTCGTTGCCCATGAGGACCACCCGCAGTGAAAGGCCCCCTCAAGGTGGAGAAGCACATATGGCCCTTCCAAATCGAGTCTCGGTTGCACAAAGGCAAATGCCAATATTGAAAAATCTACAAATCCAAAGTTCATCAAGGCCGTCTAGTTCCGACATCCGTCCACACGAACCAACTTCGTCGATAGGTACACGATTGGCTGGTATGGTGTCACAGCGTGTGACTAGAAATACGACTTCATTGCGGCCACCTGTACATGCCAATAATCGAGGGAAGCGTCCACGACCACAAGGTACTACTAGTGAACGTGTAAGTAGTAGAACGCGTAGAAGGCTGAGGAGGGAAGAAGCGGCTTCCCAACCATTTTTAAGAGAAGTTCAAACAGGAGGACCCAATACAGATGGCATTATGGACGCAATGGGCCAATGACCTCTTCGGACGTTGTCTTCTATAGCTCAACCACAACGAAACCGCAATTCCGAGGCCTCCAGCAAAAGTGGTAGTGCAACATCCAATGATGATGGTGAATCCATCGGTGGTACTATAGGTGAAGATGGTGAGGTTCCAGGAGATAGTGATTACAAGGGGCCGGTGCCTCGACAAGGTCCACTCGAAGAAATTGGTGGTAGTGAACCAATAGTACAAGAAGCAAATGCAAATACTTCTATGCGCATTCTTAGGCATGGAAGACGTTGAATGTTTTTGAAAAGACAATAGGGTCTTCATGTTTTCAAATGCAATGGTTTTAGCGGCTCAATACCTTGCATATTGAATTCAGCATTAATATGAAATATGACTTTTGTTCCTTTCATTCTCATAGAACTGTTTACCCCTAAAGTCCCAAAGTCATTATACAAAAAAAAACGCAAAACTGTCTTTTCTCTTGCATTTGCCTCAACATACGGAAAAAATGTTTTTTACAACATCTAACCGTAAGATCTTATACTTCACATGTTTTTTATCACGTGGTAAAAATTTCATGAAGTTTGACCGAATAGATTGAAAGATATTAGCATTCAAACTTGGAAAAACTAGTTTTCTGAATGCTAGCTTTGCAATTTCAAATTAACTTTCACTGAGTGTGATTTATGGAAAATTGGGCCTTCGGGGCACTATTGTTTTTGAATTATTTTTTTGAATATTCAAAAATCGAGGTCAAAATTTGAAAGAATTATTGCAATTGGAAACTATATTTGCAATCCAAATAACAGTGTGTGGTGTTTTTTTCATGTATGTTTTCTTTTTTTCAAATTTCATTAAAATTAAAATTATAAAACTATAATTTGTGTTCATTCATTCATTTATGGCCCCAGTTTCAGATTATTCTCATACATATTATAATTGATAAAATTTGATTTCCACGTTTAGCTTTATAAAATCACAATAAAATCAATTTTCCATTGAATTTTCTGAAAAACTAAAGCATAACTAGAAAATGAATTCTTACGTATGTTGAAAAATATTAAAATATTATGCTGATTTTCAATAAAAATATAAATTTGGTTTGATAGTCAAATTTGACTTCAAGCTTTTCTTTGTGGTTGTTTACTAGTTTTGGGCATGAAAAATTAAATAACCGATTGAAAATTTTTCTGACTAGAAATCTCTATTGATATTTGTACCTCTTGTAAAAAACTAAAAATTTAGAATCTCTTGAACTGTTTTTTCTATTTTTACTTATTTATGGCATGAAGTGCAACAAAAATGTTGACAATTACAATTTTGCACAAAACTAATTGAAATTTCTTGTAGTGATATGCAATTCAAAGTTTTTAGTACTAAAGATATAAGATGTGTGTTTACACGCAATTTAAATGATAAAGTTAGGGAAGACAAGAAATTTTTTACAACTCAATGTTTAGGTAAAATACGTTTATAACTTTATATAAACCAAAATGAGTACAAAATGCATTGAAGCCACAAAGTGTGCTACATTGATATGGATGTCCTCAAGCCCATACTATAATAACCGCATGTACTAAGTAAACACTAATTTTGCAACTACATGGTAATACACTATTATCTAATCTTCATTGCGCGCCTGTTCTTCTTGAAGGTCTTGTTCTTTGCGGGCCTCGCGGTAGCAATCCATGGGTGGTGTCCAAAACATTGGAGCACTACATAGACGTTGCACGACTCCAGTCACCGAGCGTTGTTGTAGTGGCTCCGCCTTGCACAATTCACCCAACATGGTTTGAAACGTACCAAATGCCGTAAGGTCCGGAATCATATCTACATTTCTGCGATCTTTTTTCCATACCTTCATAGCCAATTTCCCTATGGAGTATCTGTCCGTGTGTATACTAACACACGGTGGCTTAACCCTGCGAGTAGGAGATGATGAAGTTTCTGTCTCTCCAATCAAGTACATCAACTCAGGAGCCACCCACCAACGTTGCGCTCGGGTTGCCTGAAACTTCCTTGGACAATTGAATTGGTAAAAAGAAGGGGTTTCTTCGTTGATGCAGCTACCCATTCCCCAATCACATAGACCAATCCACACGGTTCTTCCATCATCATTCGGAAAATGAAGCATAATGTTCTCCGGTGTAATGTCGTTGTGCAATACAGAGCACTGTTGCACTGCATCCACAATGCAAATCATCGCCCACGCAAGTTCAGTGCGCTTGCGTCTATATGCCATGAGTCGTTTGGCTTCTTGCATTGATTAGGGAGTTGCATGGTAAGCCAACTCCCCAATTTCATCTGGATCTCGGTTCTTCTCATCAAGGGTAAACATGGTACCGAGAGTACCGCCATTCCACCATTGCGAATAACACTCCATGGTCATGTCATTTATAGCAAAGAATTTGATGACCCCTGGATGCTCGCACAGACATACCAATGCCTTGATGGACAACTTCTCCCTGGACTTCTTCAATTCATCCACGCGCAAGGCTAACTTCCCAGCTAATTCCATATTCTCGGGAATATGTTTTGAATTTTGAACACATACTTTGCGCACCCTCCCATGCCCCCTTGTTTGCTATGGCCAGACAAAGGAACCACCACCACTCCTCTTTCAAGGAAAACCACTCCTCCTGCAACTTGTTGACCAAAGGCCAAGTTCTGACTTCGTGGAAACCACGGAGCGGAACGGATGTTGCTTGAAGACAATCCACGCACTGCATCATGCCACCAATACACCTTCTTGTGCAACAAACTCAATGCTTGTTGTCTGGGCACTACACTCTTCTCAAAGCTTTTTATTTTTTCCGCAACTTGGGCAAGGTTGAAGATACACGTTTGCACTTGTGACTCCAACCAATGATCGAAGCATTCTTTCGTGCGGTCTTCATGCCACTCATCCGCGCTCATTGTTGTCCAGAACATAAAGTGGAACTTTTGTTTAATTTTATCTACTCCCTGTAATCAAGGTTGTCATAACGGGCGAGTTAGGGTCATCGGACGTCCCGGACGGACGGGCAAACCGGACCGGACGGACGGACGGTCCGGACCAACTGGACGGCCTCAATTTCTCAAAGTTGTGGAATTTTTTTCAATGACACGTCAGCTTGGACAGCTGGATCCAGGGGCGGGGACTTCTTCAGTCAGGGCGCGGACGTTAGGGCGAGGACTTCTTCAGTCAGGGCGCGGACGTTAGGGTGGGAACTTCTTCAGTCAGGGCGCGGACGTTAGGGCGGGGACTTCTTCAGTCAGGGCGCGGACGTTAGGGCGGGGACTTCTTCAGTCAGGGCGCGGACTTCGGCGCGTGAGGGTGCGGACTCCTTCAAGCAAGGCGGGGACATCATTGTGAGCGTCAGGGCGCGGACTTCAGCGCTTCAGGGCGCGGACTCATCGAATCAGGGCGGGGACTTCAGTGTGAGCGTCAGGGCGCGGACTCCTCGAAGCAGGGCGGGGACTTATGTGTGACAGTCAGGGCGCGGACTCCTTCAGTCAGGGCGCGGACTTCAGCGCGTCAGGGCGCGGACTCCTTCAAGAAGGGCGGGGACTTCACTGTGACAGTCAGGGCGCGGACTTCAACGCGTCAGGGCGCGGACTCCTTCAAGAAGGGTGGGGACTTCAGTGTGACAGTGAGGGCACGGACTCCTTCAGTTAGGGCGCGGACTTCAGCGCGTCAGGGCGCAGACTCCTTCAAGCAGGGCGGGGACTTCACTGTGACAGGCAGGGCGCGGACTTCAGCGCGTTAGGGCGCGGACTTCTTCAGGTACGGCGCGGACCTGAACGTGAGTGGGAGGGCGCGGACGGGCAATGGTGGATTAAATTTATGTGTTCTACAATATATATATATATATATATATGTATAAAAAAAATTCGGAACAAATAGGAGACCCCACTGCATTAAAAAGAACCAGTAACTGGAATGTATTTTACATGATTTCCCCACCAAGGTTTCCAGGAGGCCCATCAAATACAAAATACACAAAAAAAATACAGGTAGGCTGCAATGTTTGTGATAACCAAAATAGTTTATAAAATTCATGCATTGCAAAGTACAATATCAATACAATGAATCTATACTTCCAAAATACGCTCACTTTCTCTATTTCTCATAGGTTATCCAAAACATTTTTTTGGCTTCTCGTCTATATTTCTTCCAATTGCTACAATTGTCTTCAACTCTTAAAGATCCGAGATCTACCATCGATGCAACTCAATAACCTCAATTATTCAAACGACTCGATCTACGAACTTCTTGGGCACTTGGATTCGCTGCATTAGCATCTCAAACAACAACATCATCATCCTCTGGTGCCTCGTCATTGGCATCTTCATTGCTGTCATATTCATCTTCTGCTTCACCACTGTCGGTGGTCTAATGTTCCTCAACTTCCGAGTTTTCATTTCAAAGCTCTATAGTTGTTTGGCCATGAGTACGTTTGCGCTTCAACCTCTTGTGTCGTTGTGCGTTGGGGTCTTCTACATCAGAATTTATAGTAGGCCCACCTGGAATTATTCGAACAACAAATGCCGGAGTTGACCGGCTAGGTCCTAGTACATATGTACTTAGGAACGGTTCTATCACCCTATTTGGATCTCTTGCTCCAATTCCGAGGGGTGAACGATTAGCATGCCTTGGCGATGATGCTTCTCCAATATGCAGATCTTCTGTTCGTCCTCGGCCTGTACTCCCTCCACGGCCTGCAGCTCTACCATGGCCTCTCGTCCGTCCACGGGCTTGTTGATATTGACCTACTTCATGATGAACGGAGGGCCGAGGGGCCACAGGTGGTCTACCACGTGAAACTCTTTGCAGAGTCAAATCAACATTTCCCACTGAGCCTAATCCTTCTTGAGAAGGTCTTTGGATGGCATTGGAAATTGTTTCTAAAGATGGATCTAGGGAATGTGGCACTTGTGTACCATGTTCAGAAATAGCAGGATGGCCTGCAACTGGAGCCGGTACATGGGCAATGTCTTCGGGTGGTTCTACAAAAGCAAAAACATCATCATGGTCCACATGCTCTGGATCAAAAGGCCTTCTCATGTTATCAGCCGGTTGATTTCTTGCAAAAGGGCGTGGCACTCTTGTATTTCTAACGTTTCTATCATGCTGTCTTTCTAGAGCTCTAATGTTACGAGTTGCTGGTTCCACTCCCGTAGGGCGTGTATTGCCATCTCGATTGTGAGAAGATCCTCCATGATTTGGATTCGCATTCCTCCCCCTGTTTCTCTCGCCATTTTCATGTCCACCACCATTTCCATTTCCACCGCCATTTCCGCCGCCATTTCCTGGAGGGAGGTTGTCATCATCGTCGTTGTTGTTGTGGGAAATACCATCATCAACGTTATCGTCATTTGGATTGTCGGTCTCCAAAGAAGACGACAAAGCTGGGACTTCTACAACCCCTTCATTTTGAGGAAGTGGAGGTGAAAGACTACGACGAGGATTTGGTGGTGGTGGTCCCCTACGACCACGAAGGAGTTCCTCCTCTCCATCATCAGCATCTCCATAGTAGTTCCACGCTTCTTCGAGGTGATCGGCTCCTTGCCTCCAAAGATCTGGATTTGCCGGATACTCTTGAGCTCCTCGGTTGGCTTCCCCATCAACCTCTTCTTCTTCCTCTGATTGCAGTGCGTCAAATTCCCGATTGCGTTCATTCACCGGGATCGGTCCAAGGGCATCTGGATCAGAATCCTCTGAGTACATATTCGCATCATACCAACGAACTGGATCGGCTCCTGGTCGTTGGCGAAGTACACGGCTATTGGTATAAATATATACCAGGGACTCTACCTTTTCAGGGGCCAATCGATTTTGGATCTTATTGTGAACAAAGGAATACATACTCCAATTCCTTTCACAGGAGCTGGCGGAACACGTGAGGAATAAAACACGCACAGCAATTTTCGAAAGAGCCCGATCTCCAACCCTGTGCCACCATTGGTGGGGAAGCATTTGTGTCGCACGGATGTTGGGTGTCTCAGCTGGACTGTAGGATCCAATACCCTCCTCAAATTCTGTAATTCCGCCATCACATCATCAAAATTGACACCCAGGTTCCCCATCATGTTGCGGATGACTTTGTACAATGCACGTAGGGCAGTTCGATCTTCCCTGAGCGCCACGTTATCCAAGAGGTATGGATTCAAAAGGGCCGCTGCATAGTGTGTATCTTCAAAAACCATGTGCCATCTTGCACTGAAAGATTCTTCCAAAATGACTACTATGTCATCACGTAAGCTGAAAGGTGGTTCTCTTAAAGAAAACACATGCCCTCGCAAATTGTGCATTACGAGCCACGCCCGACCCATGGCTGGTTCTCGTCCATCAAACACACACAAAGCCTTCAATACGTCTTCAGTCATGTACACGTAATTCACACACCGTTGCCAGAAAGCCACATCTTCAATGGTTCTTTTGACATTACGTGAAGCGGTAGCTGCTTGCGGTCCATTTTGTTCATTCCTTAAGGTATCAAAGAAATTTAGAACACGTGGGTGGTTATTCAACCGCTCCAAGACTCCTCTGAGTTTCACCAATCGCTGCAACATGAGGAAATTACAAGCGAAGCGGGTTTCGCTAGGCACTACGAGTTGCAGATTCGGACTCAACTCGCGGAAAACCGACATGGTCGCATGATGGTTTCGAATGTATTGGCACAATCTTTTTGCCCTGGCAATTAAATCGGAAAATTCTTGGACTTTGGCCCAGTCTTCCAACATGAGATCTAGTGCATGTGCCATGCAGCCTTGCGCAAAAATATGCGGGTATGTGTTAGTGATGTCCTTCAATGCCCCAAGCATGTTTGCTACATTATCTGTGCACACTTGTGTTACATATTTGGGATCCACCTTCTCAATGTACACGTTCATTTGGTCCGATATGTAGTGCATGGTTTTCTTTTGCGAGGTAGTATCAATTGACCCCAAAAATACATCACCTGTGGGGCATGACATCATCACATTCATGAAGGGTCTCCGATTGACATCATCCCAACCATCGGTGCATATCAACCCCCCGTAGTGTTTGACAGCAAATCCAACCTTCTCTTGAATCTGCTTCTCAATTTGCAACCTCCTCGGTTCAATCAAATTAGTCCTAAATTGATGGTAAGAAGGTGGACTGTATTCAAACTTTGCCACTGAGGTTGTCCTCACCGCCTCAATGAAGGTTGGATGCCTTGCCACATTAAATGGCACATTCGCTTCATAGAAAAAACTTGCCCACTTCTCATCCAACTCCTTCCTCTTTGCAATGTTGAATGCGTCCGCCATGCGTTGTTGACGTAATGATCCAGATCTCGTAGAATTGGATCCAGCAAGACTATTTGACGTTTGTAGAATATCAATTCCTTCTGAAACGTTTGCCCCTTCTTCCGCTCTTCCACCATTGATCCCACCCGTCACCTCATTTTCAGTGGCTTCACTTGAACTTGCAAGAGGAGTTGCTCTAGATGGCGCACTTTGAATTGGTTCTCCTTCATACATGTCCCCGACATCGATTCGTAGCGGGACAAATCCTGCACAATTGGCAAATCTATGTCGCACTGGACGAGGCATACTTCGACAAATTGACCTCTCCGATTTGGAGCCATATCCAAAGTGTGCAAAAGCACGCTCACGTTTATAACTGAAGGTCCCAGCACAGAAAACACAAGTCACTTTAACCCCATTCTCCGTAATCTGAAGCCACGGCTCCCATTCCTTGGTCTGCTTCCTTTGACTTGCCATTGCGTTCAACAATCCAAGGATATTTTCTTCCATCTTCCTCCTCCTTTATATTGAAGTTAAAAGGATCCAAGATATACCAAACACAGTATCAGTAACAGCAGTTAGCGCTACTCCACTGCTTGAACTGATTTTGACATCACCTCAACAGCAAACTAGGGCCATCTGCCACCCAAGTAGACTCACAAGGAGCTCAAAATGAATTGAAGTCCAAGAAATAGAGGCCAGGTGACAAATGTGGGGAATGTTGGGTCTTCCTTTCCTTTATATACTTAGCGGTTTAGGGGGCGCGGACGTCTTCGTCACCAAAGTATAGGGCGCGGACTTGAAGTCAGGGCGGGGACTCTAAGTCAGGGCGGGGACTCGAAGGCAGGGCAGGGACTTGAAGGCAGGGCGCGGACTCCAGGGCGGGGACTCGAAGGCAGGGCGGGGACTCCAGGGCGGGGACTCGAAGACAGGGCGGGGACTCCAGGGCGGGGACTCGAACGCGCGGACTCCAGGGCGCGACTCCAGTATAGAAATGCAGGTGTGCTCACGGGGATGCATCGAAAAGTACGTTGACCTTCGCCATCCTTAATGGTCTGGGAAGATTGTGTCCCTCCTTTTTATGGAAAAAGGGGAACATTAAATGTCGTCACGCCCCCAAATTTGTGGGCAAAGAAAATGGGTTTCACTCCCCAATGTTTTTGCTCAATGGATTGTGCTAGGGCGCAGACACAGGGCGCGGACTCCGGGGCGGACAATTCACACAAATGGAGGAACTTGAGAGAGCGCAACTCAATCTCAGACTCTATAGAATGGACTCAAAGTCAGGGCGCGGACTCTAAGTCAGGGCGGGGACTCCAGGGCGGGGACTCGAAGGCAGGGCGGGGACTCTAGGGCGGGGACTAACTCGTCCAGCACAGGAAGCAAGACTTTGAAATGCGACATCCTTGAACCGCCCTTTTCCTTGGAGAGTGGGAAGCATTAATTTAGCCTCAACAACTTATTTTGGATTCTGACAAGACAATGAAAGCAAGATGCCGAATAAAGAGGTCCATGGCCTAAGATTTGGAAGAAAATCCATGGAAGAGGATGTCTCCTTTGTTGTGGTGAGAAATGTTTTTCCTTACTTCTTCTAACACTTCAAACTACTTTGAACAAACATATCATTTAGGTTGTAAAAAACAATGTAAATTCTTTGATTTAGGAAATGTTTAGAACACTTTGAGGAAATATTTAGTAAATGTTTAATCAATATTTTTGAAATGTAGTGTACTAGATAAAAGGATAAAACTGCATTGTATTTGAAATGAAAGAAATAGTAGGGGAGTTATTTAAAATTCTAGGCCTTCAATATGCAACTGCAAATTTTAATTCCATCATTTCCTTTCCTAATTTTTCGGGCTTCATTCCTAAAAGTCTTCCATTCTAAGTCACTGTCCTTTTTTGGGGGGCATCATTCCCTTTCCTATTTTTTTCCAGGAATTAGCACAGGTCTCCCATCCCAACTTGTCAATTGTATGGCATTCTTTTTGGGTTGGATCATTTTGTCTTCTTTTTCTGTAGATGCTTCATTCGTAAGACTCTCCCATCCCAAATTATATTTAATTTTTTTGGTTTAGTTGAATCATTCTTTTTTCTATTTTGTTCCTAACAATCTTCCATCCCAATTTTCAATTCATCTTTTTTTGTTGAATCATTTCCATCTCTATTTTGTTTTTGCTTATTTCCTGAAGTTCTCCCACCCCAAGTCCCCAACTCAAAGACACCATTTTTTTCTTCATTAATTCATAGAACTCTTTTATGTGAACTCCATGCCAATATTTATTCATCCAACTCACTTCCTTTCCTATTTTTTTTCTTCATTCATTCCTAAAATTGTTTAATCCAACGGTAAGCATTTTTTTTTGCTTATTTCCTTTCCTATTTGTTTTATTTATTAGCACAATTATTCCATCCTAAGGGATTCCCTAAATTTTTTTCTTTATGGTACGAAATTGAAGTCTATCCATTCACTTCCCATTTTTCATATGACATAAGAGGTAATGTGAAACAATATTTGTTTCATATTTCTTTCACATTTGTTTGTTTTTATTAGCAACATTTAAAATGCACTTACATTTCTTTCCCTTCCTAATCTTTGTAAAATTCATTAGCAAAATGCCAAAATGGCTCCATTCCATCATGAGCCCGAAGGCCATTTAAATAATTTAATTTTTGTATTACCTAAGCCCTTCTTATTTTTTGTTAGTGATTTGCAAGATTATTGTATCCCAAATAGATGCCTTTTTTTTGGGTATATCATTTACTTCCTAATTTTATTTGAACTTCATTTGCAACATTATCCCATGCCATCCCAATGGCCAATGCCCTTTATTTTTTGTATATCATTCCCTTTCCTATTTCTTTGGGATTCATTCCCTTATCAAATGTTTCTTGGGATTCATTCCCTTTCCTTTTTGGGGGAGATTCTTTCCCTTTCCTAATTTTTTGGATTCATTTCTTTTCCAATTTTTTTTAGATTGATTAGCAAAATTGTTACATCCCAAGTTATATAAAAACTAAATGGCATTATTATTCTCTTCCTAATTTTTCTCCAACTCAATGCCAATTTTTGGCATTCAGTTTACCTTCCTACTTTTTTTGTGCTTCATTAGCAAAATTGCTCCATCTAAAATTCTCAATCAAAGGCCATTTAAATTTTGTATTCTCTAAACCCATTCTAATTTTTTTGGGCTTCATTTGTCACGTTATTCTATCCCAACTAAATGCCATTCATTTTTAAGTAGGTAATTACTTCCCTGTTTTTTGCTTTTCTCTATCATTCCTTTGCCTATTTTGCAAGTGAATTTTTACCTATTTCAATCCCTTTTGGGGGGGGAGTTCCATCATTCCTTTGCATATATATATTTCCATCAAGGCATTAATGACATTTGAAAAGCGTTTTTTCCCCTAATTTCAAGTTCGGGCCACTTCGTGCCTTCGTGGTCCGTCCAACCTTCCCTACTTCTATTCATTGAGTGGAAATTGGGAATGAATTGTACTCCAATTCAATGACATTTCATTTCATGGTATAAATAATTTTAATATGTATGAAGTCCACAAGTCCATTCAAATTTCAAATGAGTACGTGCAAAAAATAAATGAAGTCACTTTGGGCAAAATCATTCAAAACAAAATCAAATATATTTTATATGCATAGTGTAATACAAAGTAGGAAAGTATATAAGCCTATATAATATTATAGTGCTAGGAAAATAAGTCTTCTAAGAAAACCTAAGCTCACTAGCTAAAACACTCAAAACTATACTCAAAACTATACTTAGTCCATGTTCACTGGACTACTTGCACTGCCACTTGGTCCAGCCTCATTGTCATGTGTCCCGGCGCGAATTGGAAGGTCTTCATCTGTTCCCAAACGAAGTCTACGAACTGCGGATCGCGTTCTCCTCGCTGGTCTGTCTTCCTCTAAAAGAGCCTTCAATATTTGTGATTACTTGAGGCTTTGAAGACATTGGAGAGTTCCCGGGTTATGTTGTTCCAACAAGAAGTCCATCCCATCATTTCGAAAGGTTTCTCGCCACTCTGACTCCGATAGTTGTGCAAGTTCAGCAGGGTCTGGCATGTCAATGTCTTCCCCCCTCCGCATCCCTTGGTCATCAGTAATGCGAACTCCATCAACGCCCCACAACCATCCAAGAGGATGAGGTCCAAATTGGAAGTATTCTTGTGCCTCATTCCAATGCCCATTGAAGCATTGGAAGAAGAAATTCCGTCGTCCTTGGCTAAAGTTGTCCTTCAATGGAACCAAGTGGTGGCACACCTCCACAATTTGAGCCGGATCTTTTTCCCAACCCCATTCGGTACAAAGTTGTTGTTTGCCCAACGAATGGATGTTCAATTTCCAACTCCACACTAAGTCTGTTCCCCACTTCTGAGAATGATCAGGGGCATTTTCAGCATTGAATTCCCAATGCGGTGGCATGTAGGAAACTAATCCAAACAACTCATACAAGCGCTTATGGAAAGGAGCCTTGCATAGTGAACAACGTCGGCGGACAATCATCAAACTAATTAGGCAGAATGGGTGGTACAAATGTTCACACGTACCTAAGTGCATTCCACCTTCCGGGCCAAATGGATTAAGGCAAATGGGACATGTAGTTCCATCGTGTACGAAGGTTGAAGGGTTTGGCCACAGTAGTAATGGATTGCCTTCATGGTCCACGGCAGAGCCAACTTCATTCTTGAAATCCCAATCATGTTTGGACCAATCGATGGTTGTTTGTCCACCAGCAATGTCAATGGTTACCATTTCATCCATGTTGAAATGATCATCCACCAGGGCCCACAATGTCAAACCAAAAACCCTCTCTTGATTGTGTGCGCCGTAATTGTGGTCAATTTTTTTGAATTCCTCCACCATTTGCCTAGTCCTGTCAACACTGAAGACACATGCCGGCTTCCATTGGTAATACTGCTCCATCAATGCATGCAATTGATTTTTCAATGTCAAATTCATTGCAAGCGCGTCCGTCAGTTGGATGCTTTGGTCCACTGGCCCTGCTGCACCTACATTTGCGGGTAATTCTCCAAAGGACAAAGAATCATCCTGAGTATCCATTGTTGCACCAACTTCTGTAGGTTCCAATGAAATTTGAGAATTATTTGAAGGCCCTTGCGCTTCCCCTCGTGGATCTTGACCATGATTGGCCAATGTTGCTGCCTCAAGAGCGTGCCTCAACGCTCACAACCAGCTCAATGAACAGATGGAAGGCTGAGAGTATGCAGGGCGGGGACAAATGAGGTGGGGACGGCCTTATATAGTTGCAGCTGGGGGACGCCAGGGCGGGGACTCCATCGAGTTGGGGCGGGGACTCCTCCGAGTGGGGGCGGGGACTCCTCCAAGTGGGGGCGGGGACTCCTCCGAGTGGGGGCGGGGACTCCACCGAGAGGGGGCGGGGACTCCAGACAGTGGGGCGGGGACTCCAGACAGTGGGGGCGAGGACTCCAGAGAGTGGGGCGGGGACTCCAGAGAGTGGGCGCGAACATGATTTAAATATACGAAGTTAATGTGCTTAGACATATTTCCATTTCCTAAGGTAGAAGGCTCGAAAAGAGTTTTGGCATTAAGAACTGCCCCTATAAGTGGTTGTAGAATGGACATGATGCAGTTTTCAAATTGACCTCAAAAGACAAAAAGGAAGGAAGGAAAAAAACATTCTTTATCACAAGAGCCAATCATTGTCTTTGCTATCCCCATTTTTCTTTAGAATTGCAATATGAAGGACGTAAGAATATAAATAGGGACCTAGGACACATCTCCTTTGAAAATTTATAATTAATTCAATAATGTTTAAAAAAATATGAAACCGATTGGGCTACATTCCTCATCAATTTTTCTTGGTTTCAAGGATGAGCTTAAAAATATTCCTATGTAAAGAAATACTGTAGAAATGCAAACCAGCCCTTAGATGAGTGATTTTTGAGCCTTCTACATTACTCCATGTTCTAAGTGACTCTAGCAGTCCATATTGAGATTTAATGTTAGATCATATCACTCTAACACCCCAATAATTTCCATATCCTAATCAATCCACCATTCCATATTTTTTTGGGGTGTTAAATTGCTTCATTATAAGTTTGTAACCCCCAAACCACTTCCATGTCCAAATCACTCCACTATTCCATAGATTTTTTGGATGTTACATTATTTTATAGTGACACCCAAATCATTTCCATATAAGAAAGCACTCCACCATTCATATTTCTTTTAATGTTAGATTATTTAAGTCCGTAAAAATAATTCCCCCCGCTAAAAATCCTAAAATAAATTGGTATGCTTTTCTAAAGCTTTGGTCACTCCATCTCCCCTTTTAGACATTGATTTTTAAAGCACACTATTATTTCAAGTGATTGCCATAATTTTTCTGGTGTTTTCATTCTCTTCCCTATTTTGTGGGCATCATTACCAAAAAAAATTATTTGAATTCAATGCCACTTGTGTAAGGTGGAATGATTTTTTTTTCCCGCTATTAGCAAAATTGTTCCATCCCAACTCGAGGCCATTTATTTTTGAATGATCATTCCTATTAATTTCATTTTTTGCTTTTATTAGCCAAGCTCTTTCATCTAAAGGAAATTCCATTTACTTTTTGTGGTAACGCAAATCTATCCGAACTAAATGGTAAATTTTTTGGGATGTTAGTTGAAATCACTTTGACACACTATTTTTTGTGGGTCTATGTCTCTCACAAAATTATTCCATACCAACCCCAAGCCATTTCGGATTTGCTCCATGATTTCCTTTCCTATTTTTTTTTCCATTAATGAACAAAGGAGTTCCCATGCCAACTCTATGCCATTCCTTTTGGCTTGGATGATTATCTTTTTTTGTTCGCTTCATTCCTAAAACTCTCCCATCCCAACTCATAGTTATTTTTTTTTTTTTGTTCAAACATTCCATTTTCTATTTTGTTTTCGTTCATTAAGTGAGAAGACTATTTTATTCGAATTCATAGTTTAGCTTTATTCGTTCAATCTTTCCTTTCCCTACTTTATTTTTTTCTAATTTACTAAAGTTCTTCCACCTCAACTCAAAGCCATTAATCTTATTTTTGGGTTCCATCATTCCCTTTCCTTTTCTTTTTTTCGTTTTATAATTTTTAATTTTTTTGAACCTTTTTTTGTGTTCATGATTAAAATTATCCCAATGTACTTCAATGTTATTCTTTTTTTTGTTGGATCATTTATTTTATTTTGGGGGGACTTCATTAACTTCTAAAACTGTAAAACATAGACATAGTGAAAAGATAAAGTGTATGTATTTTTATACCAAACTATTGCATTCACTATTTTTATAAAAGTTTTATCATCAATTCATAGAACTCATAAACATACAATGAGAAAGAACAATGACATAACAAGTTAATATATTCACATGAGATTTTGAATGTACAATGCATCCGACTTCATATATATTTGAGGTGTTCGGCAATTGCGAAGTACATACACATGGTCCTATATGAGGATGATTTACCTTCTATGCCTGAACTATATGCTAAGCTACAAAAAGTAAAAAAACTAAATACTATATACAATAACAACATTCTGGCATAGTCCAACAGTGGGGGGCCTTCTTCAATGCGTCGAGAACATCTGGCACTGACGCCCTTTCACTCACATCTTCTTTTACGAGGCTTTCCAATTTGATCCTGAGGTTCTGATACTGCTCTGGATTCTTCGTTGTAAAGTATTTGGAGTCCCACTCTTCCTTCCAAATTTGTGCTGCTATCCATCCGGCCGCATATGCATCAGCTGCCATGGAATACAAATGCATTTTTTGCATGGCCTCAATTGAATTTGCCGAACCTTGCTCTCCGTATATATAAAACAATTCAGGGGCTGCAAACCTTCGCATTCTCTTCTCCTTCACTAGGATGTCCTTGTTGGGAAAGCCATACCTTGACGGCTCCTTCTCTACAGCTCGGCTAGAAAGTCCCCAATCACATATCCCTATATACACCGTGTGCTCTTTATAATCATCAAAATGGAGCAAAATATTGGATGGAGTGATGTCGTTGTGCATGTACTGCGCATCGTGGCATTTCCCCACAATGACAAGCAAAGAGAGTGCCAAGTTCACTCGGTTCCGTCGGTAAGTTGCAACCCATGTAAGCTCCTCTTTTATCAACCCTGTACCTTGTTCATGCTTAATCTCATCGACATCCAATGTTTCGCTTACTTTCGAATTGTATTTGGATAAGAAAGAAATTAGAGAGCCTCCATTCCACCATAACGTGTAGCCTTCCATCGTTTTAGAGTGGAGGTACGCAATTCGAATGATGCCAGGATGTCTCACTGGACACCCACCCGCCTCATTGATGATTCCTTGGCGCTTCTCCTTTTCATTCGTGGTTTTCAAGCTCTTCCCAGCAAAAAATATCCAACTAGGAATGCTCTGAAGTTTTGTAAGCATCACCTTCCTCACGGTCCCATATGAACCAACGGCACTCTGTTCCGGCATGGGGATGACTTTTACTGAACTTTCAAGCCACTTGAATGTTCCACTAATACAATGAGCTGTTATGGTGTCTTCAATTGTCGCTTTCCAAGGTGCTTGCTTTTTCTTACGTGATGAAGAAATTTGTTGAGCAAAGTTTTGAATGATTTTCAACTTTGCAACCACCTCTTTATTTTGTGTGTCCCAATCGCTACCATCTTCTTTCTTCCCCATGTGGTAACACCAATTTGACACTATATTGGTTGTGAAGGCAACCACCTGTTTATCCAGCCAGTCTTGGTGCAACCAATAATCGGAGAAATTATTGAATTTCTCAGATGCTTCAAACTTTGACTCCAGCTCCGTTCGCAGGTCCCTCGTGAGTTTGTGGTACCCTTCTTCGTTGAGCGCCACATACTCCCTGGTCAACATAGTCGTACTGCAACGAGTGTAGAACACCACAACTATTGCTCTCCCTTCAACTATGAATTCATGTGGAGGCATATGGGGATTGAGTGCTTTCTTGCGTTTCTTTTGGCTTGATGAAGAAGGGTTCGATGAACCTGAGGCCATCAAGTTGTCCGTCGATGGAATTACCATCTCACCGACATCATCTAAATCTACAAACATAGGACGTTTCTCCGCCGATGCACTCCCTTCCCCCGCCATAACGAAAAGAAATTGTTCAATGGGCCTCTGCAAGCACAAAAGCCCCGAAAATTTGAAAAAAACCGGGTCACATATGAGGGCCAAGCCCACCACCCACCAAACTCACTCATATAGGCCGTGGGGACGAACTAGTGTGTGAGGCGTAGGGCGCGGACTTGGCAAAGAAATGAGGGCGGGGACTCGCTTTATATAGTTCCCCCGCTCCTCAAGTACCCGCCCCGACACGTGCCGTCCACGCCCCGTCCTCCTCACGTTCCCACCCCAATCGCTGGAGTCCCCGCCCCCACGCAGGAGTCCCCGCTCCACTCTTTGGAGTCCCCGCCCCACTCTCTGGAGTCCCCGCCCCCTCTCACTGGAGTCCCCGCCCCCACTCACTGGAGTCCCCGCCCCCACTGTCTGGAGTTCCCGCCCCTACTGGATGGAGTCCCTGCCCCCACTCAATGGAGTCCCCGCCCTGACTCTGGAGTCCCCGCCCTGCATGTTCCTAAATCCACGTGGCGTCCCTGTGGCATCCCCGTGGCCTACTTTTTGGGTTTCATAAAGTCAACTTTGTGTTGACTGTATCGGGCGGGTGAGACCTCTAACGGACATCCCGGACGGACGGGCGAACCGGACGTCCGTACAGTATGACAACCATGCCTATAATCCGCATGAGACGTATGTTGAGTTCAACTGCAAAATCGAATACTGATCAAAAAATTGCAACGCCACTTCATGCAATTTTCGCGTTGCACCCTTGTTTGGCCACTTCTCTGGATTTGTAGCCTTGTGCCTCCTTCGTTGTTTTTTCTTCCCCTTCGAAGACTCTCCGCCCTCCACAGCAGCTACAGATCCTTCTGCAGCTACGGCCTCTGAAACGGGCTCTGGTAATTCCGCATCCGGGTCCATAACCGGTGCATCTCCAACACCTGTCCACCAATCATCAACCTTTTTCTTTGAGAAATCGCGACCAGCCATCGTGACAGTAACAAATAATCAAAATCAAAGGAATTAGGAATTCGTCTTCCACAAAGTGAAAAACCGCCCCCTTATTCCTCAAAACAGCCTCTATCCAGCACCCGCGCTCGCAAGCAAGGACTGCAACCAATCCAAGACAAGAGAGCACCGTCAGAGCAGGAGAGACTGTGGCGAAAGTACCCTAAAAACAGTCTTATATACCCATTTCACGTGGCTGGGGTGAACTGACCCCCTCGCACGACCCTCTGGGCCGACCCTGTTTAGGGCACCATTCCTTATTTGCAAATTATGAATTCATAAAGACCCCTAATTAGTTCAATCACATCAATAATAACCCTGGATCGGCCGAAAATAGAGGGCTTTTTTTTACATGCACCCCTGGTAAGGCTGAGCGAGGGGGTCAATCCACCCCAATCATTCACGTCGACGGACAAGCCGTCGAGAGGACGGACAGAGCATCCAGGGCCGTCCAAGGCACCCAGAGGACGGGAAGGCCGTCCAGAGGGACAAGCCGTCCAGCCCGCGGACTGGCCGTCGAGAGGACGGGAAGGCCGTCCAAGGGGGGAGACCGTCCAGCCCGCGGACTGGCCGTCGAGAGGACGAAAAGGCCGTCCAGGGGTGGAGACCGTCCAACCCGCGGACTGGACGTCGAGAGGACGGGAAGGCCGTCCACGGGGGGAGACTGCGGTTTTAGGCCTGAAGACGGGAAGGCCGTCCAGCCCGCGGACTGGCCGTCGAGAAGACGGGAAGACTTTTGAAAGACGGGAAGGCCGTCGAGAAGACGGGAAGGCCGTCGAGAGGGCGAGAAGGCCGTCGAGAGGGCGAGAAGGTCGTCGAGCGGGCCATTCAAAACAGTGCTGGCCGAGTGTAATTCATTTCTAATCCTTGTTCGGAGAATTTTTCATTTATATGGTTTGGCACTCTCGGACTTATCAGGACAGGTGTCCTCCCTCTCAATCGGGCATTAGACTACGGTGGCGGGTAGTTTAAGAGTGCTAACTTAATGTTCACACTTGTTTCAATTAGAGGACAAATAAATACCAGAGATGACATTCAAATGCTCAAAAAACAAGGTTTATTGCTCATTTAGAATGGAATAATATTTTGTTGCACGTAAATAATGGAAAAAACATAGAAAAAACCATAGAAGGTCAAATTGAAAACTTCTTAATGTCAGTCCTAGAATGTTCTATTTGGATGTTCATGTTAATATTTGATTCATTCTAATTGCACCCATTTTCACGAAAGTTGTTGGCATTGGGCAATGTTTTTTTTACAAAAATCCCAGAATCTCGCAATCCCTTAAAATAATTTATATTCTGTAGGGCTCAAATTCGAATTCAAATGAATTTTATCAATTATAACTCGAACAATTTCACCTTTGGAATTATTGTATTTTGATTCCATCTTTCTCTGCATGTAAGTGCACCTGACAATTTAGTATTTTGTTGAATTTTAAACCCTGTCTACACTAATATACTAAACTCAAAGTCTCAAACGTACAAACATTCAATAACTTACTAAGCCCGGATCAAATATACAAAGACCAAGACAAAAACCACCCTCTAAATGCTCCAGTTAAAGGTAGTAAGATTAAAACTCTGAAATGGTTAATTATGAAATAAGTGAAAGACCTCCTAAACAACATGTGTCATATGCATATCATTGATTAATGTAAAACATTGTTTTGGCTTTCCATTCATACATTACAGAGAAAGAATGTAGCCCTATACATCTAAACTTAAGAATGTTTTACCTTCTAAAGATATTGTTATGCCGTTTTTTGGTGTCTTCAATATGTTTTATAAAACTTTGATTTTAAATCATTAATCTATTTTTTTCCAATTCAAACTTCAAAGACTACATCTCGATCAAGTTTTGCACTTATAATGCCAACTAAAAAAAGGAAGAACATTTTTTGTGGTTTTCGATCCATGCTAGGTTTTGAAGTAAATCCTATAGGACAATACCCTAAATCCCAAACCCTAAACCCTAAACCCTCTTCACTGTTGCAATTTTAAGAGTATTTGATGTTCAAGTTTATGTAACTATAGCAAATAAGAGTGGATTGGTGTAATAAAATTGAAATGCAACATTGAGTACATGAACTTCACATTTTTGTGGTCTCTATATTTTTTTTATGGCTTCTAAATTATAAAGCAACTAGCGGAGAATTATTATAGTTTTTCATATGGATTGTTTATTAATTGCTTATGTAGTACCGTATGTTAACCACTAAACTGACTAAAGTCCCAAGGCCTCTTTTCCATCCTATATCTGAAATAAATTGCCATTTCTATAGTAAAGAATGTAAAAAAAAAAAATGAATGTGTTTAGGACTTTAGGCCTTTAAGGTGCACATCTACTTGTAGTATATAAGATCTCATACTAGAGTACTAGAGCAGTGTTCAATTGACCGGAAGAAATTTCACAAACTTTGCCTATATAGAATTGTAGATTGCAAGATATTTACAATAAACTTCAACCTCTGAACGCCCAACAACACCATTTAGTGCCAATTTGATGGCAATTCAATCACTTCAATGAGATGGAAAGATTGTGGAAGCGTTCAATTTATTTTTCGGGGACCTTCCATGTTGAGTTACAAAGTGTATCCAAATGATTTTGTAGTCTTTCCGATATTTGCCTCCGCGTAATTTAGAGTTTAGGAAAAAAAAAAAAAAAAAAAATGCTACTTTAGTGTATCTTGGGAAGTTGTTGCTCCTTACTCTAAATCTGAAATTTCTCCCCCAAATTGATATTTTCTGAGTTTGAGTCTAACTATCAAGCAAAAGTTCATTTTCTCTAGTTCCTATTTTATGTAAAATCCCCCAACACGACCCTAAAAATGAAATTTCATTATTGCGATTTGCACTTCGAATGTGTTTTTAATGTCTACTACATTTAGTACATTCTAAATAAATCATGAAATGGAAATTAAATTTATGCTATGATGGATTCTAATGTCATTATCCTTGTGATATAAGGTAAACCTGCCTATGACAAGCAGAATGACTGATTTGTTGTATTGCCTTTAGCAAAAATAATCAAATTTTTTCCATACAAAGACACATGTGAGAAATGAAGAATGCAACTGGAATTTTATTTTTTGGATTAAATATAATTTTTTTATTTATTTTTGAAGTGTATTGTCCAGTAAGCCCAAAAGAGTTTGTAGACTACTCCAAATCAGCAGAAAATTGTTTCCATGATGGTCATCTTCCCACCTAAAACAGTCATAACGTTTTCTAAAATGGCTATAAGACTTTCTAACATGGACATGACATGAAGAAATAAAAAAACTGCTTTTTACTAAAAATAAAAAATCAATTTTCAAAAAAATAAAAATAAAATTTTTAAAGGGCCGTCCAGGACGTTCGGCAGGCCGTCGAGAGGATGGGCGGGCCGTTCCCGACCAGCGACAGGCCGTCGAAGAGACGGGCACCCCGTCCTTTTGGACGGCCTTTCCGTCCAAGAGACGGGTAGGCCGTCCAGAGGACGGGTATCCCGTCGAGGAGACGGGTTTGCCGTCCACGAGACGGGTATTCCGTCGAGGAGACGGGTATGCTGTCGAGGAGACGGGTATGCTGTCGAGGAGACGGGTATGCCGTCCAGGAGACGGGTATTCCGTCCAGGAGACGGGTATTCCGTCCAGGAGACGGGTATTCCGTTGAGGGGACGGGCAGGCCGTCGACGGAACGGGCAGGCCGTCGAGAGGACGGAAAATCCGTCCATCCAAGTCTCGGGCGGCGGTGTAATTATTTCCCGAACCTGTTGACGGCGCCCCGAACCCGTTGACGGCGTCCCAACCCTGTGTCGGACCTCTGTGGACGTATCGGCCTTCCACTCCAGGGCTGTCCCACGTCCTGGACGGTCTGAATTCGGGGGGGGACGGGCTGATGTTATGTTAATTACCCTGCCTAATCGGGTCGGTAATTGGGGGGTATAAATAAACTTTTTTGGACAGTTTACATGCTTCCTCTTTTGAGTTGCACTGTCCGAGCTTGAGAAAGCTTCGCTCTGCAATTTGAGGGGAAGTGTTATACATTTGACATTGTTTTGCCACATTTCAGTTGCCTTCACGCAACAGAAGGCAAAGCAAATTGTCATTGTATTCGCATACAGTATCGTGTGTGTCATTTTACAGGTATCAAGAATGGACGCAGAGGATGTAGCAGGAGGTTCGGGACCTGGAAGTGACCCCCCAGGAGGTTTGGGACTTGGAGGTGACCCCCCAGGAGGTTTAGTACCTGCAGGTGAACCCCCAGGTAGAAGGAAGAGAGGAAACAGAGCAACCTTAGATTGGGGCACACTTAATGCCGAAGAGGTTATGGCAAAGCCTGGGTGGTTGGAGGCAGATGGCCCATGGACAAGAGTGATATGTCGTCAATATATAGATTGGGCCCACATCAACCGCCATTGGCCACACGACCGGTACGAGGTGCACGTGAAATTTGGCGTGGTAAATATTGACTAGTGCCAACATCCGCACTTCAAGAAGAGGATGATTGAAGTATCATTGGCACTTTGAGGGGCAAGATCCAAGAAAGACGGGACAATTTCATTGTGCCAAATGGCATATGCGGAGGTTATTCTTGGCAAGGATGTGGACTGGAGCATCTTTTTGGGCAAATCACGGAATAATGCATTTCCAAATCGAACTCGCCACATTGCACCAAATCCTGCTATGCCGTTGGACAATGTACCAAATCTTGCCGTGCCATTGGCTGATGTCCAAAATGTGCAAATGGACGTGGTTCCACTGGCGGAGCGTCCAGGGACGGAGTTGATGGAGGTAGAAGTTGGTCAGGGCAGCGGTCCAGATGTAAACCAACAAGCTGTGATTGGTGGAGTGCAAGATGACGGTGAAGAAGTAATTTGCTTGTGCCAATTAGTACAAACACTGCAAGCAGAAAAAGAATAAACACGACGACAACATGTTGCAGTGTTGGAAGTTCATCATGCAAGGATGCGGGCCGTTCAAGATGAAAATGTGCGCCTCATCGCACGTGAAGCCGAGCTCGTAGAGCGTGAAAGGCGGGTCAGCACAGACTCAGTTCCACCACTCGATCTTGTAGTGGAACGTGCTACATATGGTGCAGATGAAGACACACCAGGCCCGAGCAATACATTTGAGTTTGTGCTGCGATCACGATCCACTTTTCCAAGTTCAGAAAGTGCCACATTGGATATTATGCGTGCACGTGCTGAGCGAGTTGAAGCAGAGCTTAGAAGTACTCGCACAAACATGGAAGAATTAACAAACGCCATGCGTGCTTTGGAACTTCGTGCCAACAACGCCGAGGCAGAGGTGGCGGTGGTTACTGCAGCTCGAACAACCTTGGAGCAGACCATGACCGCATTGAGTGCTGAAAATATGCGGTTGGTTCAAAATCCTCAGAAGGAGCAGAGGCTGCTTCAAATGTGCAATATGAAGTTGACATGCATCTTAGCGCTAAACGAGGCTGAGCAAATGCAACGTGAAGTGAGGAGAGTGGCTGCAGAATTCAATGATGGCGGTCAATGTTATTTTGGCTTGACCTCGTGGCCTTGGGTGGCAGAAATGTTCACCGATGATTTGCCAGCGTATAGGGAGAATTCAAGCATCGATTGGAATGCCCGTCCAGACTTGGAATTCCAATATAATATCGATCGCCAACGGTACGGGCCACCCAACAACGATGGCATTACGCCACTAGTATGGCCTTCCGTTCCAGATTTTGTAAAAGATGGAACAACATGTATAATGTGCCAACAACCGTTTGGCCCCAAGGGTGGATGGAATCTTGGTACATGTGGCCATCTATACCACCCCGTGTGTCTTATTCCACACATGGTCACCAGAAAGAGATGTGCGCAATGCAGGGCTCCATTTCATGCACGACTGTACAAAACGTTTGGCCTTCAAGACCACATGCCTCAACATTACGAGTACAATGAAGAAAATTTACCGAGCCCCGGTAATAGAGTACATTGGGGGTCCGACATGACATGGCTTTGGAAGTGGGGCCACCACAACCGACACCTCCCGACAGGAACGGTGGCTGACATACCATGGACGAGTGACGCCCAAGTGACAGAGGTGATCAAGAGGGTGTTTGGAGACAGTGATCCAGAGCGTCGACTATATTTTGGTCAGATTGCCGGTGGACATTGGGACCCAGAACGCTTAATTTTTATACGCGCACCACATCCACAACGCATCATGTTTAACTCTCAAGGTCAGCCAGTCGGATTTGAGGGGGAATTGAGCTATGAGGAAGAAATGGCGTACACTGAAGACAATACCTTCCATGAGCCAGCCCTCGTGAATGACATTTTTTCCCACTTACATGATAGATACGATATAGAAGCACTTCAGCTTCTGAGGACTTTCGAATCGCAACAAGAACTGCAACGATTTTTGAGAAATAGCATAGCACGCGGCGTTGTAATCGAAGATGTAGACTAGATTGTGTATACCTAGATAGATGTATAGAATTAAATACTAGAAGTTGTACAAAGCGAACGTATGTAATTATGTAAAGCCTTTATTAGTTTACCATGTACTTCAACGGATTTATAAAATATGTACATTTATTGTTTTCTTTCCACCTCGTGTATTGTTGCTTCGCCTTTGTCAATTTTTGTAATCTATTGGACCTTTTTGTAATAGTATAGAAAAAGCTTGTATGCTTAGATGGTAGGTAAAAGAGTGTTCTATTTTATTTTTGGTGAAGCCCTAAAGTCTGAAGTCCATTTTTTGGCCCAAACCACCCTAAACCACCACTTTTGCTATGTTCACCTATGAATTAAATTTTCCAATTTATTTTTTGAATCGAACCAAAGGATCTTGTTCTACACTTGTCTTAGATGACGTGATAAAAAATTTGTGATGTTTGACCGTATGGATTGAAAGTTATTAGCATTCGAAGTGAAAGAAACAAATTTATTTTAAGAAGTTGCTAGGATTGCCCGCTCCACAAAAAACCCATAACTTTTCCATTCCTAATCCAAATGGGATGAATGAAAGCCTCCCATTTAAAAGAAAATATAATCCAACTGGAAAAAAAATATACAAATTTGTATTTCATTTTTTTGTGGATTTTTTTGTCTACCCGGAGTCTTGGACCGCCCGGTGTCCCGATCTCCCATGTTTGAGGTTATTGTGGCATACCCTTTGCTCCTAGGCACCAATTGGAATAGAAATTGTATTATGAATAAACTCATAAGTTTATCTATCATTCCATGTTATCATTCTTATGAAAAAGTTTTCAAAAGTTTCAGTAAAAAATGAGATCATAGGAGCCTATCGAAAATCCATTTTGTCCCTGGCAGAAAGGACAATGAGAGTATGTTACTTTAGGGGCTAAGAAATAAAAACAATGGAAATTCTTTATCAAAGCAAGAAATAAGTAACAAATTATTTGATTGCTTCATATTTGATGAAATCTCCTTTAAGTCTTTAGAATTAAACCAAAACATAATTCACGTTTTGTAACTTTTGTTCTATTAGTTTTAATGTTTTTTTAGTTGGACTATTGATTGACTACTCCCTCATGTTTATTTTTAAATCCAAAGTTTACAAATTAAAGTATTGAACATTTTCCATTTTTTCTCAAATGGCATTATGGAAATCAAATGATCAAAGTTTAATATCTTGCAATTGCTAACTTGATAAGGTCACACTACATGAAATTTATTTGAAAATCAATTGAAATAAATGACTTTATGAATGGCGATCCTATACTTGAAAGTCTTAAATTGAATAGATTCTAATTTTTTTTTTTCATTTCATTTCAAGGTGAACATGGAGAAATGCCAACTTGGATTTTTTTTTGGCAATAATTAGCATAGGGCCTACATGGCTACATGGATTAATATTTTTGAATTTCTTGCCATATAGTCAGTGTAAAATCAATTTAGCAACTTCTCTAATTCGAAATTCAATAACAAACTTTAATCCCTAGAATCCTAGATGCCCAAGGCATGTTTTGAGCTTCTACAAATTTGCTCTAAATTGAACAAAATGTTAACATTTTGATTAGGTGACTAGGCGTATCAATTCCAAAAAAATTGTAACCATATAAATTCAAACAAGACATATTAGGGGCTCATAGGTTGCTAAAACACAACAATATCACTTATAGAGTAAAAGATTATAGTGTTTGAACATGAGGGTGTTAAAACTACGAAAATGATGTGAAGTCTTCCAATCCTCTTTTTAGTTTTCACAAGTAAAATTAAAAAAAATTTAGACCACAAAAATATGAGGTTAAATTGCCGAACATGTATAACCCCAAACAATTTATGGCTTTTAAAAATATACTCCATATTTTTTTTTAAATTAAAAAAAAAATTTGAATGTGATTTTTTCTCCAAGATCTTGTGTTTTCGAGGCACATTTCCAAAAGCTCTCAATGCTACAAGAAGTCAAGATTGCAATGGGTACCCTTGCACAAATTCTTGAAACGAAAAATCACTATCATTTATTTTTAAGAATAGACTATTGATGCTATAACTAGACTTCAAGAAGAATTTACTAAAAATAGCAACTTGGATACTACTAAAAATAGCAACTTGGTTAGGTTTTATTTAACTTCAAAGTTTTGCCAACACCAGATTTGGGTGCTTCGGGCATTTAAGCAAAAAATCCAATCCCACCCATCCAATCTATTTTTCCGTCCACTTACCCGTCCAGATGCCCGTCCACCCGCCCGTCCAGTTACCCGTCCACCCGCCCGTCCACATGCTCGTCCACATGCCCGTCCAGTTATCCGTCCACCTGCCCGTCCACATGCCCGTCCACCCACCCGTCCAGTTTTCCATCCACATACCCGTCCATCCCGCCCGTCTAGATACCCGTCCACATGCCCGTCCACCCACCCGTCCAGTTTTCCATCCACATACCCGTCCATCCCGCCCGTCCAGATACCCGTCCACACAACCGCCCCCCCTCCCGTCCACATGCCTGTCCAGATGCCCGTCCACCCTCCCGTCCACCCGCCCGTCCACATGGTCGTCCAGTTTTCCGTCCAGATACCCGTCCATCACGCCCGTTCCGTGCCCGTCGACGGAAGCTCGCCACCCGTCGGCGAAGAACGTCCATCCATTTCCGTAGTTTTCATCCTCTGTCAACGGTTCTCGTCCAGATTTCATCCTGACGGACGCCGGGGTTGAATCCTGACGTCCGTCCGGACATGCTGACGGACGGACAGGACGTGACAAGGACAACCCTAATTCTAAACTTACTTTGGACCTTGGTCTATGTTGCAAGCTCTAGTATGGCTTCTATTCTTATCTAAGGGGAGCTGAATTAATCCGTGCTACTTATTATTTTTGGAATTTTCTATTTTTATCTCGTAGTGCTTATTCTACCCTACTCAAAATCCTAAGTGGTCTTGGATTTGATCTTCCTAGAAGGAGCTAGCTATGGATGAAGTTTGGCCACTATGCGATACTTTGAACTTCATCAGCTAATTTCTATCAATTTGAAATTTACTTTTAAGGGTCTCCTTGGGTTCTAAGTTCCTATTACTACCACCTACTTGAGCTTGCACTTGATTGGTTACTTCTTCTAAAGTTTCATCCAATTCAGGGTCTAACCTTCATCCACTCCTATCTTCTTCGTTCCAACTCCGATTTCTATTTATTTTATGTTTTTGGAAACCTCTAGACATGTACTATATGGTTCTATGATCAAACTTGACCTGAACTTTGGTCTTGTCGACCCTAGCTCTCGGCCCTAATCCTACCTTGCTAATTAGAGTGCGAAAAACAAAAAATAAAGGGGTTAACGTCATACCTCAAACCATCCTCCGTGAGCCGGGTGGGGTTGTGCCCCTAAGCTCTCCATCCCAGGGTCCCCCCTAGTCGTGGAATGTCCAATTACGCCTTTGGATTCCTTTGTGAGAGACTTCAATTTACAATTTTGGGGCCTCCCTTGGTCCCTTCTTTCCCTAGTGTACTCCCCCTTCTCTTTGGTTCCTCCCTTTCTTTTACCTTGGTACTATTCCAACCATATATTGATGGGGGTCTTATAACTTATCACCTTGTATTTCGAGAGGATTGGTAGTATTTCCTATCTTCTTACGTATTTCTACTTTGTGTCATTATAATCCCTCCTTCAACAGTCCCTAATGGATTTCCTAGATTTTTGTCATAAATTGTGCTAATCCTATCCCTAGGTTACTATTGATTGTCTCTCTCATTTCCTCTCCTATTTCTATCTTTCTTCTCTAACCTTCCCTCATTGTTCTTGGTTCCCAATGGCAAGTTGTGTGAGATTGTGTGCAGAGGTGACGTGTGAAATTGCTACTTCTCTTTCCTCCCTCTTTTCTTTTTGAGTTAATTTGCTAATTCTAGACTTTGATTATGGGACTAAGGGATTCTAATTAGTCTTACAGTGTTGTAGTTAGTTTTAATTCTAGTTAGTCAAAAGTCAGAAAAGAAGGGGGAGATTGGGACCCCGTAGGATATCATCTTGTAGGCATGGAAATCCATCCAAGAAAGTTTGTATTAAGGAGCCAAACTGGTGCGTTGTGCCCTGGCTAGATGCGTTGTGCCCTAGCTAAGTGCCACAATGCCCTCGTTGAGTGCCGTTGTGCCCTGGCTGGATGTCACAATGCCCTCGCTGGGTGCCGATGTACCTGGTTGGATGCTCTGGTGCCTAGTTGGGTACGCTGGTGCCTGGTCGGGGGTGTTGATGCCCCAGCTGGGTGTTGTTGGTGCCCAGTCCCGTGCCCAACGGGTGCTGGTTGGTCCTGGCTGGATGCCAGCTGGTTGCTTTGGACTAGAGTGCCGGTTGGTACCATGGACCTTTTCTTGGGTTTCCTTAAGGGAATCCTCCTAACAAATGTAATTTGGATTGTTTGTTTGTTTTCTAATAAAGCTAGTGCTAGGGTTGACGCTTCGCCGTCCGGGGTTTAGGCCCGAAGTTGCGGCGGAAGCTAGGGGTAAACTAAAAGGCTACTGTCTCTCAGGACCTCTCGTGATCCATTAGCGTCTTGGATACTAAACTCTAATTCTTACTAAGAAGGTCTTGGAAACTAAACTCTGAAACTAGGCACATGGGGGTATTAAAGCTCCGTTACAAAGTTAGGTTGAACACCAACTTTAGGACTTGGATGCCAACCCCAGGGCCAAAGCTTTGCCGTCTAGAGGTATTTAACACACACAATAGAACTTTGACCGTACTCCTAAGTTCAAAGCTCCACCGTCTGGAAGGAAGTGCACACCACAAGGGAAACTTTGGGAGAGGTAAGTATAACTCTGAGAGGTAATACATGTGAAAGGAAGTCAAAGCTTTACCGTTCAAGAGGGACCCACTTCAACCAAGACACACGTTAAAGAAAGGTAAGTATAGACTTAGGAGAGAATCACACATAAGTTAGAATGAATAAGGGAATACGATGATCACACACTAAAAGCCCTCCAAAGTAGCATCGCAAAAGTACAGTGGAGGGTGGCTCTAGGGTTAGTACAATACCACAAACTCCCAAAGGTACCACGTGGTACGCACATATACAAGGACGCAAGGACACACAATAGTTGACAAGACCTTCACAAAAAGTTTCACCAAAGCTTACAAGGGTTCACAAGGCTAGAAGAAGGACCCCAAAGAGCCTTCAAAAGCTGAAAATAGAACAACAACAAGAGCAAAAAGTGCTCCGAAAACACCGCAAAGGATTTTGGCTTCAAACGCCAAAATACCCAAGATAACTTGAACCCATGGACCCAAAACAAGTAATGGAAGTTGTTTGAGAGGGTCCCCTTTTATACTTTTTAGAGCCACCCACCTCCCCCCTTTTGACCAAGGGTAAACCTATCTTTTAGGATTTTCATCCTTATCTTCAAGGATTTTCATCCTTATCTTCAAAGATTTTCATTAAAGTCCGGGGTAACGTTGGATCCAACTTCTAACTTTTGGAGTTTAATTCCAAATCGCAAATAGATTGCGCCATTGGCTTCAGAAGACCATTTTTGGCAAGGGCAATCCCTCCAACCCTTATTTCAACCCTAAAAATGCATCTAAGGCTAGGCCCAACTAGAAACAGTAAAAAGGTAAAAATGCTAACTTTTGAAGGTCGCCTTTTCTAAAAGAGGTATTCATTTTTAGTGAGATTTTACCGCGCGGGATAATTACCAAGAATTTTCCATTAGACTTTGAGGCGGTTGACCATCTAGAAGGGGTATCTCTGCAATCCAAAAAATTCCAAAATTTCTTGGGGAACCTCTCATGGAGTTTCCCAAGAGATGTGTCAACTCATGTCTTCACTCTTCACTGGCACATTTTGGCAAGGAGGGCAAAACTCCAACTCCTTGCATTTATCGGCAGTCAGGGAATCTTCTACATGCGGGAGAATCTTGGCGAATGGAATTTGCTTCCAATCTCCTGACATGTTTCCAAACCAAGATCACAATCCGGTGGCTACAGATTCCCCTGCTGGCCCGTCTTTGAAGAAGTGACAACTGCGAGCTAACAATTGGAGTTTCTACTGTTTCGTTGCTAGAATGGGGAAACTAAAGCCTATCCTTGGGAACCTGTCTAGGGACCTCTAGGGACCAATTGAGCCACTACAGTTGTATGCCATATGGATTTAGATTATTTTGGGTAAGAACTCTCAAACCTAGTGATTCCCACCAATTTTGTGGATCTAATCTATGTACAAGTAGGATTTGGGGTTATTCTAGGGAAAATACTCTATTATAGACCAAATACTAGATTGGCATGTGACACACTCGATTTAATTTTACACTCTTTTTAGGGGGTTTTATATATATTTGTGACTTTAAACTACAAAGTTTGAAAAAATAAACACTATGAGTCCCAAGTGACGAATTGGGAGCTCACAATGGGCAATAGAATGTCACCTCTCTAAGTTACTAGGCTCCCCGTTTGGAATTGAGGTGAATATGATAGATGTAGATGAGTTTCTAGCAAGCAAAATCCAGAAGAAACTTGGCTATTGGACCAGCATCCACCTCTCTTGCAGGTCGAGTGGTAATTGTCAACTCAATCTTACTAAGCATCCTATGGTACTTTATCACTATTTGGGGCGGCTCTTTAGAGATAATTCGCAAGCTTAGGGCCTCGATGAAAGATTTCCTTTGGTCAGGCTCAATCCACCATAGCCGTGCAAAAGTGAGTTGGTCGGATTGCTGCACATCACGTCATGTACGAGGCCTGAATCTCGTAGACCCAGAAGAAGCTTTACAGGCTTTAATGGCCAAGTTGGTCCTCAAAGCTATGCTCCTGGATGCTTCAAATCTCCAATTCCTCCTCAGATATCGACTTCTCCAATGTAGGCCACAGTCACAAGGAACATGGCCAACCATGCCTTAGTGGGCTCTATGTGGAAACCATGAATATAAAGATAGGTCGGGTTAGTTAGGAATCTAGGGGAATGAATTAGTATTGGTACATTTTTTTTGCTTCCTGAAAGAGTAACTTAAAGGTTTTACCAAAATTAATGTTCCTTTACCATGGGAATAGTGGTAGTTAGGTAAATAGGTTAAAATAGGAAATAAACGTTTCTTGGTCTTACCAAAAACCGGAACCGGATTGGGATCTGGAAATCCAGTCGAGGATCATTCGACATACCGAGATCGGGTGCTAATGCATGTCGGACTATACCGGAAGACCTACCAGAAGATAACAGGGCAATCCAGGCGCTCAATGGCTCTATCGAAAACTCAGGATAGTCGTTGAACGGTCGAAATCTTCCGCGATCATTGCGGAATTGGCTACCCTAACTGACTGGAGGCAGCTTTTGAGAAGAAGGCTGAGGGTCAGATCCTCCACTTGCCATTCTCACTTAGGAGTTATTAGCATCCTCTAAGCACAAATTATTTTCCTAATAGCGAGTTAAGAGAGTTAGGAGAGAGAAGTTGAGTTTCTGGATCCGGTCAAGGTGAAGAGGACTGACACTAGTAGATAGTTTCCATAGCTTGGTACTTCGAAGGGATTGTGTGAGGTTTGTAATCTAAGAGGAAAGGCAGATCCACAGAGTACGATGGTGAAGGCGAAAGGAAATGGAGCTACACAGATCAAGGTGAAAACCATCAGTCTAGTTATCCCGAAGGATGAAGAAGGACAGAGACAGTTGGAAGAGGATCTAAGGCAGATCAAATGCGTGGGGTTTCTATGCCGATCCTGGAGCTTGAAGGATGAAGAGATGATCCAAGAGTTGATGCGTGAACAGTCGAATGAGTGGGACAAAACGGACTAAGCGCTTTCCAACAAGTGGACTCTCGAAACCTGGAAGAAGGTCTATGATTTTCCACACGAAGGAGAGAGAATGGCTTTCCGGACTGATAAATTTATGGAAGGTAAGTTCTCTAATCCTCCTCACTCAAAGGATGGCTACACAGTAGCGGATTGCAGAGTGGAGAGGCATAGACACTAGTAGAAAATTCAGTTTTTGTTTTGTTTTGGACGCGTTGTCTCGGACAAAATTTGATAGAAATCTGTTGATTTCAACAGATTTCTGTCAAATTTTGTCCGAGACAATGCGTCCAAAAAAAAAAAAAACTGAATTTTCTACTAGTGAGAAGATTGTTGGAGTTTTTAGTCCCAATCATATATCCGGAAAGACCAAACCGGATTACAGTGACTTGGGCCAACACCCTCTTCGGAGCATTGAGTGGAGAGAGGAAAGTATTCTGGGGAGGAATACTGAGAGATTTAGTAGGCAAGATGGTTTCCTCACTGGGGAATACCAAGGCAACGCCTATAGGACCTTTTTTCTTCCACCTTTACGATTATCTTGGGACTCATAGGAGTCATTAGCGGACAGCGTACAAAACAACAGCTATCCTCCTAAAGCTGAACATAACTCTACCCTAAGAACGAGAGAGTGAGGAGAGGAAGAGATGACAAGATGAGGGATCTGGGAGAGTTTCATCAGAACATAGGAAGGGTTCTTCAAAGAAGAGGAAAGGAGATGAGAGGCTCCCGCAATCCGCCAAGAAGAAAGGACCCCACAAGCCCACACTAAGTGGAATGAGTCCTCGAAATCGGAAGTAGACCAAGAGGATCCACTAGGGAGGATTATCGCGGATCTGAGGAAGATTCGAGAGGAGGTAGACATTGAGAGAGGATCAATCCAAAATGTTTGTGGACTTCTAGGAGGGATCGATGTATCTAAGCTCGCAGAGAGAGTAGAGGGTCTAATCCGGGATAGTAATTCCCGAAAGTAGGAAACTCGGGTCAAGGAACTGACTGAGAAGAACCTCAAGCTCCAAAGACAGTTGGAGGAAAGTAGAGAGGAAAGTAGGGAGACGAGAAGGTTGTCGACGAAATCAGAGGGTACACTTAGAAGGATCTAGGTTTTCATTGAACATTCCAGGGACGTAGTGAACAAGGCCAAGTTGTTTGGCAAAGAGATTCATATAGCCGGATCAGAAGCGGCAGCAAAAGCAATTATAGTACTAGCGGAGTACTTAGAGGCGATGGAGAAGATAATGTACGAGATCCAAGACGCACTTCATCAAGCAGGACTATATCCGGTTTTGGAAAAAAGGAAGGAGGCCGAGCCAAGACAAGAAGCAATTCCAACTCAATTGGCCCCAATCATGTCATCACCCGCACCTGTGAAGTCAAAGAGTAAGACGGTGGAAGAGAAGACCCCTCTCAAAGATGTTTCCAAGTCGAAGTCAAGAGCCAAGGAAGGATCCACACATGGATCCGGATCTAAGGATTGGTTCCAGAAGGTGGAATTCCAATTTGGGACACCTCAGAGTAAGGGTTCCAAATCATTTCCATAGGTACCCAACACAACAAAAAAGAAGATTACACCTAAGCAGGGTAGGGAAGTATCTTTGGGGATTCACCAGTCAAAGGAGGATGAGTCACCGAGCAACTCAAGGAAAGAAGGGAGCATGACTGAACCCGGATCCAAATCCAAATTCCATCGCGATTCGGATTCAGATGAAGACTCTGATCCTATACCTCTTTCTATCGACCTTCAAGGATAAGGCTCCGACACCATCCAGAAGAAGAGCGACACCAAGAGAAAAGCCGTCTGCAAGCCAAAAACAGCCGCTGAGGAAAGGATCCACCAACCTTGAGGAACCTTCTTCCAAGCGGATTAGGAAGTAGATAGGAAGTTACTTAGGAAGGATCATAGGCAGTAGGATGAAAACCAATGTTAGTGGTAGGTAGAAATTAAAACTACTAGTTAGATGCTTTTCAGTTGGATGCACTTGGATTTTAACTTTCCGATTTTTTAGGATCTCAGATCTACATTTTGCGGATCGGCAGGGTAGGTAGGAAGTCAACTTAGGAGGATAAGGAATAACACCTATCATTCTCCTGTCCTCTAGTTTTGTTCCTTGGGGCCTTTTAGGGTTTCCTTGGATTTTGTATTTAGGGGTTGACTTCAATTGGAAGCCCTAGGCATTTCTTTCTTGTAATTTCAGTGTTTGGCAAATTCATTTTAGATTTCCACTTCTTATACGTAGGTCTGCAAAGTTTCGACTTTGGGTTGATATTCTGGCAATGCTTGAACCATTGTCTAGTTTGGGTAGCTGATTTGCTAGTGTTGAAGTGGAGGAGGGATCCCTTGGATTCTGTTCGGATCCGATTTTGTGAGTGTAAAGAGTTGGTGAGGAAACTGTGTGTACTAGGAGGAAGTTCTTGCCCTTGCTATTTCTTGTATTTCTTCTGAGTAGGAAAGCCATTCTTAGATTAGATGTGTTCTATAGAGTAGGAGGACATATGCTGGTTGACGTTCCAATGAGATCCGACTGAATCCGGAAGAGAGGAATGGGAAAGTAGTTAGGATCTTCTAGTTATCCGGTTGCTAGTTCCGACTCGTAGGATTGATCCAGAGTAGATCCGTCATTGTAGTAATTGAGTGGATTAAGGGGGGTCCTCAATAACTTGTGGATACGGATTAGATTTTGGATCCGTTGTGAGGAATAAACTGAGTCCAAGTCTTTTCCTTTAGTTGTTGTTGTCTTTAGTGATATCTTCAGTCACTTTAATCTTCTAAAGGATAGGATATACGTTCCCTTCTTTAAATCCAAAAGCAGATCCTTTTGATAGAAGTTAAACTATTTACGAGTTACTGGGTTACTGAAACTGAATCCGGATCAAGGAGGGGAACATGATAGCGACACTCCTCTATGTCTAGACCTCGTTGTGGATTTGTATGATTTGAGAGAGATAGGAGGTATTTGTTGGGAATATAAGGTATTATAGTTCCTGATTTTCAATTCCGAATTCTGTTGTCTTGGGTTGTTTTCCGGATTGTGTTTCCAGTAATTTTGAGGAAACTACGAGTTAAATCCTTTGAGAATGATACACGAATCATCTAGGGTGTTTTACATTACTTTAACACCTAATAGGGGGACTTGTGCTTCCTTGTGCTACGACACTCTACTTCACAAATTCGAGCATGTAAAGGCTTTTGGGCATGGGACAGAATTATTAGATTATGGCGTCTACTCAACAAACACATATCTGCTACACCCTCTAAAAATAGTGATGAAGTTCTTACTTCATCAATTTGGTAAAACAACACATTTTCTTAGAGGATCACACAGGTTTTCCACAAACCGGGCTGTAGTCCTTATGACTAAAGGTATGGGTCAGATCCAACACATATGGGAAGCATCCTTCCAATCATTCTTAACTTGGGACACGGCAAAAAATTTATTTGGGATGCTTGACTTTGAAGTCCAAGCTTACACAAGATTGGTCTCCTCAATTCCTCAAGCCTAGACTCGCTTTCTCACTGAGTTTAAATTCGTGACTTGCCAGCAAGAATTTTAGGGAGTATTTGAACGTGAGGACGATCCTTTCCCGTATCTTGTCTATTGCACAACATCTCATTTCAAGCCCAAATTAGTCAGTGACTGGCAATTTGTTGAGCTTCCTACCGGTTTGCAGAGCTACACGGTTGGACGTTCTTCTTCTGTCCTTAAACCTAGATCCCCTAAAAATCATCAAGTTCCCCAACTCCTTTGGGGATGGCACAAGAGAGTGAGAACCATACAACCAAAAACTAGGCCTCAGTTGTATGTTGGAATCACTGCTGAGCTTTTCTTTGATCCTGGGAGATGGGTTTGGGGGAATTCAAGGCCATTACATTCATACTCTACGAAAATTGGCTGCTCACTGTTGACCAATCATACGGACCTTGCTAAGCCCATCCACGAAAAAAGGCATGGTGATTTGGTGGTAGGATACCAGCCTAAGTGGCAAGAAGTTTGGCATAAATCTAAACGTCAAAAAGTAGCCAGATTTTTATGGTCTGTTTACCATTGTACGGTGGCAGTCCACTGTTGGCATAAAATGATAAAATTGCCAATCCAAACATCCCTACAATCTGTCAAAGCTGCCAAGATGGGATTGACAAGACCATATTGCATAGGTTTCACCACTGCACCAAAACACAACATGCATGGAAATTTGCCCTTTCCATTCTCTATCACGCCCTATAAATATCACCAGTTGGTGGCTTTTGGCCCTCTCTCACATGGCAACAATGTATTCTTGAATCTAAACTACCAAGACGCCTATGTAAAGAGTCTACAATGTAGTCCCTCTTTAGAGGTTCTGTTATTTGGACGGCTTGGCTTGACAAGAACGCAATTTGCTTCAGCAACTGCAATGGGCCTTTTCACCAACATGAACAAGTTATCTAAGAAGCTATCATTGACCATGCTAGCGGAGATTGGTTTAAAACCACCAAACTTTGCACACTCTACCCCAACAAAACGGACATATTTCTCAAGCGCTTCGACAACCCATGACTACACATCGATTTCTTTGGCAAAAAGAATCAATCCCAGATGAATTGTAAGCTTGCACTTCCAACTATGGGTGACTTTTCCTATGGCTGGGTGGTACTTTAGGCCTTTGTCAAGCTTAATCAAGCTTCTTCGGAGCCTGAATAAGGCCGTTGGCACAACCTCTAGCTACTACTCATTGAGTTAGCTCTTAGGTGGTCTTTCGATCCTGCTTTTTAAAAATTAGTCTTGCAAAATCTAAAATGTGCATTTCGCCGGGGCTTGTTCCTTGGTACTGTTTCCCCTTGCAATGGAGATTGTCCATGTGTTTTAAAAAAATAAAAATAAAAACATTACAATTTTAATCATTTATATAAAATTCATACGGAAAAAAAGATTATTAGAGCTGAATTTTCTTAGATTATAAGCATTAAAGAGCAAGAACTATGTAAAAAATTCAAGTTATTCTTCCATAATCGTGCAGCTTTGAGGGTAACCAATGAAAACGTCCATTAAAATCATTTCAGCCCTTTCCAACAATGTATTGGATAGTTCCCAAGTTTTGCCACATAATTTCTGATAAGTACCAAGTACAGTTGGACCGGTTTCTGAAGTGCTATATTCGTTCTTTCCTCTATTTCTTCTTCCACATGAAGTTCATGCACGAGCTCATTTTCCAATATTTCCAAAATGCAACCGTTTTTCCCCAAGTCGACCGGCTAACAATGAATAACCGGCGTCTTTCCCCGAACATGACAGGCTGATACGGTTAAGCATACCTCAGCAGAGGGAAAAATAATGTCAAGAACAGCGAAAGGGTCTACAATCCAAGGCTGTATCGATCAAAACATGCTCCGACTCCAAATCGTTCAACCCTAAACAGCTCCGCATTTTAAGACTTCAATGATGATTAGAATATAAAAAAACATAAATAAGTTCAAATTTAAAACCGAGCTCGACCAACCAGGTATCAAAAAGGCAATCAAATAACAATCACGCAGCAAACAGAATCAGCAAGAAATGCATCCACTCATACAAGCATCATAACACCCGCACATCAGCATACATTCTAACCAGTCTAGATCATCCCAGACTGTGTATTAAAAAGCGATACAACCTTCCCGTGTTGACTGACACCCTATCGAGAACATACCTGCACGAGGTTGCACGAGGCAACGACGCACAATCGCCATGTTCTCCCGATGTGGGTCTGCAACGGAAGGTTCCGAAATGGACATAGTACATAACCTAACGGATGTCGTCAGTTCGCCCTCACCGAGATGCAGACATCCGGTCGCACCCCATTACCGAACGAGGGGCCAAGGACAGATACTCGGGAGCCGCACGCCCACCCCACACGTCAACCGGGTTCCACGCAAGCCCGACTGCTACCATGCCCCAATTCACGACCAGATTGCGGCTCAAACGATTCAAGGCGGTCCGACAATCGTACCCATTCAAGACGAGACACCGGCTCGGGATGCATGCAAGCAAGCACGCAACCCTCACTGGATGCCCATGTATCTCGACAGTGGCACCTGCGACACGGACTCAAAAAGTTGAGGCAATGACGCCACTCGCGGTAGATTCATTAGCAGATCGCCTGCGGAACAGTTTTTCGGCAGGCCCTCAACGACCGAGTTGAATGAGGATTCCAACATACTGGTACAGCTTTTCGATAACCTACTATGACTGTCAAAATTGTTGTCGGACTGGCCGGGGAACGAGACCAGGCTTCGCACGCCGGTCGCGCCGTAGTACGCACCAGGGCCCTCCGCCGCAGGAAAAAACTCGAAACCGGACTGGGGAACCAGGCCGCTCGGAACGTCCCTGCCTATCGCAGCTTGCATCGAACCCATTCGGGCCGCCAGGAGGATTGCTTGCTCGCTCGACAGCGAAGCCGAGGAGTCGCCGAGCAGCAGCTGCGCAATCTCGTCCAGGATCTGTCGGTTGGAGGCGGAAACGCCGACACCCCCGGCGTAAATGTTCGCCGCCGCCTTCATCTCTTGCATATCGTATCCCATCGCGGAAGAGTAGCCCGAATCCACCGCGTAAGGGCTGAAGCTCCCCAACTCCTCTCTCATGTAGTACTCCCCGCTGTCGCTGTCGCCGCCCTCCTCGCATCTGCGAAGCTCCATCACTGTCGGCAACCAACAAACACGGACCTTCAGTACTTGACACCTCAAACGCAGACGCCTTCCAATCCCAACAACGCATCAAAAGAGAAAATCCACAGCATACATGTCTGCCAGCACCCATGCGCGACGGTCCCCACGCAAACGAATACCAGATGAAAAACGCAGAAAATAACCAGGGGACAAGAATGGGGCCTACCAGAGCTGGGGGAAGACTGCTCGTTCCTGCGAATCGCATCCGACTCCAGCTCCGCAACCAGACCCGGACAACCGCCTCCCCCTGCCATGTGCGAACACGGCGACACAGGCGACAAAGGAGAGTGCGGACGATCGTTCAAACCATCGTACACGTGGCCCATCACACTCCGAGGCGGACCAAGATGCACATCCACTCCGGACTCGATGGCGTCGTGACGAACTGCGGATCCGGTCAGCGTTCCCTCCACCAGGGCCTTCAGACGAGGATCGCACTGCACCAACTTCTCGTAATGGCGGTTCAACACGCCCTCCGGAAACTGCAAGTAGTGAATCCTGTCACGCAGCAACAACCACGGCATCAGCATCACGACACGGCCTAACAACCACGTAGACACCACCAGAGACAACACCGCGTGCAAGGCCGCTTCAAAGGACCATCCACGCGCAACAAAAAAAATACACTCCCACACACGACCCAGGAGAAGAGCTTACTTGCATATGCTAGCCTGGCCCCCTGTGAAGTCGGTCGTGGCCTGCCATAAGGTGTGCTTCCTCGGCTGCGGGTTCGTCTCCTTGAAAAACAGAGGCGGACGAGAAACCTGAAACATCACACGACACTATCAGATCCAAGCGCACACACATGAAACCAAAGCAGTCCACAAAAATCACCACTTCACCAACCCACAATTCCCATCACCCGACGTACCTCGATCTCCAGAGACCCGGGAAGATTGTCCGGACAAGTGGCCTTCATCGCCGAGATGTCCGACCACTGGATCTCCACCTTGCTCTTCAGACCGCTATCCAGCACCTCCCACACCAGCTTGCGCTTCGCGTAATAGCATTTCGCCACCAAATCGCCTTCGTACCGAGACGTACGCTGAAGTGCAAAAGCCAAACGCCGATTATCAGTACCAACTCCAACAATACCCCGCTAAAGCCGATACATCCCTTCCACAGCATCCCCAAACACCAAACAGCATGCAATTCCACCACTGAAAAATCTCCATGTCCAAATAACAAGCACACTTCGACGTCTCCGCTATCCAAATAAAGCCACAAACACCTACCTCCCAGGTTCCGATCTTCAGCGTGGACGCTGGAAAATTCGACGCCTTCAACTTGTCTTGGGTTCCAGACCCAGTCGGGGCCGAGCACTTCCCGATCCTCGACTTCCCTAACCCTTGGCCAGCGTTCTCGGACTCCGCAGCCTGCGCACTCGCATTGTTCTGGAGTTGGAACGTGATAAGGTCCAGAAGCGACGGAGTCTTCCTCAACGTCAAACCCAACGGGCTCGGCTCCTCGAGTGGGTTGCACTGAGCTTGAGGGACCAACACCGGCGTGGGAGGCAGCATCGGATTGCTCCTCCTCAGCGAGGGCATGGGCATGGGCACGAGCACGGGCGGGTATCTACTCGGCAGACCAGAGCTCCCCCCGATGCCATGTGCAAGTCCGGCGGACGAAAAAGGCGTGCCACATGGACGACCCGAACTCTGCTACAAACACAGGACGGCCACATCATCAGGTCCCCAGGCCATGAGCAAACGAGCGCCAGTATTTGTCACACAATATATCACTCTTATACGTGATTCACGACAACATCCGACCAGATATCCCGCACAAAGATCATCCACATGAGACACATATTCGAGTATCGGGGCATCCACATTCGCGAAATAAATTACAATCAGGCAAGCAAACGCTCAAAAATCACAATCTCATCCATGCTCTCACCTGCAGCACTGGGAAAGGCACCGACTCCTGCAGCTTCGCTCGTTTACGGCCACGCAGGCAGGAATCATACTCTCCGCCTTCCCCTTCTGATTCGCGATACAGCTGTCGCTCTGGCTTCGGGACAGTGAGTACGGGCAGTTCCGCATGAATGGGGCCTTCCGTCCGCGTACTCGACTCAGTCATCGCAAATCCTTCGCTTCGGATCTGCCATTCCGAGCGAGGAGCCAAACCACCACCTGAAACTGGCGAGCAGGACTGCTCCGTCTTCGGGTGAGTTGCTGCGGCCACAAATGCCACCATTCTCCGAGACCCTCGCTACCTTCTCCACCCAAACAACCAGGTTCACGGAGCCCTGGATATTCCCGCCTTGCAGTCCTCACACCAGGCAACCACCACTAGGAGAGAGCACTGCCCCTTCTTCTATCCGCAATTTGTCTTCACGACTTCCACGCGCGGTAACGAATTCGTGCCTTTCGCAGCAGCACTTGTTCGGCAAATTTTATAATTACTCGTTTCCCCGCGTCGTTAGCGGAAAAGATCTTCTACTCCCTCGACTAGAATCAACCAAGTTCGGCGACGAGAGTCTAGAGGCGCACGCAGCATGGCCGACTAAACTTATGGAGAGAGAAATTCTTTATGGTATCCAAGAGGACGGTTTGCAACCACCTCCGTTCCGTTCAACGGAAATCAACGGAACGAGGAAGCATATTATCTTCCCAATGAGTAAGGTTTTAGAAACCACATGAGACCTCGTAAACCCGTTCCAATCTGGTCTTACACTCTAAAAGCATACGTCCGAACACAACTCGAGAGTCTCCGAGCACAATCTTAGAGAATGAGGATGCAAAATACTACGCGCTTAAGCAGCTAAACGACAGTCCAAATGTTCAGGTTATCAATTCGTGAACACGAAAACGAGCACCACAAGCCAGCAGATGAGCGGATTTTTTCCAACGGAAGAAGGAAACGAACAACTTTGCCCCCTCACAGACAAATAAGTCCTCCAGAAGAGTACACGCAGGGCGTGGTGAAAGGACGGAGACACAAACCCCTAATAAAATGCCAGACTGTCGAGAGAAGAGTATAATATTAAGACAATACCTCACTAGCACGATGTATGCGGCTACGGAAATCCTGACACAGCTTATCCAAATTTCACTCACGTACGCAGATACTCTCTAATTCGTCACAAATTTTACAACAGCGCTTAACACAACTCCCACTTGAGTCCTCGCTTTCCGCAACTCGCGAAGCAGCCTCGACACGACGACAGAATTTCTCCACAGAAGTTACGACGCTACAATCCACCTCCTCCAGAAACGACAGAACAACGAGTTCAATTGAGCTTACACGGCAACTCGACACTCTCCGAACTGGCACCCGCAAACCACTCAGCAGCAGCCTCCGTGAAATCAAAAGAAAGTCCCGAACTGCACACAGACTCCAAGACAGCAGCAGCAGGCGCCGAGCGCTACAACCACGAACCGCAGCACCAACGTGGCAACACAAACGGCACCGCAAACTGACAAAGCGGCGAAAAGGGTCGCTGCCGGCGTCCCAAGCAGACAATTCGAGCAATCACGAACGAAAAAGCACGATCCGAACGCCGGGAGAACGGCGTGAACGGGGAGAATCGACGCAGTGCACGACAGCAGGCCTGGCGAGCGCGGATCGATCGCAGCAGCAGCAGCAGCAGGGCCTTCTCACCGCAGAACGCGAAACCAACGAGGCAAGCGAGCAAGAAGGAGTAGAGGGTTGGAAAAGATCTCCACATCAACCCCCGCCCCTATTTGTAGGTGAGCGCGCCCCTCCCCTCCCCCATGGGCATGACCGCATGGATGGCCATGGATGGGGGAGCCATAAACACATGACCCGTTCCTTCTTGGAACATGCGTCCCATGTGGGCGCCATTGGCCGCTGGCTTTCCCAAAGGGCTTTCCTGTAACTTATGCTCGCATAGAATCGTTGGGGTAGCTGCTGCTGGGTCCCTCCCACCAGCTCGGCCGGTTCCTCCCTATCCGCGCGGGACACCGGGGACAGGTCACCGGCCCCTGCCCGTTCCAGCCACGCTGGCAGACAGTCGTCCTTGAAGTGGCGACGGGGTGGGGTCAGTGGGGTCCTGACGGGTGTAGGGCCGGAATCAATCTTCCCCTGGCTTTTCTGAGTGGGGTCCTATGACCAAGAACAACTGGTCCAATGGTGCCATTATGCTATCATAGATTGGTTGGTCCAGACAATCTCAATCTCAAACTGTACTGAGGACGGACGGACTTGGCATGCGGGGCCCTGTTTGCATTCTTTCACTGTTCATGTTCATTCCTCGCGTCCAGTCCGTCAGTCAGGTCTAGTCTAGTACCGGCCTCTGTCAGTCTTGCTTGTCAATGCCTAACTGAAATTATGGAGCCCCTTCGTAGGGGCGGTTTTTACCACAGTAGGGATGGTTTTCTACCACAGTAGGGGTGGTTTTTACCACAGTAGGGGTGTCGAACGGAAGTTCCGTCCACGTCCGTCCGTCCCGCCTTCACCTTCAAACAGTTGCATGAGCAACTTCTGAAGCTCTCTTCGTGGGGAGCGCGCATTCGTGGTAAAACTTGCATGATAGACCTCTTCGGATCAGAGGATTGTAGAGGATCTTGTGAAGCCATTGCCATCGTGCCAACGAGAAATTACCGAAGCAGTATCCTAATCTATCTACCGTTCAGTTTGGTTTCCGCGTCCACACATACTCACAAGGGCCTCACAAGCAGCCCTTTTTTTTTGGCACCATGGGGCCAGATGGCACCATTTCAAAATAAAATTCTATTTTTCGCCAGATAAAAGTAATCTTTTTTCGCCAAAAATTTCCCATTTTTATTTAAAATGTGGATGAAGTCACCAAATTTGGATGAAAAAGTGCATAAATATGATTGAAAAGTATTTTTTGGTCCCAAAGATGGATGAATGTAGAAATACAATGCTTCACCAAATTTTAATTGATCACCACCCTGGCACTTTCTCAAAAAGCTTAAAAAAAGGGCTGCTCACAAGTGAGTGAGTGAAGTCTCACTTTGACAGACCACCAAATGTTTTTCAGTATCAATATAGTAATAATGGGAATCATGTTTTATATTTAACCCATAAACAACGCAGAGGCCGTTTACTAGCCTCATCTACAGAAGTGCAACTAAAGTGGGTACACCCAAAACCGCCACTTTCTGCTACTGAGCCTAGTTACTACTATTAGACTGGTCAAATTTTCATATATTCTTGTTGGCAAGTGAAAGGAGGTTCCAACGCACCAAAGAACGTGGCATTTGGACACCGTAGGCAAAAGTATTAAGGGTCAAAGTTTGTTTCTTGAAAGTGCTCCATCCAAATAGGTACATAAATGATTTTGGAAATATACACACCCTATAGATGGCGCTTTAAGGTCAGGTGCCATCTTGGGGGTGCCTACCTTACTCATCTTCCAATTTATGTGTGGAAAGGGAAGACCTTCTATAATACTTTGTCTTCCAATGAGTGCTTTTTCATTTTCTTTTAAGATAACAATTCACATGGTATCCAAACAAATGTTTTCCACGTTGACTGGCTTGTCATTAATTTGTGCAATTTTAGGTGTAGTTACATACACATACTCATGAGTCAAGCTACTCTATAGATGATTCTTAAACTCTATTTTGCCTTGTAGCATGGCCATGTAGAGTAGAAATATCCTGTACAAAAGAATATCTCTTTTTGAAGTCATTTTGTTAGCCTCTTGAATTGATTGTATTAGACTTTTAGCAAAACAATCATTTAAGAGCTGATTGTCTTTTCAGAAAAGCTAAATTCCTTGAAACAATTTCTAGCAAATTTTTGTAGGGTAAAAAATGGAATTGGCATCTGATCAAAGTCATTTCATATTTTTGGGACCTTCATGGAATTGATCACAAATTTTTGAAGTTGAAACACAGTTGTTACCAAAAGCAACCACCTCCTCAATTGTATACTACTGGTGCATTGAAGAAACTAAAACGCATCCATGTGTTATGATCGCTTTTTAAGCATGGGCGCTCTTAGAGTAGACTACCTCAAGTTTGCTTGTCACTTGACTTCAAACCTTGGCGTTATCAAAATTGACTCCTTTTTATATAGGCTAAAGTTTTGGTTTGCTAAATATAATGATCGTGGTCCTTACTCACTCATTTATGAATAAGTGTAAATGTCTAGTCAGCATTGCTTGTTTTATTCCTTTCTGTGGAACTAATAAAAAAAGTTGGACCTAGAAGATCATGTCTGACTATAATCACTTTATTTGCCAATGGACTATAAAGAGGGGTGAATTAGATTTTGAAAGAGAAAATAGGTGGCTTTGTTAACGCATGGACTACTTTAAGAGTTCAAATTTCTTACATCCATTGATTGTTGCCACCAACAAACAATGAAGCTGCAGGGAAAGATCAACAAAATATTTGTATCGAAGTCCAAATTTCCAAACTCAATCTTTTCCAAATATTTTGGAGAATCACATAACTTGACATTCTTTAGTGACTTAGATGATTGACGTGTATTGAAGGAGTACCTCTTAGAAACCCAAAGTTCAATTCCCCTCTCCAAAATCAAATTTTGCCCCTCTAAAGATTTTTTTATTTTTTTATAAAAGATATTACAAACAGCCCAAGGCAATTAATCATGATGTATATTAGACTATAAACAAAAGGGAACAAACTTTACATGGACCAAAGCTATATTTGAGGTAGTTTAAATTGTTTTTTACTTGAAAAGCTAGCGCTTGAATTACAAAGTCTCTTTTATTGAAGCTCCTTCAATTTTCTTTAAAGAAAATCATACTCTACAAACATTGAAATTAAAACTTTTTTTATTTTTTATTAAATAAAATAATAAGATTTTGCATCTAGTTTTAGAAATTATATGGACCAATTCCACTTTGTGGAGACATTGATTTTCTACTTTCATTGAAGCATCTTAAATCATTTATTTTTACTCTTACAAAGGTGATAAAGGACATTTAGATACTTTGGATCTAGTTCGAAGTAGTCTTATGAATTTTAAACTTTTTTTCAAGTAAAAAATATCTATTATATCTATGATAGTAAAAATTAGTGCAAAATCATATCAAACAACAAAAACATGTCTCCAAGCATGCCTCCAAGCATGCCTCCAAGATAACAAATGTTTGTAGAAATACTTAATAATTCTTTCTCACTTGCAAATATTTTATAGTGCAAAGGTTAGAAGTATATTTCACCTCAAAAAATATCTTTTCTAATACAAAAATGACTTACAACAAATTGACAAATAGTTAAACTAAAGTCAATTTTGGAGATTTTTTCTGAATTTTTGATTGATTTTTTTATTGATAAATATTTTTTATTGTAGTATTAGATTCAATCACATAGATGTAATTAGTAGATCATGTTTTACAATTTTTGTTAAAAAATCACTAGTAAATTCTTTTTCTATCCACATTGTATTTTGCAATACATTTTTACAATTTTAGAAAATTAGGTTAACCCTAATTTCCTAAACCCTAATGCTTAGCAAACCATTGAGTAGTAAAAGTCCATCTTCATGCAACATTTTTGTGTAGCATACCATTTTTTTTCAAACTTTAGTTTTTCTAGAGGCACCAAATTGAACTGTCTTTCAATGAGTGTATTGCAAATCAAAATTGCTATCCTATAGCAACTTTTATGAAGAAATTAGTATTAAGTGTAAAATACTATTGAATCAAATAAATATATAAAAGAATAGTATTTTGTATAATCAGTTTTTCAAAGTCAATCTTGTCCATTTTATTGCTAACCAATGTAAAATGAAATTTTAGCCAATCATTAAAAATTCATATATTATATTTTATTGGTGCACTGTCAAAGTAAAATATTGTAATTTCTAAATGCTTAGACCAAGGCTTTTTATGAGTTTCCTGAGATGTGCTCTAAATTCAACAAAAATTCAAGATTTTGATAAGTTCTATTAAATTTTTTGGAACTAGAACCATACAAATTCAAACTAGACATATTAGAATTTACATAAGAAAAAAAAACACAACAATATTACTTATGTATTGAAAGATTATAATGTTTGATCCCGTAGTTGTTAAAATTGTGAAGTCTTTTAATCCTCTTTTCACATGTCAAATCTAAAAAGTTGGTCACCCAAAACATATGAAACTAAAAGGCATAACATATATAACCCCAATCAATTTACAGCTCGTCAAATCTACTCTACTATTTTTTTAAATGAATTTTTGATGTGATTTTCTCTTCAAGATTTTAAATTAGTGCATTTGAGACTCATTTCCAAGAGTTCTCAAAAACAAAAAATTAAGATTTGCAATGGCCCCCTTTGCACAAAATCTTAAGTAAAAAAATCATAATCATTCATTTTCAAAATCAGATTGTTGATACTAAAATTATATTTCAAACAATTTAAAAAAAAAATAGTAACTATTCAAAATATCAATTTGGTTAGGTTTTATTTGACTTCAAAGTATTGTTGACACTAGAATTTGATGCCTTGGGCATTTAAGGGTTTAAATTGATATTACTTTTTTTAATAGATATTTGACTTTGTGGATCATTTATATTCATGATGCATTACATGATTCCTTTTTTTGAGATCCTTAAGAAAGTTGAAATTTTTTGTATTTGTAGCACATCTAGATTTTATCTGTGCCCCCTTGTATCATTAGAATTAAGGAGAATCATATAATTTAAGGATTGTTGAAAAATTTAGATTGTTTGTTTGGAAATAATGATGTTTATGAAGGTAGACAATTAAAGAATATCCTGGACTAACTACAATGTAGATGAATATTTGTAATCCTTGCAAAAAATTATTTTAAGTTCAAAATATTAAGTTCTAATCATAATAACTCTTGGAGATCTTTTAGTTTACTCCTTCATTCAAGTTGTTTTTGAAGGGTCATTTTTTAAATTGAAAAAGTTATTTTTTGAGGCCAAATTTTAGAATATTCTTTGAATTTTAGAATATTTGCAAAACAAAGTCTTTAAAATCTATACCATACAAATATTAGTGAATTAGTATAAGAATCTTCAAAAAGAATTATGGATGAAAAAATATTTTTTTGTGAGGTCCATATGTGTTTGTGTTCATCCATTGTTAATTTTTTTTGAAAGCTTGCTTCTAAACTTCTATAGGTACTCTTCTTTGTTTTATATAGATGGAATCTAAAATTCAAAATCTACAACTTTCATTTGAATATTAATTCCTAAATATCCTTTCAAATACTACTTTATAATGATTTTTTCCAAATTGTCGATTTTTTATGTCAATTCCGGAAGACTTTTAACATTTAGGAAATCAACAGATTTTGTCCAAATCAACAAAAAGTGACCCACATCAAACGACCAAATCAACAAAAAAACTGAATTTTCTAGTAGTGAGAAACAAAGATTGTACTTATTCATTAAAGTATCTAATAAATTTTTAATGACTAATATGACTTCTAGCTGTGATCTTGCCCTTTAAGAGTTTATTGGCATTGTCTTTTAGTCATCAATTGTAATTTTTCATATCCTATCTACAATCGTATTCACACTCCACAATGCGGTTAGGGTTCAATTTGTTCGACTAGTCGAACCCCCTTCCTCGTTTGACTAGTCGGATGGGGTCTTTTTTTTTCTCAAACCCCTAAAGCACCAACATGCATTCTTTGGCAACATATTTTTGGAGGTATGTACCTTTGACTAGAGATTTGCATGTTTTGGGCTGAAATTTTAATAAAAGCTGTGTGCAAGGAATATCTTTCATATGCACTAAATTTCATGACATTTGGAAATATGGGTAAAAAGTTATGGCCTAATATGTTGCTTATTTTCCCGGGCGGGTACTTCGGGCAGATTAAAATAATCACTTTTTTCATGAACAAAAATTTGAAATTGGTTTTATATAGTTATATAAACGTGAAAAGCTTTTAATCATTCCATTTTGACCAGTGAGTCAAAAGTTATGAAAAGTTTTAATTTGTGGGCAATAATGGATTCTCTACTCAAAAATAAACTTTGAAGTCCTTCATCTTACTAAGTTTTCAATATTTTTGAAAAAAATAAAACCATAGGATATGGATTGTTTATTACAACACTATAACCATTGGGATTGGCATTTTTCAATTCCGTAATTAAATTCTTTACACATTTGTATTTTGAATCATTCTCTACTTCTTTCTACATACCATTTTTTTCCTATATGTTGTACAATTCCAGATGACCTGAAATTATCTAAGCATATAGCCAACCTGCCTTGAAGAATGAACCCCCAAAAGCACCACTATTTGGGACATTCTTTCATAGAAAAGTGAGCTTGTGAAGTGTAGTTGCCTTATTTTTTGGAGGACCAAGAAAATGATTTCAATGAATTTGAATGCTTATATTTTGCAATCCACGATGTGAAAATTTCTGAAATTTTTACCACATGTTTTCAAGTCAGCATACTACAAGATCCCATGGTTACATATGTCTAAAAAATTTCAATTTTTTTATACTTGTACTAGAATTGGCAATTTGGAGTGTTTCGGGGGTGAAAACATAGTCAAAGAACTTAAGGGGTTAATTTGTTTGTTAAGCTCCCCACTATTCACTATCAATAAGCTAATATTCCTATTATTTAGGTCCCGCCGTGGTTTTTTTGTTTACACAATGTAATGTAAATAACTTATTACTACCCAACGAAAGCGACTTTTATTCTTGCAAAGAAACAAGTATCTTAATTGATTGACGAACTTTTCTGGAAAGGCCCCCCGGCCATCCAGTTTGAAAGCAAAAGAGTACAGTCTGGGTCCAGGGACACAAATGTAGCGTGGATTTATAGACTCTTGAAGTCGTGTTCAATGGCTTCAGAGTTCAGTTCGCAAATTTCCCTTCCGTTTGAGCAGCCCCACAGCTATACGGGGAAGCAACACTGTAAAGGTTCTGCACCATTGATCTTAGAAGATCAATGCTGCAGAAATTTACACTGTTGCTTCTCCATGTAGCTGTGGGACTGCTTTTAGTATTAGAACCACCCATGGCCGATTAGTTAAGCAATTCCACCCATATTCTGGTGCAATGTAAGGCGATGTAAATTTTCTACCACGCAGAAAGATAGAAATCATGGGGATTGCAATTCTTTATGTCTTCAACTGAAATTACTATGACTTTTGGAAGTCCAAAGTTGGTTTGAACCCACACCTAATGTGTAGAGTCTTCTAATTCCAATAATTCAAGAACTACTTTCTTGCTCACTACTTTGGAACATGTGATATGGCCTTATTAGTTCCAACTTTGAAAAGGAGTATAAAGCACATTCCAAGTTTGGGTTGAAAATTTGTTCCTGCCTTGGCTACAAATGGTTGCATCCTATAGGTGGAGTATGGGTCCTTGGTCATGGATGAGTGGTTCTAGGTTCGCTTCGATGAGCATAGAACATAAATTTCTTCAATTTATGGTATCCACACCATTTGGAATTTTTTTGTTGAAGTTTATACTCCCTTCATCCAAAAAATGATCTTCCGGTTCCATTAAATTTTTTTTTTGTCCCCAATTGATCTTCTAGTTCTTCAAAAATGATCATTTTTTTTCTTGGAAATTCAGTAAATGGGATAACAACTTCCTTGGAATACTTAGAAACGGTTTGAAATAACGTTATATTTAACCTTAGTCTCAAACATTTTGTTCAACTCAAAAATCATTTTGTGAGACTAAGTGAGTATTTTGCATTATTCTCTCCCCATTGTATTGTAGACAGACCTTATAGGGATTGGAAGATATTTCTTTGATAAAGATTGGTTGGGGACTATCACAAATGTGGAGCCTATTATAGTCATTTAATAATCATCCACTTAGTAGGGCTCAGTATTCACTGATGAATATAACAAAATGATTGATGAATATAGCAAAAGACTTTAGTTATGGTAGAACCATCCATAGTCGACCACTTAAGCAATTTTGCACATGTTGTGGAGTAGTAGAAGGCAATGTAAATTTATTGCCTTACAAAAAGGTAGAAATGACGGACATTGCCAATTTTTTGCAATTTTAAATTACTACAAATTTTGGAAGCCAAAAGTTGGTCTCAACTTATATTCAATATATAGAGTCTTCCAATTCCGATCATTCCATAAGCTCTTTCTTGCTCACTACAGTAGGACATGTATCATGACTTTAGAGTCCCAACTTTGCAAAGGAGGAAATATCACATTCCAAACTTTGGTTGGGAACCTCTTCCACCCTCGGTTGGAAATAACTGCACACTACAGGTTGCCTGGTTAGTAATGGGTGGTCCTACCATAGCTTCTGGAAATGGATGAAATGCTGATTTCAAAATGACGGACGGATGCTTTCCACCTCAAAGTCAGGGCCCCGCAATTCCAGGCGCCCCGGACGGTATTCCCTTTTCTGAATTCCACGGTTTTAGGGGACACGCGACACCTGGGCCCCAAAGAGGAAAGTGGCGTGCAAAAGCCTCCCCTAGGTCTTCGGGCCCACCTTTTGCCTACGGCACTTTATTCTCTTTCTGAAAATTACAGTAAAGTTGTTTTGGGGAACAACGACACTCGTACCAGGGCCCTCATAATTGAAAGCCCACTCAACATTGAAACCTACGAATGAAAAGCTGCTAGCATGATTGGATGAGATCGGATTGTGTGGATGAATGATAGTTTGGTTGAGAACGAACGTAAATTTACGTCAGCGTATCGTCGACGGGGAGGAGACAGGGGTGTCATCGTCATCGAGGGTGGTGACAGGTGGATAAAGTGAGTCAGCCACGTAACGTAATGAGGGATTATGTCGAGTTGGCGGTATCGACGAATGACAACGGGATGAAAGAGGGACGATCGTCCTCAGTCGTTCGGCCGTGGGAGGCTCGGATCTCGTCGGCCCTAAACGAGTTGTTCCGGGTCCTACCCTACCTCCTCCAGGTTGACGTGCACTGACTGGTCCGTCCATGGCGAACTCAATGCGGTGCCAGACTGCCAAGTCGATGGGGTGAGTTGGCGGAGATTGGGCGACTGTGTTCGTGGTGTCGACGAACGACGATTGGACGAAGGACGGACGCTCGTCTTCGTTACGTGCATCGGTGGTTCGGGTGAGACGGGGTCTCGTCTGCCCTAATCGCTCAGTTCGGGGTCCAAGCTCCGGCAGTGGAAATTTGCTGCGTTCGGAAGTCGACGAGGGTTTGGCGAAGCTAATTTTGAAGCCGCGGGCTGGATTCCGCCACACGGAGAAGGGATATCCATGGGGCTTGGTGGTAGAATGCTTGGATTCGTGGATTCAAGGCGTGGATTTTGGTAGGATATGGATTGACAAAGGGTTTGTGTGGCCCCCCGCGTGCCCGGCTTATCGGTGGAAGGGGCAGTTGGCAGGGTGGACAGGGAATTGATTACTGAGGATTGGATTAGGGTTAGATCGTGAGAGGTGAGGTTTCGAGTGATGGAGCAACAGGGTGCGAGTGGCTGGTACGGTGGATCGCAGCAGCAGCAGCAATATGGCGGGCATCCGCATCCGCATTCGCATCCACCTATGCAGTGGCAAGTGCGTCCGGAGACCACGCAACATTATAATCAGCCTCCGCAGATGCACCCGTCGCAGCAGCAACATCAGTACCAGCAGGCGTATCCAACAGGGGGTGGTTATTATGGTCAGCCTGCTGGATACTATGCGTCCCAGCAACAGCAAGTGCCGCAGTCATCAGCTCCCCAACCTGCCGTGCCTCCGCCGCTTGCGCAGCAGCATGGTATGATGTATGGGCAAGCAGAGCAGGTGCGCTGAATTTAGGTCTTTCGAGTCAACTGGAAAGTGATTGTGGAGAGTGACTGTTGTGAAAGTTCAGGGAGTCATATTTTTTAGGGTTTTGAAATTTATGACAAATTTTATTGGTTAGGTATCGATTTTTCGAATTTTGCTTCAATCATGGTGTTGCAGTCGACAGGGTATGAAAACCCCGGCAATGGTCGATAGTTCTCGTGATTTTTGGGACTTTAGTTACTCAGGTCAGAAAGGACTCGTGATTCCTACGCCTTACGATCTAGCAGTATAGAGTAGCGGGGAAAACCTGGAAGGGTTTGTGATATGATTTGATCGTGAGAAAGCCTTACCGAAGAGCTATTTTTGAATCGATGATTGGTTAGTAGGTGATTCATGACTTTGACAGCAGCGTCGTAGCGACTGTTGCAAAACGTGTGCAGTGTTTGAATCTCAAGGACGTGACTTCGTAGAGATGCTGTGTTAGGGTTTCAGTATACGTGACGTTCCGAAGGAGGTTTATTAGTCAGGGCCTGTCTTCGAATGTGCACTACATTATTGTACTTTGAGATGGGTATCACAGTGTGCACCGTGAATTTCCCGAAGTCTGTATTAGTAATTGTTGCCAGTGTTTGGTGGTAAAGCGTCTCGAGACACGGGAGTTCCATGGGAACCTTTCTCTATCGGTTTCTGTCAGTATCGTTGACTAATTTTTAATCAATTCTGGAACTGATATTGTATGTCCCTTCATCTAAGGCATGCCATATTAAGAGTAATTTCGAAGATAACAGAGATCAGACTCGTTGCAATGTCGATGAACGTTTTGTTCTTGGATATATCTAATAGAAAATAGTAATATGATAGTCAATATGCTGAAGCAGTTGTGTGGCACAGGCCTGGCCGTCGAGCAATGGTTGGAGTCAGCAGCAATGGCCTTCGGCTGGTATGTTGTCACCATATCATTTTCGGCAATTTTTGGAGTTGTCACATGTAATTAGATGAAGGCTTTCAGTTTTCTCATTTTCTTATGCATTCGATGAATCAGAGGATACCCAATCAGGAAATTCAACCGCAGGTCTGAGCCAAGAGGAAGAATGGGCAGCGAAGGCTAGAGCTTGGGCTGCTTCGAAAGCCGCGCAAGACGCTCAGCAGCATTCCCAGCTCCACGTACAGACACAGTCTGATCAATCTAATTTACAGCAGCTACCGCTTCCACCTCCCCCTCCTCCACCCCCGCCCCAGCCAGTAGACATTTCTCAACAGTTTGCCTACCAAGCACATGAAGCTGGAACGCCAGCATATGGCCATGATATCTCTCACAAGTACGGCCAAGACTCATCAGGACTATTTGGACGGGATGCTTCTTCTAGGATTCGGGGGGAGGAGATGAAGTCATTTGCATTGGAGGGGGCAACATCAGTCTCTGGGCTGGCAACAACTCCAGCTCCCCCTCTCCCTTTAACGTCAAGAAATATTTCGGAGCTCGATACGAGCAGCTATTCCCAAGATATTTCTTCAGGTCATGGCCAGAATGTTCCGCCAGCAGGTAATTCTATGATCATAACCCTCTTGAAATTTATTTAGACGCTGCTTTGTCCTAAATGGATGATGTGTGAAGTTTCTGACATACAAGTTTATTTTATTAATGAGTTTTCTTTATATCCTACCAGTCATGTGAACCTTGTCTTTTTTCAATAGGGGTAATCTAGGTCAGTTGCCGTTGGCGATTTTAATCATGTTATTAATGTGTTTTGTACATATTTAGTTCTAGCTTTTTTATACTCTTATGTCAATAATTTAGATATGCAGCTGCGACTTTGTGCAAAATATCAGTTTCTAATACTTCGAAGTTGGACTAGACGTTACAGTACCACCCGGTATGGAACAGTTGGAAACACCGCAACCACCTGCCCCTCCCCCTCCTGCTGCTGCTTCCCTTTCGCATTTGCCTCATCAACAGCCACCACAATTAGCTTCTCAGATTTCACCGCATCAACAAACAGCTCATACACAGCCGCATATGCCTCCCTCCCAGTTTTCATTTGGAGAACCTTCTGTACCAGCTCCTTACGACTTCCACCAGCAACCGCCTTATGAGTTTCAGCAGTCTCAACCTCAGGAGTATCCACATCCGCAGCCTTCGCAGTTCAATATGGCTCCAGATGTTTCTGAAGCCGGTGCCTATGGTGGGTTGCCGCACCCACAGACTTGGCCTCCGCAAATGTCTTATCCTGCAAACAATATGGGTCCTGGAATAGGGGCAGGTCCTGGTTTGGGACACCAGGTAAATGGAATTTAAATAGCATTTCTACTCTTATTAATATGCTTTTTTTTTGCAAGCCATTTTTGTCAAATCCTTTCAGTTTGTTAAATATTCATGCATGTTTGTTTATCGGAAGTTTGTTTTGAAACAGAAAAGAACATATTTTCAAAACAAACTTCGAATGGTGCTTCAAATATGCGTTAGACATTCTTCGAATGGTGCTTCGAATTGGGTGTGTGATTTGTAACCTCTTCTTCTAAAGCTCGAGTGCTTTCTGCTTGATATACTATTCTGTATGAATTGCAGTTTGATTACGAATTTGAGCACATGCATCCTGGGCATCAACATCCCCAACATTTGCAGGGTCACACTATGTTTTCTCGGCCACCACATGGGCCAGGATTTCGACCAGGTGGTCCACCTCTCGGACATTTTGGCTTTGGCAATAATCCAACATTAGGACCTGGTGCTGGTACGGGGATGGATTTTTCCATGTTTACAGATAATGGCCATGGCCATAATGCTGGGCTCGAGCGGCCCAAGAAGGTACGAAATTCTGCGATTGCAATATGTATACTTGCACATATAATGCCATTTATTGTGTGAAATTCTTTCTAGCTGCATGTCCTTGTCATCCCTACTTACATTAAGTTGAGAGTTTGAGCTGGCCTAATTTTATGCAGGCATCAGTCCCTAACTGGCTGAAGGAAGAATTGTTGAAGAAGAAGGCCGCTGTTGGTGGTGGTGCTCAGCTGACTGTTGCTGAAGATAATGCTCGTGCTAATGGTGATAACATGGAAGCGTCTACTCATAATAAGTACGAGTTCTCAGACCGATCAAGAAGTGATTTGTCTAGAATGAGCGACTCTGATGACGAGGATGAGGAGGTAAGATTTGGAAAATTGGATTGCATATTAAACTTTTGGGATCTCCAGATTCATGCGCTTGTGCTGATAATGAGTGACATATATAATTAGCAATTGGTTTATTGACGTGGAAGATAGTAGTGTTTCATCTGGTGTAGGTTTTAGCTTTTAGGAGGTGATCGGGTTTCAACTTCTGTATTAGTGAATTGTTGGAATTGCCGTTTGTTGATGATGGTCTTATTGAATGATGAGACTACCGAATCTTGTTCTAAATGGCCACATGATAGTTGATATCTGAGACTAAGTAAACTCCGGCACACTAGCCAGCTAATTATCAGATGTTAACTTTTCAGCCGTTTTGTGACTCAATTTAGTTTCATTTGTTCTTCTAGCCCCAGTTAAACCCTTGCACATTTAGAGCTCTGGTTCATCTGTTGATTGAGTGGTGGTTCGTAAACTATTGTGCCCTCTGACGATTTAGGATGACACGGAAGCTGCAAGGACTGCAGCTATGAATCAAGAAATTAAACGCGTGCTCACAGAAGTTTTATTGAAGGTATGGTATTCTCCACCGCATGTAGTATTTTAAGCTAGATTAAAATACTTTTGAATGGACTTTAGACAGTCATAGATAGAATATCGTTTGAATATCTTCTTGCAGTTGAATGATGTGCTACCTAATCCTGTTTATAAAGTGATCTCTGAAAGACTAAGTAGGCAAATTTTCCTCTTGAATTTCATGGTGTGAATGATGGTTTTTCCGTTGAAGCTTCAAAAATAATAGTAGTTATGTCCTTGTATTATATCACCTCAGAAATTTGAGTGTGTTTTGCATTCGCTATGACTTATTTTGTAAGATCAGACCTGTCAATAATTAAGCTGTTCTTAGCTTCAGCTTACTCAGCCATCGTTTGCAATCATCAGACAAACATGAGATTAGACTAATCTATTATTAGAAGCCACAAATATGGAAGTGGAAAACTGAACACGATTCAAGTTTGCTCCTAGAAAGAAGGGTCAGCGCTGAAGGGTTTACATGTTGGTAAACTCTACTTTGCAACATCTTTGAAGTTCTTTAACTCTTTAGAGTTGCTTGATCGTGCAGGTGACGGATGACCTGTTTGATGAAATTGCACAAGAGGTTATGGATGAGGATGAACAACGACTACTTGAAGGTTTGACAGTTGCTAGTGGTTTTCTATTTTGGAATGCATGCTCATGCCGTCATGCATTTACTTATCCACGCACAAGATGCTTCTATTTCATGGCACTTTCTTTCTGTGCTGGAAAATTTAATTATCCTAATTCGCATTTTAACGTTTTTAACCGAAGTTTGGAATCAGAATTTAAATTTGTGAGGTTTTCTGGTTGCCGTCTTCATTTTTCATTCTTGATGGATCATTGAGAACTTTCTGTGGAAGAGTTTAAACCCCATTTTTCTTGGATCTGTGTATGGCAGATCCAAGTAAGAAGGCTCCACTTACTGAAGATTTTGTTGGAACAAAAGTAAAATTTTCTAGTCCTCATGCTCCTGTCCTTGAACCTGCTCCTGCATTTGCGCCAGCTCCCGTAAGAGTACATGTTGCTCCTGCTGTCAAACGGAGTGAGGATGATAGTGATGACGATAGCGAGAGCCTGAGTTCCGGAGCTCCTGCTGGAAATTTACTAGGGCTTGCGAGCTATGCATCTGATGATGAGGATGCTGGTCGCAACAGTCGACAGGTGACTGAAAGTAAGCATGGTAACGGGGGAAATTCTGACACAGAAGCATCTGAGTTGAAAAGCGCTGCTCCAGAGAAGGGCGGAAAAACAAAGTATGTAGATACAGAGGATCAGGTAGTGATTGCAAAGGAGGTTAAAGGCAAGAAACGGTTGAGTGAGGAAGTCCTAAATTCAGATCACTCTGGACGTAGCCCGAGACGAGCACGACACTCAGCGATATCAAGTGATGAAGTTGGTCAAAAAGACCTTGCTGCTTCGATAAATCCAGGTGTTACTGTTCATCAAGTGAAAACTGGAGCGATAGCTTTAGAGAATCTCGATATGGAAATAACAGTAGAAGGTAGAGGTTTGCAAACAGTTCACGTGAAGGAAGTTGCAAGTGAGAGTAAGTCGAACCACAAAGCTTCTCCCCATAACGCCTTGTCAGCAGAGCGCAGAAAGTTGGAAGGTGGGTATGATCATTCAAGCAAAGGGAGAAGCGGTGAAGATTCATCACACCTCAGGCGTGCAGAAAAGGAGGTTGTTTCATCTGGTAAACACAAGCAGGGGACTGATATAGATCTAGGAAAGACGGTCAAAGACAGAGATTACTTCAATGCCAAGCAAGGTGCTAAAGAGGCTGAGGGTGATAGTGATCACAAGAATGGCATTAAACGGGAGAAAGATTTAAACAGGTATGAAAAGGACAGGGTTAAGGAGAATAAAGAAAAAGATAGGGATAGGGAGAGCTTAAGAGGTAAGGAGAGGGAGCGTAATGTACAGAAGTTGAAAGAGCGTGACAGGGAATCAGATCTAGAAAAACAGAAAGAGAAGGATAAAGACAGAGGAAGGAGCACCAAAGCGAGGGCACGTGATTCTGACAGAGAGAGACGGAAACCCACATCTGAGAAGTATGACCGAAAGAGCACAGATTACAAGAAGGAGAAGGAGAAAACTTCCAAGAAGGCCCGGAGGAGACGCTCTTCATCACTAAGCAGTCGAAGTCGGAGTCGGAGTCAGAGTCGAAGTCGGAGTGAAAGCAACAGCGCTTCTGGAAGTCGTAGCAGCAGTCCCAGCCCGAGACGAGGGTAGGAGTTCGATGTTTTATGTTTGTGATTAGAGTTTTCGTGATTAGAGTTGATATTCAGCGTTGTCAGTTATGTTTTCAAATTACTTCAATCAATATTTTTTAATGCTGCGCAGGAAACAACAAAAAGAGAGATCAAGCAAGAAATCAAGCCATTCCACACCTCCGTTGAGATCTCGAAGGTATGTTACTGCTTTCTAGCCCTCTTTAAGTCTCCATCAAACACAAAATCTGTATTCATTTCTTTCTTTATAATGTATAATCTATATGCTTTTTCTGGGCTGGGTGCTGGAACATCCTTGTTCTTTTTTCTGTACTTGGAAAATATATTCTGTAGACATCGAAGGTCAGCGACTGAAGAGCATCAATGTTTGACATCTTGGTCTTTTTCTGGTTTTCCTTCAATGCTCCTTCTCATGTAATTGAAGACTTGGGACATCCCAGTCGTTGGCTATTCGCATCTGAGAGCAGGGATATGATTGCTTTGTCGAATGCCTTCAAGGCTCTTGCATACCAAAGGAGATCCCTTATACTTCCTGTTAGTAGAGTCATTGCTGATTGATTAGAAAAAAATTGACATACGTCGGACCAGCTTTGAAAAGTTTTTTTTTCGATTGTGAGAATCTGTAGGGGGGTTTACATATGCTCTGCACATAGTTGCAATGATATGCGTTCTGGCATTTCGGGCCTCCATTTCAATTGAGTAAATTTTCAAAGTAAAACTATATTCAGAGACATGAATGGGTACTACAATACCACAATCGGCTTGTCATGAAGTTCGATTCCCAAGGATCCTGACCTCAATTTGAACCTTCCTCTAACTACTGCAGAACCATAGTTGCAATAAAACACGTGTCTTAAAATTTCGGGAGTTCGTTTTATAGGGGATCCGCACAGTCAACTTACCATTCGTTGCATCCACCTTGTGAGATACAAGAAGTGCATTCCATTCACGAAATCGTTAGCATTCCGGCCTTTTTCTTGCTTCCAGTTGCTGATTTTGGAGATATTTCATAATGCGTTCTAAGTGTCTTTCTTGCTCAGTGATGAGGATAGAGGCACAGTTGGATCCTGATGTTGTAGATGGCCTAGTGCAACCTGGATACCTGTTAATACCTCGAGACTTATTCATGAGTGTGAGTAGTGTTCCTGAATATTACTAATGTATTTTAGAGCAACAAGTAGGTGTCGTAGTTGGGTTAATCCCAATTTACTCGTGCATGAAAACGGTGGATCGTTGAGAATGTGCTTGGCATATTACCAGTAAAACAAGATCATGATTCTTTCGGTGGGTCTGTACATCATAGGTATTGCTTCTGATACTAACCTCAGATTACATAGTAATCCCAGCGCACCCCAGCATACCCCAGCACAGAAGTATCTGCACGATTCCTAATGCTCAGTGCAGAATGGGGCACGCACATTCTGGGAGTTGTTCACCGCATCTTAAGGTATGGGCATGTAAGTACATACTGCTGGTTCTAGTTCCTGTTGTGCAGGTGCCCTACTGGGGGCAGATCAATGCACAGCTCTCAAAGGAAGAGGGTCAGCTGAGTAAGACGAGAGTGAGTAAATATGATTTGACTTACATGGCCAGTGATGATGATGATGTGTTTATCTCTAGACGAACTTCGCGCTCTCCTTCACGCTCAATGCCACATAGCAAGGTCTCTCATCGCAGGCATTCTCCTTCTCTTTCCCGTGAGAAGGAAAGGTACGATGCGCCACCCTCTTAATTCCAACTTTTTCATGTATGACATTCAGTAGTCTCCATTTAGAATGTGTGAGCAAGTTTGAAGACTTGTATCTCTTCTAGATTTGCCACGGAAACATCTGAGAACAATGATCCACTTCGGATATGAACCTCTTAACCTCTCAAATGTGCAGATCACGATCTTCTCCCTGTGCACTTCAGTTGGTTAAGAGGTCTTCACATTTAATTGACGATGATATTAATATGTAGTCGACGTTGAATTATTCTGTTTAGGCTTCGTATTACTGGAAAGTGGTTGGCCTTGCACTTCTGCCAGAATATCTGGAAGTCTTTGCTGATGGTCTTCTCTGTTTAATCTGAAGTGGAGATTTGACATGTTAGGATGGGGCACATTCTGCTTGGGGATTCAGAAACAGGAAGTCGAGGTCAGCATCACCAGCCCACAAGAGGAGACGGAGCTGATGGTGAATCTGGTGTTTTCGGCATTACTCGCATCCTCGATGTTCTGTGAACTGTAAGAGAACTGGGTCATTTGAGTGTTCTAGGGTGTAGAAGTTCCTATACCTTGTCTTCAGGACGCTTGTGCTGACTTTCACGAATAGGAGGTTGATTCTTCAGTAGATTTTTGAAAGTTGGAAACTACCCAATTTACTTGAGAAGTGTTAAATATCGGCCTTGTAGAATGGGATTGACATATTTACTTATGAAACCCATTATGAATCTGTCACTTCGTCGTTGATGTATCATGCAATCGATTTTAATCCATTATGATGACCACCTCAGTTTAACCCCTAAACGCCCAGGCATTTTGAAGTGTGTTTTTCATCCAATAAAGCAAATTTTATTTTTTTCCAAAATGTAACTGTAGATGTTTAAAGAGCTTGCTTATTATGGGAGGCAGGCAGCTCAAAGAGCAACCCTCTTCTTCAAACAGCCCTGTAGGGAGCTCTGAAATGGAGAGTAAATGGTTCTAAAATGAACTGCCAACCTCTCTTAGTATATGGTGTTGCATGACTAAGGGTTGTCAATGGATGGAATAAGAGCCATGGAGAGTCCATTTCAAAGTCAAAGGGTGTCCACTAAATTTTTCTAAACGGGAATTGATTGCCCAATTGCCTTCTTACAAATGTTAAAAGAATGTAGGGTTTGTTTAAGTTTAGTAAGGGTTGCATTTAAGAACCCTGTGTATTACTTTTTGACTTTTTCAGAGTGCACGTGTGAGTTTTGCAAGGCCTAGGATCACAAGTAGTCGCTTATGGCAAAATTCTTTGGAAATTCATAAATAATTTATAAACACTTAAAAAAATATGAAACCACTTGTGCTAGATTCTGCATTAATTTTTCTTCAAGTGAAAAATAAGGGAAAATATTTTTGGGCATTTAAAACCCATAAAAAAGATCCAACAATCCTTAGAGGGTCACTTTTTGAGCCACCTGTCTTAGTGTATATTCCAATTTTGAGTGTGAAATTGTATAGGAGTTGTGAGATTTTACAAGAGAATTATAATTATCCTATTTTTAGTATGTTGTCCTTCTCCACAATGATTGAGAAATTTGCATAGAAGAGTTTTGGGGGATTGGAAGTGACATGAATAACTAAAAATTGTGTTAGCACACTAAAATGCACTTTTGAGAACCTTAAGTTCAAATGAAGAACTATCAAACTCACTAGACAATCTACCTTGCAATTGTTGAAATGCAAGTTCTTTTATAAATGAAAATTGCAAATAATTCCAAATCAATAGTTGCATGTTTAAATTTTCAACAATGAAAATCATGAAAATACTTTATTCTTTCTATTTGAACCATTTTTAAAGCAAATGGACTTATACAATTTTTTAGACCTCAAATCAAGTGAAATTGACGAACTTTGCTCAAAGTTGGAAAATGGAATAAAATTGGCAAGCTTTAGTCTTCATTTATGGTATATGTGGGCATTTGAGGGCCTTTCAAAAATCAGATATTTACCTTTGTTAGTGAAAAATTAAGCCTTTCTATAGTTAACCTTCAAAATTGTTTATAAATTTTCTTTAAACGGTCAAAAGAATGTAACCACCCGCACCAAAATGAGACAAAAATTTAGATAGACCATATATGGTTGGTTGGGCAATTAGGGGTTAAACTTGAAACGCTTTAAAAGCCAAAATATGGTTGATGAATGGTTCATTCTTGCTGAAAATGCATGATTTTTTATTTTTCATCTACTATGTTTTTTAGAATTCCTTGAGTGTGTATACACCACTTGGAGGTGGAAAACCCTCTTTGAGTAACTACATAAATTTTTAGAGAAAAAGATGATAAATCCCCAAGTCATGGAAGATGACTTTTGGGAATTTCTACCTCCTTGTTCTTGATTTGAATTTTTGCCATAAAAATGAATTTAAAAAAAATATTCAGACTTACTATTGAAAAAAGATTATTAGGCTTGGTTTTATTCCAATTTGAAATGTTGGAAAAACTTCCAAAATTGAATATTTATAGCCATTTAAACTTTGGACCTATTACTATGGTCTACTACGTTTCTAATTGTAGAATGACATAGAAAATTGGTTTACATTGTAATGTTCTACACCGTAATATATACCTACGGTGAAATTTATAATTTTTTAAACTTATTTTTTATTTTATATAAATATTATTTGCTATTTCCTAAAAAATTCATGATAATTTCAAATTTTCATGACTTGTAGAAGACATATGAGTTAAGTCTGAAAAGCAAAAATAAAAATATTCCTTTCATTTTCAATGAAAAATTAGAGTATCTAGAGTTAGAGATCTTCAACTTTGACTATTTGATTATCTAGTCATAGGCTCTGGCAATTCATTAATCTTGAAAGGACACATTTATGATTACTTTTTCAAAGTCCTTTTTGTATATTTTTTTTATGTCATCAATATATGAATAAAAAAATTTATATCTTGTTTTTAGAGATGTAATTACATGTCTTCCATGATTTGTAAAAAAATTCAAATTGTTTGGTGAAATTAGAAATTATTGTAAATTTTTTGATAAAAAGTAAAAAAATTTACAGCAAATACAAAATATGCTTAAGAATTTCAAAAAAATTCTATTGGTGTAGAATATTATGGTGCAAATTTATTTATCATGTCATTATAGCAACAAAATCAACACTCCACAGATACATGTCCAAAAGATCAAAATTACAATAAAAGATTGAATTTCAGGAATTTTCAAAATTTCAAATACTTAAACTTCATTTTGATTAAAAAATCAAAGTCTACATTTTATTAGCATCATCTCAATAGTTTCTTTCAAAGTTAAAAATGATCATTCTTATGGCTATAACTTAGATAAAGAGAAAGGAGGAGAATTTGCCAAAATACTCTATGCACTATAAGATGATTCTTGAACTTGCCATCTTCTTATGTCAAAAATTAAAAGATTGTCAAAAGAAGAAATATCCAAGTACCTTCTGTTGAAGTTGGATTCAAGCACCCCATTCACACATATACAAAAAAATTGAACAAAAAAGAATTTCTTCATTGTTGAAGTTTTTTTTAAATTCATCCAAATGACACAAAAAATCCTCCTCAGAGTTTTAGAGTTAATTTTGTAAAGTTGGAGACTATGACAATGTAGTCAAAATTTAAATTGTCCAATCCATTAGTCACTTCTAAATGAATAGAAAGACAAGAATCAAAAATAGGTTGATGATATTGACTACATCATACAAAAAATCTCGTACATTTTTTTTCAATTATTTTACAAATATGCTATCTTTAGCTCCCTATCTCCTAAACTCTTTTAAAGATTGATTTGATCTCTTTTTGAATTTGGACAAGTCTTGGTAGCATAATATTTCTAAAGGTTTTAACATAGATTTCATTCCATAATACATGATATGAATAGGAGGTTATTTTTCATTAGATTCCCATATATATTGCAAAAGTTGTGAAGGATCAAATTATTTTTTATATCTTTTAGACAATGTGAAATAAATTTGAAAAACAAACAAACAAATTCTTGCACAAAATAGGTTCAAAGATTAAAATAAATATTTTAATCATTCCATGATTATGAATGAGATAAAAGATATGAAGGATTCTATTTTAGGAAAAGTTTGGAGGAAAATGACTTCTATATTACAAGATGACTTCTATGTTATATTATGTTTCAAATTGTAAATTAACTTAGAATATAGAGATATCTATTTATATGTCATGTCTCAAAATACATATTGTAAAAAATGCACAATGAAGGTACATACTAGTGTAAAAAGAAATCAAGAGAAACATATATTGGGTTTAAGAATTATTCATTCATCAAGAGAATTTCACAAATGACTTTATTTCATGTGAACCATTTTTTGTACACTAAAACTATGGGAATATTATCATACAATTTCTTTGAAGAAATTAAAATTTCTATCTATTTTTTTTATTGCAATACAAATACATATCTATATATATTTAACAAGTGAAATACAATGTTATTTTAAAAGATATTATGACCTCTTATAATGTGGCATCATTTAGAAATTTTAATAAACTTTAGCATTGCATGTCATTTATAAATGACAACAATGTTAGGGCATGAGCATAGAGATGTGAGCTTATGAGCCTTGAACCTAGTTGTAAATATATACCTACAACAATTCACTAGAAAGAACCTATGTCAAAGTTGATGGATTTTATTAGACATCGTATGTAATAACCTGTGTTTTTATGTCAACAATGACGTCCACTGTAACATCTTGATGACATCATTGTTGACATAAAAACATGAGTTGTTACATTGGATGTCCAACAAAATCTATCAACTTTAACAAGGAAAAATTTGAAAAAGTATAGGCTCTTATTAATAATTTGAAGGTATTTATAACATATGTACCTATAACATACATCCCTATAATTATAGAAGTTATCTATAATATAGATTTTAGGCTCATAAATTTTATACTCACATGTTAGCACTCTTTATACGACTAATAATTCAATAACCCACAACTCTAAAGATTCAAAGTTCTTGCTCATGAATATTATTGGCAAAATAAATAAATAATATATTTAATAATAATTTAGATGTTTCTAATTTTATAGTGTTTGGCAACTACTAATACGAATTGATAGCAACAATAAATCAATGTCATATAAGATGCATTTAATGTCTCAAACACATACAAGATTCAAATGCAATAATAGAAATAAAACAGTTTAAATCAATTAGTCTTATAGTGTTTCAAATACTCATGTCATAGATTAAATATTAGATGATCAATAGCTTTAATGTTATAAATTTTGCAATGTTCTAGACAATGTTTTGACTACCTAAGTGAGCTTGTTGCACTAAAAGTTTAATAATATAGTAGGTATTCTAATCTGAATATTTCAATTGCATACGTAAGTTGGTTGATAATATAGCTCATTTATACTATTCATTTTTTTAATTTTATAGAATTTTAACCAAGTATGTGAGGCAGTTGCAATATTAGCTCTATAGAAGTTTTCATCTATTTACTTTCACAATGTGAGCAAGTTGCAATACTGAGTCAACTATAGTTTTTAGATGTCTATTTTATTTAATAGTGCCTTGTCTACCCTTGTGAGTTACTTGAAGTACTAATTCAAAAGTAGATAGTTGTTTTTAAATTTTATAGTGTTTCAACCAAATATGTGAGTTGGTTGTGATATCCACTAAACAATGTTCCAAACCTTTTTATTCTAACCAAATTTGTGAGTTAGTAGTAATATCAACTCAATATTATTTTAGGCCTTTCTAATTTTACAATGTTTTAATCATTTTTGCAACTCTTGTTTCAGTAGGAGCTAGGCCAAGCCGGCCTCTTATCTATAGATCTTGTGGGTAGAATAAAAAACTTAGCATTAAGTTTAAATCTAAAGTCTAAAAATCCACTTTGAAGTACCAAGTAGTGATCAAACTTCATCCACCTATAACTTTCACTAAGAAAGTCCAAAATCTAAGTATTTTTAGCATCTAGAATGGTAATTTTAATCCCTACAAGGAAAATATTAAAACTCTAAAAATAATAAATTGACATAAGGAGTCTTGAGCCTTAAGAATGAAGTAGATAGCAATTCAGAATCTTTTGAAGACCTCCAAATAATAGTTAGAATTTAGCATCACTAAAATAAAGTTTGGGGATTTTAGAACTAGTTCTCACTTAAAAAATCTAATTGAAATTAAGAAAATAACAAGAGATGAAGTTTAGTGTTGAGATTGGATGAAAATAGGAAAAATTCATCCATTCTAAGTCAAACTAGAAACTTAGATAGTGGAAATAACTTTTAAATTCATATCAAAAATTAGAAAACAGTTTGAGCCTACAAATTAAGATAAATTTGTGTATAAAGTTTGGATTGCCTCCTCCAAGGCTCAACTTCATCCGGCCATAACTTTTTCTAGGAAACTCCAAATGCCTTAGGATGAATTTTATCATTTTGGAAATGTCAGATTCTAATCTATAACTTAGGATGGATAACTCTTGATTGTGAATTCTTCATTTCAAAAATACAAATTTGACTCAGTTTAATTGGTTTGACCTAGTTTGCTTTGTAAATTTGAAGTTTTTAGTTGTTTTCTTTTGCATTAAACTCATTAAGAAGATAGAAAGAGACATTGCTTGAAAGGCACAATGGACCATGTTTAGGCACATGCCATAGGACAATTCACTAATCAAATTCAAGAACTTCGTTGTGCTTGTTTCTTATCAAGAATGGATATAAAAACCTCATAGCTACTCGTTGGCCTTAAAATAAGATGTTATAGTGAATGGAGTCACAGTAATGTAACATAGTATATGAAAAGTCTTTAAGTAAACACTGATTTTAAATTAAAGGTTTGAGGTTTCTTATTGTTTAGGCTTTATAAATTCATTTTCAATTTTTTTTCAACCAAGTTCATATTTGAAGGAAAAACATTCAAATTGCAACAATGTAAAAACCACTAATAATTTTATTTATTTTTAATTTATATTTTAAGGAATCTAGTATTATTCTAGACTCTAAATGACTTGTGAATATTGTGATACATGTGCATATAAATTTTTATGTCATTTCAATTCTACCTAAAGTCTTATTATATTGACTATTTATATTCTTTATTTTTAAGGCATAATTGAAATTATGTGAATATATTTATATTTATTTTTTGTGACTACACTTCAAAAATGACATTTCTGAGTAAAAGACATGGTTCAAGAAATTTGAAACCTTGGTTACAAATATAATATGAATTAGTTTTGGGACTACATTTTCCAAAAGCACCACATTGAATTTTTTTATCGAAGAAGCTAATTCAAAAAAAAAATTCTAATTATGTAAAGGTGAATTTTTTTGTGTAGATATTATTTACATGGTTGATAAAAAATCCAAGTTTCATTTTGAAAAGAATCACAGCTACATAATTATAAAATATTAAAGTTTTAAAATTTGAAAAAATGGCAAGCTATTTGACTATATAATGTAGTAGCCCAAGCTTGTGAACACTCTGTTGCATGAACCTCTAATAGCCTAAAGAACAAAATTATGAACATAAAAGTCTATAATTAAAAAAATCCATTTTCAATAGCTTTTGAGCACATCATGAGAGCTTCTTTTTACTAATGAGTAATGACCAAGGGGCATGGCCAAAGCAATTTTTGCATTGTGATTAGTGAAAAATAGCTGGCAAGTCTCTGATTGTTTTATACTAGTTCAAGAAGAAGGAAACAACCATGGCCAGAAGTGGATGAAAAAGTGATATGAAATCTTCCATGTCCAAAAATGGATAAATTTTTATAGTCACTCACATTTTACAACAAGAGTTCCCAAATAGTTTTTTTCATTACAAAATTTGGATGACCAATAGTTGAAAATCAATACGTTCAAGTGGACATTCTCTTAAACTTCCAAGGCCAAATTGAGGATGAATTTTCAAAAACTTTAGACAAACAGAATATGTATGTCTATAAAAAAATTATTAAAAAAAATTAAATTTTTGTACTTCGTCAATAAACGTTACAGCAAAAATCCTAAACACCAGCCAAATTGGCATGAATTGGTCATTAACGGCCTTACGGCCATAGTTGTAAGCCTTTCCTACCCTCCAAAATCCATAATTGATCAATGTTCCAAGAAGTTTCACCATTTGGAATTCACCCAAAATTTGCTCACATGTGTGAAAGGCAAATGGACTTAAACTCTGGTATTTTCTTGAAGCTTTACTCCAAAGGGGCTTGTGCCACTTTGGTGAGTAAGGGGTGACTTTCCAAGCCTTACAAGTAACTAGGTGAAAGAAATAAGGAGCCTAAACAAACATGGCACTATAGTGCTTTAGTGCCGGGACAAAGTGGATAGCGAGCCATACATTTTTGGAAAGCTAGTGAGAGCATGCATCTATGGGGCTAAAGAATGCAAGGATTTAAGTTGTGAGTCAAAAATTATGATTCCTCAAAGTTAACAAATTATGAAAAGTTATGACTCTGTAATTTTGAAATTAGCAATTTATGAACATAATATAATATGCAATTTTCAAAATAGAAATTTAACTAAGTTTTAGTGATTGCATTACCTTCAATCCTTCAAAAACCTTAGGTTTTCTTTGGTCAAACTAGAATTGTTAGTTACAAAAGTTTGGTCTTTGCTAGTTAATAGAAATTGTTTACCTTGAACAAGCCCTTTGAACCACCTTAGCCAAGTCACATGACAAATTGTATAGTATTGGGTCACACATGCATTATTTTGAAATGTCATCATAAACAAGACCTTTAAGCCTTCATGCAAGTCACATAAAAAATTGTAAAATATTGAGCGACATAGGCACTATTTTGAAATGTCATCATAAATAAGACCTTTGAACAACTTCACACAAGTCACATAATAAATTATACATAAACAATATTTTGAATCATCATCATGAGTAAGACCTTTGAACCACTTCAATGATTTAATTCATCCAGTTTATATAAAAAATTGTAGAATGTTCAATTGATATTAATGTTGATGTGGAGTTATTTGCAATTTTTGCTTATAAGATTTTTTCATTTCAACAATTGCAAGGTGGATTGTATAATGAATTTGCATCATAGCTCTTCATTTGAACTTCAAGTTTTTGGAAGCACATTTTAGTGTGCTAACACAATTTTTAGTTGTTCATATCACCCCCAATCCCAAAAAATTCTTATATGTAAATTTCTCAAACATTATAGGAAGGGATAGTATACTAAGAATATGATTATAACATAGTTTTCTTGTTATAATTTTACAACTCCTATGCAATTTCACACTCAAAATTGGTAAGTACACTAATAAGCAAGATCTTTAAACATCTATATGTTTTTTAGTTTCGGAAGAAAAACAATTTACTTCATTGAAGAGAACTACAAGCCTATGTTTGTTTTTTATAGGAAAAAAAAACTTCATAAGGCTTGGACATTTAGGGGTTAATCTAACATGTTCCAAAAAATCAATTAATTTACAAAAAAAATTCAGTTATATTTGCTAGATTAATTCATTCACTTATCCAACAAGTGAAGTGAATTGAGACTTACTATCACACTATCATGTGAAAAGAGACAACTCACCACTTTCACTTCAAAAGGAATTACCTACAACTTTCACTTCAAAAGGGATTACCTACAATCCTTGCAATACATATGTGTCACTAAAATTAGATTATCTTTTACGGAATACTAATTCTATGTGAATATTTAGAATTGCAAAAGTGGAATAGAGTTGTCTAGACATTTGGACGTCTAGAGTTTTGTCCATACGTTCAACGGCTACAAATGTGACCCCTTCGGACGTCTTTTGACATTTAAATTCTATATGGTAACGGGCGGACGACAAATTTGCATTATGCCAACGTCCACTAAGCCCATCAAAACTTGATGTCCACCCTGTTAGTCCTTGTCGTAGGCCCAACCAATGACTAGTCCAATACATTGACCGCTTGTCCACCCGTGCGTCCATCTTCCCTTCCACCTTTCCAGTTGTCCGTTCGTGTGTCAGCTATTGTATGCCTTATAATATATCATTGGAAAAGTATTGTTGAGAGCTTTCCAATGATATATTGTGCGCCCAATTTAAATAAAAATTCTAGCAGTGGGACCCCTTTAAAGATTGGGTGTTGATCATTATTTTAATTCTTATAATCTTCATCTTTCTTGGAGTCCTTATCTTCATCTAAAAAGATTGAGTTTGTCATTATTTAGTAAGACAGGAGGCTTGCTTGCAATTGTATTATCAAAGCCTTAGTATGCTTGACTAGTATTTTATTACTAAGAGTTTGACCATATAATTTCAATTCAATCAATATTGTAATCTCCAAGACTGTAGATTATGTAACTTTCTGTAAAATCATTTGTATATGCACTATTTATGGACGGACAAGTAGTTGTTAGGCGGATGGGGGTCAGCCAACATGTCGGCCATCTATAGTTGGCCATCAGCCGTCTGCCGTAAAACGCAAGAATTGTGCTGAAAGTAGATTTTTAGACCTCATTTTAGCATAGTATAATATTTTTTTTGAAAAACCTTGGCCTAGAAAAAGTTTGAAGATTGAGTTAAGTTTTATCTTCAAAAATCTGTTTTAGGTTTTGACATTCCACCTACAAGTTATTGACAAATTTCAAATAGGATGTTTGAAAATGTAAAAAAAAATGTCCCTTCCAATCCTCTCTGAAATTTGTTCATAACTTTTAGTTGAAGTTTCAAAACCTCAAACGGAATATGCGGAGATAAAACTTAGCTTAATAACCAAACTTTTTCAAGTCAAATCTTTTGAAAAAATATATTCTACTATGCTAAAATGAGGTCTCAAAATCTACTTTTAGCATAGTTCTTGTGTTTTACGGCGGACCATGGGCAGCCAATTGCAGACCGCGGATGGCTTGAAGGATGGTGGATGGCGGACTGGATCCGCCATCATGTCTGTCACTTGTCATCCACAGTTGGTCGTCTCCCGCTACACTAAATTCGATGACGGATGGCACATGGGGACACAATGTCCCCATTTTTTGAATGTCCAGACGTTCAGAAAATAGACATGATTTTGCCTTGGACGTTGAAATTCGCTAACCCTGGATTGGAGCTCTGGGTTGTCACTTTGCCAAATATTTTGGTAGTACTGGATAACCTCTAGTTTATAATTCATCCTTTAGCTTAGCTCCCAATGTGCATCAAATAATTCATAGTCAAGTGTGTATATTAAGATTGAGACCTTGTAGAAGTCAAGTTCCATTTGTGTGTTGTCATCAAGTTTGGTCACATTTCAATGGCGTAGAGAGAAGCAATGATTTCAAATATAGTGCAAATATATTGCATGACATAATGCAATCATAATTTAGTAATAATGTAATTATAATATAGTCATAGTGTAGTTATAAAGGGATTGGTGAGGTTTCACTTGAACACTGAGGTGATCACTATAGAAATAGTGATTCATACTTTTTGTATGCTAGCCAAACTATTTCCGTTAGTGTTTTGCTTGTCATTTTTATTAAATCCGTAAGTGTCCAACATTGTTTTTTTGACAACATAGCAATTTTAGGTAGGACACTATAAACAAAATATTTTTTCTTTTTTTGAAAATTTCACAAAACATGTGCCCGAGGAGTTCCTTTTAACACCCGGTAATTTTCAAAAATTTTCACTACATGGTTAAAAAGTTATTGCATGATATGTAACTTTCATTGCTCGATAGGCAGGTTGAGCAGTTCAAAAAAATTCTTTGAAAATCACTTTTTTTTAAATAAAAATTTGAAATTGATTATCTAGATTTGCATATATGTGGAAAATTTTGAATCATTCTATTTTGATTAATGAAATGAAAGTTATGAGGAGTTTAGTTTGCGGATAGGTAAGGAGTCTCTAGATACACACTCTTGATTGTAGGTTGGGGTGGTTAAGTTGTTTATTTGTTAAGGGTGCTTGAGTAAGGGACTTTGAGTTGAGAGCATAACTCTTCACAAACACCATCTAAAATCACTTGTGGCAAATTCCTCGGGCTACCCCTTCAAGGAACAAAAATGTCCTCTAATCCTTAAAGGATGCGGCCTCCCTACCAAAGTAGTCACCACAATGCTTGAATTATTGAACCAATAGGTGTATTCTTTGTTTCTACAATGAAAAGGTCAAGTCATTCATCAACCACTTCTCGCCCTAAGTGTCCCTTATTTCTATAGTCCCAAGGATTTCTTTTCATCAAAAAACATTCAAAACTACCATTTCAAAGAGAAAAAAAATTATAAATATTTTTTTGGACATATCTAATCATAGGATCTTATACAAGACTAGTATATGAATGTGTGGAAGAAATTTCACAAACTTTGACTATGTAGAGTACAAGATATTTGCATTTCAAGTGAAAGAAACAAGTTTTTGTGTACCTTGCTCAAATACATTTTTTTGTCTTTGAACCTTCATATCTTATAATTTTTGCTTTATTAATTATGAAATTTATAATTTTGTATATTAAATAATTGAGTTAAGAATCTAGAAAAAAAAATACCAAAAATACGCATTTAGTTTGCATTCATTAAAAAATTATTAAATAGAAGTAGGTTCAAAATTGAAAGAAAATATAAGTTGTTAATAGCTTTGAGATGAAAATGAAATACACTAATCTGTTTATTGTTTTATCAAGAGATCTCAATCTTGTGAAACTTTTTTTTTTGTCAATCTTGTCAAAAATGAATCCTACAAGTTATTTTTTCAAGAAGATACTCTGATTGCCCCCAAAACAAGATTGTCCGTAACTTTCACATAACAAATCCAAATGGAATAAATCAAAGATTTATATGTACACACAAATATAATCTATATAAAAAAAAATTAAAACCTTTTTTATTTAAGTTTTTTTTGAAGTTTTTTTTTGCCCACCAAACTAAAATAAGGGTTTTTTTGTGCCATAACTTTTGCTCCCGGGCTCAGAATGAAATAAAAATTATACTTCTGGAAAGTTTAGGTGTTTTTCTATCTTCACCAAAAATTCAGAAAATCATGACAAATATTGAGACCATAGGAGCCCGCCCAAAGTCCATTTTGCCCCTTGAGGGGACAATGGGGCTTTAGGGAATAAGGGTTTTAAAACCCAAACAACTGGCTCCTCCTGTGGAAACAATGTGTCAATGGATAATAATAAGATCCTTCGCAAACTTCCTCACCTGTAATTTTGTCATGTAGCAGAGCCTCTTCGCCCTTCTGTTCCCGGCCAGCCAATCAAATGGTCCAGGGTGATTGCGTGGAGCCCTAGATGCCAGATCCTGACCTGGCGCTAACTACCTTAACCTTATTGTACAGTCAGCATAACCGCCTCCACCAGTAACACTCAGTAAAGATGCAACAAATCGGACACGGAACCAACACGAAAAAAATGAATAAATAATAATTAAAGCAAGCCAGATGTTAATAAGGTATGAGAAGCAACCGTCAGGGCCAATCAGAAGACGATAAATTAATCAAACAATCAACCAGCAACGTGACAAATCGCCCACGCCTATAGGACCCGACCCTATCAGCACAGGAAGAAAATGTCGGACCCACATTCGTCCACGTGGTCCCACCCGGTCGCCACTTCACCGACAACAGGCTGCCAGCGTGTCTGGAACGGGCTGGGGCCGGTGACCTGTCCCCGGTGGCCCGCGCTGATAGGTAGGAATCGGAAATACTGGTGGGAGGGGGGCAGAGCAGCTGGCCCAACGATTCTGGGCGAGCATACTGGAAAGCCCTTTGGGAAAGCCAGCGGCCAATAGGGCACACATGGGACGCATGTTCCAAGAAGGAACGGGTCATGTGCCATGGCTTCCCCATCCATGGCCATCCATGCGGCCATACCCATGGGGGAGTGGGAGGGGAGCACTCACCTACAAATAGGGGCGCGGGCTGCCGTGGTGATCTTTTCCAACCCTCTTCCTTGCTCGCTGGTGTTGTTGCTTTCCCGTTCTGTAGTGAAGGTTCTGCTGCTGCTGCTGCTGCTGCGATCGATTCGCGTTCGCCAGGCTGCTGTCGTGCTCTGCGTCGGTTCTTCCCATTCACGCCGTTCTCCCGACGTTCGGATCGTGCTTTTTAGTTCCGGATTGCGCGAATTGTCTGCTTGGGACGCCGGCAGCGACCCTTTTCGCCCGCTTTGTCATTTTGCGGTGCCGTTTGTGTTGCCACGCTGATGCTGCGGTTGGCAGTTTCGATCGGTTGGTAGTTGCTACGCTCGGCGGCTGCTGTCGTGGAGGTTGTGTGCGGTTCGGGGCTTGCGTTTGATTTCTCGTAGGCTGCTACTGAGTGGTTCGTGGTTACCGGTTCGGAGAGTCTCGAGGTGCCTTGTGGGCTCAATTGAACTCGGTGTTGTGTCGATTCTGGAGGAGGTGAATGATGGCGTCGTAACGTTCGTTCCTGAAGAAATTTGACTGCTCTCTCTTTCAAAAGCCGTTTGCTTGGACCCGGAGCTGCTGTTTTTGTTGGGGGTAGATATTCCTGTGGGGCTACTTAGCCATTTGTTGAGGTTAGTAGAGCAATCGAGCGAGTTTTAGTGAGTGTTCATTTCTAATTTGTATCGTAGTAGCGAAAGCCTCCATCCGTGAAGTGGAATTTGGAAAAATTGTGTATGAGGTTGTATCCAATCGCACAAGAGAGAGAGGTGTTCTCTTGTCGTAGTCAGCTGCAGTCGTTATTTCCACTGTTGAGTAGGGGTTTGCGTTTCAGTCTTTTCTGCTCTCCTTGCGCGTAGTTTACTGGTGCTCTTTTTGGTTGTGAGGGGAAAGTTCTTCGACTAGTAAGTTTTTCTTCTCTGAGAGCGAAGTATATTTAAATTTTCTGGCTTTTGTTGCCGTTCAGTTCTCTTTTTCCTGACTAGAAGTTCCAACTGCCTGTCCGCATCGTGGCCCCACCGTGTTTTCGTAGAGCAGCTTTTGCACAAGTCGTTTTCCAACCCTTGTCTCTCTGTTTCCGTGATTTAGTCACTGTCGGGTGCTTTATTTATTTCGAGTGTTTAATTGTCGGAACAGTAAGGTTGCAATTGAACACGTTGTCGAGGTCGATAAGGCCTGTCCTCTGTCATTCGAAAGATACTATGCTTGCTCGTGCCATCGACTTTCGGTGAGCGCAACGGAGGCGGTTACAAGCCGTCCTCTTGACTGCTTTAAAGAATTCCTCCCTGCATCAGTTTAGTCGGCCATGCTGCGTGCGCCCCTAGACTCTCGTTACCGATCCTGGTTGATTCTAGTCGAGGGAGTAGAAGATCTTTTCCGATAACAGCGAGGGGAAGCGGCCGTCAGCAACACTTGCCGACCAAGCGCTGCTGCGAAAGGCAAGAATTTATCGTCGTGCGTCCAAGTCGTGCGGACAAGTTGCGGGCGAGAAGCAGGGGCCGTGCGCGGTACTTGATTTTTGGTGGTTGCCTGTTGCGGCGAGTTCGAAGCGAAAAATAATTGGGGCTCAGTTTTGAGCGTGGTTGTGTGGTAGGAGAAGTTTTTTGGGGGTTCAGAGAATGGTGGCATATGTAGCCCCAGCAGCTCTCCCAAAAAGTGAGCAATCCTGCTCTCCCGTGGCAGGTGGTGGTTTGGCTCTTCGCTCGGAATGGCAGAGGTACAACGGAGGATTCGCCATGAATGAGTCTAGGAATCGGACGGAAGACCCCATTCATGCGGAACTCCCCCCACTGACTGTTCCCAAGCCGGAGCGGCAGGTGTATCACGAACCTGAAGGGGAAGGCGGAGAGTATGATTTCTACCTGCATGGCCGCAAGCGAGCGAAGCTGCAGGAGTCAGTGCCTTGCCCGGCATCACAGGTGAGCACCACAGACATTAGGTTTCTCGAGCATTTAATTGCGTGAATTTTTCCTTGAATGCGGGTGATGTTCATGTCAGAGACCTGCTCTCCTATTATCTTGGTTCAACTGCAAAAGCAAGCCTCCATGTGAAATGCACGGGAGCTTCATGTGAAAAAGCCAATATCATGGGAATCTGATGTTGTGACCGTCCTGTGTTTGTAGCAGAGTTCGGGTCGTCCATGTGGCACGCCTTTTTCGTCCGCCGGACTTGCACATGGCATCGGGGGGAGCTCTGGTCTGCCGAGTAGATACTCGCCCGTGCCCGTGCCCATGCCCATGCCCTCGCTGAGGAGAAGCAATCCGATGCTGCCTCCCACGCCGGTGTTGGTCCCTCAAGCTCAGTGCAACCCACTCGAGGAGCCGAGCCCGTTGGGTTTGACGTTGAGGAAGACTCCGTCCCTTCTGGACCTTATCACGTTCCAACTCCAGAACAATGCGAGTGCGCAGGCTGCGGAGTCCGAGAACGCTGGCCAAGGGTTAGGGAAGTCGAGGATCGGGAAGTGCTCGGCCCCGACTGGGTCTGGAACCCAAGACAAGTTGAAGGCGTCGAATTTTCCAGCGTCCACGCTGAAGATCGGAACCTGGGAGGTAGGTGTTTGTGGCTTTATTTGGATAGCGGAGACGTCGAAGTGTGCTTGTTATTTGGACATGGAGATTTTTCAGTGGTGGAATTGCATGCTGTTTGGTGTTTGGGGATGCTGTGGAAGGGATGTATCGGCTTTAGCGGGGTATTGTTGGAGTTGGTACTGATAATCGGCGTTTGGCTTTTGCACTTCAGCGTACGTCTCGGTACGAAGGCGATTTGGTGGCGAAATGCTATTACGCGAAGCGCAAGCTGGTGTGGGAGGTGCTGGATAGCGGTCTGAAGAGCAAGGTGGAGATCCAGTGGTCGGACATCTCGGCGATGAAGGCCACTTGTCCGGACAATCTTCCCGGGTCTCTGGAGATCGAGGTACGTCGGGTGATGGGAATTGTGGGTTGGTGAAGTGGTGATTTTTGTGGACTGCTTTGGTTTCATGTGTGTGCGCTTGGATCTGATAGTGTCGTGTGATGTTTCAGGTTTCTCGTCCGCCTCTGTTTTTCAAGGAGACGAACCCGCAGCCGAGGAAGCACACCTTATGGCAGGCCACGACCGACTTCACAGGGGGCCAGGCTAGCATATGCAAGTAAGCTCTTCTCCTGGGTCGTGTGTGGGAGTGTATTTTTTTTGTTGCGCGTGGATGGTCCTTTGAAGCGGCCTTGCACGCGGTGTTGTCTCTGGTGGTGTCTACGTGGTTGTTAGGCCGTGTCGTGATGCTGATGCCGTGGTTGTTGCTGCGTGACAGGATTCACTACTTGCAGTTTCCGGAGGGCGTGTTGAACCGCCATTACGAGAAGTTGGTGCAGTGCGATCCTCGTCTGAAGGCCCTGGTGGAGGGAACGCTGACCGGATCCGCAGTTCGTCACGACGCCATCGAGTCCGGAGTGGATGTGCATCTTGGTCCGCCTCGGAGTGTGATGGGCCACGTGTACGATGGTTTGAACGATCGTCCGCACTCTCCTTTGTCGCCTGTGTCGCCGTGTTCGCACATGGCAGGGGGAGGCGGTTGTCCGGGTCTGGTTGCGGAGCTGGAGTCGGATGCGATTCGCAGGAACGAGCAGTCTTCCCCCAGCTCTGGTAGGCCCCATTCTTGTCCCCTGGTTATTTTCTGCGTTTTTCATCTGGTATTCGTTTGCGTGGGGACCGTCGCGCATGGGTGCTGGCAGACATGTATGCTGTGGATTTTCTCTTTTGATGCGTTGTTGGGATTGGAAGGCGTCTGCGTTTGAGGTGTCAAGTACTGAAGGTCCGTGTTTGTTGGTTGCCGACAGTGATGGAGCTTCGCAGATGCGAGGAGGGCGGCGACAGCGACAGCGGGGAGTACTACATGAGAGAGGAGTTGGGGAGCTTCAGCCCTTACGCGGTGGATTCGGGCTACTCTTCCGCGATGGGATACGATATGCAAGAGATGAAGGCGGCGGCGAACATTTACGCCGGGGGTGTCGGCGTTTCCGCCTCCAACCGACAGATCCTGGACGAGATTGCGCAGCTGCTGCTCGGCGACTCCTCGGCTTCGCTGTCGAGCGAGCAAGCAATCCTCCTGGCGGCCCGAATGGGTTCGATGCAAGCTGCGATAGGCAGGGACGTTCCGAGCGGCCTGGTTCCCCAGTCCGGTTTCGAGTTTTTTCCTGCGGCGGAGGGCCCTGGTGCGTACTACGGCGCGACCGGCGTGCGAAGCCTGGTCTCGTTCCCCGGCCAGTCCGACAACAATTTTGACAGTCATAGTAGGTTATCGAAAAGCTGTACCAGTATGTTGGAATCCTCATTCAACTCGGTCGTTGAGGGCCTGCCGAAAAACTGTTCCGCAGGCGATCTGCTAATGAATCTACCGCGAGTGGCGTCATTGCCTCAACTTTTTGAGTCCGTGTCGCAGGTGCCACTGTCGAGATACATGGGCATCCAGTGAGGGTTGCGTGCTTGCTTGCATGCATCCCGAGCCGGTGTCTCGTCTTGAATGGGTACGATTGTCGGACCGCCTTGAATCGTTTGAGCCGCAATCTGGTCGTGAATTGGGGCATGGTAGCAGTCGGGCTTGCGTGGAACCCGGTTGACGTGTGGGGTGGGCGTGCGGCTCCCGAGTATCTGTCCTTGGCCCCTCGTTCGGTAATGGGGTGCGACCGGATGTCTGCATCTCGGTGAGGGCGAACTGACGACATCCGTTAGGTTATGTACTATGTCCATTTCGGAACCTTCCGTTGCAGACCCACATCGGGAGAACATGGCGATTGTGCGTCGTTGCCTCGTGCAACCTCGTGCAGGTATGTTCTCGATAGGGTGTCAGTCAACACGGGAAGGTTGTATCGCTTTTTAATACACAATGTGGGATGATCTGAGCTGCTTAGAATACATGATTTGTATGTGGGATGGTCTGAGCTGTATGAAATTGTTGGGTGACGGTATTTTCTTGTTGTGGTGTTTGGGATGGTGGATGTGTTGCAGACTTTTCTGTGGTATTGACCGTTGTGAACAATTTATGACTTACCTTTTTAGCGTGTAATGTCAAATTTCGTTTTGGATCGTGTCATTGGCGTGTCAAGTTGCTCTGTATAATTGGCCCACCTAAATTTGGCAGCGCGTGATGTTTCTTTTTATATTACTTGAAAATTGAGAAGGGAACTGGAGTTTATTGGCTTTGTCTTTCAGGGGCAAGACTACAGTTACCACTCTTTTTCCAATTTTTTGGCAGTCAAATTTCCTCTAGAAATCTGCGTGCACGCTGCCTGATTACGGAGAATTACATTTCTTGCGAACTGAGGCTTCCCGGTTCTTCCCTCCTGTCAGGGAATTGATGTGAGGTGTGGAGTGTGAGTTGTGAAGAGTAATCCGTTTGGATTTGAAATATTATAATGATTATTTTATCCAACTCTTTTGAAGCTATTTGAATTTGAAAGTTCTCTGTGACTGTTTTGATTTTTTCGTTGGCAATACTTTTTCGTAAATTGTGTTTGCTTGGTGGTTCGTTGATCTCATTCGCGAAATTGAAGCATGTGATGTTATTGGGAATGAGTTCCCTGCAGAAATTGGCTAAGGTAGTGGAAGGATATTCTGCAGTTGGTGAACTTCATCCTTCACCCTGTAAGGGCCTCCTTACATGTATCGGTAGGTGGGAGGAATCAACAGGGTCGAAATAGAGAAAGCACTTTTATGCTTCTTCTATAGTGTTTCCTACACCGATATCAGTAGAATTGCCTCTCCTCCTTCCGCGTTTACCGATCATCGATGTCACTGTTCTTGTCTTCTAGTTGCTTTTCTTGCCCACCGGGCTCACATGTAAGCTGACCCTAAGTATGGGGCTAACGTCCATAAGGTAGTTTCTTCTAAGAGCTCCCATCTTCTTCAAACTGCTCCTATAAAATCCGCTCCTATAATAAGCTTTGGAATGGACATGAGGTGATCCTTAAATGGACTACTTTAGAAATTGAGTGGATCAAGGACAAAGAGTTATTTATTGCAAGAGCCAATCAATCTCCTTAGTTTTCCTACATCTCTTTAGAAGTTGCAAGGAAACAAATTTCAAAAGACCTATGGTCACAAATAGGTGTTTACAACACTAATCTTTGAAAATTCCTAACTTATTCTATAAATGCCCAAAAAATAAGAAACGACTTGGGTTAGATGCCTATTCGATCATTCGTCCTATGAAAATTTACTGAAAATTGGTATGAGGAGTTTAGCTTCCTCAAAATACGCGATCAGCTCTTAAATGGTTGCTCTAAGAGTAGACTACTTTATAAGTTGGAAATTGACTCAAACATGTTAAAATAAGCAATTCAGCGTGGATGAAGGCACCTTTTTCTAGGGCAAAAAACATTTATGAATTTATTTAAATAAATGAGAATTTTGGATGAGGCAATCAATTATTATGAATTTTTAAAGTATGAGCTCCCTAGGCCATTGAAATTGTCACACAGCTTGGTCATAGAACTAAAAGATAAAGAATTATTGCTGCAATAGAGAATGATGAATCTTCTATTACATTTGTCTAAAATGTTTCATTTGTGATTTGACTAAAATTAATGTTTTGATAAAGATTTGAAATGACAATGGAATTTTTGGAGAAATGAAGAAAATTGATATGAAATTCAGAACCTTATCTATGGTTCTTCATTATAGTATTAAACAAATTTTTTTATAATATTTTATATTTAGGAACATATTAATAGACTTTAGATTGTAGTTTCTAATAAAATATCTACATTTAAAAAATTCAAAGCTATAAAATATTTTCACATGAAATATAGACATATTCGGTAGTTATACATGTCTAGTATAGTAGGAATTTTAAAAAATTATTTTGAATGTCAATTTCAAGTTTTAAGAGCAAAAAGTTACAAATGCTAGACTCTACTTCACAGGTATGCCAATTTTTCTATACATTAATTCTTAGTGATTTAAAAAACAACTATTATGATTCAAACATATCAAAATGGTGTAAATATACCACATTCAATGTTGTGTTGCAAAGAGACAAATAACATCTATCTATCAATTTGAAAGAGAAGGGTTTGATAATTTCTAAACCACTATGTAGGGTTAATTCCTAAAAGGACCAAATGGCATTCTTTTTGGCAACATAGCAATTTTGGGCAACTTACTACGAACAAAATTTTATTTTAATTTTAAGATTTTCACACAACATGTGTTTAAGGAGTAGCTTTCAAGCCCAACAATTTTTATAGTTTTTGACTATATGGTTCAAAAGTTATTGTATGATATGTGGTTTTCATTGCTCGGCGGACAACCTGGGTAGCTAAAAAATCTTCTTCAAAAATCACTTTTTTGAGAAATGAAAATTTGAAATTGGTTTTCTAGGTTTATATTTACGTGGAAAGCTTTGAATCATTCTATTTTGATTAATGAGATGAAAGTCATGAGGAATTCTAATTGTGGGTAGTTTGCGGGTAGTTATGGAATCTCTACTCTAAGTTAAACTTTGAAATTCTTTATTTTACTCAATTTTCAATATTTTTGGAAAAAAATAAGAAAATAAGGTGTAGATTGTTTACACATTACAACCATTGGGATTAGTAATTGTCAATTCTATGAATAAATTGCTAAAAGATTATTATTTTGAATCATACTCTCCATCTTTCTATTTACTATTTGTTTCCTGTATTTTGTACAATTTCAAATGATAAAAAAAAATTCAACCATGTAGCCAACTTGCATTGAAGAATGAATCCAAAGAATTACAACCATTTTGGAAATTTTTTCATAATGATCAATGATGTGACCTTGTGAAGTGTAGCTGCTCGTCTTTTTGCAGGACCAAAAAAAGGATTTTTGTCTCTTCAAATGCTAATATCTTGCAATCTACACGGTGGAAATTTCTGAAATTTCTTCACATCTTCTCATACCAGCATACTACAAAATCCTATGGTTACATATGTTCAAAAATGTTTCTTTTCTAAAATTTGGTACTTGTATTAGAAATAGTAGTTTAGGAGCATTTTTGGTGAAAACATAGTCAAAAAAACTTTAGGGGTTCAATAAATTGAGACCAATAAATTACATGTATCTCAAGTATGTATTGAGCTACATTGGTTAATATTAAAAATTATTTACTATTCCATTTTTATTTTTTGAAAACAATAAATATTCATGAAATCACTAATTTCATTTTTGCATTCATGTCCTTTGATTTATTTTTAAAAATAATAAATGTATTGATTTAGCATCAATCCTAAAAAAGTAATTCCAAAATTTCAAGTTATGAAGTCAACAAAGCTTGTCCAAAGTGGGCTTCTTAGGCCTTCAAGGCTTAATTTTAAATTCCTAAAAGTTCCTAATAGAAAGAAGAATGTAAATTTGAATCTTTTAAAGGAACTCTAGACTAAGAAGAATCTAAATATAAGATATTCATTTTGGTTAGTTTTTTTTCCTCCCATCTATATAATTGTTTTAAAACCTTGTACAAAAATCATAGAGTATCAATTATGCTTACTACTGACACTAGTTATATTGATGAAGAATAAACAATTTATTTTTTGATATATTAGGATATACTTCATTCATTTCTTGTAGCTCCCATAATCAATAAGCTTTCAAATACAAGTCACAATCTATCCAACCAATCCTAAGACTTCTAAGGATTCATTTTCTCTAATTGTTGTGCTTTGAGGAGTGTGATGAATATAAAATATGACAATGTTTTAAATATGCTTCCGATATGAATGGTTTGAATGTATTAAGATAAAGGTATCTATAGAAAATAGTGAAATTGGGCTACTTTAACAATTAGGTTTATTTTTTCCAAAAAGTTACCTCATAATTCACTGCTTGTCCACATGGAAGCGCATGCAATTATCTAAACCAGGGCCATGAAACAATGTACCAACCCATGCAACAGAAATGATTTCTACATCACTGCATCCTTTTACAGTAACAATACATATTTACATAGTGTAGAAATGTACACTACATAGGAATTTTAAGGGGACCCATATTAATTAATCAACATTACACACTATATAAATATCTATCTTTGTTGTACATCAATAGTTATTGAAGTGTCCGAGGACTGTACATCATATTTCAAATATCTACAGTTTTCTACAATAACATTAGAAGGAATTTGGAGCAAGGGGAGGGCCGTTTCAAGCCCATTCCTCTTTATATTCCCAATGCAGTGCGAGAACAATGCGTTCTTAGAAATTTTAATTTAAAAATAAATAAAAATTTCATTAAATTCTTAAAATGGAAAAATTAGCTAAATAAAACTTCATTTAAATTTAAAGTTTTATTTTTTAAATTATTTGACATGGTCGAACTTTGGTCTTTGGCCACGTTAGACTGTTGCAGTCAGCTACCACTCCTTTGTTCCCACAGTCTAAGAACGCAAGGGAACTCGTAGCCCTTTACAAGGGCTGAGTGGTCTCTTTCATTTTTTGGTCCCCTTAGTACCCCTATTCAGTGTACTATGTAGAATGTTGAGAAATTAGTGAGGGGCAACCTAATTTCACTACTTTATGTAATTAGTCATCCCAACCATTGTTCCACAATTCCTTGCACCATATAGCTAGGGTCCTTTTGAAGTATTACAGTGATATGGCCTTCATTCACAGGAAGATTTTGTGACGTTAGCCCCTGGGGCTAAAGTTTGGGGGGTCTAAACTGCCCCACTTTAGACCCCGAGGCTTAGCCTTGCATGAACTTTAGCCCAACCAAGGTGGGACATTTTGGGGTCTAAAGTAGTGTGAAAAAAGAACGCCCGAGATTTTTCAAACATTGTGTACAAGGGGTCTAAAGTGGGGGCTATTCCTCAAAGGATTAGCCCCGGCCAGTTAACGTCACAAAATCTTCCTGTGATTATGAAACATCTGCAACTTTACAAATGGCACAGCAAGGCTCTCAATTAATAAAGCCTTTAGTTAGTGAACGATTGTGAGTACGTCATTATCAAGGCAATTCAAGGATGCACTTTAAATGGCACTTCACGATTTCTTGAGATCATTGACCAGTTTGAAAATTCACAAAAATTCCAAAAAAAATTCTCCCAAGTCAGACTTTCAAATTTTTTTATTTTCTTTATTTGAAAAATGATCTACATTTCCATTTTGACTCTACCCATCATCACATTGTTTACCAATGAGGCAAGGGTCCCTTGAAAAGGGGACCTGTGTACAACGAACGAAATTGTCTTCATGCATGGCTCTTGAGCCAACCCCAATCCTTGAATTATACTAAAAGTCCCTCCCCGGGCATCCAGGCATCTAGAGAGGCATAATACCTTCCTAGCTAGTTAGCACGGGGGCAGGCCCATTGCCTGGTTATACAATCAGAGTTTATACATGTCTGATCGGTTCCTGAGTCCTGCGCGTCAGTCTCCCTTACCAGCACTTGGATCGGAATATGCTGATCGAACCCGTAGGATCCGATCCTCTGTTTTGATTCTTGTGGTGACCGGTGTACGTGTACGGTGCAAGGTGTCCGGCCGAGACTCAATGATTCATCGATGGGGGAGCCAGGGCTAAGACCTGACTAAATAATAGATGAATCTCCTTGAATTGTGTGAGACGCAGGAAATATCAGTCGTGACGAAGTGCGAATTCCGATCTGTTTGCATTGACCAGTTCAGAGTAAGTTAATATTCCGGATTGCGTGCTTTCAAGGCAATTCAACCCAAGCTGCCACTTGCATCGATCCGTCTCAACTTGTGGATTAGCTAGAGGAATTCATGTCGTCGCGGTCTGCAAACCAGCGGATGCTTCGCAACGTGGGTTCGCAACTTCCCACCACGATTTCCGTAATGCAATGCATGCCCATTGCAAAGGGAATCGATCGATCATGCATGGTGCCAATTCGGTTCTGAAAGACGTACATGCATGCGATTTTATATATACTGTGTTTATTGGCTCGGGATGGGGTTCTGGATCTCTACCGGCTGATCGAGGCCGGGGAGGAGCTCCGGACCAGCGCTTTGGCATTGACAAATTAAAAGCTTCATGTGGCAGATCGAGGACAGGACATTATATATTACTAGCTCCAAAACCGATCGAAACCGTGCGCGCTACAAGCACAGACTGAGACTCTCATATATATGTAGTGCAGCTTGTAGCTGCTTGTTTTGTTTATTGGTGGAGCTCCAAAACCGAAACTCGTGCGCGCTACAAGCACGTACAGATCGAGCCTCTCAAACTGTAGCTTGTAGCTACCTACAGTAGGTGTTTGTTCTGTTTATTGGTGGAGTACTGTTGAATTCACTTTGCTTTGCAACGTTGGCATGAGAACATTCTTACACGTACTGGGACCCCATCGATCGGACCGGGGACCACGCACATTGATCGAGCACCGAGCCAGTAGCTTGCTTTGGAGCAGGGTCTTGTGTTTTGCAGCGACTGCTGCGATTGGTCCTATCATGGGAAAAACGGGTCAGAGGGTGGCGTGGTGGACCAGAACCTGATGCTTGAGCCCACCATGCAAAAGTCCTTGTCTTGTTGATGAGCCACTTGAAGAATATGTGCGCAGAGTCCGTCCCTCGCAGAGAGAGCGAGAAGATGAATCTTGCCTTTTCAATAAGTCTACTAGCTACAACTGAGTGGAAGGCCGTAGCTAGCTATGCGGACGTCCCAAGTAAGAGCTGAAATTTAATTTGATTTGAGGAGGGTAGACTTCATTTCTTGAAATGTCTCTTAGAAAATATTCCTTGGAAGACAAATGGAATTGGCATCAAACCCAAGTCATTCCATATTATTTGGAGCTTTGTGGAATTAGTTGTGAATTTTCTTAAGTTGAAACAATAGTGGTCATTACAAGTGTCCACCTCCTGAAATGTACACTATTTACAGTACAATGCTAGTGCAAGCAGAATGTACCTTTGCATTCATTTGGAGTATGATTTTAGAGTTTGAGCGCTTTATGGACCTCCTAAAGCGCTTTATGTGGGAGTTCAGTTTGTTTTCGTAAATTAGATGAGGCGGGTTTGATAGGCTAGCCACTAATGCATGGATAAGCAAAAAAATGGTTGTAGTTGATATTGGATTAGCATTTTAGGATGGAGTTTTTATCCGATTTTTAGAACAAAGAAATCCCTAGTTTCAAGAAATTTCATTCTCTTTTCAGTTTTCACTAACATCATAACATTCATTAGCCTTCATAGAGGCTGCCTTTTCTTCTCTGGAGTCCTCATCCACAGAATTCATTCTCTCAGCATTAATGCAAGCTTCGGTACCGGGATAGTGACAGTAAATTATGATATTCTCCACTTTCTTTTGTTAATTTTAGGACCAAACATACAAATCTAGTTTGCCAAAAACACTAAAAATCTAATGAGTAATACACTACTATAATCTTACCATTTGCCATCAATAACTCATTTTGGGATTCCTTGTGAGTAGACACTCTTTATATACACATGGGTTGGTAGGAGGTAGAACAAATCATGTGGGATAAACAAGTTAGAATTTGTTGTTTGTGAAGCACTCATAGTTAAGTCAAAAACAAATAATTTTGTTAAAAGTGAAATTTCAGACCTCATTTAGGCATAGTAGAATGATTCTTCTCAAAAAACTTTGAACTAAAAGAAGTTGGTAAGTGAAGATAAGTTTCACCTCCAAAAATCCGTTTGGCATTTTGAATATCCAATCAAAAGTTATGGACAAATTTGAGAGAGGGGTTGGAATGGACAATTTCTTTGACATTTTTTCATAAGCAAAAATTTGAAATTGATTTTCTAGATTCATATGTACGTAAAAAGCTTTGAATCATTCCATTTTAAACAATGAGATGGAAGCTATGAGGAGTTTTAGTTTGTGGGTAATTATGGATTTTCTATACTAAATTAAAATTTGAAGTCTTTCATTTAACTCAGTTTTCATCATTTTGAAAAATAATAATCATAGGATATATATAATTGGGATTGGCGTTTCTCAATTCCATAACTAAATAGTTAATAGTTTAGTATTTTGAATCATTCTCTATTTCTTTCTATTTAATGTGACCTCGTGAAGTGCAAGTTGTCTGGTTTTTTGCAATGCCTCCAAAGGACTTTTTCCAATTCAAACACTAACATCTTGTAATCCACAGGGTGGAAATTTTTGAAATTCTTTCCTCATCTTCTCAAACCAAAGTACTATAAGATCCTATGGTGACATGTGCCTATAAATTTATTTTTTCTAAAATCTAGTACTTGTACTAGACATGGCAATTTTGGAGCATTTTTGGTGAAAACACATTCAAGGAACTTTAGGGGTTAAGCACCATTTTCTTTTGAAAAGTTAGTAAGACAGTAGTGAGGGAATATCTAATATTGTTCAAGTAAAATCCATTCTAGCAACTCCCCTCCTAAAAATTGGATTTAAAATGGTTTGTTTTTTTCCATCCTACAAAACCTCTTAAAATCATCTAAAGGACACAAGATATCATTAGCTTTGTTTCAGAGTTAAGTGGAAGATTTTGGAATTGCTATTAGAGAAAATCTAGGGCCTCCAGAGGGCTGCTCCAAAGCCTTCCAAGAGCCCCGCAATTTAGTTGTTTTTTTGTTGGCACATGATGCTTTTCCCTATTTGCGCCCAACTGAAGTTTTGGTGTTAGATCTTGGCAATGGTTTAAAATTTAGAAACAAAGGACTAAAAAATCAGGATTAAGGTACTGTAATGTACCTTAACCTTGATTTTTTAACACTTTGTATTAACACTAAATTATGCCAAAATAAAAAAATATCACCAAATTATCCAATCACTGTCATCCACATTTTTTTGGGAGGGGTGGATGTGTTAAGGACTAACTTCATTGACAATTTGTGAGTCTCAAGATGAGAAGAGGAGTTGTTTATAGAATTGGGCTTGTGGTAGAGTTCATATCCCACATGGGTTGTGAAATCTTCCTCAAGCCTAATTCCACAAACATCTCCTCTTCTCATCTTGTAACTCACATATTAAATTCATTTTGGTTTCAAATAAGCCATATTAAGTGGCTATTGAAGCTAGTTGCTAATGGCAATTAGCTTCAATAGCCATTTAATTTGGCATATTAGAAATTGATTTTTTTCTATGAAGTCAAATTAAACCCAACAAAGCCAAATTTTGTGGCTTGATTGCATTTAATTTGACTTCATTGAAAAAAAATCAAGTTTAAACACTGTTTGTAACATTAAAAACTGCGGATACAAGGTCTAAGTGTTTAAAAAGAAACTAAAATTGTGCGTACATTTTTTTTTTCTCACAAAAATATTCATGGCCTGACTATTTTTGCAAAAGTCAGTTGGCTTGACTACTCACTTTGACCACTTTCGCAATTGTCAGACCGACCTTTTCATAGACTAGTTTGGTCACTGCAAAGCGGCCATTTGGAAGCCCCAAATTTTCTCTAATGAAACAATTATATAAGCCAAAAACACTTGCACTAATCATTCAATGCAATGCTGAAAAAATTCTACTACTTCAAACGCTAGTCTTTTATAATCAACTAGTTTGACCGAGCAAAGTTTTTCAATATTTGGTCTGAAATTTACCTAGTTTAAGAACTAATTCCTGACTAGTGTTAGATACTCAAAATCAAAGTTTGAATTATTACCCATTTCCAAAAAACGTCTCCAAAAGCAAAAAAAATCTTCATTTCTGACTATTAACTCATGTCCATTATGATGGGTTATCTACACAAAATAGTAAAAATAGGTTGCCTAAACAATTAGGTTGTCTTATCCCAAGAAAATTACTCTACAAGTCATCAAAGTCAACATGAGTTCCAATTACAACAATAACTAATTCAAAAGTAGTACATTTTTGTACAATAACAGTAAATATTTATATAGTGTCAAATGTCAAAAAATTAGTGAGGGACAACCTAATTTCACTATTTTGTATAGGTTATGAGATGATCAAATAATTCATTAATAGTTTTACACTTGTGTACCTTGTGCCGTTGCCACAACCAAAGTTAAAGTAAAAATTAATTTGTAATTTGTAATTTGTAAAAACTTTGAAATTCAATATCTTTCGCACCTTAGTATGAAAGGTTGCACAAACAGAGCTTTATCCACAAAGGAGATGTTTTATGGCATATTGGCATGCGATGTGAAAGTTATGTTTTTTTCAAAAACAAAAGATATTTTTAATTCAAATTTTAATTTAAAAAATTAGAACTTTTACACCATAGGTCCAAACGCCACAAACAAAGTCCGTGCACCTTTTTACGTAGAGAACTTTCCAATGATTCTAAAAACGTTGCTAGACACCTCACAATTTTATTAAATCAAATCAAACCAAAAGAAACTAAAAAAAACTAAAAGTATAGACTAGCGTGCCTTGTGCCATTGCCACAATCAATGTAAAAGTAAAAATTTATTTTTAATCTTTTAATTTTAAAATAAATCCAAATTTCATAACTTTCACATGCAAAGGAGTGCAAGGGCTTTGTTGTGGTGTTAGAGGTTGCATTCTTGATACAAATAGAAAGCTTTGTGCATGAAGGAATGCAAAGGCTTTGTTTTGTGGCAATTTGGACATACAAAATGAAAGTTATGTTTTTTTCAAGATAAAAGATAATTTAATTCAATTTATTTAATCATAAAAACTTTGAAATTTCATAACTTTCACACCGTAGGTCCAAACGCCACAAAGTCCATGCATCCCTCGTTGAGAAGAGCTTTCAAATAGTATCAAGAATGCTACAAAAAGACTCACGATTTCTTAGATCTCATTCAGCGTATCAAACAAAACAAAACAAACATAATAAACAACTTGATTTAACCCCTAAAGGACCAAGTGTCTGTTCAACGTACGCAAGAAATCTCGGGTAGGTTCCTATGAAGTCATTTTTGGTCAGATGTTCATGAAATTTGGACACAATGTACATATATGTGCCTCCTTCGTGAAAAAATAATTTTTTTCCCAATCGGGTGCCCGGATCAAAAGTTATGCTGCCTTGAACTTTTGGGGCAGCTCGGGCAATTTGGGAATCTTTGGAGAATCTTTTGCAGAAAAGCTCATCAACTTTTGAAATTTGGCATGTATGTAACTAATAAAATATGGCATACAATTGTCTAGAAAAAAACAAATTTAAATACTCAAATCACATTCTAAGCGTAGTCAAACTTTGTTAGCTATCTTGGGGCGGTTTCAAAAAAAACATTTTCTTCAAACTTCAAACGTTATAATCTTTCAATCCACGTGGTCAAATGGGCTGAAATTTTTTCCACACTTTGGTAAAATACTTTACTTTAGTTTTGTACAGTTGAAGTTTCAAAAAAAAGTTTCAATTTTTAGTTTTGATTAACAAACTAAAAAACCACAGTTTTTGACAATGTCTCCCTGAATACCCCCCTTGGTCCTTTAGGGGTTAAGGTTAGATTGTTATATAGTTATCTCCTTAAGAAAAGGTTATATGATATCAATGTATCTCAAATTAATAAGCTTAATTAACCCTAACTGAATGACTTCATGTGACAAAGGTAGTTACCAAAATGTTTGGATTACTGGATCAATAAGTGTACTCTTTATTTCTACACTGAACTATAATCATTCATCAGATAATTTTGGTACTTGACATCTTTTAGGATTAAAGGCCATTTTTGCTGGTGATTGTTGATGACTAAGCAAATGAGAATTAATTTTTATGAGATGAAAGCCACATGTATGATGAAAATTATCCCTTCCAAAACACCTGACACTAAGCTTATTATTTACAAGTCATTGTTGTGTTATTCAAGGTACAAGTCAATTTTTTATTTTTTGCAATCCAAATTATCCAATGTTTTCTTATTGATTGCTAGAGATTTATTGTGAATGAGATAGAACATCACTCTTATACTATTTTTAATCCCTAAATGTCCAAGGTCTTTTTTGAATTTCATAGAGTTTGCTCAAAACTAAACAAAAAAATCAAAATTTCATAAGTTTTATCAACTCTTTTGAAATTGCAACCTTACAAATTCAAACTAGATGTAATATAGATAACACATAAAAAGAAAACACAACAATTATATCAATTATGGATTGAAAGATTATAATGTTTGATCACGATGTCGTGTAAACTAAGATCATAGCACATAACAGATTGAGTGCCACAACCAACATCAAATATGCAATCAAAATTAAACAAGAATGCATAACAAACACACTTTTAAAAGAGAAAATTATAAATGTACATACACAAAGTCAAGCGGCTCTCATCCCACAAAGGGAGAGTTCAAGAGTTCAAGCGTGAGAGAAGAAGTGAAAACTTCACTAAATGATAAACCATCATCTCTAAGTAAATAAAAAAATATAGAATTCTACAATTTGGACGAAACTTATCCAAAACTAAGGTGAAATTCCATGAGTGTCCATCTAACATTATAAGTCTTTGGAGTGATCTTGACGTCACTTCACTTGACAAAGAGAATGTTAAAATTATAAAAGTCATTTGAAGTCTCTTAATCCCTTTTTTCATGTCAAATCTAAAATTGAGGTCATGAAATAATATAAGGTAAAAAAGACATAATATGCATAACCATAATCCATTTACAACTTTTCAAAATCTACTCTACAATCTCTTTAAATTATGAATTTTCAATGTTAATTTCCTCCAAGATCTAGTGTATTTGAGGTTGATTTCCATGAGTCTAACGCTAAAAAATCAAGATTTGCAATGGACATCCTTGTATAAAATTTTCAGTGGAAAAATCATAAACATTTTTTTTTTCAAAATTGGATTTTTGATTCTTAAAATAGACAATAAAGGATGTTCAACAAGAAATATAATTTACTCAAATAAAGTATTTTGATCAAATTTTGTTTAGCTTCAAAGTTTAGTTGACACCAAAATATGGTGCCTTGGGCATCTGGGGATTAAATATATAAAGACAAATATATTAAGTTAAATCTATAATTTGTAATTCAACTATAAGAGAGAAACACTTAGTGATTTGTTCTAATGTTAGTATTTCCTTCACCAATCAAGCTACAACCATAATATACTATTTAAGTGTCATTCTATATTTAAAAATTCACAATGTTAATCTAGTTAATGCCAGAGTTTGAATAGTGCAAGCATTGCTTATACTACCCATATTGAACTAAATTTGGACTTCTTGTAGAATTGTGAATAACTTTTGTAATTGAGAGTGTATTGGTAGGTAGCTGACATTTATAAAACAAAATTCTTCTGATTTTTGTTTTTCTTGATCCAACATGATGATTTTGATCCATTTTTAAACTCAAAAGTCTACATTTGGACTATATATTTTATATTTTCATCATTTTTCTTCAATTTTTTTTTCCAATAATTTGAGCATTTTTTCCATTTTCTTATCAACAATTAGTGGATGCAATATTAATTTTGGACTACAGATTTGTCCATAATTAGTTCAATATCATATATATTAATTTGAGATAGTGTAAAGATAGTATAGACCACATTATATTGGTTTTATCTAAAATACTTTGAGCTTTCATATGTGTGAGCCTCTCAAATACATATTATTCTTTAACTATTGTAAATTAGTATTATTAATGTAGAGCACACTAATTTGATTAATTTATATAATTAATAGTTTAATTATTTGGTCTCATATTACTATAGCAACCGTAGGTGTTCTAGAGTACCCTAATTGCAACAACTCCACAAAGTTTGAATACCTATTCCCTCCTAGTGATATTTATTTACTTTCCTTTATACAAAAATGGCAATCTATGGATCACTAACTCACTGCATAGTGTCTTTTGGCAATTTTTGGTCCTTTTACCTTAGGGAAACTTTAAAAACAAATACAAGGATGTCCACTTCAAACCATGTATTGATTTGGGTTAATTGTTAGGGTTGCTAAAGTATGAACCAAGAGCAACAAGCAACAAGCATTGAGCAACAAGCAATAAGCAATGAGCAGTGACCGTTTTTAGAAAAAAATTGTAAAAAAATTAGAATTTTTTATTATAAGATGCCTATGTCCATGGTTTAGGGTAAAAACTTATGGCTATAAATAAATTTAAAGAAGATGAATGAGGATGAATGGCTTCGGATGAAAATTTTGAAACTGACTTTGTTGGATGAAATAAATATATTGTTCATTGCATATGACTATTGGATGGGACAAAAAACTTAGTTGTTTAAGATGAAGATTCATGCCAAGTACCTTAGGTCAAAGGCAAAAAGACCTTTTGAATTTGGAACTTGTATATGGCATTATGAATTCATTTCAAAGAATGTATCATTTCCAATTAAAATTTGTAATTCCTTTCAAGCATTATTCAAGTCAATGGTTGATTGAATTTATTCTTATGCTAATACAACTATTTACAAGTTCTAATTACATGTTTCCATATGTGAAAATCAACATGATGCTAGTTGACACTTTAGAAAAATAGATTCAATCTACAGAAATTCTACTTAGCCATGACATACCAAAAAAGTTAAGGGAGAGTCCCTTGATACTAAGAAATGGTTCCTCGGATCCGAGGAGCCTTCTATAGCACCAACAGTCTATGAGTCTATCTAATGACATACTGAAAAAATGAGCCTTCTATGCCATACTCTTGGCATCAAGGAAAGGCTCCTTGGAATCCAAAGAGACTTGGGCTGAATTATTTTTTTAATATTTATTTTTGAAAAAATAACAACTAACTTTAAAAATCATATATAGTAGTGGAAGAAGGTTGTCAAGAAATGACTCCTCGGATTTGAAGAGGTCCTCTCACTCCTGAATTTAAAATTTTTTTAAAAAAATAATTGTGTTTTTTTCTTTTCTTGAAAAGAATAAAAAAAAATTTGAAATTTTTTTTTTGAGTTTTAGAAAAAAATTGCAATTCAAATATCCTCCAAGTTATTAGAAAGGAAGGTCCTTTGGCAACAAAAAATGGCTTTTTGGACAAAAACAATTTTTTGTCTATTCATTGATTGTCAAAGTGTTTCAAATTGTTTTTCAATTTTTTCAAAACGTAAATGGGTGACATGGATGAAATTCTTTCGCACATCACTTCTATGGTGGTACCTTTCATATTGTGGGACAAGCTAGGCTATCGTTTTTGGCCCTGTCTACAAATTTAAATGCCCAAATTAACTACTTTAAATTAAGCTTTCTTTAGCAATAAATCAATTTTTGGAAAATTCAATTTTGGTAATTTTACATTACTGTTTTTGAATTTGACATCACTATTTATTATTTTAATATGTCTATTTTTAGTAAAAAATACCTTAGTGAGCGCTCAAGTCTAAACGCTTGTCGCTAAACGCTAATACTCTAGCATCATTGACTCAAATAGAAGCAGAAGTCCACTATGTTCCATAAAAAAAATCCTTAGACTATGGCACCTACTACCATACGTAAGTTAGTTTAACCCCTAAAGCCCCGCTTGTCCCCTCGGGGGACAATTTGGGTCCGGGTAGGTTCCTATTGTCTCAATTTGAAGTGAAATTTTTTGAGATTTTTTGAGGTTGTGTAGCTTTGTAAGAGCTTTGTGGATATATAATTTTTGTTTCCATTGGATGCTGGATGAAAAAATTATGGCACAATGAGCAAGAAATGGAGGTGGGGGGCAGCCCAAAAAAATTTACAAATAGTCAAAATAATTTTTTTGAATTTTTTCCTAAAATATTATATTTTTACCTATACGTGAAGCTTTGATTCATTCTATTTGGACTAGGGATGAGAAAGTTATGGACAATCTTAGTTTTTGGGCAATTTAAGCATCTTCTTGAAAAAAACTTTTTGTTCAACTTTGAATGCTAATATCTTCCAATCCGTATGGTGAAATTTGATGAAATTCTTATACATGATCTCAGACAAGTTAAGTATAAGATCCTACGGTTAAATTCCAAAAAAAACAAAAAATTGGTTTCCTTAAGTGAATACATTAGAAGTGGTAGTTTTGAGTAGTTTTTGTCAGAAACACCCTCGGGGCTTTAAAGATTAATTCATGCAAAAGTTTGAATAGTGCCAAAACTACTCATAATTACTAATTTGAGATAGTATAAAGATAGTGTAGACCACATTATATTGGTTTTATTTAAAATACTTTGAACTTTCATATAAGTGAGCCTCTCAAATTCACATTCTTCTTTAACGTCTAAAAGACCGTAAGGTCACCACATGGCTTCCACATCTACATTTGTAAAAATTTTGATATCTAAACCTCACTAATAGTCCATAATCAACAAAGAGACCATAGATGATTTTCTCTGCTAAATCCATCGCTGCAATCTTATTGAAAAATGATTGAGAGTGCAATTTTTGGTGAATTCTTTGAGAATAGAAAAGGCATTGTGGGCTGCTACTTCACATTCTCATATCTTTTTTCTATACCTCAAAATGATTTGGAAAAACTACACATCAATACTATGATGATATACACATGTGGAAAAAAATTCAGAATTTTTGGAGCACTTTTGAGGATTCCAATTTCAACATTTTGATTTATGCATACATACAAAGTATTCCCTAATCAAACATATTTCATCAATCTTGTCAACGGTGACATTTTCTCAAAAATTGTGTGATTCTATTGATCTTTTTATTTATTTATAGAAAAGCTAAATAAGTCTTGTTTCATTTCAGTGGTAGCAATCATCAAAATTATTCCACACAAATGGAAAATTATGCTTCTTACAAGAGCTAGTCAAGAAAAGAATTGTACTATGCCTAAACACCCCCAATCCTTTAGGGGTTAACTACTGCAAATTAGTGTTATTATTGAGGAGCATAGTAATTAGGTTAACTTATATAATTAGTAGTTTAACTATTTGATCTCATATTACTATGATCTTATAGGATTGTAGCAACCATAGAATTCATATATTTTTGGTCAATTATTTCTCAATTAAAAAATATGTGTTCTAGAGTATCCTAATTCCAACAATTTCACAAAGTTTGAATCCCTATTCCCTCCTAGTGATATTTGTTTACTTTCCTTTATACAAAAATGGCAAATCTATGGATCATTAATTCATTGTGTAGTATGTTTTGGTGATTTTGGTCCTTTTTCTTTAGGAGAACCTTAGCCAAAAAAGTGATCATTTTGTGAATTTGAATTCAACTAGTGACATGAAGGTTCATCAAGTCTAATTCCTACTCTAATTTTGATTGTTCCAAGCCTATTATATAGGGGGATGATTTTGTAATTACAATGACATACTAGAGAATTTTGCACCATAATGTTCTTAATTATAGTATACACGTTTGAAAAAAATATCAATTTAATTCTTTAAAAGAAATTATATTTGAATTGATTTTTTTATATTTTATTCAAAAATTCACAATAATTTAAAATATCTATCATCAAAAATAAATAAAATTTACAACTTTTTGAAAACCTATGATTACTTCTTTGAAAATTAAAAAATTCAATCATACATAAAGTAGGCCAGCCCAATTTCGCCTTGTTGTACATATTTGTCCTCTACTTTTAGGCTCAATTTCATCCTTTCAAACATCCAAATCTACCTAGAAAAATCTCCAAAATCCTTCAAGTTAGATTCTAATTTAAAAATTAAAAATTAAAAATTCAATTTTTAATAAACTCAATTTTGGTAATTTTACATTACTATTTTTGGATTTGACATCACTAATTATTACTTTGATATGTCTATTCAGTAAAAAAATCTTAATGAGCGCTCAAGTCTAAACATTCATCGCTCAATACTCATCATTCGTTGCTCCTCTCACATTCTAGCATCGTTGCTATTTGAGTTCATTTGATTTTGGTTTTTATAATCGTTTATGTCATATATATGCCTTTTTTGTCAATCGATTGACGTCTTTAGTTTTTATACTTATTTGATTTCGTAAGCTAATTAAAACAATTGTTTGGTAAAAATCCAAATTTTAGTATTTTATATCAAAATTTTGTTGTTGTTGTACTTTTGAGGGACTTTGTTGGTTTCTAGTGCTCAAAGATCATTGGCTAGACTTGAACTGAACTAAGTCTCACTATCTTGGATCCAAAGATTTAGCCCTCAGAAAATACTAGGATCCCAAGTTGGGGTCTATATATTTTTGAGAGGCTCATTAGCACATCAAAAAGATACACAAATCAAATTCTGGTACATGAAGCATTTCCAAAAAGTTCAATACAACTATCATTTGAATTTGAGGTCAAATATCTCTTTAGATTAGAGTAAAGATATGTAAATTTGGAACTATTTTTCTAAAGAGGAATTGCAGTATCATAATTATATTATCAAAAAAATTGTCTGGTCTCTCCAAAGTATTATTTATCATTGATTTTAGATTCTTTTATGCAAGTTTTTATCAAACTTTAGATTTTTTTTTATCAAACTTTAGTTTTTATCAAATTTTGGATAGAAAATGTCTATTCACAAGTTGTGATACTAATATATTGAACTGGGTCCAATTCAACCAAGGAAAAATTCTAATAGGGGGTGGCATTGCTTGGCAATTGTTAATTTGTCTAGTCAAATAGCCTTAGTTACAAGGTTGGCAAGTTTCCTTATTTTGGTGAAAGTTCATAGTAGTTAATCCCTAAAGGACCAAAAGTCCACTTATGATCTCAATTTTTGGCATGATTTTTTGAAACTTTTATTGAAGATAGAAAAGTGCATTAGTTTTGTAAAGTTATATTATTTAATTTAATTGTTGCTTAAAGGTCATGCCACCCGGAGCTCAGAATGGAGGTTGCCATGCAACACATTTTTTTGGAAGAAAATCCAAAATAGAAACTTTCAAATTCTTTACTGATAGAAAAATGCTTTTGTCTACATGAAAAGCTTTGAATTCATTTTATTTGGACTATGATGAGAATGTTATGAAAAATCTTGTTTTGGAGGCAATCAAAACATCTTTAAAAAATACACTTAAAGGATACATTATTGAACTCAATTTTCACAATTTATGAGGAAAAAAATTCCTTATGGATTTGTTTTCTCACTAGAACAATCTCACCATTGGGATTTGTGTGTTTTAGTTCCATCATAGAGCTAATAACAATTCATTTTTTCCTTCTATTTCATAATGACTCTACTTAACCATTTTAACCCCTAAAGGTCAGAGACTATAAATTCACCAAAACTGCTATTTCTAATACAAGTACCAAATTTTAGCAAAAAAATATTTTTGGAAAATTGAACCGTAGGATCTTGTATTAAACTAGTTTTAGAAGGTGTGGAAATGTTTTTAGAAATTTCCACCGTGTGGATTGCAAGCTAATAGCGTTTGGATTGACAAAAATCCTTTTCTTGTCCCTGCGAAAATCCGGGCAGCTGCACTTCACAAGGTTACATTTGTATGAAAAAATGTCCAAAATAGTGGTTACTCTTTGAATTCATTCTTCAAGTCAAGTTGGCTACATGCTTGAAATTTTCAGATAATTTGTAAAACATATTGGAAAAAAATAGTAGGTAGAAAGAGGTAGAGAATGTTCAAAACACTAAGTTGTTAAGAATTTAAATATGGAATTGAAAAAAATGCCAATCCCAACGGTAGAAATACTGTAATAAACAATCTACATCCAATATTTTTATTTTTTCTCAAAAATATTGAAAATTTAGTTAAATAAAGGACTTCAAAGTTTATTTTAGAGTAGAGATTCCATAACTACCCTCAAACTAAAACTCCTCATAACTTTCATCTCATTAATCAAAATGGAATGATTCAAAGCTTCCCACGTATATATAAATCTAAAGAATCAATTTCAAATTTTTATTTTTAAAAAAAGTGATTTTTAAAGAAGTTTTTTCAGCTGCCCGATTTGCCCTCTAACCAATGAAAATGACATATCATGCATTAAATTTTTAATCACGTTGTCAAAATTTATGAAAATTGTTGGGCCTTAAAGCTACTCCTCGGGCACATCTTGTGTGAAAATTTCAAAGAAAAATAAATAAAAATTCCGGTCATAGTGAGCTGCCCAAAATCGCTATATTGTCAAAAAACGGTGTTTGGTCTTTTAGGGGTTAAAAGAATGAAAATCAAAGTTTTTGCTTGTGAATATTTTTCCCAACACACTCAACTCAATTTTTCAACACACAATTTTTTTGATTCAAAGTCTATTTTACAGAAAAATTAAGTTAAGAACAGTCAAAGTCTTAAAATGTAATTAGACAAGGTTAAATAAACATTCTTTCCTTCACTTTAAAGACAAACATCTTGCAATCTATGTGGTGGAAGTTTTTGAAATTTCTTCCATTCAATTTCATACTAGTTAAGTGCAAGATCTTATGGTTAAATATGCAAAAAAAAAATGATTCCTAAGGATTTTGCAATTTGCAATAGAAAGGGCAGTTTTGAACTTTTTCTGACAACAAAGAGGTTTGGGTCTTGAAGAGGTTAATTTCAAACATTTTTAAACCTCTTTCTAGTCCATTTTTTCATTTCCAAGTACAAATTCGGTTAAATATCCACGGGAGTAGGTCCCAAGACATTTGATTTTCCAAACCATGCTTTTACAATTGGAAGTGCAACTGCTATATTTCATTTTGTTTAAGCAATTGTAAAAAAGAATCAACTAGCATGTAACTAAAGGTTGGTTCCCCATGTACATTGGTAGGTGTCAGTAAACATTTTAAATCTTTATAAGATCTACAAAATATAAAATGACACTTAAATAGTACATTATGGTTGTAGCTTGGTTGGTGAAGGAAATACTAACATTAGAACAAATCACTAAGTGTTTCTCTCTTATAGTTGAATTACAAATTTTAGATTTAACTTAATATATTTGTCTTTATATATTTAATCCCCAAATGCCCAAGGTACCATATTTTGGTGTCAACTAAACTTTGAAGCTAAACAAAATTTGATCAAAATACTTTATTTGAGTAAATTATATTTCTTGTTGAACATCCTTTATTGTCTATTTTAAGAATCAAAAATCCAATTTTGGAAAAAAAATGTTTATGATTTTTCCACTGAAAATTTTATACAAGGATGTCCATTGCAAATTTTGATTTTTAAGCGTTAGACTCATGGAAATCAACCTCAAATACACTAGATCTTGGAGGAAATTAACATTGAAAATTCATAATTTAAAGAGATTGTAGAGTAGATTTTGAAAAGTTGTAAATGGATTATGGTTATGCACATTATGTCCTTTAACTTCATAATATTTTATGACCTCAATTTTAGATTTGATATGAAAAAAGGGATTAAAAGACTTCCAGTCACTTTTACAGCTTTAATGTCTTCTTGATCAAAAATTATAATCTTTCAATCCATAATCAATATAATTGTTATGTTTTCCTTTCCTATGTTATCTATAATACATCTAGTTTGAATTTTTAAGGTTGCAATTTCAAAAGAGTTGATGGAAATTATCAAAATTTTATCTTTTTGTGTAATTTTAAGCAAACTTTATGAAGCTCAAAAAAGGCCTTAGACACTTTGAGGGTTGAAAATGGTATAAAAGTGATGTTCTAGCTCAATTACAAGAAACCTCTAGCAATCAATAAGAAAATATTGGATTATTTGGATTGCAAAAAATAAGAAAACTGCCGTGTATGCAGCAATGGCTAATCAGTAATAGTGTGTGGTGTTTTTGAAGAGATAGAAGGGATAGTGAGAGCTAGTTTGGTCATTGAGTACCGTAATTTATATGTCAACATTTTTTAAATGGAAGTATTGATTTATACTCGTTATTCCAAGTTAGCAAGTCTCAAATGATATGGGATAATGTTAGTATCAAATGTATTTGTGTATCCATGTAGGCATATCCATATGGGACATATTGGCATTTTTGGTTGGTGATTTTTTATTTTAATATTTTGATCCCTAGGCAAATTTTTTGAAGTCTTTTGTCTAGTGTTTTGTAGGGGACATGCATTCTTGTAAGGATCATAACTTTGTGATTTAGGTATAATCTCTAGTAGTCATCAAATAGTTTACCTACTAAAGACGGGCCTTCAACCACAAAACTGAGCTTTAAGTTTCTTGACCCTCTATACTCCCATTTTGTGACCTTTTATTAATAAAAACTTTTATAATCTTTTTTCAGAGATGAAATCACATGTCTTTTTTTAAGTTATTAGTTTTTAGATTCTTTTGTGAAAATTTGAAATTACTATGAATTTTCAAAGAAGAAATGAAGAAAATTCATATCAAATATGAAATAAAATTTAAAAATTTAAAATATTCACTATGGGTGTATAATATAGTTCACCACAATGTATGTCAAAATTCTATGTCATTCTATAATTAAAATATTAGTAGACCATGGTTATGGGACCAATGTTCAAATTGCAATAAAATACTTAATTTTAGGAATATTTAAAAAATTTTAATTATGAAATGAGCTCAACGTTACAAGCTTCATTTATTAGTTGGAACCAACTTGAAGAAAGATCACATTTTTTCTCAAATCAAAATCAAAATCAAAAAGAGACGAATTCACAAAATACACTAAAATAGCACCATTTTGTTAATTATTTTATTAGCATTTTCTTCTCTAGACTAAAAGGCAGCAATACAATATTAAAGTTTTTTTCAACATCACTAGCTCCAAAATTTGTTCAAGCAACTTTTAAAGAGAATTTACATGAAAAATACTCTTTTTTTCAATCATGCAACACTTCTAGAAAGTGATTCCAATGTGAACAATATCAATTTTTGGTGTTGGTGGTATTCCAAAGGTTAATTCCTAAAAAATTGCGGTATTTGGAAGCCCAAAATTGCTTCAAAATACTCGTACTTGAAGCAAGACTAAAATCTTCATCTATATTTATTCTTTAATAAATCTAACCAAAGAATATTTTAGTTAATTTGTTTCAGTACAGTGAAAATCTTCATCTATTGCAAGTAAAATGTGGGCTAAACTTCAAAAAATAATTTTTTCTAGTCCATTCTAAAGGTGAAGTTCTTTTCTTTCAACATTTTTAGAAAAAAAACTCGTATGACCCATAACTTGTTTATTTTAGTCAATATATTGGAAAATGGGTTGATAATCCATAGAAAAAAATTTATCCAAGAAATTTTCAGATTTATCTTTTACAAATTATTAAAATGAAGGTACTATTGGATGAAAGAGAAAATTAAAATGAACAATAACTTTGACAATAATTTATTAAAAATTATAAATACCAATAGTGATTTTGTTCCAATAAGCAATATGTATTTTATATTTTTATATATATTTGGAAGTTTTCATATTGATCTCAAAAGCCACTTTATCTTTTATTTTGTCGGGTATTTTGTATGACCTTTATTGCCTACAAAATAAAACTCTTCATAATTTTCATCTCATTATTTGGAATTGAGTAGTTCAAATGTTTTTGTGTAAGTATCAATTTAAACAATAAAATAAAATAAATCAACCTTTTCATATAATATATTTTTAACTATCCAATTTGACATTGAAATTTTAAAAATCCATATAATTATTGCAATACTTATTGGAATGATGCAAATCAAAGCTTGACATTTACATGAGGATGATTAGCATCCATCCTATAAATTTTATCTAAAAATTCAAATTATAAAGCTAATAGATCCTACTCTACTATTCAATAAACCTTAAGTAAACTCCTCTATTCTTTAGGGGTTGGAAAAAACATTGACTCAAATAAAATTAATAAAAAAAATTATAATTTAGAATTGAATTGGAACAAAATTCTTAAATATTGAACTTGGTATGTCATAAACCAAAGATCTCGGGGAGGTCACTCTGCGAAAAGTAGAAAACCACGTGAGTTAAACGATAGGGTGAATTTTATTCATTGGAGCAAAAATTTATAAATGATGTAGATCTATTTTAGCCTGGATTTAATTCTTGAAACATCATTATATATAAAATAGGATATTGAAAAATCTTTTGATTTAAAAAAAAAGTAGGTATAAAGTAGTGTGAATAAAATCATAGAAGAAAAAAAATTAATTTTAGGATGAGTATAATCCTTAGTCCTTCTAAAGGATGAATGAAAAATATTATGTTTTAACTATTTAACGCTTTATACAAGAAGATGTGTTAAAAATGAATCATCAAAGATGCTTTCTTAGTGTATTTTGGTACCTCCTAGCTCCTTGTTTTGAATCTCAAATTTAGCCATGAAAATGGTCTCTTTTGAATTTGAACCCAACTAATAAAATTAAGCAAACCGAGTCTAGTTTCTATTCCAATAGGGTTTCTAAATAAAGATTTGATTGTTGGCATAGTTATCATTAAAAACTTCTACTTTAATTGCCTTCAAATAATGTGAAACATTGTAGAAAATTGGCAACTTGTTATAAATTGGAATGTTTACAAGTTGGGAGTTCATAATAACAAATTTCATAATTTTTGGGCCTATAAAACATAAGTTTATGACCTTGATACACCAACATTTTCAAATTAAATATTTTAGTGAGTGTAATATGAAATGTCAATTAGATAATAAAGCGATGAGAATTCCAATGATAAGAAACAATTGATGAAATTAAAGGATAGCCCAGAAGCATAATGTGAAATTTGTATTTATTAAAAGAGTGAAAATTGAATCAAAATGTGCATTTCAAAGGTCAAAACACCATTTACAAGCTAGGCTTATCCTTTCATGTGCTACACTTACATTGGCCAAATCCCACCAATCTATTGACTTTTTTATCCAAGCACCCAACCACCTATGCTTTGGGATTTAAAAACAAACAAACAATAGCTTATTATATAAATCTAACCGCATATAAAGATGGCCAACTTGATTCTTCAAAGCATCACTTCAAGTGCAACTTCATTTAAATATTTTTAATAATAGAAAAAGCACTTCAAAAACAAATTGACCACATTCTGGTCGTTCAGAAAGTTAAGGGTTAAATTTGATCCTAATTTTTTACGTATGTTGCATATTTTTATGCCCAACATTCACCCCAAAATCTTTCATTATCAAACAAAACAAAATTCCTAAAGTTTATAAATACTATAGCGTGCCAAAAATTAAGTTAGATTTTCATTTATAATTACCTATAGGGTGCTTAAAATTAAGACCAAGTAGCTTTTTTTCTACTAAAAGGGTCCTTTGAAATCATGATTACTAAGTAAATAGCCTCCAAACAAATAGGTGGTTAATGCACGTGGTTACAAAACATAAGGGGAAGTGACCTCCCCGAGCCAAAGATCCATTCAATTCCTATTACACTAGCTATGATGCTACTCAACTCAATTGTACAATGCACTTGTTATTGTGTACTTCACTATACCTTGTAATCCATACATACATGCATCAAAAGTTTTTATTCGCTATTCAACTATTATTTCACAATAGGTATGATCCTAATTTTTTCTACTTTTATTTTTTACCCAATTTCCTATAGTCACCGTATGGTAGTTAAAACAAAAATTTGAGGCATTTAAACATCTTCCTACAATAATTCAAAATTTTATTTGAGGTTTAGGGTTGATCAATGCATCATATACACTCTAACTATTGTTGAACACAACCTATACAAACAACACATGAATAAACATCATATATCAAACAATTCATACAAATTAATCATATATGCACAATAGGAGGAAAAACCACAAAAATTTAAAACTCCACAAGTAGTAGTATTTATATTGGCTAAGCCTCACTTACACATTCTTTCTAAAGTAACCACTAGTGAAGGACATGGGACTTTTTATTTTTTCATATAAAAAATTCAAGTTGAAATTACACATTATCCAAAAAATACCAAAACGAAATCCAAATAGCCCAAAAATAATGATTTTATCAATCCACTAATTTAGAAAACAATGGTGTGTGCAGTGTGCTACAATAAATTGAAGCACGGAATCCTAAAAACTTGGTGAATATTGTGATTCTTGAAGGCTTGAAATTTACTAGTGCAAGAGTGAAACTAGTGCAAAAGTGAAACCAATTCATTGACAAAGTAAAAAATTATTTGTTTATTTGGAAAAAAGCCATGAGTTGCATCAAACTTACTTGCTTACTTGAAGATTTTCAATAATTCCATCATGTAGTTAGAAAAGGAGTTAAAACTACATAAAGTCATATGTAAGCAATCAAGACAGTATGGCCCTAAATGATATACTTTGAGACCGTATATTCAACCTCAATATTCTTTGTTCTATATGCTCTATTTTTCCATAAAATATGAGAGGAAATTATTATATTTTTTTTATTATTTCTTAGAGATGAAAATCACTTTTCTCCTACATGTCCTAGAATTTTTAAATCTTTTGGAGGTCATTTAAATTTGTTGTGATTTTGTAAAGAATAAGTGAAAGAATTCAATATCAAATACAAATAATGGTAAAAAAAACTGAAACTTTCACCATTGCAATACATGGTGTCACGGTATATCATATGTTAGTGTCACATCTAAAATTTTGATCAAGAGTTAGAATGTACAAGTTGCCAAAATACACTAAAAGAATATTTTTTGTCATATATTCTTTAGCATCTTCTATGTAAAGAGATCAATAATACCTCAATGCGTAAAGTTAGTCCACCATTGGCTATTGATACATTCAAAAACTTTAAGAAAATTGTAGTCCATTATCCAAAAATTTGTATGTGAGGTCACTTTCTTGATCCAAATGCATATTGGGATTAACACGTAAAAGACGCTAAACATTTTTTTGTCTAGTGGATGACTTCATCTAAGACCGTAGAATGTTAAAAAAAAACTATTTTTCATCCATTCAAAAAAAAAGTTGCAAGAGTACATTTTCATTGAATAGATTTGCAAATTCCTTCATAATGGTATCATAGACTTTTTACAAGAAGAGTATACTTAATCCATATCTCATTCTTATAGTGTATTTTGGCCATATCTTGTTATTTATTCTTGATGTGAATTTTAGCCATAGTATTGATATTTTTGAGTTTGCGTCCAACTAATGAAATGAAGCTTATCAAATTCAAATTCTACTCCAATTGGAAATTTCAAAAAATTTATAAATTTATATATTTTATCTTTATGAACTTTAGACCTATAATTATAGTTTGTTGATTATCTAATTCTAAATTGACGCAATATGTTTGGTTTACACCATAATATTATACACTATAATGTACATCTATGGTGAAATTTTCAATTTTTTTGAATAAATTCTCTACTTGATATGAATTTTCTTCATTTGACCTCTGAAGGACCAAGGTCATTTTTCTGTCAAAAACCACTCAGAATTGCCATTTCTGTTGCGTTCATATGAGAAAACAAAAAATATGTTTCTTTTAAGAATCTAACCATATGATCTTGTACTTGACTTGTCTAAGATCATGTGCTAAAAATTTCATGGAATTTGATTGTATACATTGGAAGATACTAGCATTCAAAGTTTTAAAAAAAAGTTGTTTTGAACACTAGCATGCAATTTCAGATGACTTTGACCGCCCTTTGTGGAATTTTTTGCATTGTGGACTTTGAATTTAAATTTTTTGTATTGAAGAAATTGAGTTGAAAGTCTAGGAAACAAATTTCAAAAGAAAAGTGTTTGTTTTTCATTCTTTAAAAAATTGTCAAATAGAAGTAGGTCCAAGATTGAAAGAAAAATTAAACCATTAATAGCTCTAAGATGGGATTGAAACAAAATAATCCCAATTATGGTGAGATTTCTCTAGCAATAAAATTTAACCTTGTCAATAAAAAAAATTTTAAAAATTTTAAAAATTTCATTCAAAAATGAATCCTATAAATAATTTTTCAAGAAGATGCCTAAATTGCCTGAAAAATTAGATTGTTGACAACTTTCACATCACTAATCCAAATAGAATGAATCAAATATAGACAAAAATATGATTTGTAAGTAAATAAAATTTGAAAATTTAATTTCATGTTTTTGTGGATTTTTTTTCCCTGCCTGATGAAGTGAAAATTATGTTTAAGAGGGCATAACTTTTGGTCTTGATCACTGATTGACATAAAAAATATATTCCCACAAAGCTAAGAAGTTTGTCTATCTTATGAAAAAGTTTCAAAAAGTTTCATTAAAAATTGAGGTCATAGGAACTTGCCTAAAATCCATTTTGGCCCTCGAGGGGACAATGGTCCTTCATGGGTTAAAAAACAAACTATTACAATAATTTCAAATTTTTACAAAATATTTGAAAATTTTGTGGCTTGTGGACATATAAATTTACCTTTGAAAAATAAATGTAAGTTTTTAAATTCATATCTAGTTGCAAAATGGCAACAAATAGAGTGCTAGACATGGAGGCTTCAAATCAATGGTCATGGGTCCGTCCTTTAAGGATTAATGGCCTAAGGTCAAATGTTCAATTAGCCAACTTTTTTCTTATAAATCCCTAAATTTTTTATTTTTTTTAAGACTGAAATAAGTTGAAAACAATCCCTTCCAATAAACTTGATAGAGAAGCAAATTCCTCTTTATTTTTCAACAATTAAATGGTGGATCTTCTTCTTACCTAAATTTATATGTGTCTTCAAAATTGCAAAAGAATATTATAACAATACGTCAAAGTATGTGCAGAAGTCTTTGAAGCGCCTTCTTTATCCATGAGAGTTGTTGTGCACTTTGAAATTATTGAAGATCATGGAGTTGGATACATGCTTGCCAAGTTGTATGATCATTTGAAGTCCAAAGCTTACTAAAGAAAACTATTGGTCATTGTTGCTTTTGATAAAACTCCAATTACTTACACTAAACTTTACAGAGATATTTTCTATAAATAAATAAATTTTAAATCCGTTTTATCCCTATGTAAGTAATAATATGCACTACAAAGCTTAAAAAGGATCCTCAAAAATATACAAAGAGATGCTATGATCTTTTTATCAAAGCACAAAGACTACTAAAGTCTGAGGCATGTCTTATTAAAATGGGTTCTAAAATCTCATTCAATCACCTATGTCAAAGGTTGCTATAATAAAATGTGGTGACAATGTAAAAAAATGGGATGAGTATCCTTTTGTGCCCTTAAGCCTTTGTGTTACAAGTTTCGGCTCCAACAATGATTGACATCAAATTCACAAAAGATGTTGAATCTTCTTAAAAAATGAATGAGTGGCTATGATTTTTAAAAATTAAAGGTATTTAAAGTTTTAATATGCATAAATTTCTCCAAATTTTTTCCAAAAAATTTGAGACTACAATTGATTGCTTCATTTTTCAAAAGCCCAAAATGGACTTTTTAGTGCTTTTAAAGTTTACATGGTATATGTTTTGCAGATTTTAGATTTTTTTAAGATTTTGAATTGAATATTGCCAAAAATGATCACTAATCCGATATTGTTTACTACATATCAACCATTGAATCTTATACTAATCAAAGTAAAGAGAATTTTAGAGGCAACATATATTGACCAAAAAAATTCTCCATTTTGTGGAAGAAGTAGTTACTAGTTACTGTCTCTTTTGAGTACTGTTAACCCATTATATTGTTCTTTGAAAGGAAGGAAATATTATTAATCGGCTTACTTTAATTTACTTAGAATAATTTATAATAATTTATAAATCTCAAGACAAATAGATCAAAGGATAAATTATGCTAGACTACAGGGAACAAAATGATTCACATGTATAAAAATATAAAAACACGAAAGTTATGAATTTGTAAAGATGACAAAATTGTACTGATTTCTGTATTTTTGGGAACTTTCAAGAATCAATTAAAATTAGGAACACATGAAGTATTAGATTTAATAATTAATAATCTTAAATTATATACTTCAAACTACAAGTTCAAAAGATTAATAAAAAGAAAAAGTATCTTAATTCACAAGATATTAATTTTACAAAAGATCATTTCAGCACAGACAAGGAAGACCAAAGCGGCAATACAACTTACTTAGTACATAAAGTTACTAGGCTAATTATAGGAAGAATTAGTTAGAAAAAGTTAGTTAGGAAAATTATAGTAGGAATAGTCCTAGACCTATTACCAAAGGCGAAACGGTTAGGGTTTTCCCTTAGTCCTCCTATGACCACGGGAAACTATATAAAGGGATTTTTTCCATTGTATGATCATTATCATTGACACCAACAATACAAGATCAACTTTCCAAAGACCAACTTTTAAGCAATACAACAAATCAAAGACAAAAAGTCATAAAAGATTTACAACAAAGACAAAGAGTTTAAGAATAAACAAATTGAAAAATACATAGAATTAGATTAATGTAATTCTATTGCATGGAATAGAAATTGCATTTGAAGTGGAAAAAGTGTCTTTCAAGTACATTGAAAGAGAATTTCAATTTTAGAAAAAGAAAAACACAAATCATTTTCAAAAGGGGTACACATGGCATTATCATATTTGTTGTTAAGCTTTTTTAGAAAATCTTAAAGGAGTATACATGTCACTTTGTCATTGGTTGAAAAAATGAGACCGGTACTTGAGACTAACATCCCCCCCATCCCATATTTGAGTATTTGTATGACATTAGTTTGACTAACAAACAATATGGGATATTTGAAATTTGTTTGATGTATACATATTTTTGTATCCATAGTCTCATATCTATATTCCATATCTACATTTTGTATTTGTATTCCACACCCCAGAGCACTGATGGCCAAGATCGTTTTTCATAAAGGCAATCAACGATGATGGTTTACTTTTTTAATTGGAGATCAACAACATGATGACATTAGAGGAGGGGGGAATTTTTTTTTGAACTAAATCAATGGCTTTGGACTTTTTCAAAATGGGGGAGAAAAGAATTTGAAATAGAAAGACAAGTTTGCTCTTTTTGCCTCATTGTCATTGTAAGTCATAAAGTGTAATTGGACAAAAAATTTGTATATAATTTTATTCAACAAGGCATAACTTCCCTTAACCCTTATACACCCAATTTTCTTTTGAGTTTTTTCATACATCTTTATTCAAGTGTCTTTGTACTTTGATTTTTTCAATCTAGTCATAAAGAAAGGTTTATGTTTAAAAGAATCAATGACCATTATCTTGAATGAATGAAAACTTATTTGAACAAAACATTGCCAAAAAGCACTATGTATACACTCATTATCCAAAATATGAACTTTGGAGCACTTGAGGGTTACTAAAAAGACAAAAGAAAACTATTTTGTAGTTGTCAACCATATGAGAACTCAAATATCTAGAAAGTTGAAGAAAATACAATAGCCAATTCTGCAATTAAGGAGCATTTCAAAAAATATTTACATTAAAGGAGCATCTCACACCTAATAAACTAACTACATTTAAAATTGTCTAAGTAAGCATTTGACCTTGTTTTTATTTATTATTAAGTTGTCAAAAACTTTGATGGATTTTGTTGGACGTCAAAAGGTGACTCCAAATTATTTGAGTATGCATTTTTTGGACTTTGTATGAACAAACAATGAATTGTCAAAGTGTTGAATATAATTGAACTCATAAATGCTTATTTATATGCTTACTTGATCCAAAACTCTTATAAATAGCATTTGTACATTTTAAGCAAAGGTTTCCATGACGTCCCACAATAGTTCATTAGAAATTTCTTCTTTGCCAATATTTATTGGAAGCTACAGTAAGAGTAAATGGATTTTTTCTACATGAACCCAAATTCCACATTTAAAAAAAACTTTGTCATTGTCATAATTGTCATTACAGTGAAATTGTCATTGCAATTATGTAGTAGATGTGATTTTTATATGAGCTTTATATGAAATGAAATTTTAGTAACTTTTAAAAGTTACAACTTCAAAAAATATATAATTTGACAAAAATTAATAAATACTTATTTTGTGTGATTTTTTATTATTTATTATGAAGAATGGATTTAAAAAACTTCTTTAAATTGCAACTTTTTCAGAAGTTACTTATAGCTTTAAAAAAATGATTATAATTTTAAATCATGTGAAGTTCATTTGAAAGTCACATCTAAGTTAGAAACACCTAAATGCCACACTTTTCTTGGTCTTACTATCTTAATGGTCAAATGACCCTCAAAATTGATGAGATTATTAGTGATCAAATTTTTCAAAGTTTGAGGATGTAGGACATTGATCTTTACACAACACTAGAGTCACCTTGAATGGAAAGTCGCCTTTGAAGTACAAAATATCTCAACTTTCATTGGTTGCAAGTTGAAAATTGTGGTGGTTTTAAGTCACGAAAGTGTTTCATTCAAAATTCATTTTGGGGGGCGTTTGGAAAATGGAAGGTGTTCCAATTGCATGTGCGTACCTTCTTGAAATTTGACGCTACAAAACACATATTAAATGTCACATGACATTGACAAGGGGACTTTAATTAATTTATAAGATGCAAGGAAACAACCCATGAGTCCACCCAAAGTGCCTTCCTTGGTCTACACGTGGCAACCTAGACCATGTTTCTGCTGTCCTTGCAAGGACAACCGTGAATTGGAGGTAATCCGGATGCACTGACTCAGACAGACAGAGTCCAGTCGCGCAAGCAATTGAAAGAAGCTCTCTTGCGAAGCGCGCCACGAAGCAACTCCAAATGCAAGAGTCCAATGGATAATGGGTGTCCTCATCTCCATCCCTGCCAAAATTGGCGCACCGAAATTCTACTTATAAATGACGAAGTTGCTAAGAATGCGTGCTTGCTTTTTGCGATAGCTCTGCTTTGGTGGATCCGGGAGACCGCAGCTCCGAATCAAGGAAGTTCGCTCCACGAGGAAGTCTGAATAGCTCGCTCTTAGGTTTGGTCTCCGGCACCTCTTTCTACCTGGGTTTTCTGTGTTTCTAGTTTATTGCTGTTTAGATTGTTGCGGGCCTTGGAGTCGTCCTCTTGCTCGAATTGGGTCTCAATGCTAGCAAACTCTTGGAAGCGCTTGTATTCCTTTGTGGTCAAGGGTGTAACTATGCAGAAAAGGTCGGCAAAATCTTGTATGATTTCGAGTCATGGATGAGGTGTGCAATGTCTGAAATGGTTTTGCAGGAGGAGAATTTGGGATGGCGCAACCGAAAGCGCCAGGCTTATTTTCAACGGCGGGAGGGGAGGGAGAAGGGAGTTACAGTGAACAATCGAAGGCATGGAGTGGAATGGCATCGATGCTACAGCCGGCGCTGATGGACACTCTCTTACACCATTTTTCGGTACATGATTCTGGGCCAGTTCACTACGCGGATTTCGGATGTTCCGTGGGCGCCAACACCCTGGGGTTCGCGAAATTCGTGATCGACACACTGAAGACGAAGCCCGAGATGAGCGGGAGAGATTTTGTTTGCCATTTCGCAGATCTGCCGTCGAACGATTTCAACACGTTGTTCAAGCAAATGCCGCCGATTGTAGGTGAAGGGGGCGGTGATGGCGATGGCAGCGTAGAGGAGCGGACTTGGTTTGCCGATGGGGTTCCCGGCTCTCAATACGACCGCATGTTTCCACGTTCGAGTTTGCACGTCGCCATTACCACACTCACGCTCCATTACTTGTCCGAGGTACAGTTTCTCCCTATTTCACGTCTGCCTTCCTTTGTCTAGAATCTAGTTCAATTTGTCAGAACATAAAGAGTATGTCAAATGTATGCGTGACCTGAATTTCCAAATTTATCATTCTATTATATATTGAAATCTTGGATCAATACACAGTTGCATGTAGATTTGGCAAATTATATCCTATTTGCAGCATTACTTCATGACGTTGATTTAAAAGATTAGACGTTGTCTTTGGAAGGTTCGATGAATTTGAGGAGGGGCCTCATTGGCAAACGGTGTTTATTTTCTGTTAGAAATTAGAGTTAGGAGCAAGTTTGAAGCTCAATCCTGGGCCTTGTGATCCTTTAGGGTTAATGAACCTTAGAATGTCGAAACTTATTTAGAAGCACCTGTCGTTTTCTCGGTGTTGCAACAGATTCCTAAAGCGGTTCTGGACAAGAGCTCGCCCGCCTACAACAAGGGGCGAATCGGTGTGCTCGGCTCCAGCCCAGCAACGGCCGAGGCGTTCGCAGAGGCTTCAAGGAAAGACTTGCGAAAGTTCTTCGAGTGTCGGGCGGAGGAGATGGTATCTGGTGGAGTTCTTGGACTTTATTGCCCTGGACGCCGGGATCGAGCGCATCCGGAGAAACAGCTGTTCCACGAATGCATCCATACTACAGTCGTAATTGAGAATTCGTGGCATGAGCTTGTGACTGAGGTAATTAGTCCCTCCTCGTCTCGTATACCCCACACAATTCTTAACATTCTTGAAAGAAACTCCTAACCCCTGGGCGCCAATTGCTCATGCAAGGAAGAATCATGTTCCTAGGTCTTCCCATCTCTGGAAGCCATGCTTCACACCCTACAACCACCATTTTGGTGAGCTATAGAGAGTACCTATCCTAAGTTTGTGTCTGTTGTCCGATGAAACAATAAGATTGGACATACAAGCAGCCTTCATAGAACAACTTAAGAATGTTGCGTTCAGAATATTACATCGTTAACGGTTTTCTGGTCACAAAATTGTACAACTTGTGCGTTGCTCTCATCATTTCTGTCACCCTAACAATTCTTTGCAATTGCAGGGGATCATTGCTGAAGAGCTTCTGGACTCTTTCAACGCTCCAATATGTTTCCCTAGCATTGACGAGATTCAATCGGCCATTGAGCATCCCACCTCCAAATTTCATATCCAGAAACTGGAATTCGTTGATAAATTTGGGATCAGACCTAATAATGCTGAGGAGACCGTGTTCAAGGATGCAGAATCTTACGGAAAGTTCATGCTAAACATGTGCAAGTCTGGAATGGGACCGATGGCTAATGATCACCTTGGATCCAAGCTCACAGAAGTACTGTTCGAACGAGTTCGCCAGAACAGCGAGAAGGATTATCCCCTTTACAAAGCTGCGGACTTCCCTATGTACATGAGCTTCTGTGTTGCGGTGTTGATTAGAAAATAACTTACTTTAATTTGATTCGAGGAATTGGCATGAGAACGTCAGTTAAGCCAAACCTCGGTACTCGTTGAAGAACAATGCCTGTAAGTGGTTTCGAATCGGGATCCTCCAATGTTGTACTGTTTTTGAAATAAACACAATTAAAATTTCAAAACAGAAATCTCAACTTCAAATTATCTCAAGTTCTCTCAAATTCCATTTCAGTAAGAACATGCTACTCTAGTCTGGTTCATCATCAGGAACCAAGAAAGATGACAAGCTGGATGCCATGGGCCTCTTGGGAGTCTGGGTGGTAACAAAACATTCCTCTCTCCGTGCACGACGGTGTCATCATGCCGGGAATGGGTCCTCCTGCCCCTCCAGGCTCCAGCTCACTACACGCGACAAAGCGAGCACTGGTAATTAACGTGAGATGGACAAGAGGTGACAACGTGACGTTCACAAAGTTGTTCTTCCAACTGTGTGTTGCATGACGCTAAATGCATTCCTTATTTCTGGTGCATTAATAAAAGCGTGGGGAGTAATTACCGATTGGGATGAATTCATTGTTCCTGTGAAGTGGACATAATCCAAAGTTTCAAACCAGTACAGCACCTCGAACCAACCCTATGGGCTAGGTGCCCTGAAAGGAGAGACTCGTTATGAGACATATCAGGCTGAGACGTTTTCCATAACAAGGCTCTACTTTCACATTATGCGACATAACGACATAAGCTCGATGGTTGGTTCCTATTCAATCATGCTCAATCCAATATCAAGGGTTTGAAATGGACACCATAATGCTCAAGGACAATATTATGAGATGTTATCATGCACTCTGCAGATATGAGCTCCACTGAGTTAGCGTACCTCGCGTAATTACGTGACTGGTACTGTTGGTTTTACACGTAGGTATGGTACCGGTTTCGTGTCCGAATGTCTACTTTCATTGATTTGTACTGTTTCGTTACGCAATGTTTGTAGCCCACGATGTGTCGTTTTTCGTCCTAGGACGTTGTTCAGCCTGTCTTTGCAACATATTTAGAAAAGTTACGTGAGTTTTTTCATGTATTTCAGTGGGACTGAGACAAAGATCGTAGAAGCCACACCTTGATTGTGGCAGAAGTTTTGTTAGTCGATCCGTTGCTCCAGGAATTTATCATGACCGAGCCTTTGCACAGCCTCCTTTAATTTTCATTGGCAGGATCAACGGAGTCAAATACTGTCATGAATTTCGCTCTACATATCACTCTGGCTGCTCAGGATGTATTGAGAAACACAGATGCAGTTCAAAAAACATCCTAAAAGAGAAACCGGATCAAATACTATTACATAACTGCGGCATGCAACACGCATACAACATGATACAATACTAATAATAGAAAGTCACTCACAGACTCTGCACTAGGGAGGCCACCCTCGAAGTTCAATCCACAGTACGCGAGCGCTGGACCTAGTCCATGACGACGTTTGCACAAGGAAAGCGGCACGCAAGTTCAATCTCACGCTTGGAATCGTCACGAGCCGGGGCAACTTAACGACTCGGGGTGTGCTCAACAATCGGACAGCGTCCGGCTACTCAGAGGCTCCAGATCAAAATGATGTAACTTAAGAGAACCGAAGCAAGATTCACAGGAATAGCGAAGGCCCAATGCGCACATGTCAAACCCTTCATTAAGTTACCAGCAGGTACCATCTCAAGTGTGCACATCAACGCTGCCTCAGTGCAGAAATTCAGTAGGAAAACAGGCAGAGATTTTGTGCATTCCTGTCTACCATGAATCAATGCAGAATACAGATGCAACTTATTAATTTACCAAAGTCAAGGCTGGAGGGACATCCGGCTCATCATTTTCTCGTAGTAACCATCCTCGTCAGAAGAATACAATGATCAACAATGTCACGGTGATTGTCCAAAGATTGGACTAGTGAAGGTTAGAAGCTTCAGTATAAAAAATTGAGATAGGCTCTTGGGAGCTGATCAAACCTAAGCACGTGTTAGAGTATGTACATTTTCTAGCCGTGTCAGAGACCCGTTGAATGGGGAGAGTTCGCTACGAGTCTTCAAGGCCACCGCGAAGAATACAAATCTGACCATCTCGAAGTAGTACATCTTCATCAAGCTGGTGAACGCGTCTACGTAAAACCTCCACCTCCACACTGGTTCGCAATGCTTCCCTGCTCATAGCCTCTGCGTCTTTTTGCATCTCGTCTCTCTCTTGCTTGACACGACTCAACTCGGTCCGACCTTCATCCAACTCCTTCCTTAGGTCCTCCAGCGTTACGTCTTGCAATTTTACGGTCTCTTCTTTGTCGGCCAACCGATCCTCGAGATCGGTGACCCTAACAGTGGCAGCTGTAAGCGAACGGTGAAGGTTTTGAGTCTCCAAAGTCCATTCGTCCCTCTGTTGCAGAAGCGATTGGATCTGTGGCTGGCAATGCTCCAAGTCTGACTGTAAGGCGTCCACTCTTTCCCGCAGCAGCCGAGTTGTCAAGCCCTGTGATTCAAAATGTTTTTCATACTCCTCTAACCGTTTTCTTGCAGCATCCAGTTCCTGCTCTTCTTTGTTCTTACAATCCAAAGCGGCCACAACTTGAGCCTGCAAATCTTCTATCTGTCTTGCCTGTGACAATGTTACCCTGGTAAGATCCTCGTTCTGTGTGGAGAGGCGCATGATACGCGAACTTTGGGAGTCCACCGTCTTGGCTAAATTGTTCAAGGTATGCTCTAGGCCAGCAACAACCTCGTCCTTTCCAGTAATATCCGCCCTTGCTTCTTGTAATTGAAGATCACGCTCAGAAAGCTTATCCATCAACGCCTCGAGCCTACTATTCATGCTGTACAGTTGCTGTGCAGCCGCCTGCAGGCTCTGACGCATTTCGGTTCCCAAGTGTGAAGCGTTCCGCGGTTCTCTATCTTTGCCCTCTGTCGTTGCAACATCATTTGCAGAGGCCTTCTCTTTCAACGCCAAAGCAGTCTGAGCAATCTCTTTGTTCTGTATGGAGCGTTCCAGTTGAGACTCTAAGTTCTGAATATCCATCTGCTTAGCCTCCAGTGCACTCTCCACTGTAGATATCTCTTCTTGTAGACTTTGATTCTCGTCCTCCAAATCTGATACTCTGTCGTTACAAGATCTCAACGCCTCTCTTGTATCATGTCTCTCCCTCGTCAGTAACCTCAACTTTGCAAACAGGATATTATTTTCATCTTGGAGTTCAGAAACTTTAGCTTGGCCACGATCAATTTCAGCCCTCAATTCCTGCTCGATTTTCTTCATATGCATTGTGTTCTCTCTCTGCTGATTTGAGGACCTCTCCAGTAGACAATTGATGTCTCGCCGCAAGGTAGCATTCTCAACTCGAGAAGCCTCAAGGTCGGTACGAAGAGTAATCTCGACACCGCTCAATCTTTGCAATTCTTTCTGCAGCCTGCTCATTCTCCCTTCTTTATTGCCATCCATGCCGTTCTTCAGACCCTGCCTGAGGCCATGAATGCTTTTCTCATGATCCATACACAGCTGCTGCAATCTTTCTACTCTGCTCTGCATGTCCTGTTTCTCTCCGTCATTCCGCGCAGAAAGCAACCGAAGCTCTTCGACCTCCGCCTCCGCTTGCCGCCCTTGTTTATTACTCTGAGCTAATGCTTGCCGGAGCTCTATGATTGTTCTCTCCGCTCTGTCTACTCTCTTCCTGTGACCGTCCATTTGCAACTCAAATTCCCTAACCTTGTCCCTCAGAATCGTCTCCTTCAATGTCATTGCCGCCAAGTCCTTATGCAATTTACATTTCTCTTCTTCAAGAGCCCATACTCTGTTTCTGAGGCCACGATCCTCAAGCTTCGTTTTCTCTGAGTCCGCTTCGCGTGGGTCCGACATCTCAATTACGTCGCTTGCATTTGCCTCTTCTCCAAGGTCTTCCGGCACATTCGTATTCTCCTTCTCTTCTTTCTGTGAGCTTCGTCTTCTAAATTCTGCTGACCTCCGTACCCCTTCAGATGACAGTTTGAATCCATTTTGATGCAGAGTGCCACCGTCCACCATTGGACAATTCCACCCGCTGTCATGAACGCGTTGAACCTCACTGAGGGCCATAGCATGCTCACGGACTGCTGAAGAAACCTTTCCCTCCGGATCAAGAATCGCGCCGCTCTTCAGGACAACGATACTACTCATTGTATCGCTGCCTTCCTACACCTCCGTTTAACGAGCTTCTACCACTGGTCTGATAGCCGGTTGGTTCCATACTCCTCCACGCGTCATTGCATCTGTGAACAGTCTCACCCTAAGAAAACTCCTGCCCAATGACCACTTCGAAACCCCGAACACCACAGAATCTTGCAAAGTTCTTGGCTGCATTCTCACGTCGATTTCAGCAAATGCCCTAGAAACCTCGAGCAGCAATCCTGTCAACATACTCCAAGCCACGACCAAGGAGTCACTAAACGTCACGATAACGTGAACGCATTGCGATGTTTTCTTTCTGACAGTGGAATAAAATGTCCAGTTGTTTCAAACAAAACAAACAAAAAAGGGACAAAAAGGGGACAAAAATAAAATTAAAAAAAACGCAGACGCAACCAAATCAAGAAGACATCGCCTACTTACATTACATTGCACTCCTCAGCTCCATTACCACTCCCCTCACCCCTCCAGTCTCCACTACCACAATCCCCAATCCAGCTCCCACTCACACAACCCTTGAAAAGAAAAATTACCAACGCCGCCAACACAAACTATCACAGGAAACCAAATCCAAAACGGAACGCAACGCAAGAACCTCACAACACCGCCAGAGCGTCACCTCTCAAGCAACTAAAGCAACACCCAAAAAAAGCAAGTCAGATGATCCCAATGCACCAAGTTTCTCGAGCACATCGAAAACCATAGCGGTGAGCAGCCATAGCCGGGAAGCTCACCCGCAGAAGCAGCAGTGGACGATTTGAAAGAAAGCGCTGGATCTTTCTTGGTCCGGGCGATTTTTCGAATGCCTACTTCCAACCTCGCATTGAATGGAATTGAATTTTGAGCGCCGGCACGTCAGTCCACGGGCGGGGCTGCAATTGGGACCGACGGAGGCTGCTATCGAGAACGACGGACTGTGACCCTTTGACGGGCCCGGGCTCGCTTCCCGGAGCATTTCTTGAACTTCACCCGACTCGGCGGGAAATACATGTATTTTTAGAATTGTTTATAATTTTGGTAGTTTCCGTCAAAGATCAGGAAAGCCCACGCCTCCACCTTTGAGAATTTCGCACCGTAGCATTTACTGCAAGGAAGGAGGCCCAATGCCAATTTTATTTTCTAGAAACAATCATGTAAAAATTTGTCCCCAATTTTATACTCCCTCCGTCCCAAAATGATCTTCCTGTTAGACAAAATGTTTCGGATTAAGACTAAAAATAACATTTTTAAAGCTTGTTTTGCACAACATATGGAGTTTGGGCACTCCTATTGCCCTTGAAACTTTGAGTTTTGAAGCCCTTTTTAAAGTGTAGTTTTGGATTATTGAAAAGTGAAATTTTTTGGGTGTTTTCAAAGAGCACCAGTGGTTATTTAATTATTGAGTATGAGGTCGTCATTTTGTTGGTAGTTAGCATAAGTCAAAGACCATATGTGGACCTATATTTTGCCTCCCAAAACCTTCATCTTCTTCAATCAGATAATATTCAAAGAGATGCAAAAAATAAAAACAAAAAGTGATGATTGACCCTTTCAACCATTTTATTTGTCTTTTGATTAGTGATTGCATAGATGGAGGGGGAACTATTGTTTGGAATTGTTTTGTTAATCCTAGAGAACAGCCAAAAGTTAAATTTGACCAATTTGCAACTCACAAAGTACAACAAGAAGATCATTTTGGGACAAAAAATGAAGGCCAACAGGAAGAACATTTTGGGACGGAGGGAGTAGTTGATTAACCCTGAACCCCTAACGTCTAGGGTCTTCTCCAAAATTGACGATTTGAAAAAAAAAAAATCACAAAATATTCTTTTGAAAGAATATTTTGGAATTGATGAACAAATAAACATGGTTCATAATTACTAAACAGTGGATGTACATTATTTCTCTCAAAATACGCTAAAATTTGCTCATGTATGCCATTTTAGAACATTCTAAGTGTCCCAAGGAACCAACACTATAAGAGAAAGGAAGATATTACGTGCAATATTCAGTTAAAATTTGCATAATAAAAGATAAGGTATTTTAAAAGAAAACTTATTGAAAAATCATGTGTTTAGGACTTAACTTAAGGTACCTTTACTGAATTTTACATTATGTCAATTAAATCAATTTTTGCATGTCTTTTCAACATTTTTAAAAGACAACTTAAAATACAAAAAAAAATTGCAAGTCATGGGGTTTGAACTCATCACCTTATGCTTGGTAGTGGAAACCTTTAGTTAGTACCTTGCTACATCTTACTTCTTATATGAAATCAAAGATGTTTCAGAAATTTATATAACACAAGGTATCTATTTAGTAACCAGTGAAAAAAAAATTCAGTAACTAGTGACCAAATAAGACAATTTTTTTGTAATGTAATGACCAATTAGTATTGTGAATTTGAAATCTATTTTAATTTTATACAATTAAATTGACCTTTTAGCAACCCATGACCAAAGAAAATAAATTTTTAGTAATGTAATGACCGATTAGCATTGAAGATTAGCAACATACTTATTATATGCAATAAACTTGACTATTCTATACTAGAAACAACACTTTAGTAATTCTAAACTAATTGGTTGTACTTAATACCACCCTTTATCTTGTAGTACAAAAGTTTTCTCCACATAGTATAGAAGTCCAACTTGAGTTCTATAATTTTTGCATCCATTGTCCAAATTTAATCAAACTTTTTGAAAAAATTGTGTTCTTTCTTCTAGTTTGTGTGGTAAAATTTTCAAATCAATCCAAGATGTATTGGGTTTTGGGAAGCCATTCAAAGTTTAAGAGGTCAATTTGAGTTCACCAAACTACATTTTGATGGCTGTAACTTCAAGGATTTGTATCTCCTTCATCCAATTTTTGTTTTAATGAAAATTTGTTGAATTATATTCCCCTTGAAGTCAAGTTATTGTTGTAAAGTTTTAATGACAACCCAAGTTGTTTTGAATGTTTAGAAGAAATTCGAAAAGAAAAATTTGGACATTTTTGGATTACAATAAGTTTTAGTGGCTTGTTTCCTCCTTCCCAATATTACAATGAACTTTCCAAAATATTTGGATTACAGTTCATTTTTCCATATTTTTCTATTGAAAATAAACACTATAAATTTTTTTGGAAAAGTTGCACATACTAGTTTAGTTTGTATGGTCAAAATGTCATATCAATCCCAAAAGTTATGAGTGTTCGAGAAGCATTTTAGTAAAAAGAGGTTTAGTCTTAAATGTGTTTTTTGCAATTCTTTTTGCAATTTTTTGTGATTTCAAAGTTGTTTTGCAATTACAATGAGTCATTTGAATGATGTATTATTTAACCAATGTATTTGTATGCTGGTTTTGAAGTACTTTATAGATTGAAATTTTTTATTTTTGAATAGTTTAGAAATTGAATTTCACCTCCAAATGAATTGCTAGTAAAACATCAACTTCCTTTTTAACACTAAAACATTATAATAATCTTGCAATCTATGTGGCCAAATGACTCCAAATTTGATTCACGTCGTCTACAACATGTATACACTACAAGATTGTGTGGTTAAAATCTCTATAGTGTTTGTATTCTAGTAAAATTAAACTAAAATTATCCTAAAAAGGTCATTATTGTTAGGACTATACTTCAAACACCCCTTTCTCTTGTAGCGGAAGGCCATGGCTTCTATACTCTTCTTATGCCTCACGGTGCCACATGATTGGGACACGGTAATAGGGAGATGCACATGGCCTACGACTGAAGGTTGTCACCTCATCAATGCCGCTGCCATTGTGAGGGCCAATTGGGGGGGGGGGGTAGGATGGTAGGTATGCCATGTGAAGTAGTTTTAGTGCTTTAAAATGAAACATAAAAAATTTAACTTTTAATTCATTGGAAACATGTACAATAATTTAACAACTACCTTGCATAGCTTGAAAAGCATTTACAACTTATTTCAAGTTTTCAATTGAAAATGTCAAAAAAAACTTCCCTTCCAATTCCACTGTGAATTTTGTCAACCATAATTTTGACCTTCAGTCTTGGGCCTTGAGCATCTCTTTGTTGTCGTGTCCCAATTATGTGGCATTATAGGGCATAAGAGGGGACTAGAAGCCATAGACTTCTAAACTGCACAAACAAAAATCACTTGCCGCCCTGTCTTGGTGTAGCCACCATAAGGATGCTCTAACATTTCGAAAGCAATGATGTTTTTAAATCCAAAAAGGACCTCAACTTTTAGGGATTAAACTAGCAGAGATAGCTTCCTAGCCTACTTTAATGCATGTTTCAACTTCAAATATTTTACTTATATTAGAATTTAATATTCTACCATAAGCAAATTGACTGAAGTAATTTATGCTATATACACTTATAGAGTAGACAAATTGTAGTGAAGAGCATGCCCTGCAAATCTTGGAAAATAAGCTATGTGATCAAGTTTTCCAAGACTTAGACTTTGGGTTCATGATTACCCCCTAAAGGACTAAAGAGTCCACTTTTGTTTTTGTGAAAATTCAAGCAAGCTCTATTGATTTCATAATTTAGAATTTTTGTATGAAATTTTAAAGATGGATTCTAATTCTCATAATCTACTTGTTGAGTTTTGTTTCATGTTATTTGACAAAATATTGCAAAACTAATATTTTTTCTTCAATTTCAATGTCAAATTGAGTAACTCAAAATATTCTTATAAAATTTAATTAATTTGATTTGATTGTTTATAACAATGCTTATTTAAAAAACATTTGAACCACTCAATTTTGAATACCGATATAGAAGTGAAAGTTCAAGGCAGTTTTATTTTTAGGCAATGAAAGTAGTTAAAAACATACAAAGTCGTTGTTTTAGCTCAATTTTGAAAACTTCCAAATAAAAACAAATGAAAAAATACATGTTTATTGAAATATTTTCACCATTGGGATTAATAATTCTCAATTTTTTATAAAAATTATTAGCATTTCAATTTTTACCTTCTACATTTTAATTTAAAAAAAGATGAATATCAATATCAAAATCAATATATCTATATCTACATCTATATTCTCAACCCATTTTCCAACATAATGGATAAGTTGCACAATTTTCCGACATAAGTGTGTTTTTTCTTAAAATGTTGATAAACAAAACTTCACCTTTAGGAAGGTTTAAAATAACTTATTTTTTTATAAAGTTTAGGCACGATGAATTTATAAGTGGTTGGGATTTTCCCTCTAAAAATTTAGAAGGATGTACTTGAGTAAGTTAGCTAAAGGATCCTACAGTTGGATTATTTAATGAAGATTTGGGCCTTCTTTTGGGGTATAAGTATTTTAAAGCACTCTTGGGCTTCAACACACTATAGTATTTTACGGGTTCAAGAAGTAGATTTTCCATGTGGTTTTTGATCAATCTCACAATAAATAAATAAATCCACAAATGTAGCTAAAGGTTACAAAAATCACTATGGGGTGCAAAGAGATTCAACCAACATACCACTCACAAGTTGGTTGTCATAATTTGATTTCAAGTATAAAAAGAAGGAGAATATTAAATGTGTTTATTTTTGTATATGGTGCTTCTGAACATCAGTCAAGCTACTGTTGTTATATTTTTGATATTTGCTTTCTTTGCTTTGAAAATTTGCATATTTCTTTGTAACTTGAGGCTGAAGTCAAATGTGAAGTCCCTTAATCTTTCCTACAAATTAAATTTGAATTAGAAGGCCTGACAAAGCCATATTGTCAAAAATCCAATGAGCTAAGAAAAACATCTTGTTATACTTCACAAGCTCTATTCTCATACATTTATTGCCCTTAGACTCCAATTTTTTAAATATATGACCTTAAAGTAAACACAAGTAAGAATTCCATGGTTATAAATTCAAAAAAATGAATAAATTTTAATTTATAGCCCTTTTGTAAGAGAGTGATGATTTTTAGTAGTTTTGTAAATATTTTTCAATTTCTAATCCACTAATCTTTAGGGTTTAAAGTGCTCTTGTTCATGCCTCTACAACCAATTCTAATCAAAGTCTTTTCATATAATTTTTTGGGCAATGCAAAAAATGATTTTCACTACAGTTATAAGGCTATTACATCCAAAGGCATGAATGAAACTTACAAAATTATATAGATGCTAATTTAGGTATGTATTCTATAAATGTCCTCTACAATAGTTTGACTTCCAATAAGTGCTTTTGCATTTTTTAAACCGGAAAGTTCCATGACTATATTTTCATCGAAAACCCTCAAGAACTGCCATTTTTAATAGAAGTACCAAATTTTTGAAAAACAACTTTTTTTGACACATGTAACCATAGGATCTTGTGATATGTTGACTTGAGAACAGCATATCAGAAATGTGGTAAAAATTTCAGAAATTTCCAGTGTGTGATTGCAAGATATAAGCATTCAAAATCACTGAAATTGTTTTTTTGACTCTGGCAAAAAACGGGCAGCTGCACTTCAAAAGCTCACTTTTCTATGAAAACATGTCCTAAATGGTGGTGCTTATTTGGATTCTTTTTCCTAGACAAGTTGTCTACATGCCAAAGAAATTTCCCATTATTTGGAATTGTACAACACATAGGAAAAAAATAGTAAGTAGAACGAAGTAGAGAATGATTTAGAATATAAAATTGTTAAAAAATTAGGTATGGAATTGGAAAATGCCAATCCAAATTCCCAATGGTCAAAATAATGTAGTAAACAATCTACATCTTATGATTTTATTTTTTTCAAAAAATATTGAAAATTGAGTAAGATAAAGGACTTCAAAGTTTATTTCAGAGTAGAGATTCCATACCTGCCCGCAAACTAGAACTCCTCACAAGTTTTGACTCATTGGTCAAAATGGAATAATTAAAAGCTTTCACGTATATATAACTCTCGAAAACCAATTTCAAATTTTTCTTTTTGGAAAAAGTATTTTTTTTTATTTGCCCGAATTGCCCGACTGTAAAAAAAGTAACATATTAGGCCATAACTTTTGACTTGTATTTCCAAATGTCATGAAATTTAGTGCATATAAAAGATATTCCTCGCGCACAACTTCCATTAAAATTTCAGCCAAAAATATGAAAATTTCCAATCATAAGAACCTACCTAATATTTCTATATTGCCAAAAAACTCATGTTGGTCCTTTAGGGGTTAAGCCAACAATTCAGACAGTTCCAAAACACATGATTTCCATGATGACCAGCTCGTCGTTTAAGGGTTAAGATTTAATCCTCTTCTCAAGCATTTTTTTGTAAGAATAACCTGTGCGAGCTTTCCAAATTCCATGCCCCCAAACAACAGAAAGATCTCACGAAGGAAGGAAGGAAGGCATCCGTCAGTTTGTAGATTTCCGTCAGGCAGGCAAGTTGGGGATGACAACCAAGTTGAGTTCCCTGCGTTCCCTGCGTTCTAAGGTACTAGGGTTCCGCTCCCAACCAGGCACTGCTGTTGCTGTTGCAGTGTGCAGCAAGCCTGCTTGGCACATACCCAATATCGTTAGGCAGTTCGTCCGTGGGCGGGTATAAGGGACGCAGCTGGTCTCTTCCCCAACACGACTATACTTGAACAGGATCTGTTCTATAGTGCGTACATCTGATCTGTGTTCTCTAACATAGACAAGACCTTCAACCCGGACGATGATCCAGGGTCCTCCGTCCTGAGCGCGATTGCCGCAGCGGATTCCTCGCTCTCCGGAGCGAAGAATCTGCTTGCCAGATGAACGTCCCTCCCTGGCTTGCCTGGTTGGTGATGGACGGAGGGCGTTCTGACGGGTACACAAACCTTTTGCTTGCCCGCAAAGGTCAGTCCCGCGAGTCCATTTGTGTTTGGCGTCCTTCGTTTTTACGCTGGCATGGAATGAGAGTGCAGGTCGCTCCGCCGCGGGCGTTGGCGTTTGGTTCATGTCGTTCGTGCGCCAGTTGTGAGCCATGGTTGCATCCTCATTCGCATATATCGTTCTCTGTTGCAGGCGAGGGCAGACTACGTAGCTGATCATGGGCGAATCGATTTCCCCTTGGGCGTACGTTGCGCTGTCGCCGTGGCTGTGTTCCTGCTGCGGCGATTTCTCCCCCTGCTGCGGCGTCGTTTCTCAAGTCCAGTCCGCCCGGTGCGTACACAACCACCCGCTCTGGTAACGACGGGGAGTGCTTGCTTTTGTCTGTGAAGAGGTTGGCGCACTCTATGGAGGTTCTGTGCTTGGCCATGCCCGATCGCTTTCCTCTTCCGTTGAGGAGCTGCAGCCGATTGCCAGCCCTCGTCCAGCCCTCTCTCCAGGTCAGTGCATTCTTCTACCTCCTGTAGAGATCTTCGGATGCGTTCCTCTGTGAAATGAAGTTAGGGTGTCGCTTGACGCAATCGTGCGGATTGTGCGGTAGTTCATGCATTGATGTAGAGAGCTATTAGCGGACGTGTTTCTTTCCTGGTCGTTGCGGATTGCATTTTAGGGGGTTCAGGGTAGAGATCGTCGGGTGCCAATCCTCAACATGTTATTCTTGTGGAGAGTATCTATTATTCTTGTAGGAGCAGAATCTGATTATCCCGATTTTGCAAAGGAATGTGAGCTGGAGGTGATGGAGACTGACCTTCCTAAAGACTCAAACCAGGACTATGATGTGGTCATGGCCTTGTTGGATAAGTGTTGAATTTAGGATTTCGTCGTCTGTATTCCCACAGGTTCAATCCACCATTCGCTCTTGCAAATGATGTGAGTGATGTCAACGACGAAGTCTTGCAAGTGATTCTTAGAGCGCGTACTCGAGTGTGTCTTGCACCCAAAGGATCAAGTTTACGATGGAGCCGTTCCCTGCCTCATTCACGAAGAAAAGTCCGACCGGTACGAGCCGGAAGTGACGCTCGGCTATGGCCAGCATTCCTTGAAATCTGTTTGCAGTTCGTCCGCCGGAGGAAGTAGCGTCAATGGGCTTCCCCGGCGTGGCCGCCTTGGTGAATCAACCGTTCAGTCTCACCTGCTGCAGCTAGAGCCTCGAAGATGTTGAGACGGAGAAGAGTGTCCATGGTGTTCGGAATCGCTGACAGTACTACCTATTCAAACGCAGCCAGCCTAGCCCCATCGATGTTGAGAGGTTTTGAATGCTGCACGCACGATCGTCGTCTCCTCCGCCTGCCATAATTTTCTTCGCTGAGTGGCTACTGTAGGTCTACTAGAAATGAGCAGGTGATGATGATCCTTAAAATGAGTACACATATATATGAAAACTCAACTGGAAGTTAATTCTTTGCACTCCTGTAACATTGTTGCAGTTATGACTTTGGCATGGGCTTTTAGCGTTTTGCATGCATGACGTTAATCCACGTCGAAATCAGTGTCAACTTCAGTATTGAAAGGAGTGCTGAATTATTTGTCCTGAAAGATTGCTGCAACCGCACCTAAAACAGATTTGAAAGCACTTGTTTGAGACGCAGCAGCTGCGAAGACAATTGGGAAAGAAAGTTACTTGGAAGGTGACGGAAGCTAAAGTGAATGCAAGGGGCGTGAGAATTTTGAGACTGTTAGTAAACCTGAATTTTGAGACTGTTAGTAAACCTGAATTTTGAGACTGTTAGTCATGTTAAACTGTGAATAGATCCGTGTTGAAGCATGAGCAGACCCTTGCTAATCCTTAACCCCTAAAGTCCCAACGTCATTTTTCCATCAAAAAACACTCAAAACTGCCATTTCTAGAGCAAAGAGCAAAAAACAAAATTTAATTATTTTTCCTTCATATTTAACCGTAGGATCTTGTACTAGACTAGTGTAAGAATGTGTGGAAGAAATTTCAGAAATTTTGACTCTGTAGATTGCAAGATATTTGCATTTAAAGTGAAGGAATCTAATTCTTTTGCACTTTGCTCAACTACAATTTTTGGTTTTGAACCTTTTTAATTAAATTTTTTTGATCTAATGATTTTGAATATCTAATTTTATATGATGAAGAATTAAGTTGAGAATCTAGAATTTATTTTCTTAAAAAGAAACACTTACTTTTCACTCATTAAAAAATTATTAAGTAGAAGTAGATTCAAGATTGAAGGAAAAATTAAATCATTAATAGCTCTAAGATAGAATTGAAATATACCAATCTCAACGATGAGATTGTTCTAGCAAGAAATCTTGACCTTGTGAAACTTTTTTTTTTTTTAATTGTTAAAATTGAGTTCAAAAATGAATCCTACAAGTTAATTTTTCAAAAAGATGCTCTAATTGCCCCAAAATAAGATTGACCATAACTTTTGCATAACAAATCCAAATGGAATGAATCAAATCTTCCCATGTAAATAAAAATAAAATCTGTATAAAAAATTTAAAAAAATTAATTTAAAGTTTTTTTGAGGATTTTTTTCTGCCCGTCGAACTAAAATTTGGGGTTTTTGTGCCATAACCTCTGCTCCTGGGCATTGATTGAAATAAAAATTACATTTTTAGAAAGCTAATGTGATTCTTCATCTTCACCAAAAATATAAAAAAAACAAAAAAATTATTGAAACCGTAGGAGCCTGTCCAAAATCCATTTTGTCCCTCGAGGGGACAACAGGACTTTAGGGATTAAAAGGCCCTTGGGGACCCTCTATTTGGCCCATATTTAGCCTTATAACTCTTCAATTCTAGTTTACTATATGAATTGTGGTACATTGTTATTTACATACTATCATGGTTATTACCCTACTGTGTACTGAACAATAGTTGGTCAATAATTTTTTAATTCAATACCACTGTATTCATAATATACTATACGGCTGCAAAAGACTTTCAAGTCATTCTAAGGTTGAAGTATAGGTTGATGTGTCTGCTCCCCAAGTGCATTGCCATCATGATAAAGGATTATAAAGATTGTAATAATAGATGGGCCACTAATGCAATTGGGAGGATCTTGTAGGTGATGGAATTGAGTGGATGGTGGTATTAGGTAGTTCTATCTTAAGTGCAGGACAAAGGAACTTCGATATAACCCTTAAAAGGTTGATGAGGTGGAAAAGTGGCCAATGGATGATTTGGTTGTTCATTGTAGAAACAAAGAATGCACCTATTGGTCCAATAATCCAAACATTTTAGTGATTACCTTGGTCATGGGGGGTTGTGTCTTTTAAGGATTAAGGTAGGACAACCCAATGCCCTATGAATTACCCAATTCTGACACATCTGTTGGACCTTCTCATTTATTAAACCTTCTAATTTGTGTCAATTGCCCATCCATTTTTGTAAAGTTTTGTAACTCATTTTCTTTAGGCAAACTATTAGGTGCTATTGTTTAGAGAATGATATGAGGTTCATATCTATTTATGGTTGATAAAAATTTGGTTCATCAACCCTAAAATACTTGAAGTCTCAAATTTTGGTATCAACAATAATTTGAAGTTTTATAAAATCTAACAAAGTTACTGTTTTCAGTCTTTAATACTTTTGAAAAAAACTTTTTGAAGTCTTCTTTTAGCATAAAAATCTGATTATAAAAATGAATTATTATAATCTTTTTTGTTTAAAATTGTGTGCAAAGGTGTCCATTGCAAATCTTGATTTTATAGTGTTGCTCAAGGGCTCTCGGAAATGAGCCTCAAATACATTAGAACTTGGAGAAAAATCACATTAGAAATTCATTTAAAAAAAATTGTAGAGTAGACTTTGAGAAGCTATAAATTGATTAGACTTATGCAGGTTATGTCTCTTAACTTCATATTTTTTTGGTGACTAATTTTTTAGGTTTGACATGTGAAAAGAGTATTGAAAAACTTCAAATCACTTGCACAATTTTAACACCTTCATGATCAAACATTATAATATTTCAACCCATAAGTGATATTGTTGTAATTTCTTTTTCCTTGTGATATCTAATATATCTAGTTTGAAATTTTATGGTTATAATTTTTTTTAAGTTGATAAAACCTATCAAAATATTGGCTTTTTGTTTAGTTTAGAGAAAATTTCAAGGAGCTCAAAAAAGACCTTAGACATTTAGGGATTAAATATTGGTTCATGTAGGTTTAAGTGTAAATAAATGCTTGTTTGAACAATTTGCAAATGTAGGCAATAAAAAAAGTGTTTTTGGAATGTTAGAACTTTGCAGCTTTCAAAACTTTCATCAAATGGGATTAGGGTAGTGGATCATTGATCTTCAACTTTTTAAAAATGGTCATGATCCCCATCTATTGACGGTTTTATATTTTTATGCACCAAATTTTTTTGAATTTTTATATAAATTTTAATTCTTATTGGATTAATATGATTTCATTCAATTAGTTTTTTCTTTGAAAAACACAAGCATCAATAAGCACATTGCATGAGACACGCATATTGCAAATTTAGATGGTCATAGGTTGTTTAACCTTACTGGAAGATATGGGCATCTAAAATCTTCTAAATGGGTATGGCTTGTAACACCAACCCAATAAAAACAAGACCTATGACTACATAATAAACTTCACAAGAATTCACACTTTATGCTCTATTTTTTCATTACATATAACTAAATTTTTTTTTAATTGATTTGTTAGAGATGAAATCGCATGTCTTCAATAAGCCATCAAAATTTTAGATTGTTTTGTGAAGATATAAAAACTGCCCTATAAAGACCATTTGAAGGAAAAGTCAAAAGGGTTCAGATCAATTACACAACATACAATTCTAAAAATTGCGACTTTGATATATTATAGTATAAAACATCATAATGGAATCTATTTTTTGCATTATCTATTATATTGAATAAAGATTATAGGCTTTAAAACTTCAAATTGCAATTTAAAAAAATATCATTTGGAAGTTTTGAAAGTTTTGAAATAGTATAAAAACTAAGCTTGATAAATTTTATTTCATTAGCAGGGTTGTTCTGCGCGACCTGGCGACATCGCGACAGACAGACGTCACACGACATCTAGTAGACCCTCCGCGACGTCACATAAAGTCAAATTTACCTTTGACTTTTTAATAAATTACTCCCCTTTTACCTAAGCCACGTGGATGCCATGTGGCGTCCGCGTGGCACATTTTAGGGGCGCATGCGGGTGTGACGTGGACGGGCGACTTCGGGTACACAGCGACCGCGGGTAGGGGCGACTTCGTGTAAGGGCGACCTCGGGTTGGGGCGACCTCGGGTGGGGGCGAGCGCGGATAGGAGAACACGGGTGGGGGCGACCGCGGGTAGAAGAACATGGGTATGGGAGAATGCGGATAAGGGAGATTGCGGCTGAGGCGACTTCGGGTAAACTCTTGGACCCGCGGTCGCCCAAGCTAGACACGAGGTCGACCAAGACAAGAGGTCGCCTATCCAAAGTCGCCTAGACCCGAAATCGCTCCTTAAATACAAAATTTGACCAATTTTGAGACAAAGACAAAAGAAGGGCTCCCACCACCACCCGAGGTTGCCCAAGACAACAGGTCGCCCTAAGAGGTCGTCCTAAGAGGTCGCCCAAGATAAGAGGTCACCTACCCGCAGTCGCCTAGACTCAAAATCGTTCTTTAAACACAAAATTTGACCAATTTTGAGACAAAGACAAAAGAAGGGCTCTCACCACAACCCGAGGTCGCCCAAGACAAGAGGTCGCCCTAAGAGGTCGCCTAAGACAAGAGGTCGCCTACCCGCAGTCGCCTAGACCCGAAATCGCTCCTTAAACACAAAATTCAAGTTTCAAATTCCCAAAATCGGCAGTAGGGGCGACCGCGGGTGGGGCGACCTTGGGTCCAAAAAGGAGGGAAATTCAAGTTTGAAATTCATGGGATCCAAGACATGATGACCACGAGTAGAGAGATCAAAATCTTTCACTTCCTAAATCTGATTTTGGATGCTCATGGTACACTTTGAAATGAATTTTGAGAAAAACATGTCAACTACCACAATTAAAAATTTAGTAAGGTTCTACAAGCTTTTTAAGCTTTTTCTTCACCAAAATGTGGAAGATAGGCCATGTGGGGTCTAATGGATGGAGGTTTAGTGAATCCATTCCTCATTTTATTACTTTCTCCTCCACCATTCATTTTAGTCATGCACCATTTACTTCATTTTATTCAAAATTACATATTAAGGGAAAGGCCATTGAATTCAAAAAAATTCACAATGAAAAATAAAATATGGATGTCACTTCTATATATTTAGGTGACTTCTTCATAAAGAAGAAAAAAAAGTGGGATTACATAACTTTAGGCATGGCATACAAAATTAATAAACTTGGTATTAGGGTCTAGGGTCTAGGGTCTAGGGTTTGGGAAGACCTTTTACATTGCACCAAATTATAATTAACTATTGGCATTGTATTACTTCGCTATTCACTTATACATGCCTTAGGCCTTTTCAGAGCTTCTTTGAATTTGCTCTAAATTTATCCTAAAACCAATGTTTGAAAACGTTTTTATCAAATTTAATTAACTCATAGCTTTACAAATCCCAAATTGGACATGTGAGAGATCACGTAGAAAAAGGAAATACAACAATATCACTTATGGGTTGAAGGATTCTAAGGTTTAATAAAGAAGTTGTCACTTCTCACCTACATGAAATTGATTTGAAGCCTTCTAATCTTGTTATCACATTTCAAAACTACAATCTTAATCACCCAAAAATATGAATGTAAAGGGCATAACATGCATAACCCCAATCAATTAATGTCTTCTTAAAATAATTTCTCTTCATTTATTTCCAAATACGTTCTAATGTGGTATTTTCTTCAAGTTTTTTTGTCTTTAAGGCTCAGTTTCAAGAGTTTCTTTTTTAGTTCAAGAAAGAAATAGGAAACCATAGCTTTAAAAAAATAAAATAAAAAAAAGCATTTACCAGAGCCCTAAATACAAGAAGATAAAGATTTGCAATAGAGCCCTTGCCACAAAACATGAATATGAAGATCAAAATCTTTCACTTCCTAAATCTGATTTTGGATGCTCATGGTACACTTTGAAATGAATTTTGAGAAAAACATGTCAACTACCACAATTAAGAATTTAGTAAGGTTCTACAAGACTTTTAAACTTTTTCTTCATCAAAATGTGGAAGATAGGCCATGTGGGGTCTAATGAATGGAAGTTTAGTAAATCCATTCTTCATTTTATTACTTTCTCATCCACCATTCATTTTAATCATGTACTATTTACTTCATTTTATTCAAAATTACATATAAGGAAAAATACCGTTGAATTGAAAAAAATTCACAATGAAAAATAAAACATGGATGTCACTTCTATATATTTAGGTGACTTCTTCATAAAGAAGCAAAAAAAGTGGGATTACATAACTCTAGGCATGGCATACAAAATTAATAAACTTGATATTAGGGTTTAGGGTTTAGGGTTTAGGGTTTAGGGTTTAGGGTTTGGGAAGACCTTTTACATTGCACCAAATTATAATTCACTATTGGCATTGTATTACTTTGCTATTCACTTATACATGCCTTAGGCCTTTCAGTTGGATGTTCAATGGACAATTGTCCTTTAGGGATTTATGCTATCATTTTGGAATGCAATTTCAACAAATTGACTTGTCGAAGGATTTAATTTTGTTGTTACAATTGGATTATTGTATTTTGATTTCATCTTTGAGCTATTATCCATTTTGATTTAAATTTAATCTTGAGCCAACTTATATTGAATAACTTTTCTAGAAATAAATGTGAAGTGGTTTTTACTTCAAGTAGTTGGTATTCATGTAGAAGAAAGTAAATGACCAATCTTCCATAGAAGAATTCATGGACACGGAAATTAGATTTAAACAATGAATACAAACATAGTACAAAAGGTCAAGCCAAGAGATGGAGAGACTTTCTCTTTCTGCCTAAACGGAGAGATACTGGAGACTTCGGGTGTTGGGCGACCGCGGGTAGGAATAGACCCTCTCTTCCTTCCTAAATGGAGGGTCATTAGAGACCTCGGGTCAGGGGCGACCTTGTCTTGGGCGACTGCGGGTAGAAAGAGTCCCTTTCTGCCCAAATGAAGGAATGGAGGAGACTTTGAGTCTCGGGCGACCTCGGGTGGGAATAGACCCTCTCTTCCTACCCGCAGTCTCAAAATTGGTCAAATTTTGTGTTTAAGGAGCGATTTCGGGTCTAGGCGGCTTCGGGTAGGCGACCTCTTATCTTGGGCGACCTCTTAGGGCAACCTCTTGTCTTGGGCGACCTCAGGTGGTGGTGAGAGCCCTTCTTTTGTCTTTGTCTCAAAATTGGTCAAATTTTGTGTTTAAAGAGCGATTTCGGGTCTAGGCGACTACGGGTAGGCGACCTCTTATCTTGGGCGACCTCTTGTCTTGGGCGACCTCGGATGGTGGTGGGAGCCCTTCTTTTGTCTTTGTCTCAAAATTGGTCAAATTTTGTGTTTAAGGAGCGATTTTGGATCAAGGCGACTGCGGGTAGGCGACCTCTTATCTTGGGATACCTCTTAGGGCGACCTCTTGTTTTCGGCGACCTCTTAGGGCGACCTCTTGTCTTGGGCGACCTCGGGTGGTGGTGGGAGCCCTTCTTTTGTCTTTGTCTCAAAATTGGTCAAATTTTGTGTTTAAAGAGCGATTTCGAGTCTAGGCAACTGTGGGTAGGCGACCTCTTGTCTTGGGCGACCTAGGGTGGTGGTGGGACTACCCGAGGTCGCCCAAGACCCGAAGTCTCCTCAATTCCTTCATTTGGACAGAAAGGGACTCTCTCTACCCGCGGTCGCCCAAGGCGAGGTTGCCTTGGGACCTACAGTCGCCCCTAACACATAGTCGCAATGGCCCACACACTCGGTACCCGAAGTTGCCCAATCCATCCCCCACCCGCGGTCGCCTATAGACTATGGACCCAAAGTCGCCCATGCAAACCCGAAGTCGCCCCACTTCCAGAAGCCGCAGTCGCCCTGGTTCTTGGACCCGCGGTCGCCCCGACCTGACCTGCACGCGCCCTAACCCGCAGTCGCCCAAGCTGACGTGGTTCTGTCTTTCCACGTCACTGCGGACAACCAGACACGTAGGACAAATCCATTTACCATGGGGTAAAAAACTTCAAAACCCTAAATTTTTTTGCGACGCATTTGTCGCCTATATTCGACACATGTCATATACAACACGCGACGCGACACGTCTAATACGTCACCAAAACCTGAAAACCCGTCCGATAAGACAACCCTGTTCATTAGTATTGATAGTAAGCAAGAAAATCGTTTTGAATGTTGTAATTAAGTTTTTAGATTAAAAAAGTCAAATCATTTCTTAGACACTTTTTCTCCTTTGCAATGTTTCAAGGCTTGGTCCTTTGGAATTACAATGTGAATATTCTGCAACTAACAAATTTACTCATAGATCATTGATTCAAGCACTACCTGTCACAGTTTGGTTTTGACATAAATTAATCTAAAATGAGAATGTTGAATGGTTTGAGGAATTATAAATTATAATTTTTTAGAAGTGCAACAATGATCTACATATCAAAATGGATAGAAATTTTATTAAATGGATAGAAATTTTATTAAATGGATTCAAATGGATAGGAAATTATGTAAATGCATGAAGATTTTGAAACTCCAAAACAAATTAAGTATGTTAGAAAGCTTGAAAGCTAGGTTGGATTATAAATATTTCATTCACTAGAAGAAAAACATGTCCAACACAATCAACTACTATGCAACTAGTGTCCTATACAACTATCTTGCGATTGTAATCCTCTCTATATGCACCAAATTTAATATAATTGTTTTATGTCATTGTTTTACAGCATTGATATATTATTTTAATAACAAAGCAATCAATCTATAGTTGCAAAAAAAGACTAGGAAACAACTAGAAAAAGATTGCAACTGTAAAATGAACATAGTTGTTTCTTGGTTGCTTTTTAGTTGTACACTAGTTGTTTCTTAGTTGTTTCCTATAGTACTAGAAAATTCAACTTTTCTGTTGATTTGGTTGCATAGATTTGATTCACTTTTCTATTGATTTGGAGAGTAATTTGTTGATTTGGATAGAAATCTATAGAAAAGTGAACCAATGAATGCAACCAAATCAACAAAAAAACTGAATTTTCTAGTAGTAAAGCTAATTGTTTCCTAGTCACTCTTAAGTCGTACACTAGTTGTTTCTTAGTCACATTTTAGTTGCTTCCTAGTTGCTTCCGAAGTTCATTTCTATTTGTCTTATATCAATTGTCCTATATCAATTGTAAAGAGTACCATTACATTGAACTTATAAGACTTGTAAGTTGTTGTAGTCTCATACAATGAATTTTGTTGATAGAATTCTAAAACTTCTACAATTTATAGATTTCTATAATTTGTAAATTTCTATAGAGTATAGATTTTTACAATCTATGAAAATCCAAAAATATTTAAAATCTATGAAATTAAGGTATCCTAAACCAATGAAGTCTATTAAATATCCATATTTGAATTTTTGAAATTTAGGAAGTTAGATAGTAGATCTGAAATTTTGAAATCTATAAAAAAATAGATTTAAAATTCAAAAATCTAGACAAAGGTAGATATGAAATTTTGAAATCTACAAATCATAGAGATTAATATTTTAAAATCTACAAATCTAGAAGTCGCAAATGAGTCACACACAAGGCATGACTTTTGCAATTGCTACATTTTTTTCTTAGATTTTAGGATGTCCACTGCAACTAGAAGTCTCCAAATTATAACCAATCGCAAGTGTCCTATACAACTGGAAAATTAGTTGCATAATGTAGTTGTAAATCCCTCATTTTCTTCTAGTGAATGTAGGCCTAGAATTGTTGATTACCTCTCTTAAAAAGTAGTGTGAAACCTCAAATGAACAGATTTAAAACTCATACTAGCCCAATAGTGATTGGACTGTTGTAGTTACTTCTTTCTCTACAAGGCACCTAGGCTACGTAATCTTATCTTTTCTTAAGGAGTTGAACTTTGAATTAGATACCATTCCATCCGAGATGCATATAATTGGGTTTCAGAATCTAGGAAGTGAAAAAGAAAATTGAGTAATAAATAGAGATCCACATCACTTGCATATGCTAATCAATTACTTTATTAGCAGAATTATTAAGGTAGAAAAATCTGAAATTGTTCACAAGGTTGATGTGCATAGACAAAGTTAAAATTAAAATTATAGATTATTTATTATTTGTAGGAAAATGATAATTATAAATTTTCAAATGAAATATATTAAAATTTTAATATTTTCTTGTATTTTCCATGAATTTTCAAAGTTAAATCTTATACTAGTAGTGTTGTATAAGTGCATGTTTGAAGCACCTTTAAAAAGATCCATTACCATTCAATAAAGGCTTTATTACTTTGCAGTTATATTGTGCCACGCATAAAGTTGGAGACATCTCCATAAAGATGGTTTAAGATCATATTTGAAACACTTTGAGAGGCCCTACTTTACAACATCGAGGGGCGAATAGAAATTAATGCATCTATGTTAGTGTCCTAATTCAGAGTCAATTTCAATATCCACAATTCACTAGAAGAAAATGAAGGGTTTTGCAACTACATTATGCAACTAGTTTTTCAGTTGCATAGGACACTTACAAATGAATGATAGTATATATAGAAATGTTATTAGGATTAATTAATTTTTAAAGGATGTTGAGATCAAAAAAGTGGCCAATGGTAAAGGAAGAATGCACCTATTGGTCCAATAATCCAAGCATTTTGGTGACTACTTTGGTCATGCAAAGACCGCATCCTTTAAAGGTTAACCCATCAACAATGTTGAGGATATTTTCTAGTCGATGAATGGCAAAAGAATCTCTCCATATAGGAGACAAGTGCATCTATTCATCCTCCAAATTTTGAATGAAAATGGAAGGTCTTCTACAATAGTTTGATTTCCAATGAGTGCTTTTGCATTTTTTTTTAAGCCAACAATTCTCACAATACTAAAATATATCACTCTCACAGTGACTACCTCATCATTTAAGGGTTAAAGTCAAGGAAATTCGTAAGAAGAAGTTGGTTGTTTTCAAGTATTCCTTGGTGAAAGAGAATATAAGTTGCATAATTTATGGCAATATTATTGATGTTGTTTAGAGTATTTTGGTGACTAATCTTGGAAGTTTGAACTCTTTGTCAGTATTTTCGTGATGGATGCAACATGTGTTTTCCCATGGCACCCGACGATCTCTACCCTGAACCCCCTAAAATGCAATCCGCAACGACCAGGAAAGAAACACGTCCGCTAATAGCTCTCTACATCAATGCATGAACTACCGCACAATCCGCACGATTGCGTCAAGCGACACCCTAACTTCATTTCACAGAGGAACGCATCCGAAGATCTCTACAGGAGGTAGAAGAATGCACTGACCTGGAGAGAGGGCTGGACGAGGGCTGGCAATCGGCTGCAGCTCCTCAACGGAAGAGGAAAGCGATCGGGCATGGCCAAGCACAGAACCTCCATAGAGTGCGCCAACCTCTTCACAGACAAAAGCAAGCACTCCCCGTCGTTACCAGAGCGGGTGGTTGTGTACGCACCGGGCGGACTGGACTTGAGAAACGACGCCGCAGCAGGGGGAGAAATCGCCGCAGCAGGAACACAGCCACGGCGACAGCGCAACGTACGCCCAAGGGGAAATCGATTCGCCCATGATCAGCTACGTAGTCTGCCCTCGCCTGCAACAGAGAACGATATATGCGAATGAGGATGCAACCATGGCTCACAACTGGCGCACGAACGACATGAACCAAACGCCAACGCCCGCGGCGGAGCGACCTGCACTCTCATTCCATGCCAGCGTAAAAACGAAGGACGCCAAACACAAATGGACTCGCGGGACTGACCTTTGCGGGCAAGCAAAAGGTTTGTGTACCCGTCAGAACGCCCTCCGTCCATCACCAACCAGGCAAGCCAGGGAGGGACGTTCATCTGGCAAGCAGATTCTTCGCTCCGGAGAGCGAGGAATCCGCTGCGGCAATCGCGCTCAGGACGGAGGACCCTGGATCATCGTCCGGGTTGAAGGTCTTGTCTATGTTAGAGAACACAGATCAGATGTACGCACTATAGAACAGATCCTGTTCAAGTATAGTCGTGTTGGGGAAGAGACCAGCTGCGTCCCTTATACCCGCCCACGGACGAACTGCCTAACGATATTGGGTATGTGCCAAGCAGGCTTGCTGCACACTGCAACAGCAACAGCAGTGCCTGGTTGGGAGCGGAACCCTAGCAGGGAACTCAGGGAACGCAGGGAACTCAACTTGGTTGTCATCCCCACTGCAGATAGACTTGCCTGCCTGACGGAAATCTACAAAAACTGACGGATGCCTTCCTTCCTTCATGAGATCTTTGAAAAGCTCGCATAGGTTATTTGTGTGGTGTCCCCCAAAATGCTAAAGGATATTGCGGCCATTTATTGTCCGATGAATGATAGAGAATTTTTCTGTATAGGACAAAAGTGAAACTATTCATCTTTGGAATTTTGTGTGAAAAGAAGAGGTCTTCCACAATAGTTTGACTGCTTATGGGTTTTTCAAAGTAGGTGATGTCACACAGTACCAAAAGGAATGATTTCTCGATTTTGTTCTTGGGGTCCTTGGAGTAACCATAGACATCAATGTTTTGTAGAAATCACCCACTAGAGTATTAGTGTGTAGTATGTGGACCTTGCTATGTAAGAGTATATTGTTGCTATAAAGTGGATAAAAAGGTGAAGCTATACACCACATTGCCAATGGAGAGGAAATGGATTATAAAGCTCAAGTACATGCACTAGCTTATGGATAACAAGTTTGTTCCAGGTTGGCATATATTCACAAGGCAATTATCAACACCTTTGTCAATTTATGGTGGTAACCAAATTTTACATTGTGAGAATGGTGGACATTAATATGGGAGTTTGCTTAAAAGTTTTACCGAGGTGATGATGATCAATTATAATAGGATGCATGCACCATTAGGAATTAGGATTTGTGGGAGAATACTTGTATGATAGAATTCCCTCCAAAGTTAGTCAAATACTCCTTGTTTTGCTTATATATAATTGCCCCAATACAACAACATTGATGCTAGATGAGACATTGAGAAGATCGAACACCACAATGTAGTTGTCAAAGTAGCTTTCTTCTACATCAATGGGAATGTCTTCTTCTTTTAGAGGCAATGATGTCTTTCCGTCCACATGAACAAATATAGCTCAAGATACACATGTTAACAAGGTCTTGCAATGTTTTGTGCCAAAAATATGGAAGTTGCTTGGTCACTTTGGACATGGCATCTCTCCTATTCTATGCTCTACCAATACCAAGCATGGATATCAATGGATGTAACTAGATTGCCAATTTTTTCATGATCAAGAACTTCAATTGAGTTGGTTAAGGAATAAAATAAAGAATTTTGAGCTAATTATTTTTAGTAGATAATGTATATAACAAAAAATATTCAAGTCATTTGGATTATTTTTTTTTATCTTTAATGTGGTTGCAAGTGGATTTTGTTAATGCGTTTGCCAAGTGTATTATATCATTACCAAATTTTTTGGTGCTCCAAACATTTTAGCCTTGAAGATGATTTCCATTGAATTCATGTTCAACTAACAATATAAGGCTTACCAAGTCTAATATCTAATCCACTCTCTATATAATTTTAAATTTTTTGTAAAATTAAGATATTTATTACAATTGCAAGTTTGATGAATACTACCACAATTACAACAAGGTGATTGATTACTCATTAAAAAATTAGGTTTATAAGCATAATGTTTTACCATGTTTTTTTTAGCTTAATGTTCTTTATGAAAGAAAAAAAAGCTTCACTAAAATTTTGAGATATTTTAAGCATGTTTTGTAATTGAGCATTTTTTTAAATGGCTACTTCTGCTATCAATGTCCATATACAAGACTCATTTTGCATTGTAATTGTTTTGGACTTTTTGGTATATTATAAGTATATGCTAAATGCCTATGGGTGGCGTTTAGTACTGGACATTTGAGGATTGTTTCTAAATATTGACATTCTTTATGTTTTATTTTTTTATTATGATATATCAAAGGTTCTCACAAATTTTTGTTTGAGTTTGCAAGGAATTCATTCAAAGAATGGGAGAGTCATCGCCAAAGTAGCCTATGGCCTACACAACATTTGCTCAAAATTTTCTCTTGGACTAAACAGTTAGTCATGAATTGTGAGCATGATGATAAAATCTAATTGATGAAGCACAAAGTTCAATGAAAGAATCCTTTATTTGTATGGATTGGAAAAAAACATTATGAAATAGATGAACATAGATGAAAGAAGAATTTTTTTTAAAACAAAACAAAATTTGGACAATAAAAATCTAAAAAGAGCAAGGAGTAGACATTGGAGCTCCAATTTGGAGAGCTTTGACATCCATTGGCCAAATTAAAATACAAATTCCAAACATGACTAAATACGTCTAAAATTCTCTTTCAATGTGGAAAGGATTCTATGGCCTAAACCAAGGATGCAATATTGATTAGTACTTTTAGTTTGAAATTATTTTTTATTTATTGGATTGGATTCTAACAATTTAGCTAGTGTCAATTTTAGTTTGGAAGAAATTGACTAGTGAAAAATTGATACTATAAGAAATTAATTGGTAGATTTTGCATTTGAGAGGATGCAACTGGTGGCCATTGAAGAAAAATTGGTTCATTTTTGTGGAAAGAGGAAATGAACCAAGGAAGCTCCAAAAAATTCCTAAACACTAGCTAAAAATTGAAGTGGACATTTGTAAACTAGTGTCTAGCTCTATGTGTGAGCAACAAGTGCATTGGTCATTGTAACTCTTTTTTAGGAGCTCACATTGGTGGAACACTTTTCCAACAATGTTGAAGCTACAATATCATTCCCGCTTTTGAGTTGTTTCAATTGTTTTCTAGTTGTTGTTGAAAGTATACACAGTCATTACTCAAGTATTGTTGTCATAGAGAAATTGTATTTCAATCGTTCAATGTATAAAGAATGACCTTGGAATGAGTTCATTCCACTTTCATGACTAGAAACAAAATTGTTCTAGTTGAAAGCCAAAGTGCCTACATGTGTAGCTCAATTATTATTGATGATTAATTATAAAAAAAACATAAACATCCCATGCGACACACAAAAACAATTAAAAAATGTTAAAATTTTATAAAAACAAAGATTCTCCAGCATCCAATACAGCTTCATTATGTATGACTTTGCCCGTAGGAAATTTGATGTGCATCATAGTTGTTTTTAGATACAATTAGTTTTCTACTGCCATAGGTGAGAACGCCACATAGGATGGCATATAGTGGCGGGAATGTTGAGTAGACGTGCTCATGTGGAAGTGAATGCTACAATACTAAATACGTTGGCAAAACTTTCCAATGAACCTCCAACTAAGATTATGGATGAAAAATTATCCCTATGCTCTTTACAACTACATTTTCAATCTTAAACAACTTGTCCATAATGATTTTAACTCCCCAAATTAGCAGTAGTTATGCATTTCCCTTATGACCTCCAAAACAATTATAAATGTATTAAAAAAACTCATTTTCATCTACAATAATGCCTTTGATTGAAATGCAACAAGAAGTTGTGAAGTTAGAACCTCACTTCAATATATTAAGGGCCTTATATTTGAAGATCCATTGAATATGAACAACTAATGCTAAAATAGGATCCTTATTTTCATAGAAGGACCTCTCATTTAGACTTAGAAGCCGAAATATGAAACCAATAATTGCAAAACTAATGAACAAATATGGGAGTCATGGTTCTCTTCCAAAACTTATTGAAACTTCAAATCTTGCTGAATTTTTTGATGTGGCATGTTCAAAGACATGCCATGTTTCAGCGATTTTGGAAGCTTCAACAAATTTTAACCCCTAAAGGTTTTTGACTATATTTTTACCAAAACGCTCCAAAATTGTCATTTTTAGGACAAGTACCAATTTTATTTATTTTAAAACTTTTTTGAACATATGTAACCGTAGGATCTTGTAGTAAACTAGTTTGAGAACATGTAGAAAAAATTTCAAGAATTCCCACCGTGTAGATTGCAAGATATTTGCATTTGAATTGGAAAAAATAAAAATAAAAACATTAGGTGGAGATTGTTTACTACAACATTACAACCATTGAGATTGGGATTTTTCAATTCTATGAATAAATTGTTAACAATTTAGTATTTTGAATCATTTTCTACTTTTTTCTACTTACTATTTTTTCCTATATGTTGTACAATTCTAAATGATCTGAAATTTCATCCATTTAAAAGGTTCAATAAAGTATAATTTCATCCATTTAAAAGGTATAAAGTATAATTTCATCCATGATGAATGTTGTACAATTCTAAATGATCTGAAATTTTTTCAAAAATATTTAAAAGTGAATTAAATAAAGGGCTTCAAAGTTTATCTTAGAGTAGAGATTCTACAACTACCTGAAAACTACCCACAAACTTAAACTCCCATACCTTTTATCTCATTAATCCAAATGGAATTATTCAAAGCTTTCCATGTATATAAAGAGAACCAATTTCAAATTTTAATTTTAAAAAAAAATGAATTTTCAAGAAGTATTTTTTGCTGCCCGGGCTGCCCACTGAGCAATGAAAACAACAATCATAGCGTAACTTTTTAACCATGTAGTCAAAAGTTATGAAAATTGTTGGGCCTTAAAGCTACTCCTTGGGCACATATTGTGTGAAAATTTCAAAGAAAAAAACCAAAAACTCCATTCATAGTGAGCTGCCCAAAATTGCTATGTTGCCAAAAAACGCAGTTTAGTGCTTTAGGGATTAAAAGAGAACTATGATTCCCCCTATTACTCTAATCAATTGGATTATTTTTCAAATAAATTGAGCTCCAATTTATAACCCCTAAATATTGGCAAGGATATATCTATCCCATTCATCTCTATTAAGTATAATTTCATCCATTTAAAAGGTTCTACAAAACTACATATGGTTTTTGTAGAACCGAAACCAAGTTGACTTTGCATCTATACAATTAGAAACTCCACTAAATTTTTTTTCAAGTAATGAAAAAAAAAATATCCATGTTCGTAGGCTACTTTTTTTATTATCTCTTGTGATGATACATCCAAGTTCAGGTTGCAATTAATGCATCTCACCTTCTTTGTAAAAATTGAGAGTTGTTGACCTTATAAACAAAAATTTTGCCCTCCTTCCAATGCCGTTGATCTTGAAAAATAAATAATATGGATATAGATACTTTGGGATAAGGATACATATACATAAGACAAATACAAAATATGGAATATGTACAATATGTGAAATATGCATGGAATATATACAAGATACATGTGAGATATATACATATACATATAGCCATATAAAAACGGTTGTATATTGTCCCATATTGTTTGCAAATAAAGCACATGTCACAGAAATACAAAGTGTGGGATTTAGAGGCAATCACAAGTACACATGTCAATTTTTCAACCTATAGCAAAGTGACACATGTACCCTTTTTGACATTTTTTGGAAAAGTTCAATGGTTGAATGCCACTTGTACCCCTTTCAATATTTTTTTTCTAAAAAAATCATATTCTCTCACTATCCACTAAAAAGATAGGGTACACTTTCTTTACTATATACATTTTTCTACAATATAAAACACATTAACCAAAAATTTCATAAAATAATTATACTATATTGATGCGATTAAAAATTTATCCTATCATATTGAAATTTATATACAAAAAATAGAAATTCCATATTTTATAAATATTCAAAGTTAAATGCTTTTAAATTGATTTGTCATACATTGATCATATTAAAAAGAATTCAATCATATATATAATTTAAAATCATCTTACTTAACATTTTCTCTAAAGACATAAATTAACTTCTAAACAATTGTAGAAATCATATATAATAGGACATTTTGATTTTATAAAAAATCCTCACGCGTTTAGTGTTAAATATGTTGTAGCATCTCTACATTGGAGAGAAGTTGTCTTCCTCTTTATTTGCATTCAAGAAGAGTTTGGCGTTTGCTTATTATATCATATCTTCTCAAGCCACCACGTTTGTCCTTGATCCCATTTTCATTTTAAGTTTTTGAGTGCGGGAGTGGTGGCTTTGTGTTGCTAGTGGCTTTTGTTCACAATAGGGCGTACACACAAAAAACTACTCATTTTCCATTCCAATTTTATGTTTCTTTGGCTTGTTAGACACTATTATTTTCAATTGTGGATCATGGGGGTTTGATTGTCTATTGATGTGATTTTGCTCCAAATACAAAGAGCTCTCATCACATTATTAGACCTCTAATGACATACATTTTGTACACAGATACCATTTGGGTACTACTTTGACAATACTTAATTAATATTGTATCATCAAATAACATTCTTAAAAGGAAGAGAAGAATAGTTTGATGGTTTAGATTTGTAGCTTCTAATTTAAATAATACTGACATAATCTACAAAAATAATGAAGACATTGAGATGTTGATGTAACACACTTTATCATGAGGTTGGATGTATGAGACCCTTATTTGTCCGTTCATCTAAGATGTCTAAGCATAAAGACAAATGAGGATGAAATCCTTTGGATAGTATGTGACATCGAGATTTCGCTAAATGCTCCTTGGTGTCTACCCCTTACCATTCACCATTTTAATTTTTTTTTTAATTACTTTGTACCTTTTTGTTGCTTTTGTGTTTTTCATCTACTTTTATGCCATTTTATCTTGTTTTGCAACTTTTGTAATTTGTTGTCCATACTCTTGTCCTTTGTTGTCTATTTTCTTGCCCCTTATTATCCTCCCATGTTCAAATCTTGTCCGTTCAAAACTCTAATTAATAAAAAGAAACTTCAAAAGATTTCACACATTATATTCTATTTTTCCATTATATTCTACTACTACTACTACTACTACTACTACTACTACTACTACTACTACTACTACTACTACTACTACTACTACTACTACTACTACTACTACTACTACTACTACTACTACTACTACTACTACTACTACTACTACTACTACTACTACTACTACTACTACTACTACTACTACTACTACTACTACTACTACTACTACTACTACTACTACTACTACTACTACTACTACTACTACTACTACTACTACTACTACTACTTTTTAATAATAGAAATCACTAATTGTCATAAGCCATCAAAATTTTAGAGTGTTTTGTGATGATCTGAAAGCTACAAAGACCTTTTGAAGGAAAAGTCAAAAGGATTTACATCAATTACACAACATACAATTTTGAGAATTGCACCTTTGGTATATTCTAGTGTAAAATATCATAATGGGAACCTATTTTCCGCATCATCCATTATTTGGAATCAAGGTTATAAGCCTTAAACTTGAAATTGCAATAAGTTTTTTATTTTTTTGAAGTTTTCAAAGTTTTTAGATGGAGTGGAAATTTGACTTGATAAATTTGACTTAATTAGTTTTGGTAGTAAGCAAAAAAATCATTTTGAATGTTGTGGTTAAGTTTTTGATTAAAAAATCAAAAGTCAATCTTTGGACATTTTTTGTCTTGGGCAAAATTTTAAGGCTCCATTTGAGTCGTAGTGCAAATATTATAAAACTAACACATTTGTCCACATATGATTGATTTGTATACTACCTTCCACCAATTTTGTTTGGGCATAAATTAATTCAAAATGAGAATGTTGACCATTTGAAAAATTAAGAAACTATGATTTTTTTTGAAGTGCAATAATGATCTACATATCAAAATGGATGGAAATTTAATTACATGGACTCAAATGTGATAAGATTAATACAAAATTCCTGAAGTGGATGTAGATTTTGAAATTCCAAAACATCCAAATTGGTGTTAAAATTTAAATTGAATTTAAAATATTTCATTTGTTATTGTTGAAATTAACTACAAGTACAGAGTAACATTTTTCAAAAGTATAATAACTAATCGTTAACACCTAGAAGATGCATAGATTGCATCTTTGGGGTGCATAGCCTAATCCTTTTTTTGGCCTTCCAAAATAAACGGGCAGCTGTACTTTATAACGCCACATTTATATGAAAAAATGTCTAAAATGGTGTTTATTCTTTGGATTCATTCTTCAAGGCAAGTTGGCTACATGCTTGAAAATTTTTAGATCATTTGGAATTGTACACCATATACAAAATAAAATTTAAGTAGAAAGAAATAGAGAATGATTCAAAATTACTAAATTGTCAAGAATTTATTTATGGAATTGAAAAATGCCAATTCCAATGGTTGTAATGCTGTATTAAAAAATCTACATCCATTGTTTATACTTTTTTTCAAAAGTATTGTAAATTAAATAAAAGACTTGAAAGTTTATTTTAGTGGAAAGGTTCCATAACTACCCTCAAACTAAAACTCTCATAACTTTTATCTCATTAATCAAAATTGAATGATTAAAAGTTTTCCACATACATATAAATCTAGAAAACCAATTTCAAATTTTTATTTTTATTTCTTAAAAAATTGATTTTTAAAGAATTTTTTCAGTTGCCCAAAGATCAATGAAAACTACATATCATACAATAGCTTCTTAACTTTGTAGTCAAAAGTTATAGAAATTGTTGGGCCTTAAAGCTGCTCCTCTAGCACATGTTGTGTAAAAATTTCAAAGAAAAAAAAATTCCATTCATAGTGAGCTACCCAAAATTGCTATGTTGCCAAAAAACAGTGTTTGGTCCTTTAGGGGTTAAATTGTTATGAAACTTCTGAAAGGAATATACATGTAATTTTTCTATTGGTTGTAAATTTGAGCACATTGTGAATTTGTAATTAACACTTGTAAATGAATTTGTAAATTGTGCTTGTGAATACCCCCCAACCCCACATTTGTATTCTTTTTTAACTTGTTTGGACTGCAATCAATATGGGATATAATTTTTTTTATAAATTCAAGTGGATATGCATGTATTTCATATATTTTTGTATGTGTTCTATATGTATTTTATATTTTGTAATATTCCAAATATGTATTCCAAATTCGGTGTCCATATCTATATTCTATATTTGTATTTTATATCCCAAAGCACCAAAACCTAGCTATTGGACAACTAAGATTGTTTGTTTGACAACAAATCAACGGCCATCTTTTTTGCATCTTATCATCTAATCAACGGCAATGGAATTGGCATTTTTTTGTAAGAAGATTAATGACCAACGATTATTACTAGGGAGTGTGGAAATTGCAAGAATAGGAGTGGCCGTGCATCTTTTGGGTGCATAGTAATTTTTTGGAGTGGTCACTTGATGCTTTATGATTTTTGTTCAAGATTCTGAATTGGTTCATGTAGAGATAGGAATGAACAAAAAACTTTCAAAGATAAAGATTAATTTTAAGCCTAGAATCATCTTAGAACATAATTTATTTTTGCCAAAAAGACTCGAGATCTATATTACTTTTCAATTATAGACTCTTAATTGCAATAAGTGTTCTTTTTCACAACATACATTATTAGGGATTAGAAAGGAAAGAAAAGGCATTAGAGGGGATTTGGGGCAAGAGGAGGGCCAATTCAGACCCATTCTCTTTGTTGTTCCTGATGCAGTGCGAGAATGGTGTTCTCTTAAAAAATTTAATTTACAAAAAATAAAAATAAAAAATAAAAATCTTAAAATAGAAAATAAGCTGAAAATTTTTTTTATTAAATTTTTTTTAATTGTCTAGCATGGCCATTAGATGATTTTTTGGGGGTCTGGAGGGCCTTTTGGGGCCTGTTCCCGACACTGTTCCCCCTGCAACAAAAGAACAGCCGCTGTTAGAATTTTTTTTGGAATAAAAATTCTTAAATTCTTAAAATCTTAAAATGGAAAAACAAGATGAATAATTTTTTTTTTTTTGAAGAAAAATATTTTTTTGTATGACGTGGCAATCTCTCTGCCACATCACGTAGCTGCTGCGATGCAGTTCCAGACAGTTTCAGAGTCTGGGAACCCTGGATAACTCGCAGCTCTCTATAGGGACTGAATAACATGTAATGCGAAATTCAGCCATGTCAGACTGGTGTAGTTAGTTACTACCACTGCGTTCCCATAGTTTGGGATCGCAGAGGAATTCATAGCCCTTTACAAGGGCTGAATCCCTTCTAATGATGATGACTACAATACATATTTTTATTTAGCAATGAATTAGAGGCAAAAAAAATTTGAGCTAAAAGAACTTAGTCATAGTTATTTTTGAGAGGCTTTGATTGAGGTAATTTTAATGCTTTGGCATGTATTACATCATCATACAACTGCTTTCTAATTTAAATTCATCTCAATTTAAAGTTTCAAAATATGAAAAGTTGTTTTTTCATATCTTAAAAAGAAGTGGAATTTTTAATCATTAATAGGAATAGAATAGTGTGTAGATCTCTTCCTTTTAGTCAATGATTTTTTTAAGCATTTAAATGCCTAAAAGTTCCAAAAATAATGGGAGATGATTGAGCCTTTAGAAAAAATTTGAAATTTTTTGGATGAAGATGCTAAGTTGTTCCAATTTTTGAAAATAATCAAATGAAATTGCTAATTTTAAATAAAATTCATCCAAATGTGTAGATGAAAAGATAGTTTTATTTAAAATATTTTGTTACATCATTCTCTTATATATTTCCACTTCAATACTCTTTTCAAAAACAAAAATATCCTTGCTTTTAGTTTGATTATTGGGAACAATCAACCCTCAAGTACATATTAGTAGTGAATAACATTATAATTGCACAAGATATTATTTCAATTATATATGGTTGAAACAAATGTTATCATATCATTCTTATGATAAAAATTCTATTATATGTACCCATATTTTTACTTCAGTCTTTTAAGAAAAAACAAACTAACACTAATTCACCAAACACCACTATCATAGACAAAAATAAATAAATAATGACTTTGCAACTACAATAAAAAATGAGTGGTAGTGTTTTATGTGTGGCATAGATTATATGAGAGTTATGATATTGTGCTCACCAAATATTAAATGGAATGTGATTGGTTTCCTATACATTGTTCACAACTCAACAATTGTCAATGATATGGACCAACAATTTTCCAAATTGCTCCCTAGCATTCTTTGCAAGGTTAAAGCTAAACTTCAAATTTATCACCTTGCTCAATAAATGTTTAAGACTAACCCTATTTTGTGATTGTGTATATTTATCCAATTTGCAATTAATTTGGGTCTTCAAGTTCAAAAATGTATTCAAATTTGATCATCTAGTGGAAAATAATAAAACAATGTATTTTTGCATAATGCAAAAAATTGAACCAAATTTGAACCCTTGTCATTTTAGTATAGGCTAAAGCAGCTAGAGTACAATTAGAGCTATAACCAACAATAAAGCTTTTGATATTGTTCATACTATGTTTGTGAACTTAAGAATATATATATTTTTATTAAAGTAAAAATTTTGAGCCAACTTTATCCTTGTACTAACTATTAGAGTGAAATTTAAAGTTAAGGCAAAAAATTGGGCCTATGATAGTCCTTATATCAAATTGTACACCCTTGAGATGCTCAACTCCAAATTTTTCACATTGGTGGATAAATCATGAAAAAATTTACCTTTAAATTCAACCCTTTTTCGTTGTTGGTTAATTCCATACTTCTCACCTTTGTGTATTACTAAGTAGGGGTCCATGAACAAACTTCTATGCACCTAGATTCAGTCAAACCTTGCATAAGAGACAAAATAAACTTTGAAATTCTACATAGAAATGTGCAGCAGTTGTAGGAAGAGAATCAAATTGGTTAGTTGGCAAAATTTTGGGATAAGGCTAGTGAAAAGTAGGGGAGGTAAGTTTCCACCTTTTTGAAACTATTTCTAACGTTGGGCTTCAACTTTTGGGTTGCTTTTTGTTTGACAACCAAATGGTTTTAATCATAAAATATAAGTTCTACCTATTCAAATACGGAAATGAAAGCATTGTGAAACTCGACAAAGACAATTCCGGCTCTCAAAACCTTTAAGGTAGGCAGTGCTAGGCACCCCAAAAATGGCACCTGACCTTAAAGCGCCATCTACAGGCAGTGTACATTTCCAAAATCAGTTATGTACCTATTTGGATGGAGCTCTTTCAGAAACAAACTTTGACCCTTAATAACTTTTGCATACGATGTCCAAATGCCACGTTCTCTGTTGCGTTGGAACCTCCTTTCACTTGCCAACAAGAATATATGAAAATTTGACCAGTCTAATAGTAGTAACTAGGCTCTGTAGCAAAAGGTGGCGGTTTTGGGTGTACCCACCTTAGGAATTCATTTCCAATTCCGAGTCCCGCACGCCTCTCAATAATAAGTTGAACCTACTTTTTTCTTCTTCTTTTTTTTCTTCTCGAAGTCAAAAAGTTGGAGTCATGCACCCCGGGTCCACAAACTGGTGTGACCCAAATCCGGAGCCCCAAAGAAGAGGATCACGTAACCGACCTCGACGACGAGCAATGGAACCGCAGCCGCAGCTTCGGAGCATCCGCGCTGGTAGGTTAGCAGGAATCCGTGACAATTTCTTGCAGGCAATCCATCCGAAGTATCTCCAGTCGTACAATTTTGGATTGCACGGAGAACATCTCAATTTCTAGTGAAGAAAATTTGCAGTGATGAAGTAAGCTTCATCGGCATTTTTCTTTTCTTTTCTTTTGGTTTGGTTTCGTTCGGTTTTGCCGTGTTGGCAGCAGAGTCAGTCTGCTGTGTACGAGAGCAAGGCCGGGATAACCAGGCCGAGGTGGAATACGGACGGACGGACGGAACTGACGAACTCTCGGAGCTTCTGGTGCGTCTCCCTGTCGCACGGAGGAAGAGGAATCCCGGCATCTATTTCTGCGCCGCATTCTCGTGCAGCAAGCGCAACACACGTTTCGTGGGGATTGCCCAGCGGCCAGTCCAATCTTTCGTCTGCCTGCCACCCACCCTTCGCTTTCTGCTGCCCTGTACAGCTTTCACTGCCCTCGCAGCTTCACTCGACCCATTTTCGTAACGTGCCGCACAATCCGCCACTTTCGTCGCACCTCACTGCCTTTCCTGGAAGCAGCCGCGCTCAGCCCATCTTTCCCAGTCGTCCCAGACTCCCAGAGTCCTCACTAGTCCGAGCTCACGAGTCACGATCTCTGCAACCCCAGCAGCGCGTCTCGCGTCTTTTGTCGGAACAGTCGAGTTGGGTTTGGAATTGAAGGGGAAGGGGGACTGAGGATGGTGGCAATTGGTGCTACGGCCGGAGTGCGTGTAGCTTGCAGGTGCGAATTCGGGTTGAGAGAACGGGGGGGAACTTCACTTAGGGTTGTTGTGCGGGAGAGAAGTAGTAGGCGCGGTTCGGTTGCTGGTATTTTTTGGCTTACTTCTTGTTGTTCTTGGTCGGTGATGCGTTTCTGTTCGGGAAAATCCTGAAAAGGTTGTGGTTGTGGATTATGTTTGGTGCCCTAAGGTGGTGATTACGGTAGAGTGAGGGTAGGTCGTCTGGATTGGTTCTTGAACTGGAGGGATTGGATGGTTTTCGGTGTCACCGCGGAGGATTTCGAGGTGGCTCGTTTTTTGGAGTAGGTGCCGATTCTAAAACCCGAAAAGAAATCTCTGGAGAGGGTCAGTTTGGGCCTAGATTGCTTAAGTTTTTTGAAGTGAGCTTGGTTTCCTCTTTTTTCCTTTCTTTTTAATGTAGCAGCGGCTTCGTGGTTCGGAAGAACACGTACGAGTTGTGTGGCGAACTACTCGTTTGTATTTTGGATGTTTTGTGGTGCCCGACAGCTTCCCTTTTTCGCATCAGATGTTTGAGTCGAGTTTGATTGTTGTTGTTTATTCTCTGTGGGGATCTCACGAAGGTTGGTATTTTCTTTATTGAAGTCTTCGTACTCATGCTCAATTTGCTGTATGCTGGGACTTCCGGAACGTCTTCTACTGGACTTTGGCAGCAGGTGGTTGCTCAAGCAGCGGTATGAATCTTTTTGAACTGTCGGTATTCTCGACTTGATCTAAAAACCGCTCCGTTCGTGTCCATGTCTTTGGAAGCGTTTTGCGCCCCCGACTTGCATATTAGTTGAACCCTTGCTTTCGCGGGGAGGGTGTTACCGAACATCTTTGCCTTTATCGACATTTCCATGTATTGAAGTGGCAGATTTTGTATTCTATTTCACCTATAAATTGAGATGGATTTGAATCATCGAAAGCTTGAATGGATGTCAAGTTCTGTGAAAGTATTACTCCTTTCCATTATCAAAATCCTTTGAGATACTTTCCTTTATCAAAATCTAGCTTCAAACCTCGATTCTTTCGCGTACTTAACGATCGTCTCACAGTTGATTGTTGGTATTTGATCCAGGTGTGAATCCATTTATCTGAGGAGCCAGAATTTACTTGCACAGAGGAGGTCAACTTATGGAACAAGCAGGTGATTGAAGTGAAGTTAAGGTCATGGGAAACAAGATAACTCGCCGGCGCCCCGTCATTGACGAGCGCTTTACTCGTCCTCAGGGCTTATACCCCCACCGCGATGTGGATCAAAGAAAGCTTCGCCGCCTCATTGTTGAGGCGAAGCGCGCTCCCTGTTATCCTGGTGTAGAGGAACCAGCTACTGATCTTGAAGAATGCCCCATCTGCTTCTTGGTGCGTCTTGATCTTGACTAATCAGTGAGCAATTCAATTAATTGGCCAACCCGACAGCTTTTCAGTTATCGGTATTTGGAATGGCTTTGTCAATACCTTCTCTCTGCGATTTTCTCATTAATGGTCATTAAGCCTTACGTGCACAATCTAAAAATGGAAATTCCACTTTAGAAGCTAAAGTCTATTTTAGTTCCGTTGATGACATCGGTCAAAAATGTAGGTTATGATTTCTTCTTTCTATTGGTACGCCTTTATTGCCTTCCTTGAAACTTTCTAAATGATTTCCTATAGATATAGAAGCGGCCACTTTTGGGGTTTAATGGACAATCCCTTGGACCTTTGACATTTATGCTGAATAGAAATGAAAGGTCTCTGTTCTCTTGCAAGCATCGAACTGAACTGATAGGAATTGGAACTGGGGTGTGGATGGGGTCAAATGGCAGCATTATCCAAGCTTGAATAGATCCAAGTGTTGCACCAAAGGAATATGCACCGGTGAGTATTTCTGTAAAGTGATTTGTCTGGAAATCGAAAAAAGGATATTAATCGCGACTTCGAGCATCACAGACGTGTGGTCATTCATATATTATGTACTTTTGCGCCATCTTCCCAGTTTATCCTAACGAAGAGAAGTGGTCTGGTTGCAGAGTGTTTCCTGCAGATGAAATCTCCACATTGCACGCGGCCAACACAGTGAGTGACGTCTTCTCTTACGTTGATCTCACGCTCTTATCAAAACTCTGTTTATCCCTGGTTTAAATCGGTTTTCAGTAGAGAAGGGCTCTAGAATCGGTACATTGGGTAAGTGAGAAGAATTTTCCTAATGATAGCTTGTTTTCGACTGTGTAGGTGCCCCTTTTGTAAGACTCCCAACTATGATGTTGAGTATCGAGGAGCCAAGACAATGGAGGAGAAGGGCATGGAGCAAGCGGTATGGATTTTCACTTTTCACTTATTTCTTATTCACGAAAAATTCAGGCAGGAGCTCCTGGCAATGGAGAAACCTGAAGCTGTATAGCCAGCTTCAATGAAGACCAATTTCTGACTGTGTATCTACCACGTTCAGGAGGAGCAAAAGGTTATAGAGGCCAAAATCCGCATGCGTAATCAAGAGCAACAGGATGACGAAGAACGCAAGCAACGCAGGGAAGAGGATATTCGTGCGGGTCGTATTCGAGTGCAGCCACCTCGAGTTCAGCCCATCACTAACCATCAGATCGTGAGTGCGCCCATTGATGAAATCGATGGATTGAATTGGCGATCTGGCTGGGGTAGTGCTGATCGTCAATCACAGGTGAGGTTTTCTGAGTTAAATAATTATCCCTTTCTCCTTAAACGTCTGGATATCAACTTGAAATGCCAGCGTTTTTTCCTAAATTATTATTATTTTTACAAATATGAGAATACATGCATTTGACAGACTTTGCATTTGAAAAAAAAGATTTGTTGACTTTTAGGAAGTGACTTTTAAATAATGAAACTTCCCTCCTGATCTTTGTAATTGCGCACCTCTAGTAGCTCAATAGGAGATTTTTGATAGGGGTTTTAATTCTAAAGATTGTCTTGGCCAAGATAGATATTTTGTGATAGATATTCTACGGGTTTCATCTTGTGATAGATATTGTTGTTGATATGGATGGTGAAACTTTGCCTGAAACACAGTGATTAAGGCTGCTTTGGAAGAAATGTTATTCCTGTTAATCATTTTCTCATCCTTTTTGTCCAGGCGCTGACAACGTCTGCCCCACTGGAAAGACTAGACCCTTTTTCCTTGTGGGTCGATGAAGATTATCAGAGAGCGGACGCAGCTGCACCATCTCAACAAGTAGCTGCTTCAGTAGTATCGAATACTTCTTCTCCTATAAACCAGCAGCAGATCGAAATAGGTTTTCCTACCCCGCAGGCCCCACCGGGTGCAATCAGAGGACTACGCCACAGGTGTAAACTCTTACCTCCATTGCCTCCAAATAATCTACCTATTTCTGGCATGGAATATGAAATGTAATGATAGATCCACTTGAGCCTCTGTTCCTTTTGTGCAGATGGAAACGTGACTTATTGGGACGTGTACTTAAGACGTAGTTCACTAATAGAAATATCCCTTCCAGAAAACCTAGCTGGTTAAAATTCTGCCAATTGTAATGCCATTTAAAGCAGTTTCCAACATTAACCCTGCCAATTCTAATGGGGCTTGGTTTTCTAGAGCTCTTGAGGGTGGATTTTCTACCTATAGTTGGTATAGAGGAATTTGGTTAAATACCCATACGTAATCTTAACAGGATCAGTATAAGGTTTCGGTTACTGAGACTTTATGGCACATCATTGTATTGGGGCCTGACGTTATCCTGTGGTGATGTTAGAGAGGATGAGTTCGATATTGATCTTGAGGATATCATGGTCATGGAAGCAATATGGCTCTCTATTCAGGTGAGCTCATGTTCATCTGGTCCACTTCTTTGGTCGAGTGCTTCTTCTTTGCAATCTGTGTTCCTCATAAGGTCGCATTTCGTAATTTTACGGAAGCCTAATTGTTTCTAATTCCACCAGATTTTACATCCTGATATGTGCCTTCAGTTCTAAGACCGATGCGTACCTCTAGTCAAGCATATTAGAGCTATCCTTCAATTTTGTCATAATAGATGTCACTAAAACAGAAGGGGTCAATGTAAAATCGTTCAACAAATTGATGACCCTGATTGAAACTGCCAGTGCTAAAGCCTTGTATGGTTACTTTTAAAACCATATGAGTTAAACGATAACTCCATTGTTGTGAACTTTTGAATGTATCTTCTCAATGAGCAAGACGTACTGTTGAATTCAGGAGCAAGAAGCACGGCGCCGGTCTTCAGAGGGAGAAGCCACTCGATCTCGGCCTGCGGAACTCTTGACAGATATCAGCCTCGGCTCGGAGGCAGATGATGATCCTGCCATTGTACTACCTCCCCCACCCCCAGCAGGAGTTGAAGGGGAACCATGGGATCAGCGACAAGGCCTGGCAGCAGGGGGCCTCGCCGGTGCCATTGCTGCTTTGGCAGAGCGGCAGGCTGTTGGGGGAGACACTACCGCTCAAAGCTTGCCTCCACCTCATCCAGAAGGCTCTAGATCAACTCAGGTGTCAAATGTGAATGAGGAAGCCTTGGAAAATACTAATACTGGAACCGAATCCGAGAGGCAGTCGGCATCATCTCAAAGGGGTGGTTTGCACTTAATGGCTGAAATAGTGCCATCCGTGTCTGGGAGAGGGGAAGAGGATGCAGAAAACTCAAGCAGAGCATCTGAGAAGCTGGCCAACTGGGTGAGCTCAACTCAGAAAGAGTACAAAGGGTCTTCGACATGGCTGGGCGATCAAAGCTCAGAGCAAGTGGAGGTGGGCACCAGCTTTTCGAGTAGCGTACCGTCGGCGTCGGAGTTACCCTGGGAAGCCCCGGATAATGGGGAAAGTAGTGGTGCCAACAACGATAAGGTGCTAGTGCCGGACAGCTTTGATGAGCAGATGATGTTGGCCATGGCTCTCTCTCTCGCCGATGCTCAAGTTCAGGTCCGCCAAGGAGGTAACCGTTCCGGACCACTTCCTCTGTCTACTAACCCCGAAGCTCAAGCCAGGGTGCAGCGCCAGGGGAACAGCCGCTCGGGTCCTCTTCCTCGGCCTACCTATATTTGACACTAATGTTCCACTCGTTAAGGGGTCTCAGAGTTCACGCTTTGCTGCTGGAACTTTGCTCCGCTCCCACCAGCCAACATGGCCGCATTTGCGTGTTTCATGATGGTGAGAGTTGCGTGACTCCAAGTCATGCGTAGGAAGCAAGTGGTCTAGTGACTTGTCACCCCCTTCGAAATGCTACCCCGCTTTCTTCTTGAACCTGTACAGATTCTCCAGGTTTAATACTTCGTTTAGGTGGCTCAGACATTTTCGCAGTCCAGATTCTCAGTTTATGCTTATGCCGGTCATTCCAGATTTTCCTGCCTTGCACCTGTCATTTCGCCTCCTGTCATTCGGGACGTGGCTTGATGAGTGTGAGGTCATCACGACCCGGTGCCTTTGATTTATTGTGTACCATCGCCCCTTCACAAAGGTTAGGAAGTGCGAAAAGTAGTACCGTTTACTCATTTTTAAGTATCGATTTGTAGATACTTGATCTGTAAGATATTTAACGCTGGGATCTTCCATCTTCTTGTGTATCCAACCCTCTGATTCGTAAACTTGTGTGTCAAAGACTTTATTGTGGCCACATTCTTTTGTTAACTTTTAAAATTACTACGGCTCTATTCTAAAGGTAGAAGATCCTATTGTGATCAATAAGTCGCTCCTTTCCTGTTACGTCACTTGAAACTTTGATTTCTGCAACAGTTTACATTCCTTGTGACCCAAATCTCATTTATTCAAGAGTCAGTGACATCAAAAGTGTAGAGTTGGTTCATGACATGTAAATACAAGGATAAAATAAGAAGCTCTCTACATAATTGGCTGTCACTTAACTCGAGTAGATCTTCATCAGAATATGACAACCTCCATGAGACACTTGGTGTAGACAATGAAGTATTACTCCCAGACTGGCCATTTCCAATCACTGAGTTCATGGAGCTTCCGGAGTACTTCTGCCTGTTGCTTCCAGATGAGCAACAGCGCAAGGGCAACCTGCACATGTGGGCAAGTGTCGTAAACCGCACGCACTGATTCTTTCGCACACTCCCGATGCACACCATGGCCGCATTTCGTTGATCCTTGTCGCTCCCCTTCGACTGCACCTCTCCAAAGCACAGAACACAGCCTGTCTCACTCGCAGAGTCCAGGCAATCCTTTCCATGGTCAGTCGACCTTTTCAGTCTTCGTCTTGTGTCACAGTCCACTGGCTCGTCACGTCACTGGATGCCCCCCTTTTGAGACTCTCAAACATCCACTCGCAGTCAATGACATGTGGTAGCAGAGAATCTGAACACGATGTAGAACTCAGAACATGGCGTGTTTCAGAATGCCAACTCTGTGCACACAGCTCTACAAACTCGGCATGGTGTAGATGTGAGGTTCTAGGCGGACAATAGGAATAGTGCCAATGTCTTGGAATTTTGCCATTTTAACGACTAGTATGATTTGTTCATTAAACTGAATTTTTGGGGATACTTATCAATGAGATGCACATATAGATTTCCTCTAAAAAAGAGGATATATCTAGATTCAAGTCAATTAAGCTGAACAAATCCTTGCCATTTTATGGAAAATTTCCCTTGAATACCCTTTCCCGCGACTCGGGCACTCCACGGGGTCTGATATGCTGAAACCGGTGCAGCCCTTCTGGTACCATACATTACAACCAAAAGCTTTACAGTCTTCATTTCGGCAGATACCGCGGATGTTCAGGCCATACTTGACCATATTCCAAACTCGAGAACTAGGAGTCGCTGTCTTCACTTTCTGAGTTTTCAGAGACAACGTATTCTCCATGTCAACGAAGGTTGCCATGAGTGTGAATCCGCCAGTCTGCATCCTCGGAACATGCACGAGGGACCCAGACTCCAATGGAGGTGCTTGCGAAACGTTCTGTCAGTCAGCATGAAAGATGTTGTTCACTTGGAGGACCGGCAGCAGGTCTACCGTTGAGTTGGTGGTCCTGGAAAATAAGGAAACTCAAAACAACGAACAAATCGGTGAGGTCATGCCCTTCGGCTATGATTCTAAGTAGGATAATCCGCTCTGAGGAAATGAAATTTGATGTAGCTGATTGATATCGAAAGATTGAAATGTTAATGAGTTGGAACGAGGGAAGGAACAGCACCGTGAGTTCGTCTCTCGCTTTGACTTCGTCATGTTGAATGGTTCCACTATTCTTGAGGCAGCTTCAACGTTAGCAGCTCAATCGTGTTCAATCAGCTCTTTGCCGAAGAGGAAATATAATGATGGCATTAAAAGGCAATGTCACTGGAAAACAACCACTTCACTACAAGTTCACTACAGTTCTATGGTAGAGACTGGCGATACAGTGCATGTCTAGAAATGGAAATCGAAAGCCAGATCTGGATAAAGTTACGGGTCAAATGTACTTGAATTATGGCAACATAACTCAGAAGTAAAACTCTTCCTTCACTTCTGAGTGCACACGTGACAACTTGAACCATGATACAAGGCAGTCCACTGAGGTACTAAGGTAGGCACCCCCAAAATGGCACCTGACCTTAAAGCGCCATCTACAGGCTACGTACATTTCGAAAATCAGTTATGTACCTATTTGGATGGAGCGCTTTCAGAAACAAACTTTGACCCTTAATAACTTTTACATACAATGTCCAAATGTCATGTTCTCTGGTGCTGGTGCGTTGGAACCTCCTTTCACTTGCCAACAAGAATATATGAAAATTTGACCAATCTAATAGTAGTAACTAGGCTCAGTAGCAAAAAGTGGCGGTTTTGGGTGTACCCACCTTATGCTGTATGGCAGTCACTGGAGTAGACTTCCTTAACAGTAGTGATTTTGGCAGAGGGACTCCCCTTGCCCATGGAAGCATCAGGCAATGGCCAGACTCGCAATGAAAGATTTATTATCTTTTAACCACTAGAGTTACCCAAACAACAGGTACGCTCTATCTAAAGTTTAGATTCTAAACTACTAGACCAACTTCCTAAAAGAATGATTAAAAGAAGCATCCAACAATTGAAGGCTGAATTGGAGAAGAAGCTGAAGAAATTGAACTTTCTTCAAACGAGTACAGCATTCTGTACAGATTTTATTGACTTACAGCACCTACAGAGAGGAGCAAAAGCGAATGATCGGTAGATAAACTATCTACTTCTGAACAGTGATAGCAATCGGGCTGTTCACAATATGTCTTCCATCTGACCACTGTATTGATCCAAACACCGTCGAAGAGGCACCAGGCACAGCTGCATGAATCAAACTCTTGGAAACCATAACCGTCAGAGTAAAGTGCTTCTTCTGATTCACCTCACTAAAGCTCAGCACCTTTGGATGCACAGAAATCGAAACCATGCTCGGTGAATGAACAGTGGCCTTGTATGTAGAATTAGTGGGTCCGACGTTTGTCACCGTCCTCTTAAAGGTAATAGGTGATGTACTCTTATTGAAAACCGCTGAAAACGAAGGATAATTCAGATCCTCAACCCTGGGCATCACAAGCGGACAGTCGACACCTTCGCCAACAAACATCTTGATTTGGTAATACGAGTAATCCAAAGCACACAGGAACTGCACGTAATCCTTAACGCCCATGTCATAGATCAACCCTGGACTCAACGTTCGCTGGGGCCGCACATGACCGGAACCAAACAAAAACGGATCTGCCGGTTCACCGGAAAAATCGTCGTTAATAATACCGTTGCTGTTGTCCATAACACTGGCGGTGGTCATCATGGCAGACTTGATCGCTGCAGGGCTCCAGTGAGGGTGGGCGCCTTTCAACAACGCTCCCAATCCGCTAATATGTGGACACGACATCGAGGTTCCAGAGATCATATTATATGCCACCTTCCTGTTGTCATATTCCAAACTAGTCGGACCTACAACACCAGTCCACGCCGCAAGGATGTACACCCCAGGTGCAGTAATGTCAGGTTTCAGCACTTCCGGAGTCAAAGGACTCGGTCCTCGCGAGGAGAATTCAGCTACTGCAGGTGCAGACTTCGCACCAAATTGCGTCCCACTGAACTTGAACTTGGCAACAGGCTCTTTAGTCGACTTAACATAGTCCATGATAATGGCTCCGGCCTTGGCGCCCACAAGCATAGTAGGCAAGAAACCTGGATCAGGAATCAGGTCTTCTCCAAATTCAGCACTGTTCACGATCAACATGCCAAAAGCTCCTGCGTCCTTGACTACCACACCTTTCTCAATACGGCCATTTGTTCCTCCTCGCACACAGACTACAATCTTCCCCTTAACAAGCTTCGGGTTCAACGAACCAGTTTCACAATGGGCGCCATCGGACACGTTTTTCAAGGCTGCATGGCCTCCGTAAACCAAAGCATGGATCTTCTCCGCTTCGGGATCTTCAGTGCCATAGAATGACGCTCCGGGGAATGTTGAGCCATTGTCGAGTATTACGCTGGCGGGGAATTTCCTGTCCACGGTGCTAGCTCCGACAGTGATGATCCAGGGCGCAATATTTGCGACAGACATGGGATGAGGTCCCGAGTTTCCAGCTGAGCACGACACAAAGATCCCTTTCATCATGGCTCCAAAAGCACCAATGGAAATTGCATCCTCAGCGTAGTCAAGGACTACACCTCCGACGGAGAGGGAGATGATGTCCACCCCGTCTGCAACGGCCTGATCGAAAGCGGCAGCGAGGTCGGAGTCATAACACCCTTGTTTCCAGCACACCTTGTACATTGCGATCCGGGCTTTAGTTGCCATACCTCGGGCCGTTCCCTCGGCCAGTCCATTCAAGCTTGCGTTATGTACCGCAGCGCCAGCTGCTGTCGACGACGTGTGACTGCCATGTCCTTCAACATCTCTGACCGACCTCGGCTCTTTCAATTTTCCATGAGCTTGTTCATATCCAGTGGAGTAGAACCTAGCGCCAATCAGCTTCTTGTTGCAGTGAGAGGAGTTAAAATTCTCATCCGCCTGGCATACTCCTTTCCAGCGAGATGGAATGGGCCCCATACCTTCGTCGTGAAAGCTGGCACTCTCCGGCCATATTCCCGTATCCAAAACGCCAACAATGGCATCGTTTCCGAAGTCACTCGCTGGCCAAAGGCCGTTCCTGTCACTCAAGCCGAGAAATTCGGGAGTGTGGGTGGTGTGCAGTTGTCTTACTCGATCAGGGTGCACCCCGAGCACTCCCTTCAAGTTTCGAAGGACCTTGACCTCCTCATCTGTAAGTCGGGCTGAAAATCCATGAAGGGCGTGGCGGTAGACATGCACCGGCTGCGCTGTTGATATATCATTCTCTGAAATGGTGTTGATCTCAAACTTCATACCCCGTAACAAATTGCTGTACATTGAGAGCGGCGTCGAAAGGACATTCTTTGAGCCAGGAAGCTGAGAATTGTCCACATGAACAATGTACATAGAGTCCAAGCGAATCTGCCCAGTTGAAATGGCTCCACTCCACCCAGCTTCTACGAGCATCCATAATCCCAACAGAGCCAACAAGGCTGCAATCTTTCCCATTTTCGTTTTGCAAGGCTAGCTGAAAACAGAAAATGTTAATCACCCCGTAGATTAGCAGATCAATTAACTGACATTGACTTGAGCAATTTTGCTAAATTATTTCTGGAAACTCATTACTTCACCGACTTCAGGAACGAACAACGTAGTAGATGATCTAGATAACACAAGCATCACAATAGTGAAATAAAGATTCAATAATAAATATTCAAGCTCAAAAATTGTACATGAAGAACCGGGTGAAAAATATATAGCGGTCGAAAAATACCAACTGTAGTATGTTCCGAAGAGAATAGGTTCCAACAGGCAAATAAAACGAGATCTACGGAAGGATAGAACAATGAGATTGAGTAATCGACACTATCCATCTCTCCTTCCGAACAGCCAATCATAAATACGATACTTGTATTGGAAGACATAGCGTTCAGCAAAACCATCATCACATGCGCTTACGCTTTGGACCAGATTTTCCTTAGAAAATCATTCGGGCCATTTACGTTACGAAGGGTAGCGTAATATCATGCTCCCTATTTCCAGTGCAATCCACTGGTACGGACAGGTTACGGGGCACTAATTGTAACTGGCTTGACTAAAAGCCTCCTAAACTAGGACACCCTCCAAGAAGCAATCAAGTACTAGTTGATGGTCTACAGAAGTTCTCCCACGGCACACTTGCTATCCTATCTCTCCTGCAATCCAAATCAATCGCTAAAAAGAACACTAAAAAGTACATAAAAAGTAAAGCAAAAAGAAACAATTCAAGTCTCCACGTTCACAGATTCGAAATTGCGAATGCATGGAGAGAATCGCATACCAGGCCATTTTCAGGACCCTGGTAACACACACCTTCATAGCAGAATCTTAGCGCTGTACAGTACTCGCTCGAAAAAGCAGATATAAATGCGTAACAAGCTAGGCACCTGTGAACTGACTGATAACAAATTCACTTCCACTAAGGGAAAAGCTCACTACCTTTTTCAGCATGTCATAATATCATTGTCTCTAAAATCCCCTCCTCAAGGATTAAAGCCTTCACAAGCAAAAGTGAAACGAGACGATGGCGAATTCAGCCCATCACAGTTCACTTCTCTACCGGCATTCACACCCTTTTCAAGAATAACCTTAAGAAAATAACATCCCGATTTCGTAATTGCCAAATGAGCAAAACTGAAACTAAAACGAGGCGTTCATACTATAAAAGTGACCATCGTTTCGCCTGGGCACATGAGTAACCCCGCGGATTACACATTTATGTCTTGCAAGACAAACCAGCTCGTACAGAGCCTTGGTCTTGAATGCAAAGCAAGGACATTACTTGTACTTCACTTGCTAGGGATTTTCTTCTCTTTAATGAATAAACCTCATTATGTTTATGGATTCTACAACATGGAGACTCTGCTCGAGAAAAGCAAGCAGCTCCTGGAGATTCGAAGCATAATCTTTCAGTACTAGCAGCAAAGCAATCAGCTGGTGGTAGCTGGAGTGATAGAACCTTAAAATAAGCTGAGAAATCTATTGCAAAGAACGCAAACTATCCTGAGAATTTTTTACCTTAGATAAAACAGATTAAAACAGCGATAGAGTGAACCTGAGACCCCCAAAGAAATAAGACTTCTACAACGAGGGAGAGAACCTGCTTTCTGTTTTCACGATACAGAGATGTTAGTCGTGGAAGACAAAAAGCAGATTATAAGTTCTCAAAACAAGGGTACACCCCAACGATACCGTTGAATGGATGTCACCCACCTGAATACAACACAAACAGCAAGACTTCTATTGAAAACAGATTTTCTACGAAGTGCTGGAGGCGTTACCTGGCCGGGGGTTGGAGCTCCTCCGCCTGTAAGAATGAGCTGCTGAAGCTCAAGCTGCGGCGCAAAAAATGTGAATGAAATGCCAGACAGCAAAGAACTAGTTCCCTAGATCTCTCTTTGTACACCTGCTGCTACAAGAACGCTTACCAGAACTCAGCTGAAGTAGACAGAACCCTAAATCCAAGGAAGGCAAGAATCTGTATATCAGAGGGTTACCAGAAAATTACCAGAAGACGACAGCAAACTACGAATGCAAGGGCCTAACTTACAAAAAGGGAGAAGGGCAGTTCTTTATACTGACCGTTTATGAGAGGAGGCCACAATTGATTACTCAGAATACTGTTGCAATGAAACGCGTTCCTTAAAATTTCTGAACTCTTATGAGCAACACCCACATGAATAATGCTCTACTTCTCATCGGATACTCATGACTATACACGACAGACCGAAAGGTACTGAATAGTCAGCATTCACAACAACTGGTCTTGAGGAGAGATTGCAAAGCTTATATACAAAAGATTGGTCATGCTACCGAGGCGTTCCAGTAAAATCTACTTCCGAGGCGTTCTAATAGAGAAAAGAAGAACAGCACTTTATTACATGTGGTCTTACGTACAGACATACATATATACGTACATACAGGTATGATACAGTAACCTTGGATAAACTTGGTGGGAATCATCACCAAACTTGTGGCTACGTCAGGTTCAACCCGAAATGAATAACACGACAGGTAGCCTGCGTCTACAACCTTTCACCCAAATTTTCAGCATTATCACTGAGAAGAGATGTTCAAAATCTCCGGCTTTGCACTTGCACGAACAATGGCCTTGGGTTCCTTCACAACTTGGACATGACATGGTCCATGCCATCAACCAAGAAGTCTGCAAAACCCAATCAACGAAACAAGCATCCAATTGATTGAGTACCTGGCGAGTATTAAAAAAGCTAAGATCATAATTTGTGGTATATAAGCTATGAGCTCTGGAATGAGAAATTGCAGGTGCCCAAGATGAAAGCACAGAGGTAAATCAAAACAAAGAAACATCTTGGGACAGAAATTTGGAAAAGCAAACCTACCTGCATCTTCCATTGAGAAACACATAGGTGGCTTGATTCTGAAGACGTTTCCATGAAGCCCTCCTTTCCCAACCAGAATTCCAAGATCTGCGATAGCGATAGATAAGACAATGAAACTCACTGAAGAGCTTTACTTTCCCACCATGGAGTGCAACAAATTCTTCGTATACATAAAAATATGTTAAGGCCACAGATAAGGTGCAACTTTACCCTTCAGTTCCTCAAAAAGATGAATAGTTTCTTCTTTTGCTGGAGTCTTTGATTGACGGTCTTTCACTAGCTCAACGCCCAGCATAAGACCCCGCCCCCGGACATTACCAATAACTGCACCAAGTAAGCCCATCCATAGTTAATTCTCTCCCCATTTGGGGTAACACAAATGGAGGGACACGAAACAAAATGTTCAGAAAGGCAAAAATATGATGAGCATGACTCATTGTCAAGTAGTATGTTTAAAATAGAACGAGATCTACGACTGCATGCTCTCTAGAAAACTAAGTCAAAGTAGTTCACTCGATTCTACAACTGGCCCAAACCAGGGTACAAAATGAGTCCACAATCTGAAAATCTCCCACATTGCTCTAGAAACTTCAAAACAAGCGTGCACGTGGCATAATAACAGAGATGAAATTTCCTGCAGACACTTACTATCATGCTTCTCTTGAAGTGCTCGCAGACGGAGCAGGAGATGGTCTCCAACCGTGGCACAATGCTCCTGCCTCTTCTCTTTGTCAAGCACGTCAAGCACAGCGTGGCCTGCGGCCGAGCACACTGGGTTGCCTCCGTATGTATTAAAATGCAAACGTTGTGACATCACTTGTGCAATCTCTGGTGTGGTTACCACAGCAGCCAATGGCAGCCCGTTGCCAATTCCCTGGAATTCAAGACCACAAATTTATGCAAGGGAATGTAAACTCATCCCAAGGGCTCCTTTTAACTCCACTCTCAACAACCATCCAATGTAGCGTAGCACGTAGCGTAATGGATAAAAAACAGGCTTAACCCCGAGCTTTGAATTCGAATTGCAGATACCAACAGCACCCGTTCCTTCCAAATTTATGTTGCACTGTAGAACATGAAAAGTAAACGTAGAATCGAACGTTGCTGACCTTAGCAAGTGTCACGATGTCAGGAGTTACACCCTGATTCTGGAATCCCCAAAAATTACTACCTGTCCGACCAAAACCGGTCTGCACTTCATCAGCAATGCACAAGCCACCTGCTTTTCTCACGATGTCATATGCAGCTGGCAAGTATCCAGGTGCAAGTTCCACAGCTCCACCCACACCCTGCAGCATCAATTATCATAAAGTTAAAAAACTAACAACTAAGAGAGGGATCCAGATCCTCCAATTTCGTATATGAAGAAGATGAAGAAGAATATAGTCTCACGAAATAAAGCAGACCTGAATTGTCTCATGAAAGAAGCCAGCAATGCGACCAGGTGTAGCAGACTCTAGAAGATTGGCGAGATCGTTGGCATAGAGGCTTCCATCTGCACCAAAGGGGCCTCTGTAAGGATCGGGATTCATTGCGTGGTGTACTCCAAAACCCTGCATCAGATTCAATATGTTATGCTTCGTCTTTGTATTCCAAGCCAGCAGAAGATGCTTTTTTAAACAGAAAGTAAGGAGTGGTCTTGTTAATGCATGACGCGCTCACCATAAACGCAGGCTAGATACACCGGTGTCAAAAACAAGAAATTTAAAAGCCTTCAAGCTTACTAACTTGAGCAACGTTGAACTTCCATGTGCTATGCGCTGTTAAGCCCATGGTGGAGGGGCTCATGCCGTGATAACAATTTCGGAGCGCAACAATATCAAAGCTTCCAGTGTAGAGGCGAGCCATCATCATGGCCATGTCATTCGCCTCGGATCCCGAGTTGACGAAGTAAACAACCTGCTTCACTCAATCAATTATCATCCACGTTTTCGACCGAGTTTGACGTGAACACCGGAACAGAGAATGCTGTACGAAAAACAGATTTTGTACAAGGTATACAAAATAAAAAATGATTAAGGTATATACAACATTCTGTAAGAAACACAAACGAAGCTGTTAGCTCTGCGTTCCAAAATGACAGTTCCAAAATTCATATCCAAAAGCACACAAAATCAAGAAGAACCAAAGAAGGACCATTGTGGAACAGGAGGTGCACCTTGAGATTGCCGGGCATACGCTGGGCAAGAGCTTCGGCATAATCAGCAATGGCGTGGTGGAGGTAAATGGTCGTGGTGTGCTGCAACAGTTTCGTCTGTTTCACGACCGCATCCACCACTGTAGGATGGCCATGGCCTACCGACACTGTCACAATGCCTGCAAAGGCGTCGAGGTATCGCCGACCGCTTTCATCAAAAAGGTACTGCATCTTGCCTTCCACGATATTCAGCTGCAACCACCACATCAAAGACGTCACCACTCTAAATAGTCCGAAACCACATCTAGACAACAAATCCATGATTAAGATCCCAACAAAGAACTAACAGATCCATAATCAAGACGCATTGTAAACCCTAATTTGCGGCACTCCATCCACCATTTCCAACACAGGAAAAAAAAAATACACACACATTGCACTCTCCAGCCGAGCACCACAACTCACGTGCTTCTTGTAGTACAAGAACAGTGCAGGGTTGAGAAACTTCTTCCGCTTCGCCAGAATCTCGTCGGCTTTTGGCCCATCGTACGGCTGAGGCGTGAAATCAAACGGAGGCATCTCGGGCGCCACCTCCTTCCTGCTCGCATCAGCAGCCAAGGACATGCTGCGACGGCACGCGGAGATCGCCTGCCATTTGGGCAACAAGAGCCTCCTCGCACCAGCGACCAAACCTACCATCGCAGCAGATATATCACACAGCCCAAATCTAGCTAGCTTCAATTTGAACACCACAAAAAGGACTGCTAATCAATGCACCAGAGATAGATGGATTCAGCTGCAAAAATTTTAAGTGCGTTGCGGGGGGAGAGGACGACAATTGGGTTGGAGATGCGTGAGAGAAGAGGACTCGTCCGTTGTCACGACACTTGGGCCATGCATGTGATCTACGCCACAGCCACGACGAGAGCGAGGGGGATGAGAGCCTGCATTGACACTGGAAGTGCAGGCAAGAGAGCGTTCTGATGCAGAGAATTATGTTGGGACTTGGGACGATCTGGAACAGTGATGTGGAGCTGAGTCAAGATGCTGTTCGCCTGTTTCACTTATCTGTTCTCTTATTCACATTAGGTAGGTAGGCTCAGAATTGGCACATCTAAGGGCTGTTCCGCCTTTCTCGTGTATTTTATTGGACGGGAATAATTTTAGCTCATTTTTCAGACAAAGAGAAATAGACGAGGGATCTAACCCAAGTGGTTTTGTATTTTTCTAAGCATATTTGAATTAATTATGAATTTTCAAACGAGTTGGGTCATAGGTCCCTATTTGTGACCCTAGGTCTTTTATAAATGGTTCACTTGCAATTCTAAAGAAAGATGGGGAAAGCAAAGCGAATGATTGACTTTTGCAATTGATAATGCTTTTTTCCTTGATTCATTCAATGACTATACATGTCAATTTCAAAACCAACTCATGTCCATTTTACAGCCATTTGTAGGGTTTGTTCTTAATGCCCGCTCCATTTCAGAGCCTCCTTACCGTATGCCAATTGAAGGTGGTGATCACTAAGTTATTAAGCTTAGTACATAATGCCAAGGGGAGATTTTTAGCTTAACCGGCTAAAATCCTACATTTTCTCAAACCAAACGGTTGTTTGAAGCATTCTCTCGGCTAGGCCTTTATAAAATAGAGAATATTCTTTGATTTCCTCTTAAATGATCAGGTTTTTTCCGAAGATTTTGAAATCCATTGGGAAATTCTCAAAATCAATTGGCTAGCTCGTAACTAAATGCCGGTACTCCCTGTACATTGATGCCAAGTCTAATAGTTCATCACAAACGTCCATATATGTACTTTTTTGCAAATCTAAGGGTGCAGAAAGAGGGTATGTGGTATGAGTTAGAATGCTTTTTTGACTATCCAATAGAATGGTGACAAATTTGCCTTGAAAACTAGACTTGGCATCATGCATTTGGGATTGTAAAGTCATGCAAAATCCATGTTTATGTTGTGCCTTCTTCACTAACTTAATTATTCTAGGAAGCATTCGAATTCTTCCACTAACAAATTTATATACTTTTAGGAATGGCAACAAGGTATGGCTTAATCTATTATAATTTTTTAGAATGTTTAGAATGTCAACAAGGAATGTTGCATGCAATTGCATCATATTGAGTTGGCTTCTTTTGCTAAATGGAGGGCTTCGTATCACCTTTGCAAAAAGATGGGACAAATGAAAACCTCTTTCAATGATTCTTAAAAGCATACAAGTAGTGTAAGAATTCAAATGCTTTCTAGACCCTAAAGTCCCAAGGCCTCTTTTCCATCAAAAACCACTCAAAATTGCCATTTCTAAAGCAAAGAGCAAAAAAAAAATTTAATGTTTTTCTACATATTTAAGTGTAGGATCTTGTACAAGACTAGTTTAAAAATTTGTGGAAGAAATTTCACAAACTTTGACGATGTAGATTGCAAGATATCTTTGATTGCCTGGAAAATAAGATTGTCCATAATTTTCATATAACAAATCCAAATGGAATAAATTAAAGCTTTCCACGTACATAGAAATATAATCTAAACAAAAATTAAATTAAAAAATTTTAATTTAAGTTTTTTTGAAGTTTTTTTCCTGCTTGCGGAACTAAAAGAAGGGCGTTTAGTGCCAAAACTTTTTTTCCTAGGCTCTGATTGAAATAAAAAATTATATTTCGGAAAGCTAATGTGTTTTTCTATCTTCAAAAAAAGAATTTAAAAATTCACGACAAATATTGAGACCATAGGAGCTTGCCTAAAATCCATTTTGTTCCTGAAGGGGACAATGGGACTTTAGGGGCTAGAATAAATAGTGAAAGAGGCTCCAAATTGCTCGCCAAATTATTTCTTAGAATAAGTATTGAACATGATTCTTGACATGACTTTACATTGAACTCCAATAAATTTGTAAATTTGTACATGTTTTTGATCAAATATTACTTTGTAGTTATAATCATGCACTTTTCATTTAAGTTTGGAGATTTCATATATATTTTGGATTTTTTTAAATGGAAAGAAAAGACTATTCTTTGACAATACTATTTCATTGAATAATGTCATTTGGGATTTTAAAGCTCTTCTACATGACTGTAAGCTATCTCTTAATGTTTATATATGGAGTAGTAAATTTGATTTTCACATCCCGTCATTTCTTTGATGGGGCTCTAAAAGGAATGCAAAATTGTAGAAAAACTTTTCATATTTCACGGGTGATTTTTACTTTAGAAACCAAACTAAGAAGTGAGAAATTATCGTTTCTTCTTTTTTAATATTCTCTTTTGAAAAGCTACTTGATTTTAAAGAATCTTGAGAGATTTTGTTATTATTAGGTCTTGTTGGGAGGAAACACATACAAATAACCCATCCAACTTTTTCCACAATTATCATAATGGATATTCAAAGAGGCACTCAAGAGTTAGAATATTGGAAGGATAACGTCGAACATCAATGCAGCAAGTATTCAACAACTTATTCTAAGGTTGTCATGCCATCACAAGCCTTCCACTCTTGGGTCTTTTGTAGAGGAAGATATTGTTGGACATAGACATCAATTTCATTGATTATTATTTTTAATTATTTTATGGAAGATGAGATTAATTTCCTTGTGGAGGGAAATATATTCTTGGATATGGACAACAATTTTGTTGATTATTATTATTATTAATTTTCAAGATTTGATGAAAATTGTGCACTTCCATTGCTTGCATCATGCATCATTGTTTCATTTTACAGAATATAGTATCAAAGGTAGCTATTGTGAATGTAAGAAAATTGCACAAATTAATCTAATTTGCTCTACTAGTGAAGGGAGCGGGTACCATCACTTAGAAAATTAATGCCACTAGAAAATTTATTTGTAGAAACTAGATTTCCAATATGACTAAATTGTTTAGCCCCATCTCCTACGTGGATGGTCTAGTAATTCTCAATGGAAATTCTTGATTATAGCTTGAGATTTTTATTGAACACTCTTAAATTGAAAGATCAAATTTCTTTGACAAATTTGGTTTAAAATTTGAACTTGAATTTTTTGAAACAAAATTTGTGTAGTATCTTAAAAATGACATACTTGGGAAGTTTTTTAAATATTATTCTTACACATGTGTACAAGTTCTTAATATTTTATGTATACATATAAGCTTTTTTTTTTCTTATCATGGTTTAAAATTTTATTTTACAATTAAATTTTATTTATAATTCAACTTGATCTATTTACCTTCATCTTTAAGTACAAAAATTGAAAAAAACTAAATCTTTTCACAAAGACATTTGATGTTTGTTCATATAGTATTGTTAGATAATATAAAGTCTTACTTTATATAAATATACAATTATAATTTTCATGTAACATAAAAGGCAAAATGACATCAAAAATGGTGTGAGACTACAATGGCTTTCATAAATATTCATGTATTTCAAAATTTTCATAATTTATTGAAAAATTAATTTCTTTTTCAACAAAATTTAGACATGTTGGTATACAAGTAACACACTTGCATTAAATGATTTATTAAAAAAAATTAAAATCTTTTGAAAATTTTAAGAATTTAATGAAATTTGGACATTGAGTCCTCTAATCGCATTTTGGCTAGTAATGAAAAGTTCTTTGCAAGGAGGGGTGCATGGACTTTATTTTGTAGCATTTGGATATATAGTATGAAAGTTATGGATTTTAAAATTATTTTAAAACTAAAAAATTAAATTAAATTATTATCTATTATTATTTTAAAACTTTCACATTTCAAATGTCCAAATGCGAAGAGAAAAAAATCTCCATAAAGCTTTTCATTTGAATCAAAAATTCATCTTCT